>CM017917.1:23080304-23680304 GCA_008369825.1 Triplophysa tibetana
ATTTCTAAGGTTATGGACACACTACTCATTTTGCATAATAATTTTTGGATATTGAATATGGAAGTAGCCAATTTTGGGCACATGTTGTACAACGGGGATGTAGACGGTTTAAGCGGAAGCAACAAAAACATTACTTGACCCAGACTTAACTTCTGGCAGACCTCTGCAAAGAATTAATAACTGTAGAATAGTTTTAACGAAATTTAAATCAATTAATGTACAATAAAATGTTCATATAAATTAGTATTAATATAAACTTAATATAAAATAAATTTTTAAATTATAACCAAAAACTGACAGGAAGTTAACTTCATGCCAGACGTGTGTCCGACGAAACCATCTATAGCTGGAATGACATCTTATGACGTTATGTATATTGTCCAGTAGTTTAAGCAATTATGGTATTCTTAAATAATAGGTCATTTTTTTAGACTGTAAAACAAACAAAACAAACAGTACACAAATACAAACAGTAAACTGGGCTTGCAGACCATAGTGTGTTGTGGCGGATTTCCTATCGATAGCATCAGAGACCACACACATATACACACACATGTACATACTAAACAACTGTATAGCAACTCCCTTCCCATCGCCACGGACACATTTCCTGTCTCCATTGTCCAGCTAGAGAACATACTGACCAGAAGACACACACAAACACTAAACCCATGAGGGCACATTACACACACACACACACACACTGTGCAACAAAAATATTCTTCAGCACACTGCACTACAGACACACTCACACAATAGATTTAATGCACATGGATGCACACTGTTCACTGTGAGAAGTGTACTGTACTAGTGTTTGTGTGCGTTTGCGTGTGTGTGTGTGTGTGTGTGTGTGTGTGTGTGTTTGTGTGTGTTTCAATACAGAAGTAAAACCTGTAAAGGATCACATCACAGAGAGTTAGTCGCGTGAATACACAGCAGTCAGCGGGGCGACTTACTAAGTAGCTTCTAGCATAACTTCATTTTTCAGTAGCTCAGCTGTTTTCCTCTAAGTAACTACTGCTTAACACGTGTAAACGTTACCCTATTTACACTTAACATTAAGCATCAATGTAGTTAGTTTTTCTTTTCTTTCAGAGCATGTACAGTGCCAGTTTAAATAAAAGACAGATTGACTGTAGTCTGGCAAGCTTCAGTTTGAATGTAGCTTCCCCAACATTGATACACACAAACCACACAACAAGCCAAAATCAAGCCAACTTTCAAGCTCAAAGAAAAACTCCACTGATGTTTGTTGAACACACACACAATGCGTCTTTATGAATTTGAATTGGTCAGATTCCATCCACTGAATAATCCTGAGAGAGAGAGAAATGTTGTGGTTTGTTGCTCCGAGACGCTTGAGCCCACAAGCAACCCGGCAGCCTTCCCAGAAAACAACTATATTTCTGACAAGCGCTCTAATGCAACCGCAAAACACACACATACACACACACTTCAGGGCTTATGAGTCTAAAGATATCTGTGGGTGGGGGGTAAAACTCGCCAACAAGCCCAGATTTATGAACTGTGTGTGGAGACGTATGTCAAACATACACCTACTGACACACACGCCATATACGCAAACCTAAAGCCTGGCATATACAAACTTCACATGTTGAAGCGGACGCATGTGCGTGTGTGTGTTGTGTGTACAATTTGTACCATGTTAGCAACTGTTCAGGGCTGTACAAACAAACATGCGTGTCTGGGGTTTTGTTTATTAAACAGTTTTGCTTTTATTGGATGCATTTGATAGTTTGGACAAGTGCTCCAATACATCCTATCAAATTCTTCAATCTTTCTTTAACAGATTTTTTTAGATTTGCTTGTACTCACAATACACAGTGGAGAACACTCAGTTGTGTTTTATTGTGCTCCTGCAAATGTTCCTCTATATCACCGTGAAATACAGCCACGGCAGCTGTTGCATTTACACACACATCTATCTAAGTTATCTATGTGAGGACATACCATAGTTCCCGGGTGTCCACCCCTGACGACGGCCCTGCTTGTGTATAAGGGGGCGTAAAAGTGATTTAATAGAAATGAAGGGACTGATAGTTTTCCTGACAGTGCTGCAGGACAATCCACCGGCTCATTACCATTTTAATAGTTTCTCCACGGATACCAGCCTGCCGGTCTCTTCTTTCCCAGTTCATCGTTTAAAATCTGCTAATTACCGCTGACCTCCGCCCGTCCGGGTCACGGGAGGGGGCTGGTAGCGGGCCGGGTGTCGGGCGGGGGGCTGGGGAGGGAGATTATAGTGATAGTTAGTGATCACTGAGGCGAAACAGAGGGAGGGGATGCATCAATCTAACACTTGTAATCTGAGTTCAGACCCACAAATCTCTGTTTAAAGAGAAACGCTTCTTCACACGGATCGCTTTAATGAGAGTTTGGCGTCCTGCTGCATAGAAGACCCGAGAACTTAAACAACAATATTCATAATTAAGAAAAGACCTGGTTTTGATATCTGCAGGAATGAGAAAATATTGCTATAAACATTTTATGCAATTCATTTTGTGTTCTGAAGGATTTACATTCACACCATATAAAATAAAGGAGATTTATCAAAAGGTACGATTTTATATAAGTTCAAGTATTTTATATTATTTTAATTGTATCGAATTATAAAGCATATCTTATTCAATGAGCTTTACATATAAAAAAGAATAACAAAGAAAAATGTATATAAAACATACAAAACGAAGTTTGAGGAAAAGTTTTTGAAACAATAACACGTTTGAAAATATTGAAAATATATGTATATGTGTTAATAAAGACAAATAAAAGTCATGATCTGCGAAGAAAGAGAAAAGTAGAGAAATAAGTCGAGTGTTTCTCTTGTGTTATTTTGGCCATGACCAGCCACGCCCCCGCGCTTGCTCCGACGTCCTGATTGGCTGACGCGGGTCCCAGGGCAGCTGTCCCGTCTCAGTCTAGACCTCAACCGGGCAGAACCCGCGCGACTGCGCCACGGACACACCGGAGAGCGCAGAAGTCACGTACGAGACTGCGTGTCTGGATAACGGATATATCACAGGGTTCCCTTCTGGACGGGATTAACGAACACGGTGACGTTTCATGCGTTAACGGAGGATCTCCAGTAAACCAGCCGAACCTTCCCGTCGGTTCTGGAAAGAGACTCGGAGAAAGTTTTGTATAGTCGCGTTGAAACCGCGTGTGGACGCTTCTGTGATCCGGAGGGATCGTCGGTATTACGATGGGTCGCTTCGGGTTTGTGCTCGCGCTGCTCGTCACGGCGGTGTTCGGGTTCGTGCACGCGTTCGGGGACGAGGAGGAGATGACCTGCGACCCGATCCGTATCTCCATGTGTCAGGATCTGGGATACAATGTGACCAAGATGCCGAACCTGGTGGGAAACGTGCTGCAGTCCGACGCCGAACTCCAGCTCACCACATTCACGCCGCTGATACAGTACGGCTGCTCGAGCCAGCTGAAGGTACACACACACTTGCGTGTACACACACAGATTTCTACACCAGCACATCTGAGTTTACACACACAGTCATATGCACACAGATTTAACACGCACACACAAACGCTGGAGCCAGTACTTTCACACAGACTCATGTACACACACATATAGAGATTATACACATAGATCCACACACATCTTAAAATGTACCTGGACACACACACACACACACACACACACACTCTTGACTCCACACATGAACACTGATACAGTATGATTCCAACACATTTACATTTATGCATTTAGCAGACGTTTTTATCTAAAGCAACTTACACTCATTATCCTATACATTTTTACATATGTATTTGCAATCCCTTGGGAACGAACCTACAACCTTGAGTTGTTAACGCAATGCTCTTACCACTGAGCTACAGGAAAGCTCACACACACAAATTAAAATGTACCTGGACTACACACATATGTACACAGATCTTACACACACTCTTTATTGTGCACTTTGGTACAAACTTTATCTAGACTATAAACACACACGCATCTTTTTTTACCACACACACCATGTTAATGTATTAGTTGTTTTGATACTCATACAATACACAATGCTTCAAACGCAACACACAACTAACACAAACTTGTTGACATTAATAGAATTGAAGCAGAACATGAGTTTGACTGATCAGATGCTGAAGAGCCTTTAAATGTCATCTTGTGTCTTTGTACTATAAATGTGAAGATATTTTGACACAGGACACAGTTTCTCATACTCTGACTCTCTCTCTTTCCCTCTCCCTCTCTCTCTCTCTCTCTCTCTCTTTCCCTCTCTCTCTCTTTCTCTCTCTCTTTCCCTCTCTCTTTCCCTCTCTCTTTCCCTCTCTCTCTCACACTCTCTCGCCCTCTCTCTTTCTCTCTCCCCCTCACTCTCTCTCTCTCTCTCTCCCACTCTCTCACCCTCTTTCTCTCTCCCCCTCTCTCTCACTCTCTCTCTCTCTCCCACTCTCTCACCCTCTCTCTTTCTCTCTCTCACTCTCTCTCTCTCTCCCACTCTCTCACCCTCTCTCTTTCTCTCTCTCCCTCTCTCTCTCCCACTCTCTCGCCCTCTCTCACTCTCCCTCTCTCGCTCACTTTCTCTCTCACTCTCTCTCTCTCGCTCCCTCTCTCTCTCCCTCTCTCTCACTCTCCCTCTCTCGCTCACTTTCTCTCTCACTCTCTCTCTCTCGCTCCCTCTCTCTCTCCCTCTCTCTCACTCTCTCTCGCTCCCTCTCTCTCTCTCTCCCTCTCTCTCACTCCCTCTCTCTCTCTCTCTCTCTCTTTACTTGTAAGGACTATATTCCTGAAATTTTGTGTGAGATTCTCTTTTGTACTTTTGTACTGTTAATAATAATGAAAAAAACTAAAAACACTTTAGTGTTTCGATAGATGTAGTGATTATAAACAGTTTAATTTGAGAACAGTAGCAGTCTATGATAAAGTCTGTTTGTGTGTGTGTGTGAGCGCTGAAGACAGAGGCAGTTGTTGTTTTATTGACTCCCTCTCAGATTCCCTTCTGCGTTTGCAGAGGATCTCGTGATTAAGGTTGATATCACAAACATCTTCAACCGCCAGCACTTGTTTAAACTTTATGTTTATTGCGTGCTGTAATAGACGTCTGTATTTAGAGCGGTTTGCATTCATTCTAATTTGTTAGTTGTGAGTGCGTTCCCACATGACCCCCCCAAAAAATCCACAGTTTCCTCCCCTGAGTACGGTCACGTTCTCTGAAACTTCCCTAAATGTACACGGCAAGAAAACACTCAGGAAAACCACACAAACGCAAACTCGCCAGCACACAAAGTCAATTATTTTGCTTTCCAGGAAAGATGTAGATGTTTAGCATCGAATGTCTAATTCTGTCGTTCTCTTTCTCCCCTAGTTCTTCTTGTGCTCCGTCTACGTTCCCATGTGCACCGAGAAGGTTCCCATCCCGATCGGGCCGTGCGGAAGCATGTGCACGTCCGTCAAGAGGAAGTGCCTTCCGGTCCTGCAGGAGTTCGGATTCGTATGGCCGGATCTTCTCAACTGCAGTCTGTTTCCGCCCACCAACGACCAGAATCACATGTGCATGGAGGGTCCGGGGGACGACGAACCGCCCTTCCACGCCGTCCGGCCCCTTGCCCCGCAGGAGGAGGAATGCGTGACGCTGGGCGCCGGCGTGGAGCAGTATGCGTGGGTGAAACGCAGCGGTAGTTGTTCGTTGCAGTGCGGATACGACACTGGACTGTACCGCCGGCAGGCTAAAGTCTTCACGGACGTCTGGATGGCGGTGTGGGCGGTGCTCTGCTTCATCTCCACCACGTTCACCGTTCTGACCTTCCTGGTGGACTCGTCGCGCTTCTCTTACCCCGAGCGGCCCATCATCTTCCTCAGCATGTGCTACAACATCTACAGCGTGGCCTTCATCGTGCGGCTGACCGTAGGACGCGAGCGCATCTCCTGCGACCTGGAGGAGGCGGCTGTGCCGGTCCTGGTGCAGGAGGGACTGAAGAGCACGGGCTGCGCCATTGTTTTCCTCCTGTCGTATTTCTTTGGGATGGCGAGCTCCATCTGGTGGGTGATCCTGACGCTGACGTGGTTCCTGGCAGCGGGTCTCAAGTGGGGTCACGAGGCCATCGAGATGCACAGCTCGTATTTCCACATCGCGGCGTGGGCCATTCCCGCCGTTAAGACCATCGTCATCCTCATCATGCGGCTGGTGGACGCCGACGACCTCACGGGGATGTGCTACGTGGGGAACCAGAACTTGGACGCGCTCACCGGGTTTGTCGTGGCGCCGCTTTTCACCTACCTGGTGATCGGAACGTTGTTCATTGGCGCCGGTCTGGTGGCCCTGTTTAAGATCCGCTCCAACCTGCAGAAGGACGGAACTAAGACAGACAAGTTAGAACGGCTGATGGTGAAGATCGGCGTGTTCTCCGTGCTCTACACCGTGCCGGCCACGTGCGTCATCGCATGCTATTTCTACGAGATCTCCAACTGGGCGGACTTTCGGCAGTCGTCGCGGGATTCCTACATGGCGGCGGAGATGCTGCGGATGTTCATGTCTCTGCTGGTGGGCATCACGTCGGGGATGTGGGTGTGGTCGGCCAAAACGCTTCACACGTGGCAGCGGTGTTCTCATCGACTCATTCACAGCAGACGAAACGGACGCGTCAAACGGACGACCAACGGTTGGGTCAAACCGGGCAAAGGCAACGAGACGGTCGTGTGAAATGAAAGAGGGAGAAAGATGGAGGGAATGGAACGCCTCAGGGAACGACGCAGGATAGAGAAAACTGAGACGAGCACGCTGCCATGTGGACATGTCATGGAACTGCACCGCTCTCTTCCTCTCACAGAGAGTTCATGTAGCACTAATTGACTTCGTCTTCATACTTTTTGACACAAAATGTTCTTAAGTTGATTGTACACTGGACAGTCCTGGTGCAGCAGGGATGCAGTTTTTCTGTGTAAATACAATATTCGGCGTTTTGTGCACTACGGCTAACGTCAATTCTCACTGAAGTGCCTTCGTTTCAGAGGAAACGTGCTAGCTACTCAACCAAACCTGGTGCTGCGTTCTTACTGTGGTATCTGTTTGAGGTTTATCGCGGTAAAGCCATCAGAGACATTTACCTCACGGCTGCCTGCTCGGCTTCTCCAGTCACTTACAGTAATGTCTGTGCTATAATCCCACAACCTTTCAATGCTGCGTTCACGTCAACTTTTGAAAGGACCGTACATTTGAGATTCTGCTTGAAAGGGATGACTCACCCAACCATATTTCCATCATGCCAAACATGTGTGACTTTCTTTTTTCAGCAGTAAACAAAAGAGGATTTTTGAGGAATGTTGGTCACCACGACATTGATTTTCATTGAATGAACACAAATCACTGAAACATTTCTCAAAATATCTTCTTTTGTGATGAACTGAAGAAAGAGTCGGGCATACTGTCGATTTTGAATGACATGAGGCTGAACAAATGGTGACAGATATTTTTTAGGTGGACTGTCCCTTTAAAGCTGCTGTAATTCTGGTTGTTTTCACGTTAAGAATATAAATTAGCACAGATGTGATTTAGTCAAAGACTCAAGTAATTATGGTATTTCCATTTTGACCTGAGCGATTTCTAAATGCTTGTGTTGAGGTTTCAGAACAAAAATAGGCTACATCTTGAATATTTGGTTACTGTCTGATTTTGATATGACAAGTTCTGATGTCGTCCATGTTAAGACATGTTTTCCTTCAAATGACTGAATATGATGTGACAATCACTGACTGTGCCCTCTGGAGCGCTGAATGTATTCACTGTTTCTGCCTTTTGTAAAAGTGCCTCAGATTCACACGGGTGGTACACGCAGTCCTGGATTTCATGAAGAACCTCCAGATCCATTTGTACATAAACCAGTGTTTGTAGCTGTTTGTAATATTTGTTGTGTTATGAAATGCTAATTTATCTTTGTAAAAACGAAAAAAGTATGAACAAAAATTTATTTAAGGAGGCTTTTGTATCAGATGGAGAAATTAAATGTTGAAAAATGATCTTGAAGTCTATTGTTCATTTTCCTATAAGCTTTTGAAATTTCCACCGTCTTGTGACTTTCGGAAATCTGGCTTCTGTGGCACGGAATGAAAACATTGTTTGGGGAATATACACTAAATCTTTCCAGAGCATTAGAGGTAAATCCCCCTCACACCCTTGACTCTCTCTCTTTGTTTTAGACGTGTTGCAGACAGATTCACCCACCAGCCCTATTTCATCTTTGAGACGCAGCTTCAGATGAGTTTAGCTCTATTCATGTTTAACCCAACACAAGATGTCAAATCACATGGGTCAAACATATTCACTTCTCTGTGAACGATGATTTAAAGCAGCCATCCATGGTCAACCAGATGCAAGTGATAAAAACTACAGAAATGTACATTTGAGCTCTTATTAGACACCATATCATAACTTTGGCCCATTAATATACATAACTGAAATAAATCATTTTTTTATATTTGGCATTGGAATTTTCGGCCGATATATCCTGTCAATCAAAAGAGGACAGAAAATGCAATCAATTTGTGCTCTGTATATAGAAAATGTTAAGAAAGATCGCTATTTGATGTTCAATATTATTAGGCATTATATGAATTAATAACATTCAGAAAGTTACAAATCTTCATTTACAGCATCAGCAGATATCACTCTAAATAATCAGCTTTTTGCATCAGAAATTAAGCATCGCTGCATCTCTTCTTGATATAGTTGGGCAATTTCAGCATGATGGATGTGAGACTTTCAAATATAAAAAGATGACATCTGAGGTCTCCGTATGGTAAAACCGCTTTAGTAAAATCGTTTTTTCATGGAAAGGTTGACTTTGGAATTGTTCAGTTAGGTGGTGCACAGCCTTATTGGTTTGGTTCCAATAGGCTTCAATGTTTAAAAGTGTTAAAAAAACACAAATTTAACAAAAAAGCATAATATAGCAGAACGGTTTTGAAATAACATGTTCGGCAAGGTCACATTCGTCAGATACAACATATGAAGAGTTTGGTTCCAAAATGAGAGAACACCTTTTTTTAAATTGTGACCCTGGACAACAAAAGGCGGTATTATGGGTCAATTTTTCGAAATTGAGATTTTACATCATCTGAAAGCTGAATAAATAAACTGTCTATTGATGTATGAGTTGTTAGAATAGGACAATATCTGACTGAGATACAACTGAGGGTGCCAAAAAATCTAAATATTGAGAAAATGACCTTTGAAGTTGTTAATCAGGGACACTGTGGCAGGCAATCCACTCACAAAGTTTTTATATATTTAAGGTAGGAAATTTACAAAATATCTTCCTGGAACATGATCTTTACTTAAAACCTTAATGATTTTTGGGATAAAAGAAAAATCGATAAGTTTGACCCACACAATGTATTTTTGTCTTTTACTACAAATGTTCCCGTGCTACGTAAGACTGCTTTTGTGATCCAGGGTCACAATTAGTCAAATTTCTTGTTTTTTTATTGTCCATTCCAATGAATATCAATCAAACTGCAGCTGGTTTCTTTTGATTAAAGCCATAATAACTAAAAAAAATACAACTAGCACAATCAAAACATAATAACATATTAAAAACATGATTTTTGAAAAGTTATCTCCTTTTGGATCCTTCATACATTAAATATTGAACCTTCATGGGACTCTTGGCCAATCAAATCTCCTGTTTGATTTCATAAGTAAGTCTCTTACTCCACCTACTGGATGTTTTACACATAACACACGCCTGAAGGCGATTGTGAAATCAAATTAGACATGAACATATTTTTTACTACAAATAGGGTCACCTCTGTTTTGCAGTACAAATTTGACATAAAATGAATTTATAGTCAACAAGCAATTGAATTAGTTCTTTATTGTAGCTAAAAACACAGAAATAAGTTATTTATAAATTACAGAGTAGAAGTAGGAGGTTTTTCATATGGTCAGAAAGCAAAGTGCATCATACATTTCCATAAAGAAACGGGTTTGATTTCAATGGAAAGTTCATTATCACATCAACGCTCACCCTGAGAACAGTTTTAACACAAAATAATACTAAACAGAGGAATGTGTAAATGTCAGCGTTAGTAAGTGCTTTAAAAATATTGCTGTCTTTGTTCATGTGTCTATGGTATAAAGAAATGAACTTCTTTGAGAACCGGCTTTAAAAATAAAGCATCACATCAAGTTGGCTTCTAGAAGCAAATGAAATGTCCCTTCAGCGTGAACAACACGTTATAATCGCCATTTTATAGAAAACAGTTATTCTATATACTGAACCTGAATCAAAATATGTATTTCTGACAGCCCTTTTGTAAAGACTTAAAGCTTTTTTGGACATTTGGAACACTGCGGTCTCAAACAATCTGTATATCAGTATATTGTGATGTGCACAATGTCATATTTCATTGTTTACAGGGACAGTCGACCCAAAAATGAACGTTTATTCACTTTTCAAACCTGTATGAGTTTCTTCCGCAAAACACAAATGGAGATATTTGTGAAATGAAGTGTGTTGATAACCAAACGACATTGAACACCGAGACATTTCTCAAAATATCTTTTGTTTTTCTGCAGAAGAATGAGTCAGACACAGATTTTGAATGACACGAAGGTCAATTTTTTTCAATAAAATTAAGCATTCGTACTTCAGTGCGCCATTATGAATGGTCCAAATAAAAAAAACTTAGCTGCGCCCTTTAAAAAGAAAAGGTGGACGATGCCAAATAAATAACTCAGATATAAAAAGTGACTTTAAAAATGTGACATGTCAATGCCTGTAGCCATACAGCTCATACAACAGGAGGTAAAGTCACTTTAACATAACATTCAGTCAGACGAGCCATCTTAACGATGACCCTCTGAGGTCCGGCTGATGCTGCTGCAGGTGCGTTTGCAGACAATCTTCAGAAGCTTCTCCACATCTGCTGCTCACGTCTCAGCTGTCCTGAGGCTGCGAATGGCAGTCGCTAATTAGAAATACAGGCAATTCATTGGTTACTCTTTGTGTGGAGAGCACACGGTACTTGTGTGTAGTGTGATCCGAGCACGAGATACCTACGCTAATGGAACTTCAAGGGCGGCATCACCTGTGGAGAAAAAGCAGAGATTGAAACACATCATCTACAACTGAACTGAGATTCAACAGTTGAAGAGCTGATTCTGAATTGTGACCTGGGACGGGGCGTCTTCGGCCACAGCGCTTTCGTATTATGCAAACAGATGGAACAATAAATAGTATCAGCAGCAGGACGGCGATTGCTGAAATCACAGCTGCATCGAGAGAGAATTTCTCATCACCTGCAAGAATAAAACAAACTCACAAATTACAAACTCACAAAGAAATTGGAATATCGCATCGAAAATGCTTGATTCTTAAAATGTGCATGAAACACATTATTTTGATCTGATATGAAGATAAATGTGCATAAACTATGTTGGAAACACATTTACTGAATAGTTTCTCAAGGTGCATCAAAAAAGTCATGTGACTTGTCGAAAAATGATGGAGATCACAATGTCTGAATATTTTTAAATGTCAAGTTTTGATGGTAACAATCACTAAAAACACAGATCCCAGAACTGACAATAGATGACATGATCGTGTTTATTGCATTTCATTATTGCAAGTATTTTATTATGTACCTACAGTGGCTCCTTCTTTTGGAACTCATTTTGGCACCAAGTTACGGAGACACGGTTTTTCCTTCACAAATATTTTATCCTAAATTTCAAATTGGCACATTTGGATGACAACACAGGTTATCACAGGTAACAAGACTTACAGAACCTCACCCTGACAAAATGTAGTCGTCTTTGACCTAGCATCCCCTATTGAACAGCTGACATTGACGGGTTGGTTGCAGTTGTACACAAAACTTTGAGAAATGTTCCATGTTTTTAACTTTGGATCTTGATGACTGTTGTTTTGAAAGTCAATAATCTGGCTTAGATTAAGCTCCGCCCATCTCACGACACCCTGGGGGTAACCGCCCGAAGCCCAACAGCTCAGCCAACAGCTCCTCACACCGCTTGAAGGTTCGCTGCACGCTGCCGTCACTTTGGGAATGTTGTACTTGGCTATAAAAAAAGGGAACAGAGTGACATTTAAGAGATCTGGAGAACACCACCCGTTCAACCCCACCACCCCACCCACAATGTTTCACTTCCCCATAAAGAATGAGAAACCACGTCAATAAAGACGTCCCAGGCTCTTAGTCAGCAGTAAGTTTCCAAAACGAACATACATTCGCCCACGTATAGACACATATACAGACATGCACATTGAGCCAAATGATGATATATTCTAATCCAACGTACCTGTAACTGTTAGATAGATCACATGGGACTGTGGTTTTGTTTCTCTGCTTTTGAAAACGATACACTCGTAAAATCCTTCGTCGGAAACCGAGATGTTTCTCATTTCCATGCTGAGGTCCGATTGATTTATCGTGGTTCTGTTCTTGTACTGAAGAGGAATGTTAAGATCTTGCGTCATGTCAAAACCATTGATGAACTCCTTTTTTTTCTGTATGTACAAGCGATGATGGACAGAACTGATTCTAGGACATCGAAATGTGACGCTTTCACCTAAAACAGCCGTTAAGTTTCTCGTCTCGGTTCCTTCACCTGCTCAAACACACGAACAATACTGTTTACAATATATAGATTATATGTGCTTGATATGTTGATGATACGTTTTTCAACTGGCTTAGTGTGTCCGTATCACACTTAAAAAAAGATATATCTTATTTGTTCGTATATCCAAATAATACGGAAATTTCTGTAAACTGGAAACAGGAAGTATGCTGTAAATGGATATGCAGTGGATATGCACTAAATTGTTTTCGCTGTTTTTCTTGTGAAAGTGTTGTCTTTTTTTGTAATTTTACAGTTTTGACCGTATTTTAAAATGTAAAAAAAGCAATCAATTGTAAAATAACAGATTTTCCCTGTTAATCCCTGTTTCTACCCTGGTTTTCTTGTAAATTTGCCAGTCTTTACACATGTGCAACAGTAGGTGAAAAACTTGATATTGAATGTACACAAGATGTTACATGTAATGTGGTGCAACCAGAGGTTGTGTGATCCTCACCGGGTTTGACTGCCAGCAGCACTGAGATGCAAACAAATCTGTTAGAAACAAACACATTAAAATGAAAGAACACACTCAAAATCATGTCACATTTAGCTCCTCTGTGCTAAAAACAATCAACATATTTGTCTGAATTTCCCATGACTCACTTCAATAAAAAATGAGACGACTCCAAACAGCAGAATCAGTGCAGATTATCAGAAGACAATATAGAGATAACGATAAATCATCGACCTTAACCCAAATATTATCCAATCACACAGTCATCTAGCATTGATATCTCTTCCACAAGAATTTTAAGTGCCAAACCTTTAAAGGGTTAAAAAGGATTGTGCTAGTGTGCTGCTCCTATAGACACAAGTATTTTATTTCTCTTTAACAGAAATGTCAAACTCCATCCTGGAAAGACAAAGCTTTAACCCTGATCAAACACACCTGAATCAGGTAAATAATGTTTTCAATGACTTCTGAAAGTTTTGATGGAGGTAAAACCCTTCAGGACGACTAAACCACATTTACATTTATGCATTTGGCAGTGGCTTTTATCCAAAGCAACTTACATTGCAATATCCTAAACATTTATACTTAGGTATGTGCAATCCCCTGGGAACGAACCCACAACCTCGCGGTGGTAACGCAAAGCTCTTAGCACTGAGCTACAGGAGAGCACATCAACGTCAACACAGCCAAATACTGAAGTGAAACGAGAGATTTTGTTTTTTATATGCGTCACTAGATTGAGTTATTCTTATCTGCATGGCACATTTCGCAATCCACGTCGTTTCAAAGCAGCTTCACAGAGAATCCCGACATGATGTCTTGAACTATCTAGAGATTATCCAAAGGCGACAGCGACGA
Source organism: Triplophysa tibetana (assembly GCA_008369825.1). Lineage (NCBI taxonomy): Eukaryota > Metazoa > Chordata > Actinopteri > Cypriniformes > Nemacheilidae > Triplophysa > Triplophysa tibetana. The sequence continues at coordinate 23,094,255 of CM017917.1, forward strand.
GTAGAAACAAAAATGCAAACGTATTCCCTTGAGCTCTTTCTACTGTTACGCAGATCCAAGCATTCAAATGCAAATGTACGAGGAAACAATCATTCAAAGGCAGACATATGAGTTTATACACTGTGTGTACTTCCCTTTCAGTTCAAGAACTGAGAAATAACTCTGACTCACAAACACACTACCTCTCTTCACTATCCCTGTGAGCGAGTCCATAAAAAGTGATGCAGGAATACTCACAGTGAACAGACGGAGCTCCTCATGGCTTCATGTGTGCCTGCAGACTGATTCCAGAACGATTCAAAACAGGAAGAGCTCCCCTACATAGAGAATGAGAGAGATGATGTCATCCAGTGCCTTCATATCGATACTGACCGAGGGAATTCCCTTGGAACACACCTTCACACACAACTGAACACAGTCATCTTAAACTTAATCAAGCCCGATACTTAAACTTAAAAACATCAAATAATCCAATAATATATACAGTATATACATATATGAAACAAAAATAATAAGTGTATGACAATGTTTGTATTTATATGAAACTTAAAAGGTTCTGCAGGCTCATCTTGTTTAATAATAGCCGTATTGCCTGAGGATAAAAACTGTTTTTAGTCTTCAATGCAAACTGCGGTGGATGTGGTTTTACTAAAGCATTGAACTAAACGACAATGAATGAGCTGGTTTATAGAAAAAGAGAGAGCACAAAACCTCACTGTACATATTTTGCATACAGCCTACATGAAAACTGTACAGTATTGACAATAAGGACCCTATTAAATAGACTAAATAAAGATCCCAAAAGACAAGTTTGTTTAGAGCTGATATGTAAACGGACACTCAGATACGTTCAATACATCTTAGTTGCAGACATGCTAACTTTGAAAAAACAAAACATGCTTTTTCCCATTGAGGGGATCGAAGTCAACAGATTCTACTAGATCTGCTTATCTCTGTATAAATATTATACAAATAATGTTTAAAGTATTTTTTCACTCTCTATGACTCAAGTCAATTATCATAGTGGAATACTCATTAATATTTATCATTAAAGGACTTCTATCTCCAGAAAAGAACATTATCAACATCAAATTGTTTGTTTTTACAGCATGCAGAATACTAAACTAATGCGATTGACGTGCGCGTCCACGAGCTCTTCTCTCGTCTGTGTTAAAGTGGAACTCTTCCAGTGATATAAAATCCCCTTACGGCAGATCAAAAGGAGAACTCGAACCGAAGAACAAAGAATAAACACAAATATACGAAAGGAGATTAATGCATACGAACATAAACAGCAACTTATCTCTTCGGGCGTTTACGCACTCACGTTCAAGCGCGTCCCGACAAAGATGAAACTGACCGTGTCTGATAATAACACGTCTGATCAATGAACTCTTGTGAAAATGATCGATCTGATCTAAATGTGATCAGACACGCTATTCGAGACAGACAGAGAGGCATTTAAAGAGTTTAAGAGTAAACATGAGCGCTTACCGAATCACGAGCGACTCTTCATAGGTCGTGCGCTCAAATTGAGTTATTCAGAGAGAGCGAGAGAGAAAGAGAAAGAGAGAGAGAGACTGCAGAATGAGGAAGTGTTTAAGTGAAACGTCTAAACGTATATTAGTTTACGTATCTCGAGGATCACACTGTTATACAAACTGTCTGAGAATGTGCGATACACTTTAGTATTTAATAGTATTGTAAAAGGGTTGTTACACTTGTGAAATTTAGCATCTGTAATGTAATTTATATTGTATTAACCCTCATACAAATTCAAGTCCAATGTATTCAAAAATGATATATGATATATTTTGCTCTGTGAGTGTGGCTGGAATAACAGCTGGCTAAAAACAACACTTCCCATGATGCACTGCATCTGTAAGTCATAACACTGAAAGCAAACATAAAACACTTACACACATAGAGCTTACCATCATATTAAATATCAATACACTATGTGTCCTGTTGTGTATTATCAAACTCAGTCTCAAGGGAATTTGTGTCAGCACACCTAATGTATATTAAAGGGTCTTTGGCTGTTTAAGAGGCTTTGATTATGTTTGTCGGTGTTTGACGATGGATGTTCATGTTTCTAGTTTAAAAAAAACCTTTATATTTCGTATATTTCAAGTCTTTCGTCCACCTCTGTCTCTGTTCTCACGAAACGACTGGATTACTTCTGGTTTCTTCAGAGTCCGTCCTTCCAAAACGCTCTGATTGGTAAAGCTGACCAAGTCTGTCGTGATTGGCTGTCCGCTTAGAGTGTGTGAAGATGTCCCGCCCATACCATATCAGTGAGTTCCGCTTCTCAAGCTGTTGTGATTGGTCGGTCCCCATCTCAGCGCACATTCATAAGCTTTGGCTTTTAACAATAAACTGTAACAATGGCGTCAACTTCACTTCATCAGTTAAAAACATGCAGATCGATCAAAGCGTAACGTCGCTCTGCTACTGTATACGCAAATGTCAATCTTTGTTAGAGATCGTGTTTTTTTTCTACTACGGCGAGGGAAATGACACCGGACCGAATGGCGTCAGATCCGTTTTATTATCAATATTATCTAATAACAGAAGCGTTAGTTTTGCCTTTTTATTGGACTCAAGTCGGATAATAAACGAGCAGATTGACTAGGAGACTGCAAGCACGACTTCAAAGGACGTTTCATAGAAGTGTTTTAAACAGAGGTATGAGCACACACACGAAAGCTCGAGCTATAGTCTATTACAGCTTTTATTATTCTTTCACTGTATATGATGATTTTATTAAATTAAATAAACATTAACGCGTAATTATATATTATTTATTTAAAATATATAACTATTATCCTAACATGAAACATGCATTTTGTGTTAGAGAGAGAGAAGCAAAGAAAGAGACTGGTGATTTTTGCGTACGTGTGCTTTCAACTGTTCTTATCTTTTCTTTCATATTTTGAATACATTTTAGTACGAAAGTTTTTCATGAGTGAATCATGAGTTACATTACATTTAGGCATTTGGCAGACGCTTCTATCCAAAGAGACTTACATTGCTTTATCATATACATTTTACATAGGTAAATGCAATCCCCTGGGATCGAACCCACAACCTTGCTCTTAGCACTGAGCTACAGTTCGTGAAACCGTACGTAGGCCCACGCAATTTTTTTTGCGTCCGCATACTTAGTGAATGAGAACCAATATCTTGCTTGGCATTTAACTTTGAGCTTTATCCTTTTGCAGGTATTATTTATGCTATAATAGCAATATTATACACTAACTAAAGTTTGGAAAATGCGATCGATGGGAATGGCTGCTTTAAAGACTGAACTGAAGTCCACAAACAGGATCTTTGCATTATTCCCTGTCCTGATGTTGTAGGATATAATGCAGTTCCATGTTGACTGCAACATTCACAGACCTGTTGCCTCGGTAAGCAAACTGCAGGGGGTCCAGTAAATCCTGTGATGTCTTCAGGTAAGCCAACACCAGTCTTTCAAATGACTTCACTGCCAAAGATGTGTGTCCCGTGTGGGACTGGTGCTTTACTTCACTTTTGTTTCCTAAAGACCTGACCCACATTATCTTCACTTATCTGAAGTACAGAAGGGGAGGAGAGAGCTGGAGGTGTTGATGGCTGTGTAGAGGAGGTCAATGTGGAGTGTGAGACCGGGGGTTTCAAATCTACAGTAAAACTCATTCAGGTCATCAGCATGCTGTTGATGTGCCTCATTGCTGGGATACTACCAAGACCATACTCCGTGTTTTCGGGCTGAAGGATGATTTCATTTGAGCAGGTTTCATCGCCATGGTCACTTAGGTTACACGGTTAAGCTAACCTGGTCCGGAGCAGGTTTACTTCTGGGTTAGAGATCACGAACAAAACTGGACCAATCAGCTTTGAGAAAGTCACGTATATCTGACACACTGAAGCCATTCCCCAAATATCTCTCGCTCGAAATTAAAAAAGTTTAAAGTGATAAGATGTTAGAGGGAAAATCTTTTGCCGCTAAGTGTTTATTTGTATTGTATATTAAAATGTATTGATTATAATTTAAAACACGCTCATATTATTATTATATGAGTTGATAATAAATATTTATAAATTAATACTAAACATAGCATTTCAATTAATATAACTATATTCGTATAAAACAGACTTTTAATATATAACACATTTTAAAGTAATGAAGTATACATATTATGTTTAGATCTTTGTGTAAACCAATAGAAATAATTAAAGTTGAGTTGATTTTGTATTGATATAGTGCAACGTTCACTGCAGCAGTGTTTATTTCTGCCTTGTAAATGTGTTTCAATTCATGACATTTGTTTCATAATGATCTCTTCATCTTCAACATAAAAATGAATACTGAGACTTGCGAGAAGTCAATCAAACTGATGATGCTTTCCATGTTCAGGGTGATTGGCTGTTTGCCATACGTGTCAAGCTTTCAGGTACACACGCCTCACAAATTCCGGATTAAACCAGAGTTGACAGAGAAAGTTTATACCAAACGTTGTGCTAAAGCTGAGCCTGATCTAATCCAGCTTGGGTTTGTCTTGTTTTTTTTTACTCAAAACTAAGTCTGCAATTTAGTGTTTGTTCACCTCTCTTCGTGATACAGGCCTGTTTCCGAAAGTCATTTTTTGTAGTTTCATTGATTATTGGTTCAGTGTTAATTATTGACAGGTTTTCCTGTTTGCCCTCCTGTCATCCCATGTTTATATATCCCTAGATTTTCATTTGTCCTGGGTCAGTCGATGTATTGGGTTAATCTGGTTCTTATCCTCTTAGATCATTTGTTATGTTTCTAGTCCTCAATTTGGCATGTGGATTACGAGTTTCTTTGTTTTGATCTGGATTTTGTTATTTAATAAGCTGCTGCAAATGGATCCGCAACCCTTGCTTGGATTACCCTGTTAAACCCTCATCGTAACATATAGAAAGTCGTGGTGAGTGACACGAAAAGAAAGTCGTACTGAGTGACATTAAAGAAAGGTTGTGCTCACTGACACGAAAAATGAGGATATTTGTGTTCAAGAACACTAATACGTAGATTTCAAATTTCGTGTTTATGACACGAACTTCCTTTAAAGCTTGCTTAATGGGAACAAGCATCTTTGTGGTAAATAATGTCTTCAATGTTTGTTTATAGTAACAACATTTTCATTTATAACAGACAGTGGGAAAGTCCCTTCAGGGCATGTAAATAAATATTTGGTCAGGTGATTGCAGCAGAGATAATGCTGAATGAAAATCATTCCTTACAATGATGGTGATCACTCATTCCTCAGAATTTCTGAGTACATAACAACACCTGCAATATCACTCCTGTACATCCACACAGTTTCTCTTTCTGGAAGGGTGTACAGAAAAGTAGGATAGGTAGTACATTAAACAGATTTGTGACCATCATTACACCAGAAGTAATCTATTGACAGAAATGCAATATAATATACATAGTAACTATGGCTTCAGAGGTGTATAAAGACCTTGAATAAACGTAGCACTATGTTTTTATTGTCTCAGTATGACATAAACAGGCAAAATGCTCTACAGACCGCATTCTGTAAATACATGATCTCCTTCATCAAAGAAGCGAAAACGTGTCAGCCGCTATAGTGCATCGAAAGGGAGGGGTGAAGTGAACCATTGGTTACAGTTCACAACGTCACCACTAGATGCTGCTAAATTTCATAAACTGTACTTTTAAGTGCGCTTTAAAATATGTTTCTCATCATACCCAAATGCGTCATTAGTTGCTGCTAAATTTCATATAGGATACTGGACATTCAAGTCGGCTTTTAAGGAGACATCATATGAAACCCCCACTTTTCTGTGTTTAAGTGCTATAATTGGGTCCCCGGTGCATCTAGAAACGCAGAAAACGTTGAAAATAAGAACCCAGTAAGTTTGTGTTGGTGTGCCTTTCCCTGCAAGCATGTGAGATATCACGCCGTTCAGATTTCGCTCCGGTTGGTCATTAGGCCACGGCTGCCCCCGAGTCTCTTACCATTAGGCCACGACCGCCCCCAAGACGGCCCCCGAAGAGACATGCACCAAAACTTGTTTCTGTGAGCAGAGCTGTTTCCGACGTGGCAAGAAGAGTTTTGTTTACACACCCATTGAGTGTTTTTAACCAATTATGTTCCAGACATTTCATGAAGAGGCTTATAAATCATACCAACTTGTTGAAAGTGGTCATCTGAGGAGACCTTTAAAATGTGTTTACCATAAGTCAGACATGCCACATGAGTTGGGTAAACTGCAAATAAATTGTAGTATTTTATAGTATATAGCTTAATAGCCCTCCAAACTACGTAGGTCAGTATATAATCCAAACCCTCCTATATGAAAAATACTGCAGTACATAGGCAACTATACTAATTACATTAGAAAACCAATGTAAATGTTAGTTACCTATTCAATAGCTTTTACTTACTATAGTCCATACAATTTTAAACTACAATATTTTTGCCATGTGGGGTTATTCATGTCTGTGGCACAAGTTTAATATCAGGTTTGATCCACAGACTACCGATACTGCTACAATACAATCTTTGAAGTGGTTCACCATGATACAGTACAGGAAGTTAAATGTGTGTTTAGCAACCATTTAACAACAAAGAAAGAAACAGATCCACATTACCTGGTCACATGATTACCCATCAGTAGAAATAAAATGACAACATACAAACACACACTTTACTGGAAGAGAGAGGAGTTTTAGGGCATTTCCACCAATAGGCTACACTTCTTCATAACTCTCCTTTTCCTTCTGTCACTCGCTGTCTCACCCGCCCTGTTTCATTCCTTCACCTTCCTTTCCTCACACTCACTGTACTGTTATTACTTTTCCTTCTTGTAATAAGCCGCCTTTATGACACATTGAGCTTAGAGAGAACGCCTCTACTCAATGCAAAATGTGTCTGCGTGTGCTTTCCATTTCTTCTGTCTTGAACATTTTAGGGAAATTCTTCCTGAGCTCCTTTTCTATTCTCTCTTCTCTTAAACATCATTTAGAAAAAGGAAGAAAAAGCAACACAGAGGGACTTAGAGGATAGACCAGTGATACGCGAGGAGACCGGACATGACCTTAAACCTCATCAGATATCAAACGTGACCCGCGTCAGACCTGTCAGGCTCTGCTCCAGACGCGCGTTTGTTGTTTTGGCAAGTTTTGCTTCCTGCTAACGATAAATGTGACGTCAGCGAGGTCAGTTTTATTGAGAACTCATAAATGCCACACCACACAGGCACAGACAGACACACCCACGTCTGTGGGATTTATTATGCGCACAACTTTAATTTCTGTCGTGCGGTGTCTGTGAAAGGACTGAAGCTGAACCAGAGGAAACCGCAAACAAGCAGAAGATCTGACTGAGACCTTTCTGCTCTCTAGTGGACAGATGTAAGCGCAACCTAAATAAAATCTGCCATAATTTCTTTGTGTCCTTCAAATTGTGGAACGGAAAAGAAAACATTTTGAGAAAATATCTCAGTGGTCTTGTGCCTAGCTACCAAAATTCTTAAAATATATTTGTGTTGGGCACAAGAAAGTCATGCAGGTTTGATTTGACATAAAAGTGAGAGATGTTTTGGGGTGAACCATCTCTTTCAATTATCAGGGTTTTTATTTTTATGTCTTATCCATACATACAATATCACCTTACACATACTCATTCTTCAGGGTCTAAAATTCAGTCGCCCACCGACGTGGTCACCAGTTATATACAGTATTATATTCTACACAACTGTGCATGTGACAAATATCTTGAAGACGCATTTCCTTTCATTCAAGTGTTGTTCATAACACTCACATGGGTGTGAGTCCAGTGTTTTGTCCAATAGTGTGTGTTCGTCAGCAGTGTGTTGTTTGTAGTTCATTGCTATGGTTGTTGTTGATGGTCTGACAGGGGCAGAGGTCACTGCAGGGGTCATTTCCGGTTTCAGTTCCAGTCTTGTGTGTGTGAGGTATCGTTCCATTGGCCATCGTCACGGGCTGGTGGAGGTATGTGTTCCACTGTGGTCCGATAAGCCCGCCCCAAATTCGACGGCTCTCTTGAAAGCTCACGCATATCGCACAGCCCCGCCCGTTCTGCTCACAGCCCCGCCCACGTCTGACCTCTCGTAGCCCGAGGTGCCTCAAGGCAACCCGACCCCCTTGACCTCTACTGTCCTCGAGGCCTTTGGTACGACGGGAGTGTCTGAGAGAAACCTGCTGCTGCGGGTGCCGCGTGGCCACGGACGCCAGATCCGAGTGCGAGGAAGTGCTGTCAATCAGTCGTTTCCCGAGCGCGAGGGGCCGTAGAGGAAGAGCCAATCGCAGGAGCTTCCAGAAGCGCGAGCTGGGAGGCTCGGACCGGGCACCGTGCCAGCGGACGCACGTGGAGACGCTCCGCAGTTCCGCGATTTCGCAGCAGGCGCTTCGGAGCGCGCGCCGCCTCACGGTGACGATTGGGGTGCGAGATGTGTGATGCAGGTACAGACACAGCCGACACTCCAGCAGACTGACGCTCTTCTCACACAGACAGTCCGAACTCAAGACGACCAGCAGCCTTCTGCTCGCCTGCATACACCTGAGCACCGACTCCATCAGATCTGAGTAAAACAAAGAGAAACACGTGAGCGGGGAGGATTACTGGCTCTTCTGTCAGCTGCAGCAGGTGTTACAGATGATGAGCCCGACGAGGCTCATGCGATGCTACACGCGGGGTCCTCATTCCTAGAGATAGTGTTCCGGGGTCGCAACTGATCACACTGTTCGCAGGTTTATTATACTTTCTGCCTGTGACTCACCCCACTTTTAAAACCACTGCGTAGTCTTTAATAAAACGAGAATATTTGTAATCATTAACATAACGTAAGTCATATTGTGACTGTTGGCATATTCAATTGTATCTAACTAGCAAACTTCACAAACGTTAGTTTGTGTGCTGAATCAATACATTATAACTTATACTACAATGTTCATAATTGTTTTGGATGATAAGAGATGAGAACTCCTTACAAGCCTGTGAAAGTCAGTCTGGAGTCACTGCCAGCTATCATTAGAACGGATGCTTGATTAAACTGCCCAAATGTTCATCGGTAGGTATCACAGTTAACCATCAATGTCAATAAAAGATGCAACCTACACTCATAAGTGTGTGAAAAATCGAGTTGTTAGTGACGAGCATCAGAGTTTGATTTTAACCATTTTTTTCAATATGATACTGTAAGTCTTGGACCTTAGTCAAACGAATCAAAATCTAAAGTTTATACTTTCGCAAGATATTCTTTACATTATGTAGTTGCGCTGCTGAAAAAATAAAAGAACCTGCGCAAAACACAAGAGATGCAGACAGGAATCAATAGAAAAGACATAAAATAAAAAAATTGTGGTTCATAATGGTATTTAAATAGAACCACTAGAATTCATGTAATACTATTTCTAGCAGGGTGGGTTTATGTAGAAATAGTATATTACAAACAATGACTTAATATCTTTCTAAATGGATCACAAATGTGCATTGAAAATTGCCAGCTGATAAAACCTGTGCTTTAGGGACTGTATACATAAATAAACTCTTAATCGACTGATTTAGATGATCATATTGGCTATTGAAATCTTGCTTGCATTAAATCTTTCAGAATTTCTTTCTTGATCACATATAGAGGGAAACTCTATTCCTGCACTCGTGAGTGTGGTGGTGATCATGGGTTGTCCACCTGGGACGGATGAGTAGGCTGGGGGGTATGGATGTTGGGAATTTTTTTTAGAATTAGTAAGTAATAATAATGACATATGGATCCGCTGCCTCGCCTGCCTTCATCATTATAGAACGACAGACCAAAAATAAGTGATGGTGAGATGAAGCTTTCCAAAGCATTGAGGCTTTTCCCTCAAGTGTATCATAAAATGGTTCATTACTGGAAGCTTTTCAAAACCGTGCACAACATTGCCGTATTGTGGTCAAATGTGGAAACGCTGTCTTAATGTCCATTTATGTTTTTTATGTTTCGTATAATACTTCACTTCACATTAATAAAAATAACATTATGTGTTAGTGTTAATGTAGCACCGAGGCCTAGCTATACACACTGTATGAATAAATAGGTATATGCATACATTTAAAAAAATGTATGCTTCGATCAGCAAATCAAGTAGTCCACAGAAACCTTTGTCTAAGTCCTGTACGGCTCATATACACATACATGACAAAATAAAATATTTTTGTATAACTGTATAACTGGGATGTGTGAACTGGGGACTTGACCTTTTATTCTGTGGGTAATAAAAAAATCTAAAGATTTCTAATAAGGAACAGCAACAGTGTTCAACAGTGCGAGGTTATTTCTGAACTATTTCCTACTTTTGCTGGCTTTGGGATATTCTTTCATACGTGACATCACGAGTCTGCTTCGATAAAGGGCTTCAATGTGAGATGCCCCGTTTTTTTTAAACAAGCTTCGAAGCCTCTGTGTCAAACGCCACATGGGCCATAGTGATGATCACTACCAAAAATGGATCCAGCAGTGTTTTGGCACCTGGCGATGCGACTCCTACTGCTCTGCCAGGGCTCCTGCTCACTTGAGATTCATACCAAGGACTTTTTGGGATATCGTTCATAAAAACCCACTACCCAGATAAGTCACTCATTGTTTTTTACCGCAAAAGCTTAAACAAACCACTTCGATCACAGCTTGCCCCGTTTGATTCTCAAGAGAGATTGGTGGACTTTGTAGAGCTTGGCCTGGTGTTGGGGGCCTAGTGGGCCCCCTTCACTGTGGGCGAAGTCGAGGGGCGACTGTCCCTCAACAAATTTTTTGGGGGGCGGTAAACCTGTGGGTTCCACACTGATGGTGGCCAGTCCAATCGTCATGGCCACCAAGCCAGAGTCTCCGGCCACTATGGCCGCCAAGCCAGAATCTACAGCCGCCATGGCCTTGAAGGAACTGGCCCTTGGGCCATTTGAATTAATAATCCGTCCCTGCATGTGAGCACCAAACCCATCAGATCTGATCATCTACACTTTTGTGTTTAAAATAGTTCAAAAATCGATTTCTCATTTTGGAACCAAACTCTTCATTTGAACTTTCATCTCTCTGACCATGTGAAGGCACAAGGGGGAAATAAAGATGGTATTATGAACTAGCTCCAACCATCTCGTGCACTTATGAGTACACAGACACAGAGAGAGCCAAGCATTCAGCATCATGCACCTGTTCACACTGATAGCAAAGTGACTTTAAGTCATTCATTTTCAACAAGAGCCGATCTGCGAGCGCAGGCGTTCTAAATGACAACTGATACTTAACGAATTCACGCGAATACGTAACGACGCATATTTGTCGAGCTGTTTGAGGGAAGGGCTGGGTATTTGGCTCACACCCGGTCAAAGTAGGCTACCACTAGGCTACCTGGGATAGGAGCCAACCAAAAGAAATGCGGTGGGGTGGCGGAGAGATACTGCAAAACGTACACAACTTTAAGGGACGCTTCAATCAATAACAAAAATTCTGTCATCATTTACTCACCCTCAAGTGAACACTGAGATATATATTTGAAAGAATGCTTGTTACTAAACAGTTCTTGGCCACCATTGACTACCAAAGTAGGAAAATTTGCTTTATGCATTTCTTTGTTCTGATTGAAGAATGTAGGAAAGCAAACTGTTCTTGGGCACTTTCGACAACCATTGTCATTTCTCCTTCTATGGTAGTCAATGGTGGCCTTTTTGGAACTGTTTGGTTAAAAGCGTTCTTTCAAGTATCTTTCTCTGTGTTCATCAGAAAAAAATACATTTATTCCTTTTATCTGGAGGAACTCCAAGGTGAGTAAATGATGACAGAATTTTTATTTTGGCTGAACTGTCCACAGACATACACATTTAATCACATACATATGTTTGACTTACTGAACGAAGCAAAACTGAATTGGAATAGTGTGTGACACATGCTTTTTGCATGGGTAATATTACACATGTTTGCCATTTCTGAATATATATATATACAGTATGTATACAATATCAAAAGTTCCATGGTTTAGTCTTTGCGTAAATTATATATATTGCAAGATTGCACTTAAAAATTCAAGGCTCAACATAATCAAAGTTTTTCAAGTTTCTGCACTTGATATGTCTTCATCTTGTGAACACGTGTATATGTGGTTTCTGATGATGAAATGAATGAAGCATGATTCTACAAAATTAAAACATTTATTTATCATGTAAATATGATCACAGAGCATACTGGACATGATCATTCAAAACGACAACATAAATTCAAAACAAACACGCAAAGATAAAATATGAAGATGGAAACATGAATGAATGACACGACGATCTGTCCCAAAATAAATAAAATACAACATGATATTTGAAAGCAACATTCAACAATACTGTTTTTTAAACGGATAGCTCTGGATGCTGATTGGAAGATAAATATAATCTTACCAAACTACAATTGCATCTGCACAGCACTAATAGCTGATGGATATTTTGTTGCATGGCAACATACGGTAGCATAAGCCTTTAACCATTTTACATACATTTAAATAAAAACACTGCGTCTTAAATAATGTTACTTTATGAAGCCAATTGTGTACTACACAGCGCATAAAGAGCAAGAATCCATCAGTTTCCGTTTTCCAGTATATGTGTTTTCCGTGTGCGTGATGGGTATGTTTGAGTTCTTGTCCGTGAGTTGTGTCTCTGTGTTCTTTGTCAGCGCTGTGTGTTGTGTGTGTCGTCTTATAGGCAGCTCCAGCTGCAGTTCTTTCCAGAATCGTGAGGAAACGGGAGCCGATTTCTCTCCCTTCCACCGTATGAGCGTCAGCGCCAGACGGGCCCGACGGAGCTCTTTGACCCAGCTCTGCCTCCGGACCGGTTTGAACTGGATCAGAACCACCCTGACACTGCCGCCCTGCATCATGCTGGTCAGACCGGCCTGCAGCTCTAACAGGGCCTGAGTCCCGCGCACGGCGCTGCACGGACTCACAACAACCACCAGCCTGCGACTCAGACCCACAAACCTCAGCGTATCGTCTGTTATAGCTACACACACAGATACACGTTAATACGGTCACAAGGGCTCATACATGCAAACGCACAAACGCACAACTCACTTCCTCCAGGGAGACTGTCTCTGTCGAAAACGCACACGGAGTAACCGAACTCGGTCTCTAGAACCCGACGCAGCGTCGACAGCACAAACTCCTCTTCTTCGCTGTTTCTTGCATATGAGATGTACACGTCGTACTGCTTATCGTCTGTAAAGAAGAGAGATGCGTTTCATCTCGGATCACAAAAGCAGTAGGAAGAAGAGTGTGGATTCATGTGTGTGTACCTGTGTATCTCTCATCAGAGCCGAACCAGGAGCGATAGACCAACAGAAGCTCCAGCCAGAACACGTGATAGATGACAAACATCATCAACATGAGAGCAAGAGTCACACCCAACCCGCAGCCTAACTCGATTGTGGGCACATACTCTGTATAAACAGACAGACACGGTGAAAATAATGAGAGAAAATAACCTTTTCAGGCACGTCCACAAATAAACAACATTTTGTTGTTATTCGGGGTTCGGGTTAGTCTACAGAAATGTCCGGTAACTTATTAATAAACAATACAAAGCAATACGAATATTTAATGAAATATTGAAATTATGCACATCACAGTGACTGAATGATGATGATGGTATCACTTTACATTAAGGTTCCCTTCATAAATTATTTATGAATGTGTTCATTAATGATTAAGAAGTCAATTACAAATACATTATAAAGGAGTTATAACAAATATAAAAAGGGGGATTTTATCGAAATACCTACCAAATAATGAGCCATTTTTAACTTGCGTGTTATAAAGTGTATTTAATCATTATTTATTTGCCTTGAAAACCAGATTAATTATTATCTTGATGTTTTTGCAATATTGGCTGTCAGACGGGAGAATGTAGGGTGTTATTTTTCCTAATATTTTATATTTCGTATCTTATGTCACTTTAACCATGTTTATTGCCTGATCCGATTCCGAATGTCTTATGGTGCCGTCAAGAATCCAGGTTCTGATTTATAATACATTTGTAAAAAACGTATTAATCATTAATAAACACATTTATAAATGCTTAACAAGGGGTACTGTTACGCCCCTGGTCTAGGATCAGAGGAGAAACATAAACACATTCTCAAAACAAGTTGTACTCGTTAAATTATTTTATTTTTCTTCTTACTTTTCTTTTATTAAAGAAGCATATCTCTTTGAGAGATGAGTTGGTGCTAAAATCATAAACAAAACGGGGCAGCTAAATAAACCCATTGTTCCTAGATTACGTCTTCCAAAGAAAAAGAAACAAAAGACAAACTGCTGCCCTAAAGTTCCTTAGTATGAGAAAAACAATGATAAAGGAAGTTTACAGAAACAAAAATATGGCACCGCAGAACCCTACCACATCTGAACACGTTATTAAGTAAGATAAAATAAAAACATCACAACAATAAATTAGAATACTTAATGGGGAAGGTAGAAAAACATCATGAGACATCACAACTGAATAAGAACAATCAAACTACAACATATTTTAAACATAGTTCAAATTGATTTCACCAGCTTAAACATTATTGTAGCGCATTACGTGAATTACTTTTCAAGTTATTGCATATTGCATTTTTCTTCAATATCGTACAGCCTTAAAGGGAAAGTTCCATTAAATTCTGTCACCCTTTACTCACTTTCGAGTTGTTTCCAATCTGAAAACATTTCTTTGTTCTAATGAGCACAGAGAACGATATTTGGACGAATGCTTGTAAGGCGAAACTTAAGGGGAAATTAAAAGAAGATAGAATTGCCATTTTTGAGTGAACCTTTAAATATAAAAAAACTATTAAGATGAAATGACAACATAACATTTTTCGAATTGTAAAAAGCATCAGCATGACATTTTGCTAGTTCAGATGTATATTCAACTAATTTAAGTAACATTTTCACATAGATAAACTTTATCTAATGTCTAAGATCATTATATATTACCCCACTACACGTTTCACATAATACTATGTATTTTATTCTTCTTTGTATGTACATGTAATAATTTTCCTGATTTCTTTTTTGTTCATGTAAAGCTGCCGTAAAACAGTAAAAAAAGTTCTATATAAACACACTTAAATAAATAAAAAATGTAGTTCTGTGTGTATTTACCTTCTAGTTTGAGTTCAGCTCTGCTGCTGTTGAACCCTTTACTGTTGTTAGCGGAGCAGCTCAACTCCCTCAGCAGGTCATCAGAGGTGAAATCATCCACGAACAGGAGCCGCATTTTGGTTTCATCCCCGTGATATTCTGACTCAAGCCTAGACACAAACACACATTAGTAGAACACACAGAGACAACGACAGACACAGAAAAGCACAAATGTGTGATGTGCCCAGCGTACGTGGCCTCAGGTGAGCTGAACCGCGGGTCTCCGAGCTGTTCCACGGTTTTACCATCAATGGTCCACCAAACTTCCGTTTTTTCGTGCTCCAGGTACGGCAGATACGCCTGACAGAACAGTGTCGCCCTTTTCCCTGATACATCAACGCATTGACACGTTAGTCAGCCGAGTGTCAAACAAAAGCATGTGTGAAAGAGCAAAAAACAGCGGCACTCACCCACAGTCACAGAGTAAATCTGACCTTTTGCAGGGTTTTGAATCACAGGAACTTTACTTAAACCATTTGGAACTACAATAGAAAGACATTTTGAAAACAATAAACCGTCTATTCTGTTAGGAGAACAAAAGGACGATTTTTATTATTGAATAATATGTTTAATTCTGCACTTCTGACATTTTGCTTTGTAAGCATTCAGTGGTATTTCGCGTATTGTACTTCAAACTACACCGCTTAGCTGCTAAAGCTGTGTAAATACAAATAATATTGTTTTTGTTATGCTCATAATGAACACTTCTAAACTAAACTAAACTAAATCGAGAGAAAGAGACAGATCTATAGATAGAAAGTTGAAAGATGATAGCTCGTTAAACTTTAAGTAAACATTCATTCATACAGATAATTAGAATGAAGACATAAGACCAGATTGCGAGTCTCTTACCAATAGATTTGATGTTTATTGTGCGTGTGAAATTGAGCTTGCGTCCGTTCATCTGATATGAAACCACACACGTGTAGAGACCCGCTAAAGCCTCCATCATCATGTGGATTACAACATTATCTCCCTTTAACTCAAATGATGGCATAGGTGAAAACAGAATAGCGATGCACATCTATAGAAGGACAGAGAGAGAGAGAGAGAATTGCTTGTTGAAGGCTTGTTAAAGATGCTCTTTAATGTAGAAAAAGTTCTATAGATGAAGGACACGATCACACGCAGAGGGACTCACGTGGTACCAGGTGACGGAGTATGTGCTGTTTGGCAGTGTGAGTGTGTGCAGGTCGGGACAGCTGAGGATTCGATCGCTGTTGAGTGGTACAGACAGGTTTAAATGAGGCCGAGCTCTGATGTCACAGTCTCCGTCCCGCTGAATGACCTCCAGCTGCACACCGATCTTCACACATGTCGAAATGTTCCTACAACACGCACACAAAGATTTAACATCCCGTCTTCTGCAAACACTCGGTGTTCAATCGAAATCTCTACACACATGGTTATTGTACTGTAATATGATTAAAATGTAATATTTATTGATTAAGATTTGTAACAATTGAGGAAGAGATATTTAAGATATACTATACGCTCTGTGTACATACACATCTAGCACATTTACGTACATTTATTCACTCTCATTTGGTTCAAAACCTGTAATCCTCTCTTTCTCGTGTGAAACAATTAGGGAGATATTCAGAGAAATGTCTCAGTGGTGTTATTCATATTGTGGTTGTCAATGCGGTTCAATGTCTGCTTATCAACATTCTTCAAAATATCTTCTTTGTGCTCTGCAGAAGAATGAAACTCATACAGGTTTGGTTTGAGGCTGGATTTCGCTGCTGTCGATTCAGCTAAATCAACCAGTCAACTTTGAAAATGTGCATCTTTATCTACTGTGTTAATCTGCATGTGTTTGTGTGTGCGTTTACCGTAGCATACAGATGTACAGTCCAGCGTCCTCCGCTGTGGCCGGTTGGATCCAGAGGTATTCTCTGTCTTTGTGCAGTTTGCGTAGCTTTAGGTTGATGGGTTGTTCCAGATCGTGTGTGTTTTTGTGTCTGTACCACAGTAGAGAAAGACTGCTGTTCTGAGTCTGATTGTAGTTGTAGAGCGTCGGATGAGAGAAGAGAGGACAGTAGAGCGGCGCCACCTCACCGTCATACACACGCACCGAATCGACACTCCACACACCCCAGTCATAACACGGCTCATCTGAAACACACCCAAAAAACAAAATGAGATTGACATCACTGCAAATATGAAACGCACAAAATCACTGAACATCCAAAACGAACACGCGCACACACACACACCTAATCACTGCAAACCTGAAACACACACACACAATCCCTGCACATATGAAACTTACAGGCACACACACACACACTTAATCACTGCAAACCTGAAACACACACACACTTGATCACTGCAAACCTGAAACACACATACACAATCACTGCACACCTGAAACACACACACACAATCACTACAGATATAAAACTTACAGGCACACACACACACTTAATCACTGCAAACCTGAAACACACACACACTTGATCCCTGCAAACCTGAAACACACACACACAATCACTGCACACCTGAAACACACACACACACACTTGATCACTGCACATCTGAAACACACACACACAACCACTACAGATATAAAACTTACAGGCACACACACTTGATCACTGCAAACCTGAAACACACATACACAATCACTGCACACCTGAAACACACACACACACAATTGATCACTGCACATCTGAAACACACACACACACAACCACTACAGATATAAAACTTACAGGCACACACACACACACTTGATCACTGCAAACCTGAAACACACACACACACAATCACTGCACATCTGAAACACACACACACACAACCACTACAGATATAAAACTTACAGGCACAAACACACACACTTGATCACTGCAAACCTGAGACACACACACACACAAAATCACTGCACACCTGAAACACACACACACACAATTGATCACTGCACATCTGAAACACACACACACACAACCACTACAGATATAAAACTTACAGGCACACACACACACACTTGATCACTGCAAACCTGAAACACACACACACACAATCACTGCACATCTGAAACACACACACACACAACCACTACAGATATAAAACTTACAGGCACACACACACACTTAATCACTGCAAACCTGAAACACACACACACACAAAATCACTGCACACCTGAAACACACACACACACACACAATCACTACAGATATAAAACTTACAGGCACACACACACACTTAATCACTGCAAACCTGAAACACACACACACACATTTGATCCCTGCAAACCTGAAACACACACACACACAAAATCACTGCACACCTGAAACACACACACACACACACACACAATCACTACAGATATAAAACTTACAGGCACACACACACACTTAATCACTGCAAACCTGAAACACACACACACACATTTGATCCCTGCAAACCTGAAACACACACACACAATCACTGCAAACCTGAAACACACACACACACAAAATCACTGCACACCTGAAACACACACACACACACAATCACTACGGATATAAAACTTACAGGCACCCACACACACACACACAATCACTGCAAACCTGAAACACACACACACAATCACTACAGATATAAAACGTACAGGCACACACACACACATACACGTAATCACTGCAAACCTGAAACAAACACACAACCAGTGTACATCTAAATCGCACGCGCACACACACATTTGTATTGCTCTACTATTGGGGACATTCCATAGACCAGGGGTTTCCCCATGGGGCCTCCAAAAGCTTGTCAGGGGTCTCTAGAAAATGTCACTGAAAAAGATAAAGTTGTACGTCTACTAAACTCTATAATTTTTTCCTTTCCTCATTTCCAATTTATTCCTTGTTTCCAAGTTTTTATATGCTTTTTTGTTACAGGCGAAGTTACCAGAATGTTTTTAATTTCTACAGTATATTTCTAGTTTTTCTCACTATAGTTCCTTTTTTGACACTCAAGCTGCTACAGTACGACGGCGATTTAGTCCAAGATTACGAGAATAAAGTCGAAATGTTACGAGAATAAACCCGTAATATTTTGAGAAAAATCACAGAATTGCTAGAAACAACAGATGTGGAGGATTTGGTTAAATCCTACTTTAGATAAAAATTTATTCACGAAACACTTCGACTTTATTCACGAAACATTTCGACTTTATTCTCGAAACACTTCGACTTTATTCTCGAAACACTTCGACTTTATTCACGAAACACTTCGACTTTATTCACGAAACATTTCGACTTTATTCACGAAACATTTCGACTTTATTCACGAAACACTTCGACTTTATACTCGAAACACTTCGACTTTATACTCGAAACACTTCGACTTTATACTCGAAACACTTCGACTTTATACTCGAAACACTTCGACTTTATACTCGAAACACTTCGACTTTATACTCGAAACACTTCGACTTTATACTCGAAACACTTCGACTTTATACTCGAAACACTTCGACTTTATACTCGAAACACTTCGACTTTATACTCGAAACACTTCGACTTTATACTCGAAACACTTCGACTTTATACTCGAAACACTTCGAATTTATACTCGAAACACTTCGAATTTATACTCGAAACACTTCGACTTTATTCTCGAAACACTTCGACTTTATTCTCGAAACATTTCGACTTTATTCTCGAAACACTTCGACTTTATTCTCGAAACACTTCGACTTTATTCTCGAAACACTTCGACTTTATTCTCGAAACATTTCGACTTTATTCTCGAAACATTTCGACTTTATTCTCGAAACACTTCGACTTTATTCTCGAAACATTTCGACTTTATTCTCGAAACACTTCGACTTTATTCTCGAAACACTTCGACTTTATTCTCGAAACACTTCGACTTTATTCTCGAAACATTTCGACTTTATTCCGGTAACATTTCGACTTTATTCTCGAAACACTTCGACTTTATTCTCGAAACACTTCGACTTTATTCTCGAAACACTTCGACTTTATTCTCTAAAAACTTCGACTTTATTCTCGAAACATTTCGACTTTATTCTCGAAACACTTCGACTTTATTCTCGAAACATTTCGACTTTTGAAACATTTCGACTTTATTCTCGAAAACATTTCGACTTTATTCTCGAAACACTTTCGACTTTATTCTCGAAACACTTCGACTTTATTCTCGAAACATTTCGACTTTATTCCGGTAACATTTCGACTTTATTCTCGAAACACTTCGACTTTATTCTCGAAACACTTCGACTTTATTCTCGAAACACTTCGACTTTATTCTCGAAAAACTTCGACTTTATTCTCGAAACATTTCGACTTTATTCACGAAACATTTCGACTTTATTCACCAAACATTTCGACTTTATTCACCAAACATTTCGACTTTATTCACCAAACATTTAGACTTTATTCACGAAACAATTCGACTTTATTCACGAAACATTTCGACTTTATTCACCAAACATTTAGACTTTATTCACCAAACATTTCGACTTTATTCACGAAACATTTCGACTTTATTCACGAAACAATTCGACTTTATTCACGAAACATTTCGACTTTATTCACGAAACATATTCGACTTTATCCACGAAACAATTCGACTTTATCCACGAAACATTTCGACTTTATTCACGAAACATTTCAACTTTATTCACGAAACATTTCGACTTTATTCTCGAAATCTTGGATATTTTTATTTTTAACGTGGCACTAAAACGCCGTCGTACTCCAGTACAAACACATTTGAATTGAACATGTCTCTTCAGGGTTTTATACACCCAAGTGTGGAAGCAATACGTTTTCTTGATAACCCCAAATTTAATATTTAGTTAAAAAATGTCTTTACACATAAAAAATATAGATGGATGTGTATTTTAGAAAGGTGGTCCCTCACATAAGTTTCATCTTATCTGGGGGTCCCTGGCACAATTACGTTTGAAAACCCATGCATAGACTACCACTGGTTTTATATCAGGCTTATGATATATTCTATCCCCTAACACTATCCCAACTCACAAAACCTAATAATCACACAAACATGTGCAAGACATTAGATTGAAAAAAAAACAGCATTTGACCAAATGATGAGCCTTTTATCTATAGTGAGGAACAGTACAATGCGGGTCCATAAATATTAAACTGTGGTACTGAGGAAATGTGGCCCTCACAAATATAGTACACACACACATATTCACAGAATAGCCCAGTAAGCTCACATGTGTCTCCTGTAGAGTTTCAGTGTGGTAAAGCATTCCAACATGTTTGATATGATCACAGTTGTGCTCTGACCTGACACAGACACTTCAACAACTGAGAACTTCATTAAACCACTTGAACTATGAAAGAGCAATTTCTGAACTATAAATGTCTGGACTTAGTGTGTTAAAAACACACACTCAAACGCACACACACAGATTTCTGCGTGCACAATCGATATTCGGTAATTGAGCTATCAAATTTATGACATGAACATGGTGTTAAAATTAAACCATTAAAAAGGCTGAATCAATTACATCTTAAAACTCACACATCAGCAACTAATGCATCAATAAAAAAATGAATATCCAACAGCTCTCTCTCACACACACACACACACACACACACACTCCAGATAACCAAAACATGAACGCAAACCCAATTTCAGTAAAATAATGAAAGATAAGGTGATTTATTTCAGTTTTGCGGTGAAATGCTGACCCTGCTAATGTCAGACTCAATTTAAATAAATTACCTTCTCAAATTCAATCGCACAACACACATGCATGCACACACACCTCATTCACGTCATGCATGCAAACCAAATCACACACACAGAGACGGACAGGCAGGTGATGTCTAGAAGTGTCTGTGAGACGGACAGAATGAGGGGTGGGTGGGGTAGAGAGTGAGGTGGGGTAACGGTGTGTGTGTGTAATTGGTCTGTCACTTTTCGACTGTGGGGGGATTAGTCTTCCCATTAAGAGTGTCTCAGTACACGTGCACACACACACACGTCTACAGAACATTATAAATTACCCTTTCTGGAACAATCCGTTACCCGGCCTGTGGTGGGAAGCATTTTTAATTAACCCCGCTTTCCAGAGGTCCAACCAGCCCATAATCCTGTGACCTACACTTTACACACACCTGCACACGCGCATTTAACTATTATGACATTTAACAGCACAGCTCACACTACAGATGTGTACAAAACCTGAAAATACTGCATTCACAGAACAAAAAAAGAGATGGGACAGTGACAAAACGTGTCTGGATGCTTTCATATGATAAAGAACAAATAAAGTAATGCTTCTACATTATAAATATTCACAGTAATATTAAAGTTACGCAGATGAAGTTTTTTTATGAACTGATGAATCAACATTCTGATTTAAATAAGATAATATATTAAGATAATATAGAAATTAGGTTGTATGCTATAGACCGTGGCATAGTTATAATGGTTACGTTTTATAATCATTTAAATTAACTTTTATTTGTAGATTTATGGTTGTTTAGATTTATGTCCTTTTTAGTTTCAGTCATTTTTGTGTGTGCTTTCGTCTTATTTAGCAACATAAAACACATTTTTATTTTATATAAGGTGAATTAATTTTTATTTAGGTTAATTTTAGATCTTGTTTATTTTTATGGTTTTCATGCTTTCAAATTATTTTAGTTTGTTTTTGAGGCAACATTTAAAATTTTCATTTCAATTAAGTTTTCCAACAATTTTTAGGTCAATATTTTATTTAGTTTCAATTAACAGAAAATTTGGCCAGCTGGGTAGACCTCACCAAAGACCCAAAAACTGGTGAGTAGTTTAATGTAAATGAAAACAATTAATATACAATAACATATTTATACAAATTAATATGAATGTAAAATAAATAAATATATTAAAACCAAACACGGAGTGAAAGTTAACTTTGGGCAAAGCACACTCCTTTTGGTCTAAATGGTTCCATAAAGAACATTTAATATTCAAAGAACCATTTTGTCTGACAAAAGGTTCTTTGTGGCAAAAACGGTTCTTCAGATCAAAAAAGGAAAGAAATAGATAGTTCTGTCAAGAACCTTTGACTGAAGGGTTCTTTGTGGAACCCAAAATTTTGGCATTGCTGTGAAGAAACTTTATTTTAAAGAGTGACAAAACTGTCAGTACAGGTTATAGTGTTCAACACTATAAAAAGTACACAAAAATAAAACAATTAATAATGCAATACTTTTAAATCTTTCACTTTACTATTACAAATCCCTTCATTACTAAACTTGAGATTGAAGCATTACATATTTGACTGTTTGTCTCTAAAGTTCGCTTGAATTTCCACAGAAGTTTCCTAAGAAGTCACACTACTTCTCCATCAATAAAGTCACTGAACGGGCGGTGAGGTATCTAAACAGCAGTCTTTGTCTCACACTTACGAAACCATCACTGTACAACACACACTTCCCCTTTAAATATCTAAACCTACATGTTCTCAAAAGTGAACTTTCTAAAACTAGCAACGGAAAAAACAACTGGTCGTCCTAACCTCATTATAAAAACTGTCATACGTGTTGATTTTCTTGTCGACGACTTTGAGGAGTCTTAGTTGTCTGGAGACTGCTTAGGTGGATTTCATAAACTCTTGATTTCTTGTGAAGATTCATGTTAACAAGACTCTGTAAAAGTCTCATCTAACGATACCTGCACTCTTACACACTAAAGATGCTTTAAAGGTTCATCACACCCATGCGATAGAAGAACCATCATGGTCCCACAAAGAGCCATTCAGTCAAAGGTTTCATTAAGAACCATCTCTTTCTTACTTTTTTGTGAAACACAACGATTCTTCAGATGTTTAAGCTTCTTTGTGGAACCAAAATGTTCTTCTATGGCATCAAAGAACCTTTTCAAGCACCTTTTTTTTCAAGAGTGTGATGCACAAATTCACTGAAAAAAGATTCACCTCACTGGAAAATCCCCAGTCTTTAAATATGTCAAACGAACTCTCTTGACCTATTTTACACTGGCGATTTTGCTGTGAGGGAAAAACTAAAAATGACAAGCACAACATTTCCATTGTGAGACTGGACTAATAACGCCAAACTTCCAGAAACATTCATTCAACGTCATTCTTTTTCTAGAAGATTCAGCATTATTTCTGCGGCTGTGTACATACGGCACTATAATTTAAGAGCGAGCAGGAGATCCCCACAGACCTCGGCTGATTGGTGGGAAACTATAACATGAGTCTGCTGATTGGATCAATTATTTAAATGTGAGATTTGATTGGTTGGTAATAGATTTGGAGGATGGATCTCGTCTCGGGGCGAGGCAGTGACAGAGGACGCATCCTTCACCCGCAAGACGACCTTCAGCAGATTGACCAATCACATCGGGTTAAACCGTCTCACCTGACTGCAGCGCCGCCTGAGTGACGGATACGGAGAAGCCGCCCATCCTTAAAACGCAAACACAGAGAAACGTGAAGACCGGACGAATCCTGCAAAGAGAGAGAGCGAGAGAGAGAAAATTACTCACTGTTTAAACCACCTGCTCTCATTTCATCAGACGTTCACTCAGCTTATTATCAGACTCCATAAAACACTCCTGCAAGTGTTTTTACTACATGACAGCTTTAAGGGCGCAAGGAGTACGAATAAAAAGGAAAATGGAAACATGAGGGAGAAATAGAAAGAGAGCGCTGATAGAAGACAGAATGAATGCATCTGAATGAGTTTTTTTCAAAGTTGATGTAATATTTGTTAACAATGTGCCATATATTATTTGCTATATTTCTAAAACTTTAACCTCCAATAAAATGACTTCACGATAGTGAAATAACTTCCTGAAATGAATCAGATATTGGTGAGATAAAGATACATTTAAGCGTACTTTTAGTGGATGCGATTCGAGTGCAAATCAGGAACAATTCAATATGAAAATGTGTACCGTATAATACGATCTCTAGTATTTGCGACTGAATGTAAATCATACTGATTTGTGTCATAAATTATACCACAAAAAGGGTTTTATTTCCTTCATAAAATGGACCGCAGCGACCCTGAGCGCTACATCTGTAGCTGATGCAAAATGACCATAAACGCACATCAGGAATAACACGCTGTGTATTAAAGGTGCTGTAAGATATTTCTTTATGGAACAGCATGAAGACAACGTCCCTGACAGACATCTCAAAAATCATCACTCACTGACTGAATACATCCCTTGTCCATGAGATGCCACTAGACTCTAAACTGAAAACGAAATGTGACCGCAGACAGATTATTGGTTTTACCAGTTTTATCAGAGCATAGGAAATAGAGCATCTGTATGGCTTGATTGAATTTAAAATGCTTCTTCCAATGTTAAAATTAAACCAAGGCCGATGAATGAATGGAAGATCCCGTGCCAAGTGTGAAAGAGGGAGGGGGAGAGAGAGAGAAAGAGAGTAATGGTGTTGGACAGAGACCATCTCTCCACTGTCACCCCTGCAACATACATCACACACACTCCGCTGAGTCAAAGCCAAACTCAGAATTAGATATTAAATAAATATTCGCTCATTCAATGATACATTTTTCAGGGCTTCACACACACACAAATATCAAAGGGGTGATTTCAAACCTTTTTTTTGTTAGACTCTGTGTACATGTGTAATGTAAGTCAAATCAACGTTTTTATTTTCATATATCAAACCCTCTTACTTAAACAAATTTTAGTTTTTTGTTTAGATTTCAGTTGTGTGTTTAGAATAGATACACGAACCCCCCCTCACAATGCCTGGTCTTCCTACATCGAACTGTGAATAACAATGCAAAACATGACACATGCAAAGCAGGAAACTGACGCTTCGTTTGTCTCGGGACAGTCTCAGAGTCCAAGCCGAGTTTATACAAAATGATGGAAAACCCAATTAGTGCTCTTAGTGCTGCGGGTCCAAAAACAGCGACATCATCTGAAAACGCTCCAGTACAGATCAAATCTCCATCCTGCTTATCTGGGCATCACAAAACGTGCGCTTTAATTTCCCCGAGATGCATTAGGGCAAAATTACAGCATCTTTGGATTTCATTAGACTCATCTCTCCAAACCCTCCTTATTGATTTAAAGAGTAAAGAGTGCCTTCAATCCCCGGCGCTCCAGAACCGCCTCATAATTTGTGCAGGAGGAAATCGGATTATGAGAAAGTGATCAATGCCGTGATCGTCCGGAGAGAGACTGATCTGGATGAGCCACAGGGGAGCGAAGACCCCCAAAAATGATCTCCCGGCAGAGAGTTAGTGAGTATTGTAACTGTGTTGAGAATAAAGCCCAAATACACAAATGATTTTTACTATAGTTGATGCCACCCCATAGATTTCATAATACTAATGTTTGTCTGTTTATGGCGCGTTTAGCATCTTGACGACAAAGTCACCACAAAATTCAGATGTATTAGCTTGGTCGTTTATTTTTTCCGCACACAAATATAGCCAAAGCTGAGCCGCAAACCGACAAAAACACATTAACAAACATCTATTCACAGCCGCGTCTTTAAACAGGGTGTGTGAGTTAAAATAACAAAAAATAAACCTCTTACACAACATGCACACTGAGTGATGATTCATTGTTTCCAGGAACATCTCATGATATTAAACCCATGGCTGTTCTTCTACTTACATTGTCCCTGGGTGGTTATAAATCGGATTTTAAGTGAGTGATCAATTCTGTGGTGGTCCAGAGAGAGTCACCGAGCTGAAGAGGGGCCGCAGATCTGATCAAATAATCTATGGACAGAGAGTAAGTGGCCAATTAGTCACTTAACTGCAATTAATTCGAACAAACACACACAGAACATGGGCATTTCACACAAAACATCACATACCAAAAGATAAATCTGTATATAGACACATATTTGAAAATGTAAATACAGGTTTGGTATGAACATAAATATGTTTTTATTTCAAATGCACACCCACAAAAAAGTATTGAGAAATCAGAATGCATTACATGTATGCAGGTGTGCTGTTAAACAGGTAATAGCTGTTTTTCTACTTACATAATCCAGGCCCAGGTTCGGTTCTCTTTTAGGTCCGGTTTAGACAGGGGTTACTGCAACAGAACCACAATGTTAAACAGACATACAAGACATCCGGCAGTACTGGAACCATCGCTAACTGACTGCTGTGGTCCCTATACGTACATCCCTAGCTCTCTCTCTCTCTCTCTCTCTCTCTCTGTCTCTCTCTCTCTCTCCCTCGTGTCAGTGGGGACCGGGATATGATTTAACGGGCCCCTCCGCGCGTCACCGTAAATCGTTAAAGCAAACCGGCTGGTCCCTCATCCAATCCGCGTGACGCGCTCGAGCGCGTATTTCACATCCATCTCACCTGCGCCCCACGACCGCGCGCTCAGGTGTAAGCCACTGCCCGTTAAAACACAAGATCAGCGCGAATCACTACAAAAATCCACTCACCTCACGAGAAGAAGTGATTTAATAGGAATTACACGCGGAAAAAAAACAATTGAACGAGAGCGAGAAATCGATGAGGAAACACACGTAAGCATATGTGAAGAAAAGATGAATGAACGTTGCCGGTTGTGTCTCAGAAACGCTGCACTCGTCTGTGATGCCCGTCTAGGTAACTTGGGCAGCTCGCTGGGTTTTGGGACACAGCCAGAGTGCGCAAGCCTGAAGTTGAGCCTATATGAACGTAACGTACGCCAGGAAGTCGAGATTAAACGGAAGAGATACAAACCAGATGTGACATTAAGTCCCGAAGTTATTCGAGTCCGCGTCCGCGCGTACCGTTACCGGACGTTTCCGTGTTCCATGTGAACGGAAACAACAGCGACCTACGATCAGACTCCTCCCACGGAAAACAACGAGGGCGCCACGAGCATTTGCACAATCTCCGCACAAACACAAAGCAACAAGCAGCCCTTAGCACTACATCCGCTGTGTTCCAACCGCACGCGCTGTAAGCGGGAGGTCACAAATTATTCGGAACACCCTGCGGTGTATACAGACGATGATGGAAAACATCACGTTTTAGTTTAACTTGTTTTTATTATAATAATAATTTTGCATCGCTGCAAAGCAGCTCAACATGAAATAGACATTTTAGCCCCAAATAAACAGGTTTTGCGTTAATTCATTTTAGCACAGTATGGCCATTACATCAGCAATAAATGATGAAATAAGGAAATAGCCCTTGTGCTGTAACACAATATAATAAACATGTGTTGATGGGTAAACACACGAACTAAAAGAACACATATATGTTTCAGATCAGTCGGGCGCGCGCACAAGAGGCTCGTGGCAGCTGGCGCCTGGTTCATCTGCACCATGTATGCCAGTTCATGACTTAAACTAATGTTTGCATCGGAAGCTATTTTCCGCATTTTTATAGGCTACTCTATCTGTATTGTGTTAAAATAGCTTATTCATCCCCGCGTATAAATGATTCATTTTTTTAAGTGTTATTTGCTGCTCAGATGACAGGACTGTCCTGTTCTTGTAAGGATATGACAACAGTATGTTATGACGCAATAAGGGGCGCTCCCTGTGCTAGCTAATTTTTGAGATGTGTGTTCTGTGTGAGAGAGAGAGAGAGAGAGAGAGAGAGAGAGACTTTAGATATGGTGTGTCATTAGTCAGATGTGTGATTGAGTGTTGTAGTCACTGTGTGGTTGTGTTTATGTAGGCTATGTGCCACCTTAAATATAATGTTTGTGCGCGTGTGTGATTTACAGATATGGATTTGCGTCACATTTGTAAATCATTCCGGTACTGTTTATAGCATCGATATTTACATCCAATGCATTCCTTACTCATGAGTTTTTTTTCTGTGACTGCTGGGAACTTTAATTACTGTGCATGTGTGTGCATGTGTGTGTGCATGTGTGTGCATGTGTGTGTGCATGTGTGTGCATGTGTGTGTGCATGTGTGTGCATGTGTGTGTGCATGTGTGTGCATGTGTGTGTGCGTGTGTACGTCTGAAGGATATCAGACTGGTGCTTTGCTTTGTTTATTTACATTTTAAAAGATCAAATTAGATGTCTCAGTGCATAGAAATGCCTAAGTTTTGTTGGGTTATGAGTAAACTCACCTAAATTAGAAAAATAAATAGAGGAGAATATATAATGATTCGTATGTAGAAAGTGAAAAAGTTGCCAAACCATATACCGATTCAATTGTATTCTAAGTTAGTGCTGGAATTGCTGTGTGCTTTGAATTATTTTGTGTAATACACGTCATCTGCTGGCCGACTGCTGACAGCCCTCTCCATAAACTCTATGATACGTAACAGCTGAAGTTGCAGCGCCCCCTACCGATCGTCATGATAAACGAGTGCGCTGTCAGCACAATATCTGCCGGCTCTGCACATTTACAGGCACTTTTACCTCGTTGTTAATCCTTTTAACGTCTCCTCCTAAATCCCGAGCGAGTTATGAACCAGAAGCGTGAAGATGACCTCCCTTCTCATCCTCAGATGTCAGCTTTGTTTGTAGACTATAAAGACACACCTGACATTGCGGACTGCAATTCACCACTGCACTGACACCGAGTAACCAGCAGGTGGCGATACTTCCCCGTTTTATGGATAAACGAAAATGACTCCCATTTATGATATGAATATAACATGAAATAACATTAATCTATAATATTTACAATCGTGCATTTAATAGGCCCTGTAATTCAAAAAGACTTCCTGCAGTGCATTTGATGATTGTTTTCTGAATACATTTTCATCAAATGTGATCTGATCTTCATTAAAGTCAAGAGTATTGACAAACATAATGCGTCTGTAGGGTTGAGGTCTGGGCTCTGACCTGGCCACTCTCAAAGGCGGATTTTGTTTTCTGGACCATACTTTGCAGTCGGGATGATGTTTTCATGATGATATCCCTTTCTACGCCCTTTCTACGCCAGATATAGTGCTGTGTTTTTTTCAAAATAGTTCAATCTTAGTTACAGTCCACAATATTTTTCCCAATACCGCTGTGGAGTGTCAATGTGCTCTTTTGCAAAATTCAGACATGCAGCAATGTATTTTTTATTAAGCATTGGGTTCCTTCGTTGTGTCCTGACGTGGATACCCCGCTTTTTTGTATTGTAGATGTTTGTATTTGTATTGTAGACAGAGATCATTAACAGAGATGTTAGCAAGTTCCAATGATGCCTTCAAATCTTTGGCTGTCATTCGGGGTTGTTTCTTCACCTCATTGATGAGTCTTCGATGTGCTCTTGGCGTCATTTTGACTGGGCACCCACTTCTTGGTAGAGAAGCAACAGTCCCAAAGTGTCTCCATTTGTAGATTGTTTGCCTAACTTCTTATGACAATATCTTTGTAACCCTTCAGCTTTATGTAAATCAACAACTCTTGAGCATAGATCCTCTGAAAGCTCTTTTTGGCGAGGCATGGCTCACATAAATGTGTTTTTCTTCAGCAGAGCAAACTCAAAATGTTTGGGGGGTTTTTATCAGTCAAAGTAGCGGTAGTCCACACAAACGTATTATTTTAACCCAGACTCCAGGTGTGATAAAACCTGACTCGATTGAGCTTTTTAAAGGTCATAACTAAGGGTTGGCATACTTTTTCCACAAGCACTATGAGTTTTTTGGTTGTTCTCAATAAAGGTGAAATGAAAAAATCAAGATTTTTAGACACATTATGTTTGTCAATACCCTTGACTTAGATGAAGATCAGATTTTATGTCAAATGTTTTCAGAAAACCATGAAATTCCAACGGTTCACTTACTTTTTTTGCCACTGTATATATGCAGTAAATATATCATACCGCATCTTTATATATGTGGTTATCTATGGTAACAATCAATACAATAATAGGATACGGAATTATATAAATCTACAAAAAAAAACTAGGACACAGTATATATGCCTATATATAATTTACACAAGGAGGAGATTTTTGGATGGTACACAGGCAATGGTTACAAGCTTTGTTGTAACAAACAGAAATCTGTCACAGATCTGAGGTTTATGAAACAACTGGCTGCTAATTTTAGCTGTATGTGAGGGGATATATTTTTCACTTCAAGCTAGGCAAACATATCAGTCTTCGAACGCTCAGAATAAAAAATAGAATAGGAGATTTATCGAGGCTGATGCTCTGTGATTATAAGCATCCTTTACAATATAAACCTCAGAATCATCAATACACACAACTTGGGAAATAGGAAGATATTATATTACTCATAGTTTGTGTCGAATAAAAGTACATCTT
The DNA here is from genome assembly GCA_008369825.1 of Triplophysa tibetana. Taxonomy (NCBI): domain Eukaryota; kingdom Metazoa; phylum Chordata; class Actinopteri; order Cypriniformes; family Nemacheilidae; genus Triplophysa; species Triplophysa tibetana. The sequence continues at coordinate 23,125,641 of CM017917.1, forward strand.
ACGATGAGGCCAGAAGAGACCCATTTCTTTTTTTACATATACAGTCCCGAAAATATATCTGAATTATATATAAAATAAATTAAATATTATCAAATAAATGATGCTCACTTAATAATAACCAGTCTTAGGAGGCAGAGTTAGAGTTTGTAACTGGCAAAAGACAGAATTTGAAACAGGTGCTGAATAATTTGCGATATTATCATGTGTAGGATTAGCCAGACATTTTATTTATTTATTTCTTCCTGCGTGGTGGAGAAGGCTGGCTGCAGATGAAAACATCGGCTGTTTTATTTATTCAAAACAACTAAAAATATCTCTCAAAAAGCTTTTTTCTCTGGAGAAAACGACGAGTCATTTGCGTGTGTGTGTTGCAGCAAAGAATGGACTTTCCTAAAACACGAAGAAACAGATACGAGTGATTTTGTTTGTGGTTTAAAGTATTTCTGAGCATTATTAGATAGAACAAAAGGGGCTGTCAAATGTGTGCTGGGTGGACAAAACACCTTAAAGCAGACGGGAGTTTTGAATTTTTTTTATTTTGAATAACATTTTTCTCCTGTGGCAGGTTTAATGCTTTATTTATAACTCTTTACATCATGAATATGAACGTGTTCAGAATTAAAGTGCGAACATCAGCGAACGAATGAACTTCCTACGTCAGCGAAAAATCATTTCAGCATGGCAATAAACAAATGGTCTTCTATGAAACACAGGCAGATATCTTAATTTGTACAGACCCCATCATGCCCTCTTGATTTTGCTCACATTCGGAACCCCAACCCTGACCTTTGACCCCCCTGTGTTGATGCTGGTGCAGCTACACTAATGGAAGACATCTCGCCGTCAGCGCTTTAAGACAGCCGACTGGCCTTCATTGATGGATCTGACCAATGAACAGGTAGATCACATTTAAAGGGGAAGGAACCTGGACTTCAGTGACCAATTAGATTACGCTCGATCAAAAATGTGGCTATGTTCGAAACAGCATAGTAACACACTAGCACTATATTGCACATAGTGTGCAACGAATGACCTGCAACATAGAGCACACTACGCTATCCCACAATGCACTATTTCTCATGCAATGAAAAAAACGTAATATTTACTTATTGTTTTTTTGTCTTCACTTCATTTGATCAACTGTTTGCGAAATAAATGTTTGAGTTACAAACCGGAAGCCACTCGCTGAATTAAACATGCAACATAATGAGGTCACGTGACAACAACGTGGCATACTACAGTGTGAAACATTTCTTCGCTGTTTTTTGTTTGGTTGTTTTTTACAGAAGGCAGTATACAGTCTATAGTATGCAGTATGTTTTCCCAAACGCAGTCCGATGAGTAAAGGAAATCAGGGGCAGTTGCACACATCGGGTTTATAGTGGTCGTCCGGTTTATGTCCAGTTTGGAGGGCAGTCTGTGCTTTTGGCAGGATAAAATACCCAAATCTCTCAGAAAGCCAAAGATAAGGAGTTTTTTAACATGAAGTGATCCACGAGCACACACAGTAGAAGCGATGAAATGAATCGCAGAGGTTACATCACATACTGTACGACGTCACTTCCTGTGTGACGTCACTGAAAATCCCCTGGTTGTCTTCAGCCATGTTCGGATGGCATTGGTTTGTAGAGTCACAGCTGATGTCTGTAATGTAGAAGTGTGAACGAGTATCAGGCTCCCGTGTCAAACCTCATTGTACGATACACCAATAAAGAGCTGGAAACCAAACCAATCCCATCCGAACAGGGACACTTTCCTCAAGGCGTCATGTGTTAAAGGGGTCACAACACATCTTATAAAAAACTTTAACGTATGTATATTCAACATTCACATTTATAGAATTCCTTTAAAAATGTCTGTGATTATATGTTCATGCACATTCACATATGTCCGGCCACATTGACATATTTACACGCCTCTTCATCCTCCGGTTAACCAATCACATACCAGCGACACAAGTCTTAAAGTTACGGCAGCAGAACCAGCCTCGGCATCAAACAAACGTCTGTGAAATACTAAAATATGTTTTAAACGTAAGAAACCAGTGCAAGTGATCCTTGATTGAAAAATAAATCTATAAATAAATACATCGCTACAAAAATGCAGATTATGACCCCTTTAGCACACTCACACAGAATATATGGTGAGATGAAGCGAATCTGTGGATTAATCTAATCCATTCCGGTAAGGTCACATGACTGTCAGAGCCTATCAGCAGGGCACGATGCCTAAACCCTTCCCCCATCCGCCAATCAGAGAGCAGAATTCACCCACCCCTCGAATAAAAACCCCAGGCAATGATGAGAGAACATTCAGTATTAATGAGGCGAGTGACGTATAGCAGTACGTGAAAGTGCTTTTGGCATTCATAAATCAACGTGTGAAGATCAAACATGGCTTAAAGCTAAGACACCCAACAGAAAAACTGCAGGTGTCTCCACGGCGACGTGACTCCGACGGACTTTGCATAAAATGTAAGATCGTGTCCTGATTCTCAAATATTCCTAAAACATCGTCACAGGCAAGAAATCAGCGTTGTTTTTTTTTACTTTTTTGTGTTTCACATGACTTTTTTTCGTTTGATGTTTGTAGATGCTGTTTTTTGTCGGGTGTAAGAAAGCATTTAGCTCCAGGGGTCACCAGAGGGTGTGTTTAAGTGTGTGTGTTGTGTACATTTACAGATCAGATCAGTGTGTGTGTGTGTGTGGCTATGATCCTTCATGGTCAGTAGAGTCCTGGTTGAGCTCTTTTCTGGTGCCCAGAGTAGGAGTCCCTGAGTTTTTCCTGGATCGCTGTTTCTCGTCGAGTTCGTGCAGCGAGGGCTCTTTATACATACACACTGCAAAAGAATGAGACACATTTTAATAAACCGCGCAGCTTTTTCAAGTATTGAACATAGACGAGTGGTTCTAAAACCTCATTATTGCAATTTAGTGAATCTCTGAAAGTAAATTATCCAGATGAATTACAGAAAAGAGAATGACAGGCTTTAATATATAACACAAAAATGTATCACGTATGTGTGTAGCTTTCGTGTAGCTCAATGATTAGAGAATGTCGCTAGGAACCCCAAGGTCATGCATTCGATCCAGAGGATTGCACATTCTCAAATACAAATGTATAGTATCATGCAATGTAAGTCACTTACATAAAAGCGTCTGCCAAATGCATAAATGAAATGTAATAAACGTGTGTGTCTTGTCACCTTCAATGGGTCTGGGCACAAAGTGTGAACAGGGCTTAGTCTTCTTGACGCGGTTTCCCTTCATAATGATCCCGTCCTTGGTGAGTCCAAGGTACCAGGCCCGGCCGCTCTCGTGCTGTCGGTATACTGTAGACGAGTAGATCACGTAATAATTCTCAAACACGCTCTCCTTAAACTTACACTCAGCTGTGAAGACATCCTGCAGAGAGAGAGAGAGAGAGAGATGATGTGATGAATAACTGGTTTCACTACTGTTAAAACACGTTAACAGCTTTCAGATGAGCGTGTGTCTTTGTCCCAGTTTTATTAAAAAATATTTTGAATGCGCAGGTGTTGAGGGTGGAGACAGTCAACCAGAGCAGAAACCACCTCAGGTGAACACACAAGACACATAACAGATTATCTATATAGTTTTGTACCCTACTGTTTAAGCAGTTCAAAACTCAATATTGTGAAAATATTCTGCACACATTTCTAACTAAGAGATGTTAATTTAATTCAGGTTATAATTTAAGCGATTAAGCTTATATATCAATAGACTAAAAAACAAGTGGTGTAACTACAGACCCTAGTGACAAAGTGACTATATTAAAGGGGGGATGCAATGGTGTTTCATGCATTCTGACTTTTTTACAATGTTAAACATGCTGTCTTCTCGTGCTTAACAAGGGTAACTTGACAAAAAACGAACATGAACATTTCGAACATGAAAAGGTTTCGTAACAACTTTTCTTAGTCCCTTTAGTAGAGTAGGCGGGGCGAGACCGTGGTTCGAGGCCGGTAAGTAATTGTTAATTAGCGCCAGTGGTGCGCGCACCGGCCTCGCAACACGTAGGAGATTGGGAGCATATTACGAAACAATGGCGACCGGACCGTCGAAGAGAGAGGACCGGGCCCCAACATGTTTGTATTTATGTTTTGTTGTGTTCGCCGGCGGTCGGCCGTGAGGGGCCGCCGGCTGTTATTATTTCTTTATTAAATGTTTTGAATGTTTTCCGGTTCCCGTCTCCTTCCTTCCATACTTGAATTTTATTACAGTCCCTTCCTGGACCATTCTCCCAGAAAAGCAAGTGAAACTGAGATACGTGTCTGTGTTTTGTTGGCAATGGGTGTGCACATTAGTGATGCGCGGATGGCGGTTAAATCCGCAGGCGCATCCATCAGAAGGCACCGGTGTGTTTGTCGACCAGAGGGTGAAAGAAAACGTAGCTTATTTAGTTGTTTATATTTATGTAATATTTTAGTCTATTTATGGAAAGTGAACAGCATGACTAAGATGTGTCATGGTTTCACCTCTCCTTGTCAGGTATTTCTTGGTTTAGAGGTGGAATCATACAGAATCCTTTGTTTCATGTGGGGAGAGATGTTTTTGACCTTGTGGCCTTCCATACTCTCCCCGAGTCGCGTCATCGTTCCTACCCTCCTGTTTCCTAGTTTGTGTTAATTACCTTCCCTATAAAGAGTCCTTATGTTTCTTTGTCCTGTGCTCGTGCATTGTAGCTGTTGGATGTAAGCTTACGCTGTCGTATACCGTTGTTTGTATGAAGTTCTTGTTACCTTGTTCCTGTTCCCTCGTCTTAGTAAGTGTTAGTTTAGTGTTTCTTATCAAGTGTTTGTTTTTTCATAGTCTAGTCAGTCCGTGTTCTTGTTTTCTGTTTAAGCTATCCTGTGTTGTTTTCCCCCTCGTGGGTTTTGTTTCGCCTTTTGTATAGTCTTGTTTGTTTGTAATAAATACCTTTTTGTTAACCCCTTCATCTGCCTTGTCCAATTGGGTTCTCCTGCCATGTCATCCATGACAAGATGTAGGCTCATAAAATGTCTGGAGACATGGTTTTAACCACTTAAAATTAAGTTTTGTTTTGTAGTGAATTTCGTTTTGTATAAATTGTATCTTCATATTAATTAATGTTGAATCAACCAATTGTTTAAATAGAATAAATGGGCAGAAAACCAAGAACGTAGATGTTGAATGGATGGAAGTGCGCAATAAACGAACAAACCATGACACAACAGCCATTGAGAAAGGCTGAAACAATACGTAGTTCTGTTTAAAAATAAAAAGGAGACTTAATAGTGCAAATAACTTTCTGAAAAAACATAAATCTCATAAAAAAGGAGAAATAAATACACACAAACTACATGAGCGCCTTAAGATTAGTTCTTGGAGAGTTAATACAACAGAAACTCTTGTGGTACTGTTTAAAAAAAAATCTTAAATACACGTATTAGGCCTACTTCAATAAATTGATAAGATATTGATTTTAGTTGGTTTTAATTAAGTGGATTAGACACACACATTCGCTTATATGGTTTCCCTTCTAGACACGAGCGATGTGTGTTTGTATTTTACACGATTTTCCTACAACATTTCAAATGCTATTAGATTGCTAATGATAATCTTAAACCTATCATTTAACTTATTAAGTTTATTTTTTTTATTTAGCCTTGTTGTGCCAGCACTGTTGAGCTTGTGCAGAGGCAGGAGCTTTTGCCAGAGGGGAACTGGAATCCCCTGGTTGGGCCTGGGTTCTCATGAGGTTTTTTTCTCGATTGGAGTTTTGGGTTCCTCACCACCGTTTGCAAATTGTTTTGCAATTTGATCTGCCTGGCCGGGGGGGCTGCTTTAGAATTCAGAAGTTAGACATAATTAATATTGCATATAAGAATTTATAGTCCGTTTAATATTTGACCTGTGGTTCTTTCTCCTTTATCCTAATGTGTGCTTTCACTGTGTGTGTGTGTGTGTGTGTGTGCGCGAGTGTGTTTGTGTGTGTGCGAGTGCGAGTGTGTTTGTGTGCGTGTGTGCGCGTGTGCGAGTGTGTTTGTGTGCGAGTGTGTTTGTGTGTGTGTGTGTGTGTCTATGTCAATGTGTGTATGTATGTTTGCATATTGTGTGTGTGGAGCATTTGTATGTCTGTCTTTTGTTGTTTTCACCTTTTTCTTGTTTTTACAGGTATATGCCTTCAGTTGTTTTACTTGTATTCAATGTGTCTCATGTACAGCTGCTTTGTAACAATGAAAATTGTAAAAAGCACTGTATAAATAAAGTTGAGTTGAGTTGTTTTTGGTTCATAACTGGCAGCCAAAGAGGCCCGTCATAAAAGCCTGCAGTGGGGTCGGTCATCACTTTGTTACGCCACTGAGTGATCATATGAGCAGATGGCACAAAAACTGCACATAAATCAAATCAATAAGATGATAAAGTGCACACTAGAGCTCACATACTGCATGTATTTTCTGTAGGCTGACCCAAGGCGATATGTGTATCCTTTGTGTCATTGTGTGTACCGTACTGAAAGCCCTGTATCTGTTCAGATTAATACACATACATTTCATACACTTTTTAACACAATTTCCTAATCAAAACAATGGAATCGCTTTATGTACCTGTTCTAAAGATCATCTGGCAATTTGCACGGGAGTACTTTGTAACTTAAAAAAATTGAACCAGGCTAGAACTTTATACATATTTGTTTTTAAATAAAAAAATCTCAGATGTTCAATATACAGCAATATACAGTCAAAGAGGTGTGGTTCATACACACACACACACAACATAAAGAAGATGTGGTAAATTTGCTCTCTCAGCATCTCACAAACGCTCACATACCACTTTAGCAAATGAAACGCCACTAAATAACCAGTAGTGAACACACACACGCACACAGACACACACACTACACTGCATGAGTACGTGATCTAAAGCACCCAAACAAAAAACCTGCTGAACGCACTCTGTAGCACACAACACAGTTCATAACAAATGAAACATACAGCAGTCTCAAAAAAAGACGTCTGCATATGGGTCTTCCCGAATCCAAATAGTGAATCCAAATAGTGAATCCAAACATTTCAATGCTGTATATTAATAACATACATACGCATTTTACCTGAATTCATTACAACACACACACAAATACACATCCAGGCACATTGCAAGCACAGTCACACCTTGGCAGAAGTTCATTATCACATGAAAACTCATCAGTTCATTAACACTGTCTCACATCAAAGACAGAACTTCATCCAGATGCACAGATTCACACATGCACACACACACACACAATGTTATGTACATTAATATTCAGCCCATGAGTTTAGATCCTCTTAAAATGAAACTTACCGGCTGCTTAAGTTTAACAGAGTTCTGTGAGTTTTAACGTCTAGTAACAGAGTTAATCTGTGTGTTTGTGTGTGTTTGTGTGTGTGTGTGAAACACTACCATTTATGCTTTCCTTCAGTATGAATGTGTGTAGTTCTGAGGCCACGTCTGAATGTTTAATACAACAAGTCTGTGAATTATAAATGTAATCTGACACAGAGTTAAGACGCTCTCTCTCTCTTTCCAATACATAACATTCGCTTCAAGAATATTCTTGATGTTGTGTATTCGCCTTCAATATTATTCAACTGTTGTCTTTTTTGTGTGTATTTTGACACATTTAAGATTTAACAAGATCATTTTGTGTATGTTCCAATAAGAAAAAGATACTGTGTGCTATTAAACCTTCTGTTGTTTAATGGTTTTCACCTGCTATTTCTTAAAGGAACGCGGAATTGAACACACACAACATCAAAATGGCATAATAGTACATACACCAATAACGCTACAAAGAAAAGAAACAAGACAAATTGAGGAAATTCTGAGGAATTTTTCAGAAATGCAGACACGGAAAACACATTTTCATTAGCATGCACACCCACACACAAAGACAGTTTTGGCCTTACTGTGGAATAGAGGAAACCTTCTCCATTCATGGCCACATAGAGTCCGGCCTTTGAGCCCTGCATCGCCACCACACGCAAACCCACCGGGATGAGATTAAACAGAGCTGAAACACAAGCAAAACGATGGAGACTTAATAGTGCAAATAACTTTCTGAAAAAACATAAATCTCATAAAAAAGGAGAAATAAATAGACACAAACTACATGACCTCCTTAAGATTAGTTCTTGGGGAGTTAATACAACAGAAACTCTGATCTTGCATTGGAGGCTTCTGAATTTGGCAAATCTGAGCAAAGTTTGAGACATCGTGAGATTTCATCTGAAGCTTAATGTTATCTCAGGGTTTTTTGACAGTTCCTCTTAATTATTGAGATGTTAACGGGAATCTCCTACAATACCCAGATCATATTTTATAGCAAATTCACATTCCAAAAGCAAAATCAGAAGTAATATTTTATTTATATTAAAAGGGATATTTGATATTCTGGCCATCAATCGATGGCAATCAGTTTGTTTCAAATGTATAAGGGTTATAAAACGACTGACTGAAGTTGCTGAAGTCATTCTTTACTGATGTTTATTGAAATGTTTTATATGCTTTAGTGTGCCGTTTCAGATTTAGATTTGCTCATTAAACATGGACGGATATTTCATCCTCATTCATTTCAGATATCATATTTCAAAAACTATTTAATTAAGGTCTGGATTTCTCTTCCACTCGTCATGTGGTCGTTATGCGCAAATAATATAATATAGATATATTATATATTTCTCAACCACCGCAGTTAACTTGTCCATTACCACCGCGGTGGTAAAAAAACTGCCACGTCACAGTTCTACGTTATGCTTTACTTCAAGGGTGTGAATATCTGTATTCATCTTGTCCTGTAGATGTCGCTTTCACTCGCTCTGAGATTTATGGGCCCGTTTTGATTATTGAAATTTGTTTTATTTTAATAAACATTTCTAATGTTGTTATGAATTCAACAGTTCAAATAAAAAGTAAAAGTTAAAATGTTGAATACGTGTTTGGTTACGCAAAGTAAAAATAAAAAGCAATTCCAAACAATTAATGTGAATGTGTATTTCAATAATATAGATAATTATGAGGGTTTCAGTTACCAGTAAATTATTTAATTATAGATTCTATGTCTGCTAAACAAGCATTTTAATCTAAGTACTATGGACCCAATATAGGGTCCTATATGTTTGCAACAGAAAAAAAAACATAACTTTTGCAAAAAAAATAGGGTATTAAGCAAAAAATTGCATCTTCGCAAGTAAAACTTAAGAATCTGCAAAAGAAAAGTAAAGCACAGAGAGAAAAAATCAAGTTTAGCAAAGTAAAAATTCAGCAACAATAATTTTTCAACACATCTTTTCCTTTGCATCGCTCCTTTAAATCCGTGTTTCAGCCAATCGTTCCTTTGCGAAACTGTTTTCTCTTTGTTCTTCACTTTTCTTTGCGCCTCGCTTTGTGTCCCTGATTTGACGTGGGGGAGGAGACAAGAGATTGGGCCTTGTACGTTATTGCAAAACTTATTTCTGTTGCAAATATATAGGACCCTATATTGGTTCCATAAAGTACTGATAACTAATCGATATTGAATCGAATCAAAATCATATAAATAAGAATCGAGTCACCAATTTAGTAAAAAAAACCCACCCGTCGTAAATGATGACAGAGTTTTTATTTTTGGGTGAACTGTCCCCATAAGATACACACTAGCACACTTTTAAACATTCAATTTGTCTTGTTTTCTGATAATACTTTCATGACAATTGAATAACAGTTTCTTTCAAAAAAAAACGTTCATATTACAGGGAATTATGACCTAGACAATGTTGTTTAAGTTCATAAAATTCAACCTATAAAAAATCTGAGTTGTGCATTTTCCATTATATTGACAAACATATACAAACAAAGTGAAAATAGATCATCAGTAGGGTGAAACAGAAATAAAGAGAGATACAGCAAGTGTAAATATGATCAATAACAATGATTGCCTTTCTAAACATGACTAATCACAATCCTAACACTGAGACAGTCTGGTTGAAAAGAACTATCATTGTACATGTCAGGGTAGATCTGTTTCTGCTGTATCGTGTTCAGTCATCATATTTTCTTCATTTTGCTAGAAACGGCTCAGATACTAAATGTATTTGGTGTCAGGTGACACAATAATCAATATTCTCAATTTTAGAAAAAAAACAAGTGCGCCCACAACTGTCAAACAAACCTACCATGAACCAAGAAAGGCTTCAAGTCAACACATAATATTGAATTTTACTATGATTCATCTGTGCATGTCGTTCTGAAAAAAGCGCTTGTCTTTAATAATCTTTAAACCAAATGTAATAATTTCCTCTTTATCTTTAAACGTGCTGTGTGATGTGGGGTTTATTAAAGCGGGCGTAACACACAGGGTTTCTGCCAATCTCATATTAATCCTGAGTACCTTCAGAGCAGTATTGCATACTTTGTATCTTCGAAGAGTATTTAATTTGATCACATTTTTAAAAGATAGATACAGCTTTACAGCTTTTCTTTAAATTCTTTACCCCTTCATTTTCTGATTCATCAAAATATTTTAATTTAAGATTGAAGAAGTGAGAATTAACACGAACAGCTTTTCACGTGTTTTAACACAGAATCTCCCTAAGATTTAAGAGCCGAGGCTGAACACGCCAATGTGTTTGTCATCCGTGCTAAACAAAGACTCGCCATCTAAGCCTGTTGGACTCGCTGGTGTGAGTTGTGCAGATAAGAAGGCAGTCCGTGAAATTCACCAACATCCCACAAGAGACTCGAAGCTCGAGTGGGAGACCTTCAGAGAGACATGAGCTGTAACGCTCAAATATTCTGAGGTTTATGAGTAAAAGATCTTTCTCTAGTGCCCTGAGGAGATGAGCTCATAAAGAGTGTGTGTGTGTGTGTGTGTGTGTGTGTGTGTGTGTGTGTGTGTGTGTGTGTGTGTGTGTGTGTGTGTATCCATGCTCAGAAAGCGCATGTGGATCTGAGAAAAACACACAAGCTGTGAATTTAGGCGAGATCTCACACACACAAACAGACACACACACAGAAACACAAACGTGCACATGACTGTGTTGTCTGCCCTTAGCAGGTGTTTGTGTGATCACATTTTATCCCAAAATTTATTGAAAAAAAATCATCAAGATTCTGTGCATCCTGATGAACCACAAATATTCAGCAGCGCTTTCTGATTCAAATATCTTCCGTAGTGAATTGTGACATGGACATGTTTAATAAGGTTCACCGAACCTGCACATTTGTCACTGAAACAGAAAGAGAGAGACTTACTGTAGTCACTGTTTTCATCTGTGGTTCCACTAACGGTCCCATCGGGCATCATCTGCAGGAAGAAGCCCTGCTCACTGAAAAGTCGGGTCACTATCCCCTTCAGCTGAGATTCTGAAACGAAAAACTAAAATTAGTTTCCTTCGGTAAAGAAACCTCTTATAAGGACCCATTTGTTTTTGTATGTGACTATTTGTAACTGAATACCCACACAATGAAGATTTCCTATATCATCATGTAAACCCATTTCCTTTATGTCACATATTATCTTACGAAGAGGATTGTGGACAAAATACACACACAAGTGCTCAACAATCAGTGCTGTTACGGAGACGTTCAGAATAAAGAAATGAATAAATTAATGAAAAATGCACCAGTCTTCAGTGAGACGTCACCTTACGAAAACTGAAAGAGATTTAAAACTTGTTAATTATTTGTTTTTAGTTTTGCAACTTCCTGTTTTGTTGAGCACTTCTCGGCCACGGTACTTAGGTGTTGAGAATTGAGAGCCGATTCCAAATGTTGGAATTGATTCTATTAAAGGAAGAGCCTTCATAAGCACAAGCCCTGCCCCTCAGCTGATGTCATTGGTGAACTAATTCACATTAGTTTCTTGGCTAAAACAGTTCAGATTTGAAGTCTAGAGCTGTGGAATGACAAATATTCTGCATCCATAAAAGCAAAAGCTTTGTTTGCACACACAATGCAGATATAAATGATGTTTCCACACATTTAACATTAACTGTAAATGGACCGTCTTCTCTTACCGATAAGCTCAGTATGTGCATGAAGAGAATTACATGTATATAAAGCTCAGTCTCACAACGTATTTACTTGGACGTCTGTTTAAAGCTGTTAAAGCTGGACAGAACTTTTTCAACACCTGTATGCACTAATGACATTTAACAGTAATATTAATATGCACAGTATTCTTACATATTTTTAATACAACTTGCTGATTATCGATCATATTTTTGTAGTATTTTTGTGTACACTTAATAATTATACCTTTTATTTATAATAAACTTTTCTCACACTCGCTACATCATAAAAATACATCCATTACTACAAATATAAAAATAGAATAAAATTTAGAAGCAACAAACAAAAGAATAATAACCAACAAGTAATGTAAGATAATAAAAGAGTAAGAAAAACAATTTCTCAATTTTAAAACACAGTCATAGAGATGAGTTTCTAACTGTTTCTTAAAACTACAAAGCATTTTCCTCAATTAAAAACTCAACTTAACAAGAATGAATAATATAAAATATTAGACAAAATTTCCAAGTGAAGATTGGAAACTGATTATCGATCAGTCTATATTTACTCCTCAAGTATTTTTGTTTACACTCCTGAAACTTAAAAAGGTGGCTATCCCATAAAATGGCCTTTTAAATGTCTCTACCAGAAATTGAGTCCCCAGGGTGTGTGCAGAAACACCCTGTAATTATACAAATCCATCTATTCTTCTTTTTGTAATCTCGTTTAAACCACAACAGTGACACAAAACAGGCTGTTGGTGATCCCCTATCAATCTGATGTCACATTGTTTACGCCTGCCCATGACCGCTCACAGACTGTTCGATGCATTCGAACGAATTGCATCGTATGTTGTTCTATCTGTGTTTTTGTCTTTTCCATTTCATTCATATTTATGAACAAGGCATTAATGTGATTTTTTTGCAGTTAGTGTTTGGTTTGGGTTGGACATGTGACGATTCTTTCCTTTCTGTTCTTAGATTTCGGGCCTTGGGGACAGGGTTGTTACAGTACTATGTCTTGTGTGTATGTTTTGTTTTATGTGGAGACGTATTGATCATTCGCCGCATGTCATCCTGTTTTTCGTTTAGCTCCGCCCCCTTGTTTCTCCTTTAGTGTCCCAGTACTGTTTTATCTCCCTCACCTGTTCCTTCTTCTTCCCGCCAGATTTCCCATTAGTGTTAAGTCTTGTCACCTGCCCGTCCCTGTACTATCTCCCCTCGTTATCATGTCCCTATTTAGTACCTCTGTTTCCCTGACACCTCGTCGGTTCATTGTATTGTCTTTCTTGTCTTGCCCCGCGTTACCTTTCCTGAAGTATTTGGATTACCCAGTTTCCTGCTTTGAGTGTGTGTCCTGCCCGTGAGTTCTGTCTGTGGATTTCATGTTTTGGACTTATTATGTATTAGCCGTTTTGTTTTGTTCCCCTCCTGGAAAGTTTTCTGTTTTGTATACGAGTCTCTGTTTTGGCCTATCGTGGGTTTTGTTTAAATAAAACACTCTTTGTTACCTCCACCAGCCTGCATTTGGGTTCTGCACCATACACAACCGCGACAGGACAAGGCTTTATAGACGTTATTGCGCTTTCCGTTATATTGCTTGTCTTGATGTCATCCAAACCACATGTGTAAGCGCTCTACCTCCCATTTAGCATACGAGGAGGGGGTGCAGATGCTCATCAGCATTTAAAGAAACGGCACGTTTTCCATTGCAGCTACAAATGGCCATGTTCAACATATTATAATGAAAGATACATGGTGTATTTTGAGCTGAGATTTTACAGAGACGTTCTGGGGATACCACTGACAATTTTTAAACTGAAGAAAACACCTGGATTAGCGGCCCTTTAAAAATAGTAATTTGACCTATGCTTTTATTTTTATTTTGCTAATAAATTTGATTATGAATGAGATTATTAATGATACATTGAAATTGCAAGACAAGATCGACATATTTAGTGAATGTTTTTGATAAAGAAACTATAAACAACTAACAAATATAAAAAGTGACATGTTTGAAAATTGTATTGCATTAAAAATGAGTACATTTTTTCAATAATGAATATAAATCTGTAGTAAAACAGGGAAATGAGAAGGACTCGAAAACAACAGCTAGGAATCGATTCTTGGAATCGATTCTTTCGATTCCCAAACCAGGAATCGACTCCAAAAATTCAGAATCGATATCCCTACTTTTGAGGCAAAATTCGGATAAAAGGTCACAAACTTGATCATCAAAACCCTGACAAACATGCAGACACACACTTCTAAGATTCACATTTTATTCAAATTTACGCATGAGGCACTGTTTTTATTCAAAGCAACTTAGTCCATTAAATCTGCATATTTTTTTAATCAATGTGTGTTTTCTGATATCGACGCCATGACCTTCGTGTCGCTTGCGCAATTCAGCTAAGTTAGAAAGATAAATGGGATTCATAGGAGTCTGATAGACATTGATGGCCAGAATGCCAAATAAATAAAAGTAATAAAGCTGTACAATTCAAAATTACATTTACATCAATGTACATCGATAAACGGTTAAATAATGAAGCATAACGTGAGACGTTCAGTCTAAATCTAACTCTTAATTTAGGTTTGTGAGGGCTGGGGGGTGAATGAACTGACCTGGTTTCCGGCGCACCGGTCGTTTTTTCCCGCTGCAGAGTCGAACTTTACCGAAGAGTCCGAACAGGTGCCGCGCGCATAGAGTTCCTCGGCCACCGGGCTCTTTCGCTGGGCTCGAGCGGCGCTTGCCGGACGGCGCGCGCTCGCTGTTGGACCCGCGCGCCAGCCGCTTTTGTCGAATGAGCGAACTGGCGATCGCCGCGGACATCTCACCGGACAGAGAGGCTCGACGCGGGGACGATTGTAAATAGTGAGAGATTCACGTGAGGAGACTACCGGCGAGAGGCAGGGAGCGAACGCACGCGCGCGCAGTTTTGCACCGGAGCATGAGCCAAACTCGGTTTCTTCGACCACGGAAGGCACGTACGAGTTACATAACCGCGCAGTAAAACCCCGTAACAATGCACGGGTCGTGCAAAACCAACCCCACCGGAACACTGTCAAGGTAAATAGTTAGTAACTCATGACGTCAGAAGGGTCCAGGATTAAGATGTCAGAGGAGATGCTGTCTGTCTGTCCGGTTACAAACTTCTCATCACGGATGCTTTTCACTGATAATAAGGTCCGTTTGGTCCTCAGCATGTTGGTTCGAGGACGCTCGTCTCATCTCCTTACAACATCTGACATCCAAACTTGGAAACCTCTACGGCTTCGGGAATCAAAGAACATTCAGAATCCCACTAAAAATGCATCTTGTGTGATTCCAGCGGTCTGGATCAAGAGGGAGTGATGCTGTGAGAAAGAGAGAGGAGGATGGGGGGGGTGAAAGATGAAGTGTGTGTGTGTGGTCGGAGAGAAAGAGAGCGACTCGACTGGGAACAGAGGGAGCGGGTCAAAGCTTGAGCTTTCCCTAAAAATGAGACTTCGGGAGCAGAACGGGTTTTGTAAGCGCTTGTTTAAATTTGTGTTTTTGAAGATTTTACATGGTTAAGCAGCTCAACTGGTTGAGCATTGAGTTAGCGATGCCAAAGTCTTGGGTTCGATTCCCAGGGAACATAATCATCTATAATAATGAATGCACTATGTGTATGAAATGCAAAACGTAATAAAAATGACATCGCAATAGTCCATTCAATCGCTGACTCGTTCATAATAAAAACGACTTGAAATCAGATCTGACCATTTGGACAGAAATACATTTACTCTGATTTCAAACCCCATTAATATGTTGCAGAAAAACGTTTTGTGAACCAAGTCTTAAGCACTTAGACATTCCTGAACATAAAAACTTCTTTATTCCAACATGTCAAGCAGCAAATGAACATAATTTCTCATTTATTTAAACGGCATATTACAATAATTAGATTATTAGGACGGTTTGGCTGTATTTGATTGCTTTTTATGATGAACTGCACATATTTGCACGTGTAGGTGTATGGGGAGGCTCGTCGGCCCCTGACTGATGTCCCGCGTGTCCGGCCCCTCGATGGACGTGGTGATTGAGCAGGTGCTGACTCAGAAACCAATATTGTATCGAATGTGCGGAGCAGGCAAGTGCTGAAAGAGGATTTCTGAAGTCTCCGGTAAAAGAGGCTGATCGCTGTGACCCAGATACATCATTCAACCTTCATCACAACACTGATTATTTTATCACAGAGAGAGAGAGAGAGAGAGAGAGAATATCTATCTATAGTCTCCGCTGAGTAGGCCAGTAGTACTTGTGCACATCTCTCTCTCTCTCTCACACACACACACACACACACGCGAGGTCAGTGCAAGTAAAACACAATCAATTGATCCTTGCAGTTTCAGCTAATCACATTTTTCTCAATAGCTGTACACACACACGCAAAGAAAACATACACAATCTTTCAACACTGATGTCACTATAGACCAATGAGAGGAAACTCCTTGACCTTTAAAGATCAAGAACACACACAGGGCATTAACAATCCAACGTACACACAACACAACACATTTGTGGTTATATGATGTCAGTAAGCGGTGAGCAGTGTGCAGTGCACCTCTCTACACAACAGAGCTCCACAAATAAACCTAACAGAGAGAGCGAGAGAATATGTGTCCTGCATCATTTAAAAGCACAAAAACCTTTCTGCTTCAACTCAAGTCTGTCTCTCACAAAAACACACCCGGCCGCAAAACATCCATGAACATGAAACATTCAAACAAACATTCTTCATCCTGCCATCAAACCCTCTGACAACCAGAGCAAATCCTGTGCACTCCATGATCATGACATCACTATCTCTCACAGCAGATGTATAATCATGAAATGCATTTATATAGTAGAGCTTAATGACATCATAATGTTGCCTTTTACATCTCATCCAGTAACAGACACTGAACAAGAAAGTGTGTCTGCATTAACTCCACTAGGGGGCAGTACAGTAACATGTCCAATAGAGTACAAACTTCTAACAAACTTAAAGCGACCTCATAAAAGCTACAATCACAGTCTGTGGCTGTGTCCTATTTCGGGGGCTGCGTTCTCTCTAAGGCTGACCCGATTCAAAGGTTGCTTCAAAAGCAGCCCCAAAATGCGACCTTATCTACGCTGGGTTTTAAAGATAGAACAAATGTATCCTTCACAGCTTTGCCTATCCAGAGATTCATTGCGCGCCTGTAACGACTCGAAATGTTTAAACAATCATTCAAAACTTTAGTTAAATAAAAGTATGTAATTCACAAGAACGGTCCATTTCAGTGTTTTAATATTATATATGATGTTGTTGAATGATCATATGTAGGATGTTGTTCTATGATGTATGACCAATTAATAACATTATTAGTGCATTATTGTGTTTTAAATTTATAAGGTTGGTTAATTGGATATACTGTTGGGGTGTTTTAATCTAAATAAACGTATCATATTCTCTAAAATAAAATATAATTTTTCTGGCTCCGTGTTTGTTTAAAAAAAGTCTGAAACGTCTCTATGTCCTGCTCCTCATGTTGCATGACACACGTAGGAAATCTAATTTCAGTTTGGTTTTTGGACTTTTGAGGCTGCGTGCTTTGAAGAACAAGTCCTCGTTTTTAAGTCTGCGACCTTAGAAGGTTGCAGCCCCTGAAGTGGTTGCATTCCCTGCCTGCGGAAGAGAGCCACATGCTTTCCAAACAACGTTACTGCATTCGCCAGTTCCATCTGCTTAGTAAACAAATTCTCGTTTATTGTGCTGCCCTCGGGGAAGCTTATACAGCAACATTATTTACAACACTTGTCACAGACAATTACGTGTATGAACCACATGGGGGAGCCAAGAGCAAAAGTTCTATAGTGTCGTTTTTAAGGCGCAGTTTTTGGTTTACAGTGGCCACTAGCGGTGTATTATAGATTTGCAACGAATGGCTCAGTCCAAACACGACGGTGGCCACTATAGTACAAAAAGATTTTGTTCTCAATAGGGAAGAGACCATGCGGGCATTATCAAGACTGTAGAAAGACGCTGTCTTATTAATTACATAAAATAAAAGGTCTGTGGATTTTAAGGATAAAAAGAAGGATAAAGTCAGGCAGGAGCTAGGACTCGCGTTAATATCATAAAGTCTTTCCAGTAGAGACGCGTTAGGATCCGCGGTACTAATGCTATTAGCAGAGATACTCTATATTGAGATATCTGTGGAGATAATTTCAAGCAGAGAGTCGTCGGAGAGAAAGATCGTCTTAAAATCATCCCCGAGGAGGTTGCTTTGAAGTATGTGAGGAACATTGTTTTTTGTTTGATACTCAATGATGAATTAAATTACATTTAATTCAAAGGTCACATGCGTTACGAACCGTAGAGTCCGTTTCACCACTATACCGCAGGGGAGAGGGAGAGGAAACGTGTGTTGTACAGTTGTTTGTCCGTTAAGGGCTGCTGCACAAAACGTGGCGGCGAATTCAATGTATGTAGGCCGGCTCTGTATGTAGATATGAACAGCTTATTCAAAGCTATTAGAAACATAACGGCTCATTATGTAAGGTCTTTATACACCTCTGAAGAAATAGTTTTGTATATTATATTGCATTTCTGTCAATAGATCCTCCTAAAATCCTGTATTGTTCCTTTAAAGTTTAATTATATACACATATACATCACTCTCTCTCACGAAGGCATTCACGTGCACATCCTTACTTATCTAAAAGAGGACATTTCAAAGACTTCTATAAAGCAAAGCATTTTTACAATTTTGATAAAACATTATTTACTTTAAGTGCTTTTTAGGACATCTCTAAATGGAGGTTTTGTGTCCCAAAATAGTTAAGTGGACAGATACACACACTTGAAATTGGATCACAAAAATAATGGACCTTTTTCACATTTACAGGTTTCTCAGCAGCGGAAGTTGTCATAATAGTTGGGTCAATTCCTATAGCGGTGAATGGGAGACTACCACAAATATGTTTTGGTACACACACATTTTTTTGAAAAAAATAAACATTTTGAAGGATTTACGATGGTGATGGCCGTTGAACACGTCATCACAGACTTGTGAAAATGGTCCATTCAAGCATTACTGATCATGTAGGACTGTAAATTTAAACATACACACAAATCTTTATAAACAGCCTCACACTCATTTACACACAGACCCACACACTAGAGATGTACATTTCTGTCAATATTATAAATCAATTAAAAAAAAAAAAAATTGGATTAATCATGGATAAAAAACGTACAGAGTTCACAACATAATAGAACATCTGCAGCTGTTTTTTTTTTCATGATCTTAATCACTTAAATATGCAGTTTTTCGTTTTTTCACCACCTGTTCGCATGTGTCACCTCAATGCATTTGTGTTCAAGTCAATGATCAAAAAAGCTTAATCAATTCAATAATAACAATGTTGGTAAATTGTTAACATCCCTAACACACTCTTTCTCTCTCTCTCTCTCTTTCTCACACTCTTATAGACAAAACTAAAACCATCTATAAATCCTGTATATTATTAGAAAAAAAACACAACGTTAACAAATTATACAACGATCAAATTGATTGAGTCTGTATTGACAGCTTTCAACATGCACAACATAAACAGTTTTCTAAAAGCACATTTAGAGCAAATGTCTAACTGGCGCCATAGTAGAGGTGAATCACTGACGTCGCCGTAACGCAACGGCATCCCTGCCACTGACACAAGAACAGTTGCCATGGTAACCAATGTTGTGAAGTAGCTGTGATAACACATCAGTTTAGGAAATGTGCCCAGATAACGCCGGTTTATTTGAAGGGTTTGTGTACTGGGATATAACGTGATGTGATGCTCTTGATAAGAGAATCATTAACCAGATCCACTCTCACATTCACCGCGTTTAAACGACAACGCTCGAAAATCAAGGTCAGGCTGCTAAAAATAACCAGAGTCATGAATTATTTCTACCAGACCATTACACAGACGCTTTTCCGAGTCGACCCCTAAACAAGTACATTTGAGTACAAACGTGAAGCTCGCACACAGGACCTCTGTTGCGAAATGAATCCTTACACAAATGTGATGCGGTTTCCATGGCAACAGAGGAATGGCTTTCGGCTCACTGATGCAATTAATTCGAAATCACATTTTGCAAACACTACACTGATCTTTCTGAAGCATCTTTATATCAAGTTTTGAATAAGCAGGACGTCAGAATGCTCGGTCACGTGACGCAGCGAACAACAGCCGAATCTGATTGCACGGTTGTTTAAAAAGCCCCTGCAGCAGCAAAGGAGACGTCAGATTTGAAGGTCTGTGAGCCAGGCGCCACATTTCAAGTGTAAATGAAAGTGAAAACCAAAAAAGTTAGAATCGGTTTAAACAACATGTAAGAGAATTTTGATTTCAAGCTGTTTGTGTGTGTTGGCCTAATGCACTGTTGCATTTTGAAACCAGACAAAGACACAAGATGACATCCCACAATGCACCTGTGACACAACAGAAAAATGCAAACTCTCTCATTTTTTTTTCCAAACCTATTTACTATCTTCGTTCTGCTAAACACAAAGGAAGATATTTGGAAGAATGTCAGTAACCAAACAGATCTCAACATTATTGACTCCATTAGAATTTATTTTCCCTACTATGTCAGTAAATGGGGATGAGATCTATTTGGTTACAGACATTCTTCCAAATATCCTCCTTTGTGTTTAGCAGAACAAAGAAATGTATATAGGTTTGGATCAAATGATGACAGAGTTTGCATTTTGGGTGAACGATCCTTTTAACAACAATTAATAATAATTTCCGCAGCAAAAATGATGCTCACGCAAAGTGCAAGTGGGTGTTGTGGTCACTAACCCACCGTGAGTGACAGTCCTAATCTCAGACACAATCTGTCAACGGAAACTTTAGGGAAGGCATAAAACACAGATATTCAAACTCTAAATATCAAATTATTGATATCTTTTAGTTGGAAAATATTCAGAACTACATATGCAAAAATGAGTAATGAAATAAAAAATTACATACACTTTGACATCATCAATACTTTGTTGAGACCACTTAAAAAACGACAAAACTGAAACACACAAAAAATAAATAATAGAGAAAAATGAAACATAAAATCAACTTCTTAGAATAAAGGTGGTCCTCAACATTTTAA
Source organism: Triplophysa tibetana (assembly GCA_008369825.1). NCBI lineage: Eukaryota > Metazoa > Chordata > Actinopteri > Cypriniformes > Nemacheilidae > Triplophysa > Triplophysa tibetana. The sequence continues at coordinate 23,146,806 of CM017917.1, forward strand.
ATTACATAAATTCCACAGATTATCTCTTTTGAAATTCCACAAATGTCAACAGATTCGTGTTTGAATTTGGTTTAAAGGTCGAAATTATAATAATATTATTTTACATAATATTATTACTCTTAAGGTCTATAAAAGGTGTTAAACTAGTGTGAGTGAGTGAATGAGTCCGCAGTGACTCACCGGTGTCGGTGTCGCTAGGTTCGGTTCTCTGCGCGCACAGACACCGCAGCATGTGCGCTCCTTTCTGCCGGAGCAGCCGCGCAATCCTCATCGCAAAATCCCGTCACCCACAGTAGCGCTCACAGAGTCTCCATCATCATCATTCTCATCATGTCACGCGCTCCGGTCCCAAATCCGCGCGCCGCAGACAAAAGACTCACACGCGCTACACGGGCACATTCTCACGATCTGCACGGGGATAACCGTAAATCCAGCCAGTTGATCATCGCAGTGAGCTAATGGCAGTAATTCAACGCTTATTTCGCGTGGGGCGTGAGGGAAGACGTTGAGCCTCGCGGTGATGCGTGGGTGGTGACGTAGCGGGGGTTCGCTGACGTCAGGCACATGGACTTGTTTAAAACGAAGTAAGAGCGCAATCTTTAATTTCTTTTCATGTAATATGTATATTATATGTACATATTACATTATATTAAATTGTTATAACATATTTGAACATGTAAGTGATTATTGTTTTGTTTATTTACTATAAAGTGAATTTACCCAACTATTATGATCAAAAAAGCAATTCGAGCATCACATTGAACATAAACTGATGTGTTTAAATTAATTGGAAATGTGTTTGCAGGGGCACCACAAAACCACTCGGAAATTCTGGCAGCCTGTTCGCGACGTCATCGCACCGGGGCTCCCGTGACGCGCGTGGGTGACTCTGGACGGGCCCGGAATTCGTTTATTTCATTCTGGTGCAACCATGTTTCATGAACAGCAATTATAATGTAATTAACTTCAATACACTATCAAAATGTGCGTCAGGTTATTGATAATTATATTTATGCTTTAATTTTTTTTATTTTGATCTTAAATTTAACATTTAATAGAATTTATTAAGTAAATTAACTAACATTATTTTTATATTAATTTAATATTTAATAACACAATTAAATGTAACCATAATATATGTCATTTTATAATACAACTACTAAAATAATATATGAACATATTAATACAATAATTGTAATATTAATAACATTTAGATTATTGATTAATCAACATGTAATCAACAGCATCAATAGCAATGTAATATGATTTTGCATCCTACAGCAGACCCCCTATTATGTTGCTCTATTTACATGCTTCTGTCAAAATGGTAGTTGAAACATGGTGCCTGAGTTACTTTGTAAAATATGTTTTCTCTATTACGTGGTGAGGAAATATTTGCCTCCACTGCTAAAATAAGTAAACACAGCTGTACACACAGGCACACACATAGGTAAATAGCATGTTGAATGATAATAACATAAATGAAAAAATGTCCTGGAAGCAAACATAGAAGGACTTCACTACCACCACAACAACAATAAAAAAACTGATGTAACACATCAAGTGCATAAGACCTCGGTGTCATTCAGATGTCATTTATGCCACACAAACGAACACAGAGTAAACTAAGGGCCGACATCAAAAGGTCAAACACGGGCATCATGACATTTCACAGGAAAGAATGGTGTGAGAAACCAGAGAGTGAAATTGATACACTTATCTGTGTATTTATATACAGGGTTGAGCGTTCACAACAGACACACACACACACACACACACAGTAATCTCCTCTTTATCATCATCATGAATTCTAATTTGTTGTGTTGATGTTAAAGGGAGACTTAACCAAAAAGTTCTGTCATCATTTACTCACCTTCGAGTTGTTCCAAATCTGTATCAATTCCTTTGTTCTGATGAACACAGAGAAAGATATTTGGAAGAATGTTTATAACCAGACAGATTTTGGCCCCCATTGACTCCCATAGTAGAAAAAATTACTTGATATTTATTTTGTTCTGTTGAAAGAATACTGGAAACTGTTCTGGGGCACTTTTGATTACTATTGTATTTTTTCCTGCTATGGGAGTCGATGGGGTGTAAAATCTGAATGGTTATAAGCATTCTTCCAAATATCTTTCTCTATGTTCATCAGAACAAAGGAATTTATACCGACTTGGAGCAACTGGAAGATGAGTAAATGAGAGAGAAATTTCCTTTTTGATTGAACTATCCCTTCAAATGACATCACAATACAAACACAGCTAGATCTTAAATCAATCAATTCAGTGTCTCAGTAAGCGACCTGCTGACACTGAGAAGCATGTCTGCTTAATTTCAGTTAAAAACAAAGCTCATATTCGACCCCAAATTTAAAAACCAATCAGAATTGAGTTAATTGATTCCCCCGGACTTCAATCAAACCCTCTAACGATGCAACTTACTTACAGCTCCTTAGAACACAATTATCCTCATCAAACAGATCCAAAGATATGATGCAACTGAATTTTAAATAAGTGCTTAAGCACAGCAGAAATCTGAAAAGATCAACATTCACACAACACCATCTTGAATTCATTCACATCTGATTTCTTCCATAATGCGACATGATTTTGATAGGCAAACAATATTCAGACCGAAATAACAAGCGGTCGGACTTGATCTCAAAATAACATGCAATAATAAACATTATTAAAAGCAAAATTGAATTTAAGAGTGTGATCGGGTCGTTTTTAAACTTCATATTGACTAAAAGACTGCCGCTGAAACTCACTGTGACCCTATTCCATCATTGCTTATCAAACAAGGATATTTGACCTCAGAGAAACTGACCGGGTTCAGTTTTGATGATCTTTGCCGGTCCTTCAGCCTCCTCTTCATCTTCACCTTTACTGTTAGACAGCAGACGACGGAACAGACTACAGTAACGTGTCATTACTGCGCACGCACACACACTACACGTCTGACAGGCCCTTTAGCGTTTGTGTGTTTATCTGATCTGTATTATGAGTGTTTTAGTCCGAAGTCTCCATATGTAAAACATCTAAATGTCCAACGAATGAGTTTGTCTGTGTGCCTCTGATATTTGCCTGTGCAAATGTGTGTGTGTAAGTGGGGGTGTGTCTGTAACAGAGACGTGTGTGTCGGCCACAGTTAATGTTCGGGTATATGTGTGAGTATGTGTGTTCTGGGGGTGCACACTTTGCTGTATATTCTACTGCCTATGAAAGTTTAAATAGTGTGTGTGTGTGTGTGTGTGTGTGTGTGTGTGTGTGTGTGTTTGTGTGTGTGTTTGTAAAAAGGTATTTGTCCATTTTCCCATGGTGATCTTTAACACAAATCATATCAGGCATTGCAAAAAATAAAAATAGTATAATCAGGATTATTAGGATTGGGATACTAAATCATGTTTTCTGAAAAAAGTATCAAAGCTAAGTGACTTTATAAGCATAAAAGTGAGTTTATGCTTAAAACAAAAAATGTTTTTTACTAAGTTTATTAAATTATGTTTTTCTTAACCAAATGGCATGAACATTTGTTCTTGTTTTAAGCATTTAGATATTTTTATATCTAAATTTTTGTATCTTTCATATCTAAAGTATTTGTAAGAAATTGATCGTGTGCAGTGTGGTGCATTTAACTGCTTCCAACACACATGCACGTATGAACACAGACTATTGAACCATGATCCATTATAGACAATTAAATTTGTCTTTAATTGAAACAGCCATGAGAAATTGTTTCTGTGGTTCGAGAGTGTGTAATAGAGATGAAGACATCTATTCTGAGAGTGTAAGTTACAGTGCGGCTATTTATAATGCTGTTTACAGACAGAAAGTAATGTGCTTAAACATTCCTCTATAACACACACAACATTGCACATGCACGCAACTTTAGTTTAGAGGGTAAATGTTAGAAGAATGCATTTGTAAGCATGACTGTTGATATGTGTTTGTTGGAGAAGGTGTTTCATCATGGAAAGCATGTAAATGTATTAATGTGTGTGTGTTAGGCTGCTGATGGATGTTGTTCTAGGATCGAGCAGCAGAGGTCTCTGCAGTCTCACTGCACCATCAGGATCATTTCAGGCCACTGTGACTGTTTTACTGACACTGTGTTCTAACCCAGGGGTTTAACAAACTGGGGTCCGGGGACCACAGGGGGAATCCAGAAGGATGCAAGGGGTCCACCAGAAATTGTTGAGGAAAAAAGATTCAGTGTTTATCTTCTTTCTTGCTATGGATAGTTTCCAGAATTGTATATATTTGAATCTTTCTAGTGAGTTTTTCTTACGATAGTTTCTTTATTCAGACTTAAAGTGAAATTGTTGCGACTATTTAGGTTTAGAAACACTGTGTTGTCTTTATAATATTTGGGGGTCCTTGGCATAAAGTTTGAAAACTCGGTTGCAAGGCGATAAGTGTGAGGTAACATTTCTGTTCCCGACGTTTAAGCCCAAACAAGATTCCTGTTTGATATCATCTGACCATCAATGTGTTTCACTGTCTGACACTTGAAAGTGTTGCTGGTATTCAGATTCATAACAAGTTGGTGAGCACTGTGTTGATACGAGCAGAGTGCAACACAAATATTGTCATATAACACAGTTGTGACTTATCAAACACACACTCACATTTATCAGTTAAAACGAAACGTAATTCTGTTTAATAGCTAAATTATACTACTGTGGATATGTGCTTGCATATTGTCTTTCTGATTTAAAAGACACACAAACAGGTATTCATAAGAAATATCAAGAGTTTATAAATGTTGTAATAAACATCTTTGTGTTTGGAAGTTTAGGTCATGTGCATAAGAAAGAATGTCATCAAAGGTAGGGGTATGAGAAAAATGTGATTCTAAGATCAGGATGTGGACGTGTACGATTCTGAATCGATTCACAAATGTCAAAAATCGATTTTCTAAATGTTTATTACGTGACAAGTTAATGTTTTGTAAGTAGTGAGAGAGAATTAAGTAACTAAGTAACTTGAAAAAAAACACAGTGCGACATATATGTAGAATAATAAGAATATGTGGATTAAACAGAGCTGCATGTTTGTGTGAAGTGTGTTTGTCGTGGTTGTGCTTGTTTGTGTGTGACAATAATCAATGGCACAGTCCATGTAACTTGATGCGGAATCCTGTTATTTGAATGTCATTTATTTTACGAGCGTTTTACTGTTTGAGTGAATTTATCGGCAAACACAGAAAAACTCAAGCGTCTCCCCGAAGACCCGTCAAAGTAAAAGTCCCGTTAAATTGAACACTGTGTTCTATGGTATTTGCTTGTGAAAATTGTGGTGCCCTTGAAGTAAACTGATAAACACTGTAAACTACAGTAAAGTTCAAAAACACTATAGTATCTAAGAATTTTAATGCAGTTTATTATAGTAAATACTATAGCATACTACAGTAATTTATGTGGACAAATATACCACTATTGTATAGAAAAAAGGAAAAACACACAACTTAGAGAAATTTTAAACAAATGTAGGTAGTCTAAAAATAATATAGCCCTAATTTAACCATCTGTATGTAACATTAATGTCTTTTGTCAGTTACCTTCCTATTCATCATGAACTGCTTGAACATGATCTGTTTGACCAAACTTTAAACCTCTGTACAACCAGTGCTATGCCAAAAAAACGTTCAGCCTTAACACTGATAATAATTACTGCTTGCCTTTATTTTAAAGTAGTCACTGAGTTTAGGTCTATAACCAAATTCAGGCGGCCAAAGCGGACACTAGTTAAAATCCTTAGAAGCAAACTTGACCAATCAAAATCCGAAACAATTATATTGATTACATTATAATATAATTCAAATTAATATATCTTTAGAAAACATATTTTTTAATCATTGGAAGAGCAATTTTTGTACTCGGACAAGTGAATGACAAATTTACTTGACCGAAGGACACCCACATGACAAAGCTTAATGTCAAACCCTGCTGTCAAAAACTGTCTTCGAGCGTTTTCACACTCGGCCCTTTTCAGGGCTCTGAGCACGGTCCGCTGGGTTTGAGGCCCATACGTGAACACTGGTTATGGTTCCCTTTAAGCTTATGGCACAGTTCTCTAAAAACATGCATTGTGAACACAAACTGCTCACTGCTTCCTTGCTGTTCTTGTTCAATTCTCTCTCTCTTGATAAGTAAATACAGTGCACATGTCAAGGAATCTGACTGTAAATTAACCGCATTGTCACATATTTCTCAACTTGTACACCTCATTAAAGCTCTTAAAAATGTTAAAGATGTAAAGCACTAATTTGAAGTGTAAATGATGCTTTAAAAAAAATAAACGGCGAGTTGGAGGAGTACATAATACAAATAACCTGTGAAAAGAAAAAAAGGTGAGCCTCAAATTTAGGCTCTAGCCCGGCACTTGTCCGATAGTTTATCAGATGTCTTAGCCCGAGTCCGACTGGCTGCAACAGCCTGGGTTTTTTTCTACCTTGGCATTACAAAGGGTATTGCACCCAGTGCATTAATTTAGTGTTTGGAGAAGTCCCCAAAAAACTGTATGACATAAAGACATCTGAGTCCACATTACCGCTTAAGTGAACCAAAAAAGATCTTAGTCCTCTTTCAGGGACAGAGAGAGTGTGAACATAAAAATCAATTTTCAACTTTTCATTTGGTCCTCCTCTTGGTCCACTTAAAGGGGTCTGAGTTTGGTTCTTTTAGAGTGTGAAAACACCCAACTCTGTTATCAATTTGTGTATAAGAACAGCTTAGTGTGTTACAAGTTATTCAGGACATGCTGCAGTCATTCACACAACAGGAGGATGACGGTAAGAGTCTATTACTGTCTGTAATTTTAAGAGCAGCTTAGTATGTTACTTGTTATTCAGAATATGCTGCAGTCCACAAGCATTTGTATGGTTTTCTTTTTCTGATGGATTGTATTGCTCATTGCACATAACAGGATGATGTTGCCTAAAAGTCTGTTATTTTACATTAGCTATCATTACACGCTGAAGTCTGCATTCATTTACTACATTCTGCATGAACCAACAGGTGCACTGAAGGCAGTCACTCTTTTCCTGTTGGTTCTTTGCAATGCTGGCAAATGTAACCTTCCAGTTGATTTTCCAAATCACTTCCATTTGTTTTATTAATATAGGATATTGGAAGTAAATTCAGTCTGGGTGACTAAAAATACTTTGATTTTTGGATTTTGTTTTTGTAGCTAGTCGTGTAGATCCAAATAAGAGAAGAAAATGTTTGTGTATGCATGTGTGTGAGAGAGAGAGAGAGATCAAAGCTGACAACTGTCTAAATCAAACAGGGAGAGAGAGAGTATCTAGATGTATATACTGTATACTTTTATTTAATCTTAATCTGTATTTGTGCATGTTTTTATTTTATTTTTCTGTGAAAAAATTGTTTTATCATGCTAAAACAGCTTCTTTGAATCTTAAATCTTGAGAGAGAGTCGGGATGTGAACCGAGATTCTAAGGACAAAATTTTCTGTGAGTGTTAATAATTCATAGAGCCGATGTGTTTCACACACACATTAGTCTGTTGAAAAATTAAATGACCATTTCACATAGAACATGTGAGCAAGACGAGTCTATGGAACGTCCTCTTTTAGATGGATGAGTTAACATCAGAACATTGCGTGTGTGTGTGTTCTTCAGATCAGCCGAAGAGTCAAGATATATATTCGAGGATATGTGAGGTCAACAAAAAGTAGTTTACACCAATGAAACACACAACAAAGTCATTTTCACTTCTGCTCCACCATAGAAATCAGTTTGACATAAATGTTGCTCATCAAACATGTTAGATATTTATGATGTCATTTTATCATCACTGTATCCGTCACATCTCCTTCTCAACTGTAATTCTGGTGCAGGTTTGTGTTGCTCTATGGTGCCACCTGCTGTTCACGTCTCACAAAGAACCGCTTCCATCCTAATGCCCAAATATCTTTGTAATAACTCTAAAAACACTACTACCTCAGAAATAAACGCCCTTAAAAAATGATTTGCATTGATTCACCCACCGTGTAGATACACTGATAGAGAAGAATGTGTGTGTGAGACAGTGTTTAGCTTTGTTGTCTGGTCGTTTGATAGTCATAGCCAGAATCAATTGCAGCGTAAACCGCTGAGATCTCAGTTTAACCACACAAACACACACTGCCTGCCGTCCAACAGAACCGCCTCTGTAATACAACTGTACGCACCATTGAAGCTATCCATGAACAGAAAACAAAGCAGAAGACCGAGTTTATGACTATAAACTAATGCTCTACACACTTTACTAACCCACAATTCTGTCACACACAGTCTTTTGACATCTACATACATTTACAACTGATGTCAGAACTCGCATCATTTCTTCACTAATAAAATGGTGAATTTTTGTTGTCATCAGATTAGCTGCAAATGATTCCCAGTGGCTCGAAGCATCAAGAATACAGCTGTGTGTCAGACACAAACCTCAGTAAACATACAGTGACTACATTCAGAAAATACAGACATGTTCGAATATAAAACAGACAAACGAATCAAAGACATTAAAACACTATAAAGCTATTTATTGATTTAGATTTGTTGTGCTTTACTGCTTTTTGATCAAATCTTTCATAATGTTTAGAACATTCTATAATAAGAATACACTATATATATAGTATACAGAATAACATATATAACCGTGATATGTCTAATATTCACTACTAAGGACATTGATATATGGGTTTATGATTGTGTTTTTGTGCAACATAATAAATGTGGTGCCAATAAGATTATTATTTCAGTAATATAAAGGACAATTTGAATAGAGTATCTAAAAATGATCAAACTCTAATCTCTCTTGGCTAAATACAAAAAACTTTTATAAAAGACATTTATTTCCCCCCTGAAGTCATATGGATTAGTATTCTGATGGACAGATGCATTTTTGGATATTTGAATATTGTAGTAGAGTAGGCTGGGCGAGAACGTGGTTTGAGTCCGGTGAGTAATTGTGAATGAGCGCCAGCTGTGCGCACACCGGGTTCGAATCACGGAGAAGATGGGAGCATATAAGAGAACGAGCGACCGGACCGTCGAAGAGAGAGGTCCGGGCCCGAAGTGTTTGTATATGTATTTATGTTTTACTGTGTTGTTGTTCGCCGGCGGTCGTCCGTGAGGGGCCGCCGGCTGTTATGTTTTGGTTTGTTTGTTAGGCAGCGATCGTCCGTGAGGGGCCGCCGGCTGTTATGTTTTGGTTTGTTTGTTAGGCAGCGGTCGTCCGTGAGGGGCCGCCGGCTGTTATGTTTTGGTTTGTTTGTTAGGCAGCGGTCGTCCGTGAGGGGCCGCCGGCTGTTATATTTCTTTATTAAATGTTGTAAAATGTCTTCCGGTTCCGACTCCTTCCTTCCCTACTCTGAATCTTCTACATATATGTTCTATGAATGTTGGTTCAAGATATAATGAATTGGTGTCCAGTTCAAAAGTTGTTGTTTGTATATGCAGATATTTGAAAATAACACATTTAAGTGTTGTAATTGCATTACCGTGAAACCGTGCTACTTGTCGAAAGGTTATCTATTCCGTCAAAATCTCATGCCGACCCTTGCCTTCTTACAAAATGACTTGAAATGTGTCTAATTGGAGAAAGGAGTCATATATGCCGAGAATGGCATGAGGGTGAGTAAATCAGAAATTAAGATACATTTTGCGTTATCTATTCCTTTAGACATGTGGAGAGTTGATTAGAAGAATTTTGACAGAGGATAACAATAACCGCAAAAGAAAAGTTTATACAATTTAATGTGATTTTAGCCCTAATTGCAAAAAAATTGTATTCTGATACATTTTAAAATATTTAATAAATCTTGCTTTCATAGATATAGGTATAGAAGTGTTTGTGTCGGGTAAGGTTTGGACCTTATACCAACTTTACAAGTCCACAAATCACTTAATTGACATCATTTGATTAAAAAACACTAAGAAAAAGTCAAGCTTAGTTTAAATTGATGCTATAAAAAGCAATGACATTTAAAGAGTTTTCAGTGTCACCCAAGTATCCGCTTGGACGAATGTATATACAGCACACACAAACAGCGACATATATAGGTTTAAGAACGTTCCGGATGACCCAAATCCATTTATTAGTGCTGGATACTGGGCCATATGACAGACCAACACACCCACACACAACCTCGGGTGCAGTGACTACACAAAATGCATTTAATGCTACTAGGTCTTATCACATTTTAAATAATCTTACAAACTTACTCAGTTTCTCTTCCAACATTTGGCTACAGTTGTGTTAGAACGTGCTACACACCATGAATACTGATGACTGAAAGGCAGAAACATATTTGACATCAAACTCGCACAGACCCAATATATGATCCACCTTTCCCTCAAATCAATAAGCATTGATAGCTAAGGGATACAGGAACAAAAACAAACAGGCGCATACACACATAAGGAGGCAGACGGGTTGTGTTAAGGGTTTTTAACAGCTGCCGCGTGTGAGAAGCCCCCTCACACACACATCCTGAGGGCAATACATGGAGGAAGACCACCCCTTCCCCTCCCAGAGGCTTTTTGCTGCATCAGGACGTTTTAGAGCCTCTGAAGACCTCCGCAAAGCATTGCACACAGATGAGAGCACTTCATCTGATGAGGATGACACATGTGCATATGGACATACATCAGCACCCCACCCCAGACTCCCAACAGGACAGCAGCCCTGAGTACCGCAGTCCGCGCGCACACACACAATCATATTACACACACTCCATACTCACACAAATGCATACATATATATTCACAAACATACACAAATGTACACTTGCATACACGCAAACACACACTCTGACACGAGATGATGAAAGCGAACACACATGCATACGTATGCGCGCACGCGCATGATGTAAATGTTAAATGATGTAAAGTCTCTCGAGCTCACCTGCGCTCTTGTCTTTGCTCTCCATCGTCCGTTGCGCTGCTGTCGGTCACGGAGGAGAAGGATGACGGTAACGCGGTGTTCGCTGCTGCGCACGGGCGAGAGAGCAGGAATCAATTCACGCGCTAACCGGTGATGGACCCGCGGCTCGCACGCGCTGGCGAACTGTCACGGGTGTGGCGTGTGGGTGGTGGTGGTGTTGTTGTAGCTTTTTTCTCCCGTCGGGCGAGGCGGAGGCTGGAGCGAGCGTCGGACCGGGCTCGTGCATCACCTGCGTCGTTCCGCGCGCCGTTAACGGAAGCTGCCGCAGCTCCGCAGCTATCAGACACTCGGCCGTGACGTCACTCCTCGGTGTCATATGAGACCTCCTAAAAACTTCACCGGCGGAGAGATCCTACGTGATGGATTGGACAGCCGCCAGAGGTCAACTTGACCCTTTATTGCTGTAATAAATGATGCCTTGGTATCAGGTGGATTACAATGATTTTTGATAAAGGCCTTTAACTGAATACCTTATTAAATACCACGATTTTTACTATTTGTATGTGTCTAATATACATTATACAGGGAATTAGAGAATCTCTGAAAATTAATAAAAAAATAGTAAAAATGTTCAGGGGACCCTTGCAAAAGTTAACCACTGTTTAACAATGATATTTGTTAAAAAAAACGTGCAGGTTACAAAACTTCTATTTTAATGAAACAATGGTAGATTTCACGAGAAGGATATTGTACAATATTAAACTATAGAGTTTTCTACTATTGTAGAATCATGATTTTTTGATCCAAAGTTTCCCTGGCAAACATAGTTACTAAAAAACATCTCTTATGGAAATTAACCATCTATTAACTGAAGCAATCATAGTATTTTTGTTTTAATTGCAGTAAAATCATTGCAACCAAATGTTTAAATTCTTACAAAAAATAACCATAATTTAGCTGCGGTACTTTCAGTAAAAATATGGAAATGCAAATGGTAATCTGGCAAAAAAAAAGAAAAAATACGCTTGTGCTGCAATAAAACCATGGTTTATTTTCCAAAGGGTTAGACTGTTTAAGAGAAGGTTGGAGTCATTTGTAACAATTATTTTATAACTTGGTAACATTTACATTTAGGCATTTGGCAGACGCTTTTATCCAAAGCGACTTAAATTGCTTTATCCTATACATTTTACATAGGTATTCGCAATCCCCTGGGATCTAACCCACAAAATTGCGTTGTTAACGCAATGCTCTTACCACTGAGCTACAGGAAAGCTGTATGTGTAATAAAATGTATAATCTTTGTTATAAAAAGCCTATTATTATATCATATACTCCCTCTAAAAACAAAGTGGTATTAAAAAAGATGGACCATCGTTATTTTAAATCGACTACTAACTTTTGTCTTTTCTCTCTCTTCCAGCAAAGCTGCTTTGAAACAATGCAACGTAAATCAAATTGAATATTAATGTTATAAAGCTCTACATTTTCTAGATTCAGTCGAAGGCGTGATGGTCAGCAGGAAGTTTCCTGTCTATAATGACCTTCTGCTCCATAAAACAATGCCGTTAGGTTACCGCTGACAATCATCTGAGATGAACATGATCAAACCACTAACTATCAAACAACCTTTCTCTTTCTTAAACACACAAACACAATGGCGGACCAGTCGCAGGTGTGCAGAAAGGAGCTTAGATGACAGGAAGCAAAAATAACCTGGCACGGACTACAAAAGCTCACACACATACATATAAACTCACGCTGGATTATTTTGGTATTCGGCTGTTTAAGCAAAATTCACTCACAATGGTGAGCAAGATGAAGTGGTAAGAGACTACATCCTTACCTCAGGTCAGCATTTAACAACATGCAAGCCTCAGCATTCACACACATACATACATACAACAGCTTATCCATTTTCCTAAGCAATACTTCAGAAAGCATTCTTTTGTAATGTTACACAATGCTCAGCATTTACCTTAAACCCACACGCACACCTGCAAACCCTTCCTGCACATTTGCTGATTAGAGCAGATGTCCCGAAACTAATATTAGAAGCAGAGCAAAGCTCCTGACCATAAAACATCATCTATCTCTCTGTTTTACAGCCTCGTGCTTTTCATACAGCAGGGAAAGTGACCGTTTAGCTGACAGGATTATAAAACCTGATGATGCTCGGTAACTGCAAAAGTTCTTGAAGAGACAAAAAGAAGTAAACTTGAATTGAAGGGATAGTTCACCCCAAAATGCAAATTCTGCCATCATTTACTGACCCTCGGATTGTTCCAAACCTGTATCAATTTCTTTGTTCTGCTAAACACATATTAAGATATTTGGAAGAATGTCTATGTATAGCAATGGTCTGGGAGTGAATAAGAATTTATTGGAGCTGAGTGAAATAACGAAAGGTTTAATGTGAACCTCATCCAAACAGCTCTAGATCTAGATCACCTCTGACAGCATACCCTTCAAAATTCAATCCCAGGAGAATTTAGTCACGACACAAATCTCTAGAGCTTGCTGCCAACTGTCATGAGAATTGGACACTTGCGGTTTGCTTGTAAATCAGCCGATGAAATCTCTCTTTTCAGCCAATCACAGCTGACGAAGTTGCATGTGTTTGTCCCACACCACCTGCAGTGGCATCCAACTAAATTATTGCAAAACCAAATAATGGGTTCCAAGTAGGCTTTACATTAAGACTACTTTAACTGAACCAAAACCAGACTATGGATTTAACCAGAATTGTTGTCCGGGCTGGCTGGGTCATTAAAAATAACACAACATTTCAAGTTTCACACTTCACCTTTAATGCAGCAAGAGGTGTCCACGTATTATCTGACGTTATTTTTCATGCTTAATTTAATTTTGTGTAACAAAATGTCTTAATCAGGCCATTAAAAATAAAAATGACTTTATCAATTACTCTCATTTATGTCATTTCAAACCTGTATGACTGCACAACACAAAAGAAGATATTTTGAAGAAATATCTTCAACAGAAGAAAGAGTCACATACATGTTTTGAATAACATGATGGTAAATAAATGACAACACAATTAGATTTTTGGGTGAATTGTCCCTTTAAGAAAGAGAAGAAACTCTCAGATTAGCACATTGTTGAGCTTCAGGAGAGCGAGAAAATCTTTCAAATCTGTAATTTTGTACATTCTTTATTTATCAAACACATCTTTAAAATGCAATGCAACACTAATATGTGGCACATACGTTATCTTGCTGACATGTTTATAAAGCATACGCATGAACAGAGACCATATTTCATACCGCTAACATATACATACAATCCTGATATGAACAGATATACACAGCATCAGCCTGGAAACGCTTAAAACAACTTCAGTTTCTGACACGCCCTGATTCAGATAGAAAGAGAATAAAAAAAATTCTTAAATCAGAATAAAAACACCCCATTGGTTGATTTCAGTGATAAGGCATTACCGTGGGTCCTGTAGAGCTTAAAGATTCTCGTTTGGTCGGCTCGATCTGTCCCTCCTGCCAAGATTTGCACGTGTCAATAAATAGAGGAGTACACATTACGCGATTGGTCGATGCTGATAATCGGTGGACAGGATTGGTCAAAAAGAGTAGTCAGGGTATCTTACAGCAGTATCTTTATCTCAGTAATCTTTAAAATAATTAGCAAAAGTAAAAATTAATAAATGCAACTATCATTTTTAGCAGGAAATACATAAAATCACAAGAAATAGTTTTAGATTATCTCACACTTGAATTGGAGTTAGAGTGAATGCCACAAATACGGTTTAAAGACTTAAACCATTACGCTAAGCTTTTTTTTTGCATTTGAACATGATCATGATAGGCACACACTTACATTCCCGATTCTCATAACTGGAATGCAAACAAATCTCATCCTCAACACTGAAACAAAAGCTTTGGACATGATGGTCAAATTTCTTGTTCACTATATATTTTTGCCCCCTTAAATTTAAATGTATGTTCTAATTGGCATTACAAGTCATTTCAATTTACAATTTTGTGTTTGTTAATTTTATTACATTTTTTACATTACATCAACTCATCAAAATAAGTCATTTTAACCTTGTTTTTATATATTTAGTTAAAATTATTAAGACTCAAAGGCAAGATTACAAAAAATTTAAGACTTTGTAATTGTACAATGTACTTAAGTTAATGCACGATAATAATAAAAAATGATCTGAGCACATTCATGATCATTTGAGGAAGAAATGTCACAGTGAACACAAATAATGTCACAATGCAAAAAAGGGCTTTAAATCAAACCGTCAATTTTTGTCTTTGAGGGTGAGGTGATTTCTGGACATGGACATGTCCCATAGATGAGATATTTTTTAACTATAGGTCTGGGCACTAAATAAAGCAAGTGACATTTAGAGTTGTTGTGAAAGCGTTGGCATGTTGTCTAATTGCACTTCTGAGCGGATATATGTGTTTCCTGTTTTCCACATGAGCCACAAATCTTCTTTCCCGCACATCCCTCCGTAAATCTCTCTCTATCAGTCTCTCTCCATCGAGACAGGAGAGGAACAGATATGCTAACATAACTTCACCTTGCAGCCATGAATCAGGATCACGTCTATTTCTAACATCATATACACACACTAGCATCGACCTCGTGTCTCCTGCTGTGTGCTTGCTTGCATCCGAAATCCATCCGGGACCAGAAATTTTACATTTTTCCAATCAAAGGTCAAGGAAAGCGTGGCTTCAGAAGAACTTGTCATCGATGCGAAAGTGAGGTCGCGTGACGTCGTCCGGGTTGATAAAAACTGAGATGGACTTCCCAGGATTCTCCGTGACCAGCTGCTGTAGTTTCTTGGCTAGCCGGTCGTCCGGTTGCTGGTCGGCTCCGGGGTCGGACAGCGGAGAGGGCAGGTTCGAACTTCCACCGCGCCACTGCAGCTCGAGAGTGAGGCGGGAGGCGGCCTTGGCGTGATCGATTGCGCTCCGCAAGTGTTCGGCGGGGTCGGTGCGCACAGACGACAGCTTGCGCGCATGCAACACGACCGTGTCGTGGCTCAGATGCTCGAACATGTTGCATTGTGGGATGAAGTAATTGGGGCAGGCTTTATTCACCAGGCAGTGCTGCAAGTCGTCAATCAAACCCAGCAGGAAGTGAGCAGCGTAGTCTTCCTGTGCCAGGTATGTGTGTGGCAGGCGGTCGCAGGCCCACAGCATCAGCGAGCGCAGGTGGTACGGGCTGATGGCTTTGGGACGAGACAGAAGCTTAATAATCAGAGCTTTGCAGGCCTGGTACGCCTGCATCAGACTGGCAGAGATGCATTTCTTAAGCTGCACCTCGCTGCGAGCGAACGAAAGGCGCCATTCGTTTTCCTTCTGGCCCATAGAGGAACAGGCGGGAAGCAAATAAAACCCGCTGATCACCTCCTCCTCTGTGATCTTCCCGTCCCAGAAATGATTCTCCATCAGCCAGCTCTGAGCCACTGCGGGCCAACCTTTGAACGACACCACTGGCACCACATCATACAACATCCGACTGCCCCCGACGCCCAAAATAATAGAAATGACCGTTCCGTTCCGCTCCACCTTTTCAACCCGCGGGACTCCCCGCTGCGGTTTCTTTTGGATCTCGGCGAGGACCATGCTGATGGACTCATGGAACCAGCTGGCCACCAGGGTGGGCGAGAAAAAGTAGTTGGTGGCGCCATTGAGGTGGTCGACAACGGTGCAACAGTCCTTCCATTTGCTGATGGTTCCCTCGTCGAACAAGCGCAAGCTGAGCCAGGAGTGACAGAGTGCAGAGTGACGCATGTCAAGCGTCACCGGTTGGTTGCGGTCGTGAAGTTTCAACGCGGGCACCAGCAGAGTGAAGTCCATGTCGTAATCCGACCCCCGCGCGTACACGGTCAACTCGTCCAGGTCCATGTCCACCACTCCCTCTCGTACCCCGCCCGACAACAGCAGGTACTCGTTGGCAACCGGAAGTTTTTGGTCCAGCTTCTGCACCATGCCTGAAACAGGAAATGACATCACGTCATCACTCAGGGGCAGCTGGGTAGATCGTGACTTATTTCTAAATGTTTTTCAAGTTGTGCTATAAAATACTAGAGATGTGATCCTGGATCACAAAAGAAGTCATAAGTAGCACGAGAACAGTAATAGCAAAAAATACATTGAATGGGTCAAAATGATCGATTTTCTTTTATGCCAAAAATCATTAGGATATTAAGTAAAGATTATGATCCATGAAGATACAGTATTCTGTAAATTTCCTACCGTAAATTTATCAAAACTTTATTTGTGTGATAAAATCGCGAACAAACATGGCCGAAAACACGCGGGCCTCGATGCTGCACGCTCTTTGAGGATTACCCACCCATTTGGTATCTATGTTAGCTTAGAATTTCAGTTTTCGGGTTTATAAATTCTCCACAACATCATTACAGCGTTATAAACCAATAGAGAGCGTTAAAACAAACCAGTTTCTTATTAGCAACAGCTTCCTACGCATCTGATTAACAACTTAAAGGCTCAATGTATAGAATAGTTATATCTTGGCCAAATATTGTACGATCCTAACAAACTATATAGAAAGCTTATTTAATCAGTGTTCAGGTGATGTATAAATCTCAAATTCAAAAAACTGCCCCCTTAAGTCATGAGACGGAAGTTGAGATTGACTTATTTTCCGTATCGTGACCTATATCCAAGAGAAACAGCTTCTGAAATTAGAGAGAAATGTGGGTCGGGGCTTTATTTTGCCCTTCCCTTTGTGATTGGTTTGTTGGACTTTGGGCCTGGAGGGGAGGGGTAAAAATACCTGGACATGGGAGAGTCCTATATTTAATCCTACCTATTTTTTGTTGATGACGTCATGCGGTGAAGAGTTTTGTTGAGAGGGAGAAAGGAGCATAATGTTTTTGATAAAAGAGTACATGACTGCAACAATGTGTAAAACACTTGTTTCCTGTTTGATTTCATGGTGACCTTAAGACTGTTTTTGTTGTCCAGGTTCATAAATAGCTACAGATAGCTACAAAGCCAGATTTATCAAGGAATATTTGGAAGTGAATTAAAGGAATTAAAATGGTATTTCTGCCTAATTATTGTCATCAAACAGATTGTGTGGAAATACGTTTAGAAATAAACAACCCTGCCTCAATCTCAGAGTGAGCCGTTGGTTCCAATCCGTAACCTCACCACTAGATGCCGCTAAATTTCACACACTGGACGTGCCTAGACACAGTGATAGTACACCCAAAAATAACATTTCTGTTATCATTTACTAACCCTATTGTCATTTTGAACCAGTTTGACTAATTTCTTCCGCAGAACACAAAAGAAGATATTTTGAAAATGTCGTTGACCGAACACTGACAGCAGCCATTCATGCATTGGTTTAGTGTCCATACAACAGAAGTCAATGGTTGCCACTGCTGTTTGGTTTTCAACATTCTTCAAAACATAGTCTTTTGGGTTCTGCGGACGAAAGAAAGTCATACAGGTTTGAAATGACAAGAGGGCGATTTTTATTTTGGGTGAACTATCACTTTAAGAAAAAGTGAATTGGACGAAAACAGGTTAGTGTAAAATCTTCACAAGTCCAAATGTTAGACCGCAAGAGCGAACGGCTCTCGCCACGCCCAAAATAAAACGGTGGTGTCCACACAAACACAGTGAACATTTTAGGTCAGAGGCTTGTAGAAACAGACACATGAGGAAAATAATCCCTATTCTCAGATGACATCACAGCAGAAATAAGCCCGTACATGTACACGCGAGAGACTGGGGGGTGATTAAAACTGCACTCGGTCCCAGAAGACAAAACTCTAGAGGCGAAGCAAAAAAACAACTCAACCTGCTCTAGTGAAGCCACACTTTTAACATTCAACAATAAACCAGAATATGCCTACACAAACCTAAAATTGGTCATATGTAATCTTTTTGGTTGAGCAGCTAGACATTTGAGACAAAAAGCACAAAAAATCTGGTGATTCCATCTGCGCCTGACGAAGGTTGACAAACACACATTTTTGCACACGTACATGGCTACACGGTTGACTAAACACACACTGTATTGTGGTGTGAGAGAGACTCAGAGGAGACAGAACACAGACAGACAGAAGCGCAGCTCTGCCTCACTGTCTCGCCCGGGGCGAGAGTGCGCCAGGTCTTCCTGAACTCATGTGTTTAGATGTCTTTCCTCTGCACAACTCACAATGTGATGGATCTGTTTACTGACTCTACCAGCTCTTCTCTAAAATCAGTGTGTTGTGCATTATGCCTTCTGTTCTCTTCACCCTAGCTTTAATAATATTCCAACCATGGAAAATGTTTTATTGTTGTTGTAAAAATACAACATTTTGAGTGTGCTAAAAACAAGTGTAAAATGTTATAAAGTAGAAAAAGGGATAGTTCACCCCGAAAAAGGAAATTCTGTCATCGTTGACAGACGATCTTTCTTACTTTCTTAGAACACAAGGAGATCTTTTCAAAAATGTTGGTAAACAAACAACGACCCCTTGACTTATATTGTATATGTCCGTTTTCTCAAAAATAGCTATTGTAGGGAAAGTTTTAGCAAAAATAACAATTATGTTCCCATTTATTCACCCTCAAGTCTTTCAAAGCTGAGTGAGGACGAGTAAATTATTTAAGATTTTTCGTTTTAGGGCGAACTTTGTGTTAAAATGGTTTTAAAAGACTTAAAATTAAGGACCCGTGTTGATACACCTCTACTTTCACTGGATTTTATTGTGGCAATTAGCCGTATTAAAAACATAAAACCTGAACGAACATAAAGGTTTAAAGAGTGACAAACGTGACTTAATAATGACAGAATTTGTGTTTTAAGCAATCCTTACAGTCTATAGAAATAAACACATGTCAAGGTGAGTTTAGGGCGTTGAAGCTGTATACACAACATCACCTACAATGCTCAACAACAGACTGTAAAGCTCCTCATAAAGAGAAGAAAGCTGCAACCAAACCTGCAAGACTTTCATTCAGATGCATAAAATGCATGGCATGCACTGGTCTTGACGTTGTATCAGCTTGTGCATGTTTGTTTTCTCACCAAGCATTGAGAAGATGAAATCTTTGGCCGTGTGGATCTCCAGCGCGCGCTGGTCGTCATACTCCCGCTGCTCGTGCTTCGTGAACTCCGCGATCAGTCGGTTTAGATCCTCGATTCTGGTACCGGACCTGAAGTCCAGCTCGGGGTGGTGCGGGACGTGTTTGGTGCTGGTCGGTGTGGCGGTGGGGCTGCTGCCAGCTGAACCCGCCCGGCTGGAGAGCGCAGGCGCCGCCATGTTCGCGAGGAGACGGTGGAACCGATGCACCGGAGCGCACGCGCTGTATGGGGCTGGGCGGAGGGAGACGGGACTCAAGCTCAGATGCTGCACTCGCACAAGGATTTCCTGACAAATTGCCTAATGTGCATTAAAAGTGCATGAATGCAAAACGTGTCTCAATAATAAAAGAATAAATGTCTTAAAAATCTACCAACAAATACGAGCCTGGTCTCAAAATTACGATATGAGCAAAGCCCAGAAAAAAGTACGAAAGGATCAACAACTTATTAATAAATAATACAACTGTAAGTTTTTGGTTGTTTACTAGCCTACGAGAGTTTTGTCTTTCGCTGCATTTTGCATATTCAAATAAGCACTGGTGTTCTGCAGTTGGCCTTGTAAAACCTTAACAATGTAGTTGTTTGTCTATTTCGTAACAGACACGTCATATGTTGGTGGTTTAATCGAACCCATGGGTTCATTGAAAGCAAATATTATAAAAAAAAATGTGTCCACTTTTTGTCCATCACTGTGCTTTGTCAGTCCTCCTCCAGCAGATGTCGCTATGGGCGGGTCTGTTGCGGAAGTGGAGGCATCGGACGCATGTGTGTGATCGTCAGTGGGGTCGCGGTGATGATGGCGCTGAGGGGCGCAGTGCTCAGATTGGTATCTGAAGACCTTTTAAAAACACAAAACCTGACGAACAGGTAAATAAACATTTGGGTGTTTTCTGGAGGTCTCTTATCTATTTGTCCTGTCCGCTGACATGAAGATACACGAGTTTAATTAGCTCGCGAATTAATGTTTTGACCTAGATGTTAAGTAACACTGCGATATTTAAATATTCTGTGTTTTTTAATAAACATATTTATTACAGCAGCTAAAAACATTGCAGTTTTAACTAGCATGGATAATTTTTGTGTTTGAATACAGGTTTCATATTGTTTTACTCTTTTTCTATGACATGGGTGGGAGGGTGGTATTAGTAAAACCATGAGAGTCACAGTCTAATTTATTCAAGTATTAAAATTAAATGCCTTGGTGTTGTTTTGTCTTTGCATTTAAAGTAATTATTTTATTGTAGATGTCAGAAATTGAGAGAATGGAAGTTTGGAGCTGGTTGCAAAGCACTATAAACAATGTCATTCTTGTTTTCCGTGTAGATTCACCCATCAAACCCAGCAGAGGTGTGGCTTTCGCAAGGTAGCGAAGAAGGGTGTGGCAGAGGAAGCCGTGCAAAATGAAATCAAAGTCAAGAAGACTGTGGATCCCCTGCCGGACCCACCAGCTCCACAACGCTCCAGCAAATCCTTTGGCAGGCTGGTCAAACCGTTTGTCTTCACCGTAGGGGTATGTATACTTTCAAACACGAAGATGTTTGACAGTAATTATAAAAAGGAGGTTTAGTGAATGTTTGTTTATTCTACAAGCACTGCTGTAAGAAGGTAATAACGCCAGCTCAGTTTACAGGTTGTTCCTTCGGAGGTGCTGCGATATGGCAGTACGAAAGTTTGAAATCTCGTGTACAGAGTTACTTTGACGATGTCAAAGCGGACTGGCTTGAGAAGATTCGGCCACAGAAACAGGGAGATTTACGCAAACAGGTGCGTGTTTATCGTGTATAAAGGTTTGAATAAGATTTATTGCCAAGTATGCTCACACACAGAGAATTTGTCTCGGTGGCCAGTGCAGATGCTTTTTTCAAAATCTCTTCTTTTCTGCGCTACTCACCCACTGATGCATTTCTTGTTCTTTGGTGGTCTTAAGGTAAACCAGTGGTGGAACAATTTAAGTGAAGGACAGAAAACCGTAACCGGTAAGCATGAACTACCCAAACATCTTGAAATTCAAACATGTAGCTGGTTTACTCAGCCACATCTCTCTCTGTCCGCCTCTCTCCATCTCACAGGCATTATTGCAGCTAATGCGTTGGTGTTTTGTTGTTGGAGGATTCCATCTCTGCAGCGTTTCATGCTCAAGTACTTCACATCTAACCCCTCTTCCAGTGAGTGTTTTTCTTCCGTAATATGTTGATTTTGGTTTAGAGTTTTTAGTAGTACAAGTCCCGACTATACGGCATCCAAATGAAGATTTCAGTTTCATTTTAGTAGAGATAAACATTAGGTGAATTTTAATTTTACTATATAGTCTGGATTGTGATCTGCTCTGATGTTCATTTTGATCTTGTTTCAGAGGCGCTGTGTTGGCCCATGCTGCTGTCCACATTCAGTCATTATTCTCTTTTTCACATGGCCACAAACATGTACGTGTTGTGGAGTTTCTCTTCCAGCATCATCAACATGATGGGCAAAGAACAGTTTGTGGCTCTTTACCTGTCTGCAGGTGTGTTTGTGTGAGGAAGTTAGTATCTGGTATCCTGATAACAGAAAATCAATTCCTTTTTCAATTTCCTACTTTCTATAAATGTAATGCATGCGTGTCGTTGTTTTGTGTTCAGGTGTGATTTCTACATTCGTCAGTTATGTGTGTAAAACAGCTACGGGGCGGATGGGTCCATCTCTGGGGGCGGTGAGTGTGTTTCTAAATGATTTTCAAGCATTATGCCGCATTTGCATAAATGTGGGAAATAAATGTGTACGTGTGTGTCAGTCAGGGGCCATCATGACAGTTCTAGCAGCTGTGTGCACCAAAATGCCCGAAGCCAAATTGGCCATCATCTTCCTCCCCATGTACACCTTCACAGCTGGAAACGTAAGTGTGAGCGAAAGAGTGTCTGTGGTTGTGAGAGGATTTCTCCAACCTGATCTTCCCTTGCCAACAGGCTCTTAAGGCCATTGTTGCCTTGGATACGGCTGGCTTGATTCTGGGATGGCGTTTCTTTGATCATGCAGCTCATTTAGGAGGGGCATTGTTTGGCATGTGAGTCTCACACTGAAGCAATATCAAAACACTACTGTTACTGTGATGTGAAATAGACATTAAAGTTGTTTTTTAATCTCTCTCTCTCTCTCTCTCTCTCTCTGCCAAGTTGGTATATAATGTATGGCCATGAGCTTATTTGGAAGAACAGAGAGCCTCTGGTGAAGATGTGGCATGACTTTAGATCAAGAGGTCCTGGCGCTGGTGGTAACGGCTCACTTTAGAGCATTGCCTTATGGGTAGAAAATAGACCCATGTAGGAGGAAGAGAGGATTTTTGAGAAATGGACACACACACAAATGTTTATAGACCACATGTTGTCTTGTCATATTAACTTTCTGAGTGTGTGTGTGTGTATGTTTGAGGAGTTGTTTGTCAGAGCAAAGTCCTCTTTCGGTTGTCACACTGGCTAACAGTAGTGTAACTGTGATGTGACTATGCCCCGCCCCTGAATTTAGATTTGAATCCAAGTACTTGGCGGAAGGCAAATGTAATGAGGGGCGGAGCTTCATCACAACATTCACTATACGGCCTCATACAAAGTGGCTATTGACACCATGTACAGAAAACGAAATGTTGAATATATTCTATAACTGTCATTTTGAACAATAAAGACATATTTAAAAATCTGTTTTTACAGCATTGTCAGAAGTCAGTGTGTTTGTATTAGTGTGTGTGATCAGTTCTCCATCATCAGAAGAGTTTTTTTTATTTTCTTCTGTTTGCTTCTGTTTCATCGGTTTACACGAGACTTTGACCTTAAAAAAGTTAGATGTGAATGATTTACCAGGATTTTCTGTAACACATATATGCGCTATACATCACCTCATTAAACACACACAGGAGAGAACGTGATTCATTGTTGTTTTCTGGGAAAGGTCAAAGTTCAATAGCAGTTGTGGTGTCATAATTGAACAATGTGTTTTAACTTCCTCGTGTTTATTTGAAGTAATGCACCTTCCTGTTTCCCACCTCTCTCTCCGATACTGTGAATTTTCTGGCCTCTCGTCCAGCCCTGAATCACATGTTTTTGTGGTCCTTTGTTGTCCAGGTTATATCTCAACCCAGAAAGAAAAGGCATTTGTTAATGTTTTGCAAAAAAATATATTTTCAATGCTAGTCAAAAGTTTAAGTTCTGTCTTTATTCATATTTATTACAATATCTAACTATATTAAACCCAACCAATCCCACCCAATGATATCACCCAGCTTCTTGAGGTCTCAACCCGGGAAGCTTTTAGAAGGAATTTCCATCTATGCTGCCATCTAACCAGCATCTAACCATCTAACCAGCTTTGGAAACCAGGATATTTGATATATTTAATGAGTTCATGTTGTGATGTGTAAAACTGACAAATGACCCTGAATCCACAGAGGATCAAAGAACCAATGGAGATCCCCCTCCCCAAGCCCTTTTAAAAGGTTATTGACCTAAAGCCAATATTAACACAGTGAATCCTGTGCCCCATCATTGCGTCCTATATATAGACAAAAAGCCATTTTCAAATTACATTACATTAGGACCAGATTTGCATTATCGGCTCACATCTTCCATCAGGAGCCATAGAGGTATGTGAAAAAACTTTACTATGTTTTCATGGTCAGTATTAATGTCTAGTTTGATTGCAAACATTTATTAGATTCTTATTTTGGCAAGTAATTTAACCGAATATCTTTAGAAATAGTGGAACTTTGGTATGTTCATTTTACTCAAATAGAATTCTTATTTATTACTCATGAAAGTGGTTCTGTGAAACAGAGCAGTCAGGTTGTGATGTCCAAAGTACGTTTTTTTTTCAGACAAATCTTTGCTCATTTTAACTTGCATAAAAATATAATGAACTTATGACTCAAATGATTAGAATTAAATAGATCATCTTGTGTTGTGTATCTCGTGGGAATGTTTAGTTTATCCCAATAAAATTGATTTTAAGGGGCGATTCTGATTTAATATCATTCGACTCTTTTACATTTACGTTTAGGATGTAAACTCATTTATCTAGAACACATGTCTTTTTGACAATTTTGAATTATTGGTTAATTTACTACAAAGTGTGGTGAGAAAGGAATATAGTTGCGATACAGATGAAATGGGAATCCCAAGATTGTGTCACATTCGAGTCATCATCAACACTTTAGAGTTTAGGATATTATTATAATATTATTAAAACAGTTGTGGGCGATTAAGGTTGTAGTGATGTTTTCTTCAAATATCTCTTTATGCTTAAAAAAAAGGTTTTAGTAAGACATTACTGGTTAGCTTTTGTTTCTATTGTTCTTAGGAAAACCAGTTGTTACCCACAAACTAATACATTAATACACTTAAAGGGATAGTTCACCCAAAAATGAAAATTCTGTCATACTCATTCTCTAGTTTTTCCAAACCTTTAGAATTTTTTTCTTTTGGTTGAACAGAGAAATAAGATATTTGGACGAATGCTTGTAACTGTTCTTAGACCCCATTGACTACCATAGTGGGGAAAATGACAATGTTAGTCAAAAGTCCTGCAGAACAGTTTGTTCTTCAGTTTGAACATTCTTCAAAATGTCTTCTTTTGTGTTCAACAGAACCAAAAAATATAAAGTACAAAGTGGGAGTTGATGGGGTTTGGTTACAAACATTCTTTCAAATATCATTCTCTGCGTTTATCAGAACAAGGAAATTTATACCGATTTGGAACAACTTAAGGTTGAGTAAATTATGACAGAATGTTTTCTTTGGTGAACTATCCTGCAATTAAGTGTATAAGTTCACAAATGTTTTTCAATAGAACTATAGAAACAAAAGTTCCCCAATAACGCCGGTCTAATTTTGTTAACTTAAGCACTTATTTTGTTTAAACGTGTAGAGATATTTGAAGAAAACAATACTTAAACCTTAATCGTCCTCAACCGTGATCCCTTAAGAACCAATAATGTACAGAAACATTGTTGAATCTCCATCTCTAGAACTCTATACTAATGTTTTTTTTTCAATAGAAGGTTCTTTGAAGGACTTAGGAAACACTGAAGAGCTTTTATTTTGAGAAGTGTGTACTTTTATTGAATTGGAAGAATTATTTAGCTGTTGGTTTGTTTCTGTGAATGATTCAGTTTAAGGTTCTTCCTCGCGGGTGGTATCGTGTGTGGTAATGGCGTCCATGGTGGTTCAGGTGATGGGTTTGTTTCTGAGTGTCATCGGCTGGTGTTTAGAGTCCAGCAGCACAAACTCGGCTGTGTGGAGGACGCGCAGTAACGCAGAGGCTGTGATGACCAGCAGTTCCACTTATGAAGGACTTTGGCTCTCGTGTGCCACCAACTCAATGGGAGCCATTCAGTGCCAGAGATACAAGACTGTGCTGGGCCTTCCAGGTGAGACAAAAACACGGCTCGTGTCCTATCTCTGACTGTGGACGAAAGGTCTTTAGGCCTTTTTTGTGCATATGTTTCCTAAATATCACAACGGTGAAGAGGAAGAACTTACTGTAAAAAGGACAGTAGGTTTGACCACATTCTTTATAATGTATCATGGTTCATCAATTAAACCTGAGTTGCTCGATACTTACACAAAATAAGGGTTATAGTGGCCATAAAAACTCATAAAGATCCAGAGAGATCAAACACACACACAGAAAAAAACATTAGATGGCTAAAAATGAATAAATGCAAAAAGTTTTTACACGGTTTTAAGAAAGTTTAGCAAGTCACATACAGTGACTATGATAAAATGCCCCTTTAATGTTTCTGTAAGAAACATTTTTATAACTGTGAAGAGACATTTTAGCCTAAGTTACCTGTTTCACACTTTATTCAGAAGATGTTTGGGTTTGGTTATCTCCTCGGTGCTCTTAAAGGCACAGTGTCCCCTATAAACGGCGGTGGGGTCTTTTATTTTAAAGGGTCAAGGACAAACTGATCTTTTATAAATGACATGATGCTTCCTTTAATCGTTTCCCCTGTAAAGACATTGCGTTGTGATGCTGTAGGAAGGAGGAGGGTTTATGGTTTTACAACTCTCCGTCTAAAGTTCACAGCATAAAATGAGCTCACAGAACAAACACCTTGGTCATTTTGTGTCTTCTGAACACCGGTGGACCTGTTTTCTGTGTGTGTTGTGGGTTTAGTCTTCGATCATGTCGAATGGGGTTGAGCTGGTGGGGTTTTTGATGTGTGTTGGGGGCTGGCTGCTCACAGCCGTGTCGCTGGCGAACAATTATTGGCGTCTGTCGTCCGTCTCGGGCAGCGTGATCATATCTGTGCGGCAGTATCAGAACCTGTGGCAGTCGTGTGCCGAGGGCAGCACTGGGGTCTCCAACTGCAGGACGTTTCAGTCTTTACTGGCACTGGATGGTAACACGCACCTTACACACAAAAATAAATCAAAAGAAAAACATCAAATCTGTTTTGGTTAAATAATTTGCATTTTAAAGATACATCTTATTTCTATTTGTCAATAATTTTCTGTATAGCACTTTGAATTGCACTTGTGTATGAAATGTGCTATGTAAATAAACTTGCCTTGCCTTAAGAAAATGCAGTACAGGGGAGTTAAGGTCAAAATCCATTCAAAAATATTTGGGGTAAATATAAAGAGTTTTGGGGGGATCATTAGATCTTGACATGTTCTTCGTATTACTGTACCATCAAAATCATCAAATAAAACCACGGTATTTGTGTCATATATGAGTGTCGCAATATTCTGGTATTGACAATAATCGGGATGTTAAAAAAAACAAATATCTAACTTGTGTCAATTATACACTTACCGTAATGTCGTAAAATATTCAGCACCCATCAAACATTTTGCCACAACAGTGACAATGGTTACAAACTCTCTAACCTTCACACACTTTTATTTGAAGTGTGATTCATTGACCAAATAACAGGCAAAATAAAATAAATGATGAATTTCACTGATGGCATCATTTATTTATTTTTATTAACATTTGGATAAATATCAAGTTAATATCGTTATGGAGTTTTTTGGATAGTTAAACATCATTATTAACGTGTGTTTTTTGCCGTGTGTGTTTTGTAGGATACATTCAGGCATGTCGGGCTATGATGATAATCGCTCTCATTCTGGGTTTGTTGTCCATCGTTCTCGCTTTACTGGGACTGAAGTGCACTAAACTTGGCAGCACGTCTGAGAACACTAAAGGCAAAATGGCCCTTACAGCAGGAGTGCTGTTTATCCTCTCCGGTCAGTGTGATGTCACAAACACACAACACATGCCTTCAGTTCTTCCTCTGTCTCAACCTGAGCCCTCGGTTTCACTCAATAAAGTGTTTGTCTAAGGGCTTTGTGAGATGTTATATATATACTACACAAATAGAGTATAGCTCATTTATGTTTGTGTGTTCTCTGACGTTCAGGTGTGTGTGTTCTCGTGGCAGTATCATGGTACGCAGCTCGTGTCGTTCAGGAATTTAATGATCCTTTTTATGGAGGCACAAAGTGAGTCAGAGGCAACATGATGGATTTCACATTCACACAATTATATACACACAAGTTTGGGGCACGGTGGTATGTCCAAGTCATACAAAATATAGACGGACCATACTATGATATGGCATGTTAATTCTCTCTCTCTCTCTTTATGTGTGTTTGTAGGTTTGAGCTAGGCACTGGGCTGTATCTGGGCTGGGCGGCAGCAGCGCTGGTGATATTGGGTGGTGGATTTCTCTGTACCTCCTGTAAATCGAATCCAGGACCTGCACAAACACGGTGAGTCTCATTTTGATAGAAACAGACACACATTTGTAAGAATCTATAACCATAATAATTTAAACAATAATTTTCTGTCTCAGGGGTTACAGTTATAACTACACATCACAGCCGCAGAAGATCTACACAACAGAAGCGCCATCAGATTACAGCAGTTCCAAAGCTTACGTCTAACTGCGTCTATTATTATTTTTCATATTTTGGTGTTATTGCAGGCCATGCATTGAGGGGTTTTATCTGTTTCTTTATTATTTTGTGTTATCATGGGCCTTTGACATGGGGATGTAATATAGTTAAGATGTGCATGAGATGATCAAATGGATAATCTTAAATCCAGTCGTAACAAAAATCACAATTCAGATTTTTGTGACTCCAATGGTCTAGATCAGGTTGTATCTCAGAAACACTTATGACACTTCATGTATTACGCATTGAACAAGAATACGAACACCTACTTAGTAAAAAAAAATTGTTTTTCTCCCGCTTGTTTCTGTAACCAGTCAAATCTGCTCAGCTTGTAATATGTGTGCCATTTGAGTGTATTTTGGGCCTGTATTTTTTAATATTTGCTTCTAAACCAGAGCATGTCAAATTTGCATGAATTATCTTAGTATGTTATATAAATGTTACATTGACACTTTTGAATCTTGAGTTTTAAGAGTCTTGTCCATTTGTTGAAATTAAATGAATTCATTTATATGTGCTGTTTAATAGTGCCATTTATGTGAATTAAACATACATGTGTTGAAGTTTTTAACTGACTGTCAAATCTCAGAGGTGTCTGACAAATTATAAATATGTATAAGATATGGGAAAGTGGTGTGCCATGCCCCGCTATACATAAGGCGCATAAAATGTAAAGCCGCACAAATAGTGTTGGTTTTACATTTTAAATCTTTAAATTATTTGTACCTGTTTACATATGTTCATAGACTTTTTATAACTAAAACAACATAACTTGCAAACACATAACATTTAAACTTATAAAGCCTCTCTATCGCTCTATTTTTCCTTCTTTTACCTTTTTATATAATTTGAAGCTTACAATATTATAATAAACACATTAAACAAAGAGAGAAAAATTAAAGAGAAATACATTCCTCCTTCTTCCTATGGACACAATTATAAATACACAAACACACAAAAATAATAATAAAACAACGAATCAAAACAAAAAAACATTATGTATGATAAACAAAAGTGTTTGCAAGAGGTGGGATATTCAATTGAAAAAAATATGTCCATAAATTTTAACAACTTATCATTCTTTTTTGTTGTTTATAAACAGAGATTTTTTAAAGTCTTAATTTCTAACGAAAACAAATTGCAATGAAGTACAGAATTTGCATTTTATTTAATTAATATAATAGTTACCATGTAAAATATACAAGTTCACCATATAATCATACATTTTACATTCATTAGTATATAGAAATATAATATCTTTAAGAGATAACATGTACACAATTTTTGGGGGGCAAATAAAAGGAGCTAACATCAGACCAAAATATTAGACATACATTTATAAATTAAATGATCCAATTTTTCCTCCGCCATATTTCAAAACGTGCATTCTTTATTAATTTAGATACAAATAAATTGAATTGTTCAATTATGTGCAACATTTTAAAGTACACTGCTTTGATTTTGTTATAGGCTAGATAGAGAATTTATACGGCACTTACCATAGCAATTTTCAATCAATATCTGGGATCTGAGCATCCCAAAAAGGTTTTCCTATAGGACAAATTTTACGTTTGGATTGAATTTTTAAGTTTTTTATTATTATTACTTGAAGGGTAAAATAGTTTAAAACCTTTTACTGGCAGCTCAGGAAAATCAATTCATTACTCCCAAACGTCAGGTGACTTTTCATTAGCTATATTTATTAATTCGGAATAGCTTTCACAACTTTAAGAATTTTTTCAAATGAATAGTATTATTTTATTTACAAAAAAAGTCTTCATGGGATAAGATTTCCCCATTTTCATTAAAGAAATCCATAACAAAATAGCGTTTTATTTTGATACGGAGAGAAACATTTGACGTCATATACCCGCGCCGATGCAGCAGGAAGGAAACAGACGTCGGTTGAGCCAAAATGGCGCTCGTGGTTTTTCTGTCAGAAGTGGGTTAGCATGAAACCAGGCCGATTAAAGCTCATTATACCCGATTTGGTTTTTATTGGAAGGATCAAGTACAATTATCTGTCAGAAGAGTATCCGTGAAGTCTGTGGAGACGCGTTTAGATGTGCTGAGGTAAAGTAATCGTGTTAATGAAAGCGAAAGTCAAGTGCAGCGATTAGCCGGTTGACTTGTATCGTTAGTCAAAATATCACATTAACAAATCACAGCAGAACATCACAATTGTTTATTATGGCGTTATTTTTACACATTCACTGGTTTATCTGATGTGTTTTTTCATCAAGGCTGTCTGCTGTGGCATTAGTTTATAGTCACTGTGGCAGCCCATCTGTCCGAACGTTGTCAAAATACGTTTATTTATACCTGAATTATTGTATACATCTAACATTTATGTCTGTTTAAACGTTATTTAATGTATTATTACATTTATTATGTTATATTATTATTATGTAAATTTTCAGCACGTGTGATTTGAGGGTCATGTTTTTCATGGGTAGAATGACATTGCAGATCTGATTCTGGATGTTATTTATTTCTGTAACGTTACAAGTATCAGATTATGTTTCATCCATTCTTCATTGAAACGAGGGTTAAATGTATTTGTAAATATTACAATCGTATGTAATGTTTGTCGGCGTCAACTCGAAATCGGTCGTATTTACTTTAATAATGTCTATTGTAATAAAGGTTATATTGCACTTGACTGTATGCATCAGTTTGTGCTATTCTAAAAACAAACATTTGCCTGGGTAGTCGTTGGTAATCTTTCCTTTGCTTCCATTGAATTGTTATACAGCACTTATTTAATGCTTGTCAATATAATGTCCCATATCAATGAACTGTTTTTGCTTGCATTATATATGCTAGAATATATATCAGTAGAATAGGAAAAAATAAATGATGTGCTAGCAGTGGAAGCTGTGAAGATGCTGTGAAGGATGAATTTGACATTTAGCTGCCACAGCCAGATTCTGTGTGAGGGCAAAAAAACCCACAATCCACTGCACCTCCCATTCAACGCTGACATATGTGATGAGTGTCTCTATTGGAGGGATTTCTGTGTCGGAGTATGATGACACATTCTTATGACATATCCTGACACAGAGGCAATGCTTATTCAACCCGGTGCTTTGACAGATGTTCTCTCACTGAAATGTGTTTGCTTTAAGAAACTGGTTCACTGGATATGTAAATGAAGCTTCTGTGCCTCTGATTCAGCGCTAACTGAAGTGACCATGTGTGTGTAGGCGATGGCGGGACGCAGAGTCGAGTGCTTGTGGAAACGACATGTCGTAGAGCAGCTGAAGCAGAGAGATAGAGTTCAGCGACAGGCCTTCGAGGAGATCATACACCAGTGTAAGAAACATACACACATCACTAGATTCACCAAAACACACACATAGGTATTTCATAGACAGAGTACAGAGTAAATGTTTCTGGTTTAATTGTGCTTGATGATATTGTTTTCATCAAAATATATGAGACATCAGTGAAGTAATATGCTTATCTGTGCTGCTCTTGACTGTCTCTAGATAACCGACTTTTGGAGAGGTCTGATCTTCAGGCGGTTTTCTCTGAACGACTCCAGACGGACAAATATGAACAGCAGAACAGACACGACCTCAGGTGCTCATGGGAACACATGCAGAGCTCATTATACACATCTTTTGGAACCCAGTGTTAACACTGAGACTAAAGAAACAACGGATAGACAGAAGAACGGCACAGAAAGATTCTGTGATTTATGAAGACACAAATGATCATTAGGTGGCTATAGAAACATAGATGTCACTGACAAATGAGACAAGTGTGTGTCTGCTGCACAGCATTGATGTTGTTTGATTGTGTTTGTGTAGTCCGGGCGTTGAAGGCGGTCGCTGTGATTCTCTGCAGCAGGAGATGGCTCAGATGAGAATCAAGCATCAGGAGGAACTGACGGAGCTACACAAGAAACGAGGAGAGGTTAGAAGGGTCGTACGCTGTTTTTTTAAGCAATTTATTGTGTCACGTTGTTATCGGCAAGTAAAAAAACTGGTATTACCTCTTAGCAAATTAAGAACTATGGCGAAACGCTTCAATGCAACTTAAAGGTCTTGTGTAGCACTTTTGCTTCAATGAAGTCTGTTTGGGTAGTAAAACTAAAATCAGCTGTGTGTGTTTGTGTTTCTTTGCAGTTGGCCCAGAGTGTCATTGAACTAAATAACCAGATTCAGCACAAAGACAAAGAGATTCAGAGTAATGAAGCCAAGTAAGAGTCTTTGACATTTACATGTGTTTGTCCGGTTTAAATCGGGTCTAAATAAATGTTTCATGTGTTGGTTATCAGAATGCTGGAATACCAGCAGGAAATGTCGCATTTGGAAGGAGAGTGTCTTGAGTTGCGAAACACTCTCGCTGACTTGGAACGAGCCAATCAGACGCTGAAAGACGAATACGACGCCCTGCAGATCACATTCAACGCGCTGGAGGAGAAACTGCGGAAAACAACAGATGACAATCAGGAGCTGGTGACGCGCTGGATGGCAGAGAAAGCTCAAGAGGCCAATAAACTCAACGCTGAGAACGAGAAGGACACCAGGTGACAAACACACAAACACGTTAACTGATTAAAAAATGCAAACAATTGACACAAAGTCATTTTAACTTCCGTTAGAAATCCTTTTTTACATTTTCATCCAAATAACATTTACATTTTGCACAAAAGATGTCTAATTGATCTGAGTTTGTTTTTACAGTCATGAACTGTTTTAATAAAGAACATTGATTTAACATGTTTACATATATTTGAATACAAATCTTTTAGTACTTTTAGAAAGATTCAATTCACAGTACTAATACATTTAACATATGTTTATCATAAATAGTTTATTTTACATTTATATATATATGCATTCGACAGGCGTTTTTTCCTAAGGTGACTCACATTGCATTAAACTATACTTTTTTTTTTAAAGTATATGCAATCCCTGGGATTGAACCCTGGAGTTGCTAACGCCATGCTCTAACCACTGAGCCACAGGAAAGCTGTGCAAAAATGATTGATTTTATCTTTATTCGTTGAGTTTATCTTTATTTTATTACATAAAATTCTTGACCGAAACAGATAAGAGCACCTTCAGCTTAAAATGAAACTGAACTTATGGCTTCAACTAAAACACTTTCTGTGGTCCAGGTTTTCAAATCGTACTCGTCTGCTGTTCAGATGGATTTGTGAATGGCCCATTTATAAAAGAGTGTTCTCATTCCTGCTGATTAATTGTTCGGCCATTATGGGTCGTTTGGAGACAGAAGAATTGGTCTGATGGGGCAACGCCTATCAGTATCTGAATTTCAATGCTAATGAACGGGGCTCATTTCCTGACCCTCCATGCAGAATTAAAGGAAAAGTTCACCTCAAAATTGTGTTTTTTTTACTCACCCACTTGTTTTAAGACCTCCCAGCAGCATTGGTTTAGGGACATCCAAGAAATCTCAAGGCCTCCTCATAGACATCATGATTATAGTTGTTGTCAAGGTCCAGAAATGTACTAAAGAAATCGTCAATTTTCAATCAATCAGTGGCTTAATAGATTTTTTTTACCGAAAAGAATGCTTTAGGTGCGTTAAACAAACCAAAATAAGAACTGATGTATATATTTTTCTCTGTCTTGTCTTGACGAGAGCATTTTCGACAATTGACCGAGGAGAATATATCGATTAAACTCATTATTTTGGGCTGTTTGGTTTGTATTCTCGTCACTTCAAACAAAAATCAATTGAGCCAGTATGGACCAGGATGGACAAATTTAAAGATCTCGTCAGTACTTTTCTGGACCTTGACAACAACTATAACCATCTATGAAGAGGCCTTGAAATCTCTCGGATAACCATAAACTATCTTTATTTGCGTTCCTAAGATGCGGGGAGGTCTCGAAACATGTTGAACATCATTCACAAATCCATCTGAACAGCAGTCAAATACGATTTGAAAACCTGGACCACAGAAAGTGTTTTAGTTGAAGCCATTAGTTCAGTTTCATTTTAAGCTGAAGGTGCTCTTATCTGTTTCTGTCAAGAATTTTATGTAATAAAATAAAGATAAACTCAGTGGTAAGAGCATTGCGTTAACAACACAAGGTTGTGCGTTTGATCCCATGGGACTGCAAATACCTATGTAAAGTGTATAGGATGAAGCAATGTCACTCGCTTGGGATAAAAGCGTCTGCCAAATGCCTAAAAGTAAATGTAAATGTAATGTGGGCGATTTTTGGATGAATTTACCCTTTAAGCTCATTTAAATTCCTCACCTGATTGGCTGTTTGTTTCAGGCGGGGTTTGTCTTGAGAGTTTAAATGTGTGTGAACTCAAGGTGTGTAGCGTGTTTCAATGCTCATGTCATTACAGACGCAGACAGGCCAAACTTCAGAAGGAATTAGCGGACGCTGCCAAGGAGCCTCTTCCTATAGAGCCGTAAGTAGAAGTGTGTTTCATTACACTGAGACCATAAAGCTGTGTGAGAGTTTACAGATCAGGGTCATGAAAAGCCTGGAAATGTCAGGAAACACACACTCCTGGGAAAGGCACAGGAATGTTTATAGTGAAATTGAATCTTCTAA
Organism: Triplophysa tibetana; assembly: GCA_008369825.1. NCBI lineage: Eukaryota > Metazoa > Chordata > Actinopteri > Cypriniformes > Nemacheilidae > Triplophysa > Triplophysa tibetana. The sequence continues at coordinate 23,182,302 of CM017917.1, forward strand.
CTTTGCTGTGCACTTAACAAGCAGCTCTGTTTTTGAGGATTGTATTGATTACAGAAACAAGTTCAGGACGTGATGTTGAGTAATTTTGGTTTTAAATGATGCATCATTTTTGATAGTTGAGATTGAGTATTGGGCCTGTGGAAGATAATTGTTCTTTGTGGATTTATCCTCAATGATCTTATTTACAATATATCTTTTTATTAATCACAAAAGTTTGATAGTCATTCAAGTTCTTTGTTCTCCACAAGGGTCCTTTTTTGTTGTGGGCATTTTCTTGCCAATCACATAGAAATATCATCCAATCAAATGTCAAATACTTCAATTTAATTATTTTAATTTGTTTAATAAATATGTCACAAAACCAGTCTTACGTAGCACGGGAACATTTGTAGTAAAATACAAAAATAATTGTGTGGGTCAAACTTATCGATTTTTCTTTTATGCCAAAAATCATTAAGGTTTTAAGTAAAGATCATGTTCCAGGAAGATATTTTGTAAATGTCCTACCTTAAATATATAAAAACTTTATTTTTTTGAGTGGATTGCCTGCCACAGTGTCCCTGATTAACAATTTCAAAGGTCATTTTCGCAGCCTCCGATGTATCTCAGTCAGATATTGGCCTATTCTTACAACTCATACATCAATAGACAGTTTATTTATTCAGCTTTCAGATGATGAAAAATCTCAATTTCGAAAAATGTACCCATAATACTGTCTTTTGTTGGCCAGGGTCACAATTTATTCCCCTTTTGTTGTGATGTGATATATAGCTAGTCCTAGTTTTTTGAGTATAATTTTGAGTTTCTGTGGGATCTGCATATTCTTGATCCTAGAAGGATCCCTGCTCATTCATTTTGATATCTCATTGAATGTTATAATTTGATTGGTGTAGAGAGGATGACATCGAGGTTCTCTCAGAGGATGCTGCGAAGGGAACAGGCGAAACATCGCCGAGTAGACAGCCCAGTCGCACACCCAGGTAAACACACACACATCAAAACCTTAAGCGTTTCATGTTCCATTGTTTTGTATACAAATCATTAGGAATTCTACAGACTAACCCTATTTCACAACCGGATAATGTAAATAATATGATCAAATTTTGTAAAGTCTGATATTGTGTCTGTCTGTCAGTAAACGGACGTCTCAGCCGCTTCCTCCTGCAGGGCTGCTGGACTCCATCACTAATATCTTTGGGTATGTTACGGTCTTTGTGTGTGTGTGTGTTCATGTGTGTTCTCTCTTTCTATTCCTCATTCTTTACACTGTCTATGTGTGTGTTTGAGTGTGTGTGTGTGTGCGCGAGTGTGTGTGTGTCTCATTCTGCGCTCTCTCTGTGTCTGCAGCCTGTCTGATTCTGTCCACTCTGGTTTCATCCCGTCTGAGTCCAGGTGATGCACGCTGTAATGTGTGTGATGGCTGCTGATATCATGTTTGGCTGGACGATAGATTGAATATTCACAGGTTTTCCTGGTGATAATACTTGAGCAAAGTTGTGAATATGGCAGTGATTTGAGTAATTGTACTAGCACACAAAATATGTGCAGCATTACACCATTTTGACATTTCATTTCTTTCAGGTATGTTTGAAAAACTACCACAAAACGAAATGCATGAGAATATAAATTAGTTTAATGTCAACATTTTAGTTGCAATGTATGTGTAAATAATTACAGAAACTGTGTGTTTGTGTACACTGTCCGACTTTCCCGGTCACATTTTATTTGGAAAAATATGGCCACTTGCACATTTATTTAATGAGTGCGAGTATGATTGCTTCACTTCATGAATGCTTCTCTTTATAACAACACACACGCTCAAGTCACACAGTTTAAGTACAGAACAACTTGTTTTGTTGTTGCCACAGAAGACGGCGTTCTGTGAATTCGTTCGGGACATCTCCCGAGGCCGCCGAAGCACCATCGATGTCCACAGAGGTCCGCGTGCCCTCCACCGCGCTGCACATCTTTGTGAGTGTCGCATTTGCTCTTCACCTTTCATTTTGCCGAGCTCCTTTGCATGTTGGTCTAAGGTCAATGATGAGATGTAAAAGGTCTGATGTCTGGGTCTCCCATCAGTCTCTCTTCCCCTCCCAGCGCCCCCTGCACATTTCCCAGCATGCTCTAGTCGTGCGTTGTTGGTTTGAGGTGGCAGCTGATATTCTGGACGTCTCTGCTCTATGTACGAGTCTCTTAGAGAATAAAGGAAGATCTCAACAGCAGCGTCCGACATAATCACAACACACACACGAGGGCGAGACTGATGGAGAACATAAAACCAGCATGTGATCTCAAGTTTTCAAGCTGAGACCTTTATACAGACCTCCTTTAGATCTGTACAGAAATCCCAAAAGTTCAATTTTCTGAAGGCACCACAGAGTTAAACATGACTATTTTGGGGATTGATGAAGTATTTAATCATCTTAAATGACTCGATTTACGTTTTAAATTTAGTATCAGTTTGTAATTCTAGTTTCTTTATGTTTTTGTGTAGGATGCTCATGATGGTGAAGTGAATGCTGTGAGGTTTAGTCCCGGATCTCGAATGCTCGCCACAGGAGGAATGGATCGCAGAGTCAAACTCTGGGAGGTCATATCAGGTTTGTGTCTTATCATTCCCAGCTTTCATCAGAGGTCAAAGGTCAATGATGAGATGTTAAAGGTCTGAAGCCGTCATGTCCCATCAGTCTCTCCACCCATCCCAGCCGCCACTGTTCATTTCCCAGCAAGCTTAAGTCGTGTTTTGCTGGTTTAAGGTGGCAGCTGATATTTTGGACATTTCTGCTGTATTTAAATGTCTCTCAGAGTACAAAGTGACATCTTGACAGTAGTGTCCGACATCATCAGAAAACACAGGAGGGGGAGACTGGTGTCGGACATTTAACCGGCACGTGATCTCTAGTTTTCAAGCTGAGACCTTCAGTCACTACAAAGAGAAGATTTTGTGCTGAACGTTGTGAAACTGAAGTGGCGTAATGTTGCCACCACAGAATTTCTGTGTTTCCTCCTGAAACAAAGAAGCTAGTGTGTGTAAGTGGATTTTTAATGGTTTTGTTTGTCCAGGGCACTGTGAACCCAAAGGAACTCTGACCGGAAGCAACGCGGGGATCACCAGTATAGAGTTTGACAGCGCGGTGAGTTATTGTGTCTATCAAGTTAAACACTGTCTTCACAAAGAAAAACTTTTCCCCAAACAACAAATGTTAAATCTTACATTGTTTAAGATGTTTAGAGGCACATTTTTTTATCATTTAGTGGGAGGACCATGTTTATCAAATTCTCTTAATTTACATGATGAATTATCGGTATTTTTTGGAAAATTGTCAGGAGCACAAAGCCAGTTTAAAGTCCCAGTGAAATTAAAAATGACTCCTTTTCATGAAATATTGCAGCATTTATAGTAAATATCTTATGAACGTGGGTCATTCTCTTTTTAAAATTCATGTACCCTCATAATCTTCAGTTAAAGGTGCAGTTTGTAACAATTTTGCAGTAAAATATCCAAAAAACACTAAGCTAGTGTTATATATTTTGTTCAGCTGAGTTCTTGCAATTTCTCAAATGTTTCCAACTACTTGTAAATTGAGAAAACCGCCCTTCTAAACAGTGACACGGGGCTATGCGGTCGCCTGTCAAAGGCGTCATATCCGCGTTCCCCACTGCTACCAACTTTACTGACGTAGAAACATGATGACAACAGTGTCGTGGACAAATGTGGAAGTAGTCTCTAGCAAGTCACAAGCTTGTTTTGATCAGTCACCTATTTATTCACCATAATTATTTGCAACAATTGTAAAACTTTACCTCATCCGCTAACATGATTTGTCGTTCCCATCTGATAAATGGCCATCAGTGATTGAGTTGAAGACAACAGATCCCATCATTCCATGCTCCTTCACAGCGTCATAAAGCTACGGCATTGTTTTTTTTTATCGTGTGCCCTCTTGCTGCGTTTTTTTACAATCTGCACCTTTAAAATCTGAAACTGCAATTTCGCCCTGAAATGACTAATAATCTCAAATAACATAAACTTGATGGCTTGGGCGGAGCATCCGTTAACTCCTCCTCTCCGACTGCTGCCAGTTTAATTTCAAATCATTAACGCATCTAATCAATTCACAGTGAAAAAACACAAACCACACCCACTAATTTTCTCCTTTGAAATTCCTTTTAAAAATTCCTTTCAGAAATTTCTCAGAATACAGAAGGACAAGCAATCACAACTTCCGGTTCACGGAGACTTTAATACATTTCAGATAGCATTGCATTGAAGGGATCATATGATGGGCTACATGTAATTTAACTCCTTCAGTGAATGGAGAACGAATGATGGTGTAAGTTAAATAAAGTGCTGCAACACTGAACGTGTGTTTGTTCTCCGCAGGGTTCGTGTCTTCTGGCCGCATCAAATGATTTTGCTAGTAGAATCTGGACTGTAGATGACCTCCGACTTCGGGTGAGAACTCACAAACGCATGCTTTACGCACAAGAAACTTATGTTGTATAGAAATATAACTGTAAAGAAAAAGAATCTCTTTTTTAACTTTAAATTAAATGTGTGTAGTCATTAATAAATAATACAAATAAATGGTAAGAATGTGTTTGGTTCCAAAAAGAGATAACTACGTTAAAATAATAATCATTTTTTATTATATTATCATGTTTTTCTTGTCTTAGTTAGCTGTATTTTTTTTAGTTATTCTGGCTTAAATCAAAACAGACCAACTGCAGTTTGATTGATATCAATCAATATGATTGATATGTGCATTGGAATGCACAAAAATAAAAGATCTCATTTTGGAAAAAACTCATCAAATATTTTCTACTGAAATGAAATATCAGGTCATCTCTGATTAGGATATTAACTAAGGATTTAAATGCACATCTATCTTCTTTGAAGGTTTAGGTCAGTGATGTGATGTAAAAGGTCTGATGTCTAGCTCTCCGTCAGTCTCATTGCTCCTCCCAGCCGCCCCTGCTCATTTCCCAGCATGCTCTAGTCGTGTTTTGTTGGTTTGAGGGGCAGCTGATACTCTGGACGTTTTTGCTAAATTAAGAGTCTCTTAAAGAATAAAGTGAGTTCTGAACAGCAGCGTCCGACATCAACATGACACACAGGAGGGCGAGACTGATGGAGACGGGCCAACTGATCTCAAAACTCAAACTGAGACCTGAATCTGCGTTGATAATATTTCTGAGTGTGTTAATCCAGTACAGCTGTTTGCACGAGCGTGCGCGTGTTTGTAATGAGTTGTGTTTGTCTATTTCAAAAGCACACGCTCACAGGTCACAGCGGGAAGGTTCTGTCTGCGCGTTTTCTTCTCGACAACGCTCGGATCGTCTCCGGCAGTTACGACCGGACGCTGAAGCTTTGGGACTTACGCAGTAAAGTCTGTAAGTAATGACCCGGTTCTCAACTGAGCCCAGAGTGTAAAATAGACATAAGTTTCATAAATTGACCTACCGGACTATCTCTCAGGTATGAAGACGGTGTTTGCAGGATCCAGCTGCAATGACATCGTCTGCACAGAGCAGTGTGTGATGAGCGGACATTTCGATAAGAAAGTTCGTTTCTGGGACATAAGGTGAGTGGTGATGTCATCAGAGGCGGGCGTGTGCATATTTGGGCGGTCTGTGCCGTCTAACATTTAGAGCTCAGTGTTTCTGTGGATCGCGTGCAGGTCGGAGAGTATCGTGCGTGAGCTGGAGCTGCTGGGCCGCGTGACGTCTTTAGACCTGAATCAAGACCGCACAGAGCTTCTTGCCTGTTCCCGAGATGACCTGGTGAAAATTATTGACCTGCGCAGTAACGCAGTGCGACAAACGTTTAGGTGAGCTGCTTTTTTTTCAAATCTTTTATGTGTTGTAGTACAGTAAGTGCATTTTATGCGGTGTGTAATTTCTAAACCTTTTGCCCCTTGATCCATTTGGACTTAATCAAATGTTATTTCTTTATTTAGGATGTTGGTAGTGGTCAGTAGCCATTTGTTATTTCACTTTTACAGAATAGCTAAGCTGATTTCTCTTCGTTCTGTCTTTGCAGTGCTCAAGGTTTTAAGTGTGGATCGGACTTTACCAGAGTAACCTTCAGGTAAGAGAAGCGAAGGTTCCCATCTCACGTCTCATGTCTGAAGTCTTTTCTAAACTCACTTCCTGTTTGTGTCTTCAGTCCTGATGGCAGTTATGTGGCAGCCGGTTCTGCAGACGGAGCTCTGTACATTTGGAACGTTCTAACAGGAAAACTCGACAAAACTCTTGATAAAGGTCACAGGTGAGCAGTTGTCAACGGTGTTATGTTAACTGGGTTTATATTTAATATAATATGATTTTATATCACGCAAGTTCTATATTGTAATTCGGTTTTGTAATTTTCTGATGTTGGGAGATATTTTGATTGTGTTCAGACAAAGCATTGCGACCAAACATAAGAATAACATGCTTAAGAAAAAATGTAATAGTTCATTACAATCGTTGAAAAATTGTGAATTTAGCATATTTGCAATATATACCATATTGACACTGGTTAATATAAAAAAACAGACGATGTTTACTGTGCAGCCTATAGTTTATACTGCATAGTAAAGAAACCATTACATTATTCTCAATGTCTTGCTCTATTATACTGCCTGCAAAGTATTTAATATTGCAAACTGGTAAATTATCTTTGATGCAAAGTCTAGCATGAGTAGAAAGTTTTTTCATACTTGAAACAATGTAACCTACAGTGACTTAATGCATTTGAGCTATAAGTGAAATTCTTGTCTTTATCTTGTGTTCACAGTTCTGCCATCAATTCAGTGTCCTGGTCTCCGTCGGGCGCGTACGTGGCCAGCGTTGAGAAAGGCAGCAAGGCTGTGCTTTGGTCTGATATGTGATTGGCTGGTCTCTTTCCTGCCTTTGCTTTGATTGGTTGAACACTGATTAAAGACTTTGCAAAGACTGAGACAATGTGATGCCCCCCCACCTCCCACCGGCTTCTTAAACTTACAATTCCCATACAAATGGACAGCAATGTACGCGATGTTAAACAATATTTATATCGGTTGGTGATCACACACATACTCAGTGTGAGGCACAGAATGTTTTTGTTTATTATTTTAACACCGCTTTAAATGGGTATGTGTGTGTGTTTCTGTGTGCATGTTTTCTGTATGTGTCAATGCTTTGCCTTACAGATAAAGGCCACTGAGCTCCGCGTGCGTGTGTGTGTGTGTGTGTGTGTGTTCGTGTGCATGTGTGTGTTTGTGAGCATGTGTGTGTGTTGACTCTAGTGGACCATTACTAGTGGATGCTGTTCATTCTGCAGTTCCAGAAATATTTCATAGTGAGCGCTGTTTACCAAAAAATGATCTAAATCTCATTGGCGGAATGTGCTGGACATCAAGCCTTTCCCTAATAAAGTCATTATATTAAAAATGTAAATAAAAAGCCGGCCTAGCCACAGCTATATTTAACAAATTTTCTTCATGCTGAATCTTATGAGGACAAGAAAATAAAGCCTTTTTAGTACCAACAAGAAAAAAAACTTTATATAATTAATATGAGGAAGACTATGATCTTTTGAATGTGTAAAGTTTTGTGTTTAATCTAATACAGTAAAACATTGTTCTGTTGAAAATAATTCAAGTTACAGAAACATCACTTCAATAAGAATTTGGGGGAAATGTGCTAGATATAAAAGAATCACAACGCATGAAATGTTATTGGTCTTAAAATTGGCCTTATTTACTTTCATGTAACGTTTAAGGTAAATATAAACACCCAATGGCTTGACATGATTGGCTTCAGAATGATCAGCTTCAGTATTTTGTTCGGCGTGCGAGTGTGTGAACGGGTTATGTGTGTGTTCTAAGGAAGATAATGAAGCTCTATTTTTATTTGATGATCTCTGCCTCATCTAACACACAAGCTCATATCCATCAGAGTATGTATCCTATTAGCATGACGTGTGTATCAAACATCACTTTCAAAAATTCTGCCAAATGTTTTCCGGTGGAAAGAGGACACTTTCAAACTAGCGACATTTGCACTTGGTTAAAATGGCCAAAACTGGACTGCACCTCCACGCGGCCGGTGAGAGCAGCGATGTCCTCTAACACTATACTTGATGTTCCTGTGGCTGTGGTTTTCATATGCTTGTCAAGACACCAAACAAGTGTACTTGATTTTAGACGGTGGGCGGAGGGGACAGCACTCTTTAAGGATTACTGTAATGCTTCAGGTGGACGTGCCTTGAGTTTTAGACCCGCCCAATCTGACCTCTTGGGTGGGGCCGAGAGCGGGAACTGTATTCTATTGGCTGAACGGAATGTGGCTAATGTATATCAAGGTTTCTGTATATGTTTGCACATCATAAAATGTGTGAATCACACAACTTGGGATTTTGCCTCTTGTGGGCAATGTGCTTTTTTCTTAACTAGTATTAATTAAGCAAATAGTTCAATTGGTGGAGGTTCGGAAGTTACGGTTGTAACGGATCACACATAAATATAAGAAAATAGATAAACATCTCTGCTTCATGAGTCAATTTAAATGTAGATCAATGTTATGTTGACAAACTATTCAAACATTTCTGTTAATTGAAATGAAATTAAATACAAGCCTATATGTTTTTGAACATCAAACAGCTAAGCTGTGCATTGAAATAAGTTAAAGTTGAGTCACTAAGGCCCAGTTTCACAGACACGGCTTAGTTTTAGTCAGGACTAACCCTTAGTTGAATTAAGATATTTATCCCACTTTTATAAAAGAAGAATACATTACTGGTGTGCATCTTGAGACAAAACAATGGCACTGATATCCATCCATCCATCAATCCATTTTCTTCCGCTTATCCGGAGCCGGGTCGCGGGGGCAGCAGCCTAACTAGGGATGCCCAGAATTCCCTCTCCCTAGACACTTCCTCCAGCTCTTCCGGGGGGACACCGAGGCGTTCCCAGGTCAGCCGGGAGACATAGTCCCTCCAACGTGTCCTAGGTCTTCCCGGGGTCTTCTCCCGGTGGGACATGCCCGGAACACCTTCCCGGGAAGTTGTCCAGGGGGCATCCGGAAAAGATGCCCGACCTACCTCAGCTGGCCCCTCTCGATGTGGAGGAGCAGCGGATCTACTCTGAGCTCCTCCCGAGTGACCGAGCTTCTCACCCTATCTTTAAGGGATCGCCACCCTGCGGAGAAAGCTCATTTCGGCCGCCTGTATCCGGGATCTTGTCCTTTCGGTCATTACCCACATCTCATGACCATAGGTGAGAGTAGGAACGTAGATTGACCCGTAAATCGAGAGTTTCGCCTTGCGGCTCAGCTCCTTCTTCACCACGACAGACCGGTACAGCGACCGCATTACTGCAGAAGCTGCACCGATCCGTCTGTCAATCTCCCGTTCCATCCTTCCCTCACTCGTGAACAAGACCCCCAGATACTTGAACTCCTCCACTTGAGGCAGGAACTCTCCACCTACCTGAAGTGAGCAAGCCACCCTTCTCTGACTGAGAACCATGGCCTCAGATTTGCAGGTGCTGATTCTCATACCAGCCGCTTCACAGTCGGCTGCAAACCGTCCCAGTGCATGCTGGAGGTCCTGGTCTGATGGGGCCAGCATGACGACATCATCCGCAAAGAGCAGAGATGAAATCGTGTAGTCCCCAAACCCGACACCCTCCGGTCCCTGGCTGCGCCTAGAAATTCTCTACATAAAAATTATGAACAGAACCGGCGAAGGGCAGCCCTGCCGGAGTCCAACATGCACCGGAAACAAGTCTGACTTACTGCCGACAATGCGAAACAAGCTCCTGATCCGGTCGTACAGGGACCGGATAGCCCTTTGCCCTTGGCACTGATATTTTTAAGATATTTCTTGGAGAGTAATATTGAGTTAAGACATGTCACACCTTCATTTTAGTCTGGGACTAGCCTTGTCTAGGAAACCGGGCCTAAGATTAATAACTGGAAATAATCAAAACCTAACCAAAAATAAAGATTAAACAGGTATTAATAAAATACTCTGTCATAAATTCAACAAAATTACTCTAAATGAATGTAAAAAAAAAAGATCATTTAAGATATGAATTAAACGGTAATACTTTCAATGAGGTGATATTAGTTTATGCATAAGCTAACATACACTAACTATAAACAATACTTCTACAGCATTTATTAATGTTAGTTTATAATCATTTCAGCATTTATTAATACACTATTAAAATCAAACGTTGTCACTGTTAACATTAGTTAATGCACCATGAACGAACATGAATAATGGGTTAAACTTCAGGACGGGGGCAATTCTCATTATTAAAGCCGGGGTCGGAGTCGACTTTGTCTAAACAAGCGTAAGTCTGAAATCGGTCACCCCGCCTTTATCTAGATGTTATTAGCATGCCTATTATTTGCATATTACTTATAAAGGACATATTCTGCGTGACCATATTCTACATCCCTAATCCTACCCAATACCTTAACCTAATAACTACCTTAATTACTATTAATAAGCAACAAAAGAAGAGTTAATTGGGGAAAAAGTCATATTTAATGGTTTGTTAATAGGGGGAATTGCCCCCTATACTGAAGTGTGACCTTATAATGTAGTGACATTAACTAACGTTATCAAGGATTAGTAAATGCTGAAAAACTAAATCTCATTGTTAGCTAATGTGAACTCATAGCAGCTTATTGTGAAGCCAATACGACTTCAAAAAGCGAAATTTACAGCTAAAAACCGTGATGTAAATGAAATGGTCAGGACGATTGGTTGTTTCTCGGATATTTGTCTCGAGCATTTCTGGCCTACACACTCGAGTTTGTGATGTACATGTCTGGCAGCTAATGAGATGTCAGTTGAGCTTTGGATTATCACTGGACTTCCTTAAAAACATTTGTTGTATTTTGAATTTAGATGAAGTGTAACACAAAAAATGCTTCGAAGGTGTGTGATGTGACATATGAAAGGTTTTTAACCTTTTTTTTCTGTTTATGGATCACTGAGTGTGTTGCAGGTTCAGGGTCTCTAAGTGAGATTGTTGTGTGTGTGTGTGTGTTTGTGTGTGTGCGTGTGTTTGTGTGTGTGCGTGCGTGTTGTAATCCCCTGTGCTGACATCAGCGTTGAGACTGCTGACTTCGACACACAGGTTTAGAGGGTTTAAGAAGCTCACATGATTACAGATGACTGATATCACCTCCACCTGTTGAGCCAAAGACAGTCCTCTCTCTCTCTCTCTCTCTCTCATGTTACAGTATATAATAGATTTCCTCCTTGCTGATTGGTCAAGATAGTGTCTCATTAATGCTAAAATATTCAATGTAATAGCAGTTATGACGTGAAATGCCAGTTCACCAGCTACATTATCAATTCCATAGACATTCACACGTCAGGCCCGAGATCTGTTTGATTGAGAACACTGAATTTTTTTAAATGTATCTTTGATCAACTCTTGACTTTTTCAACTGTGGAACTCAAAAGAAAATATCTTGAGAAATGTCTCCGTGGTTTTGTGTTAATATAGTGGAAGTCAATGGTGATCAATCCTGTTTGGTTATCAACATTCTTTCAAATATCTTCTTTTGTGTTCTGTAGAAGAAAGAAACTCATACACGAAAGGTTTGACGAAACATGAGGGTGATTAAGTAAGCCTAATGAAAGAAGTAAAAGTCTATGAGTGAACTGTCGCTTTAATAATATGTCCGTCGTAATGGTGATGGGTTTTCTCTGGTTGAGGTAAGTTACAATCAGCCACATCTGTGATCAGTGAATATTTCTCAGAGAGGATTAGATCATCTTCATTACTTTATCAGGCCTGCATCAGTAATCTCGCTGACGGAAAACAATGGATCCAGTGAGCAGTGTTTGTGCGGTGGGCGGAGTCACAGGTTACAAATACTGCCCCTGAAAGCCACCATCCACTTCATCTGGACCCCATCATACCGGCATCTGAACACGTACAGGTGAGTTTAACAGCTGAACATCCACTCCACAAAAAATTCTAAAAATTAAAAATTAAAGAAGTGAAAAGGAGAGATGTAGTTATAGCAATAGCACTCGTTCTCTTCATGTTGAAAGTGGTTTGTATTGATCCAGTATTTTCATGTATTGTTTGTACTTTCCCAGATCTGAGCAACTTGTTTCTATATTAATAGGATTAAAATGAACGTGGTAATGGAGACAGCATTTGCAAAATGTGTCTGTGTCTGCTAGCGTACTTTAAAAAAGAGCAAATTGCACATGAAATATTGAACTCCTTTCCCCTTCAACAGTGGTTCTCAAATGGGGGTACTGCAAGGGGTACATGAGAGAAACTGACATTTAGGATTACATAATGAAAATCAATAAATTATGATTTTTATATGAAACTAGGTCTTAGATGCAAAAAAAATAAATGAATAAATTTAGTTATAATAACTGTTTGACTCTCATTTCACTGAATTTTAAGGTAAAATGTTGTAATCTGGTCAATGGCTACATGGCTTGAAAAAATCATTAAAAGGGGTACTTAAGCCAAAAAAGTTTGAGAACCACTGGCCTACAAGATCAGAATATATTTCAACCAAAAGTCTCACAAAACATTTACCCATCCATTCCTTCTTATCGAATGTAAATGGATTTGATAAAAGTATTAAATTCAGAAATGAAATAAGAGAATTCATCTGTGTTTGTGCTGCAGGAGACACGATGAGTCCGAAACACATTATTTACAAGAAACTCTCTCGGGACAAATCCGTGAGTATAACACATTCGTCAAATTCATCATCTGTCAATCACTACTCTCAAGAACTTTCCTCTTCTTCTAATCCTTATTTCAGTCAACATTGTGTGTCTGTGTTGTCATTTGTGTTCGTGCTGTTATTGAATTTAATCTGTGTGTGATGTCACAGGTTGGTGTGTACATGGGCAAGCGGGATTTTGTGGACCACTGCGACTTTGTTGATCCTGTTGGTGAGTTTAGCAAATGATCGCTTCTTAACCCATCATGGTTTCCTAACGATTACTATTATTACCCATGATCCTTTGCATCATACAGTCTGTCTTGATGCTCTTTTGTCTTAATGATAGTGAATGTTTGTAAGAAAGATTTGACGTCTCTCTCATTTTCATCAGATGGAGTGGTGTTGATCGACCCAGAGCAGGTGAAAGGAAAGAAAGGTACAATGATTCACAGACACATGACAGAACGTAGCTGTATGACACATCACAGTGTGTGTGTGTGTGTGTGTGTGTGTAGTTTCATTAAAGCCACTCACGCGCTCACGATGTGTGTAATACATTCACCCTCGCACATGAAGACATGCGTGTTTTCTAGTGTACGTCATGTTATCCTGCACGTTTCGCTATGGACGTGATGACATGGACGTGTTGGGAATGACCTTCCGCAGGGACATCTTCCTTTGCACGCGACAGGTTTATCCTCCTCTCCAGGATAAAGAACGCTGCATCCACACCAAACTCCAGGAGAAGATCCTGCGCAAGCTCGGAGACGACGCGCATCCCTTCTTCTTCGAGGTCAGGAGGCGTCTGCGTAGACGCTCATCACGCTCTGAGTGAATATCTGTGTGTGTTTTGAGCGTGATAGATGATTGTGTGTTTTATTTCAGTTTCCGGATAATCTTCCGTGTTCTGTGGCTCTGCAGCCAGCTCCGTCAGACGTGGGGAAGGTAAACGCAACAATAAAATCATACAACCATCGGTGACTTGTTTGCACATTCATGTTTGGAAAATACGCGTGCGTGTGTGTGTGCAGCATTGTGCCGTGGAGTTTGAAGTCAAAGCGTTCTGTGCAGAAAATCAAGATGAAAAAGCCCAGAAGAGGTGAGAAATTACCATAAAAACTAGACACTCCAATACAACACCCTGTCTAATCTAAGGCACTCTACAGGTATGACTTTCTTTGAACACGAAAGAAGGTATTTAGAAGAATGTTGATAAACAAACAACACTGAACCACATTGACTTCCATTGTATGAACAAAAAGACATTTCTCAAAATATCTGCTTTGTGTTCCACAAAAAAATACTCTCACACAGGTTTACAACCATGCGAGGGGGGATAAATGATGATATAATTTTTATTAGGGGGCAAACTATCCCTTTAAGACCCAAACCCAGACCAAAGACTAGATCTTTACAGATCGTGTTGGAGAAATGACTTCATTGAGAACAACCTGACTAAGCGAAGATCTGTTTTTTACTCTTTTGCAGGAGTTCAGTGCGTTTGGCAATCAGAAAGATTCAGTACGCTCCAGATACAGGTGGGCCGGCTCCATCAGGCGAGACCACCTGTGAATTTGTGATGTCTGATAAGCCGCTGCACATGCGTGTCAGTCTGGAGAAAGAGGTGAAGTTCTCGTGTACTTATGTCAGAAACAGTTACTCCTCTGTCTGGTTTGTTAGTAGTTTTATGAGGCAAGCATTAGCGGTTTTAGTATTACTAAATCTCATGGTCAGCATTCTGAACAGATGCCCAACCCTCAATTTTGAACGATTGAACATATTGAGGTCCCACGCCGCTTGCTCTACGGATGTGAACTGTTATCTGTGTTTGTGCTTTTCCGAGCGGTCTGAATTTTGGCTGATTGGATTTTTGTAGGCAAACAATCCCATTACTGAGCACAGACAGAGGAAGTGAGATGTACTGAACCTCTGAGCTTTCTGAGACTGAAAAATTTTAACTTATTGTTGTTCACTTCTACCCACAACAGATATATTATCACGGAGAACCCGTCAACATCAGCGTGGACATTGACAACAGTTCCAACAGGAATGTGAAGGATGTCTCAGTCGCAGGTACACACACACAGTCACGTGTCTGAAATGAGAACAAGAAGTATCATGTTTTTTCTTGTGACATTAGTTGATTATGCATTCTCTTTCTTTAGTGGAGCAGATCACTAATGTGGTGCTTTACTCAAATGACAAATACGTCAAAACTGTGGCTTATGAAGAAACCACGTAAGTATCACTCTGAGAATATTTATGTCACTGAGTGAATTAATGATGTCACTGTGAGAATGTTTATGATGTAACCGAGGGCATTGATGATGTCACTGTGAGAATCTTGATTGTGATGTCAATGTGAGAATCATTATAATGATGTCACTGTGAGAATCTTGATTGTGATGTCACTGTGAGAATCTTGATTGTTATGTCACTGTGAGAATCTTGATTGTGATGTCACTGTGTAAATCATTATAATGATGTCACTGTGAGAATCTTGATTGTGATGTCACTGTGAGAATCTTGATTGTGATGTCACTGTGAGAATCTTGATTGTTATGTCACTGTGAGAATCTTGATTGTTATGTCACTGTGAGAATCTTGATTGTGATGTCACTGTGAAAATCTTGATTGTGATGTCACTGTGAGAATCATTATAATGATGTCACTGTGAGAATCTTGATTGTGATGTCACTGTGAGAATCTTGATTGTGATGTCACTGTGAGAATCTTGATTGTTATGTCACTGTGAGAATCTTGATTGTTATGTCACTGTGAGAATCTTGATTGTGATGTCACTGTGAAAATCTTGATTGTGATGTCACTGTGAAAATCTTGATTGTGATGTCACTGTGAGAATCTTGATTGTGATGTCACTGTGAGAATCTTGATTGTGATGTCACTGTGAGAATCTTGATTGTGATGTCACTGTGAGAATCTTGATTGTGATGTCACTGTGAGAATCTTGATTGTTATGTCACTGTGAGAATCTTGATTGTGATGTCACTGTGAGAATCATTATAATGATGTCACTGTGAGAATCTTGATTGTGATGTCACTGTGAGAATATTGATTGTGATGTCACTGTGAAAATCATTATAATGATGTCACTGTGAGAATCTTGATTGTGATGTCACTGTGAGAATCTTGATTGTTATGTCACTGTGAGAATCTTGATTGTGATGTCACTGTGAGAATCATTATAATGATGTCACTGTGAGAATCTTGATTGTGATGTCACTGTGAGAATCTTGATTGTGATGTCACTGTGAGAATCTTGATTGTGATGTCACTGTGAGAATCTTGATTGTGATGTCACTGTGAGAATCTTGATTGTTATGTCACTGTGAGAATCTTGATTGTGATGTCACTGTGAGAATCTTGATTGTTATGTCACTTTGAGAATCTTGATTGTGATGTCACTGTGAGAATATTGATTGTGATGTCACTGTGAAAATCATTATAATGATGTCACTGTGAGAATCTTGATTGTGATGTCACTGTGAGAATCTTGATTGTTATGTCACTGTGAGAATCTTGATTGTGATGTCACTGTGAGAATCATTATAATGATGTCACTGTGAGAATCTTGATTGTTATGTCACTGTGAGAATCTTGATTGTGATGTCACTGTGAGAATCATTATTATGATGTCACTGTGAGAATCATGATTGTGATGTCACTGTGAGAATCATTATAATGATGTCACTGTGAGAATCTTGATTGTTATGTCACTGTGAGAATCTTGATTGTGATGTCACTGTGAGAATCTTGATTGTGATGTCACTGTGAGAATCTTGATTGTGATGTCACTGTGAGAATCATTATAATGATGTCACTGTGAGAATCTTGATTGTTATGTCACTGTGAGAATCTTGATTGTGATGTCACTGTGAGAATCATTATAATGATGTCACTGTGAGAATCATTATAATGATGTCACTGTGAGAATCTTGATTGTTATGTCACTGTGAGAATCTTGATTGTGATGTCACTGCGAGAATCTTGATTGTGATGTCAATGTGAGAATCTTGATTGTGATGTCACTGTGAGAATCTTGATTGTGATGTCACTGTGAGAATCATTATAATGATGTCACTGTGAGAATCTTGATTGTGATTTCACTGTGAGAATCATTATAATGATGTCACTGTGAGAATCTTGATTGTGATGTCACTGTGAGAATTATTATAATGATGTCACTGTGAGAATCTTGATTGTGATGTCACTGTGAGAATCATTATAATGATGTCACTGTGAGAATCTTGATTGTTATGTCACTGTGAGAATCTTGATTGTGATGTCACTGTGAGAATCATTATAATGATGTCACTGTGAGAATCTTGATTGTGATGTCACTGTGAGAATCATTATAATGATGTCACTGTGAGAATCTTGATTGTGATGTCACTGTGAGAATCTTGATTGTGATGTCACTGTGAGAATCATTATAATGATGTCAGTGTGAGAATCTTGATTGTTATGTCACTGTGAGAATCTTGATTGTGATGTCACTGTGAGAATCATTACAATGATGTCACTGTGAGAATCTTGATTGTGATGTCACTGTGAGAATCTTGATTGTGATGTCACTGTGAGAATCTTGATTGTTATGTCACTGTGAGAATCTTGATTGTGATGTCACTGTGAGAATCATTATTATGATGTCACTGTGAGAATCTTGATTGTGATGTCACTGTGAGAATCTTGATTGTGATGTCACTGTGAGAATCATTATAATGATGTCACTGTGAGAATCTTGATTGTGATGTCACTGTGAGAATCATTATAATGATGTCACTGTGAGAATCTTGATTGTGATGTCACTGTGAGAATTATTATAATGATGTCACTGTGAGAATCTTGATTGTGATGTCACTGTGAGAATCATTATAATGATGTCACTGTGAGAATCTTGATTGTTATGTCACTGTGAGAATCTTGATTGTGATGTCACTGTGAGAATCATTATAATGATGTCACTGTGAGAATCTTGATTGTGATGTCACTGTGAGAATCATTATAATGATGTCACTGTGAGAATCTTGATTGTTATGTCACTGTGAGAATCTTGATTGTGATGTCACTGTGAAAATCATTATAATGATGTCACTGTGAGAATCTTGATTGTGATGTCACTGTGAGAATCATTATAATGATGTCACTGTGAGAATCTTGATTGTGATGTCACTGTGAGAATCATTATAATGATGTCACTGTGAGAATCTTGATTGTGATGTCACTGTGAGAATCTTGATTGTTATGTCACTGTGAGAATCTTGATTGTGATGTCACTGTGAGAATCATTATTATGATGTCACTGTGAGAATCTTGATTGTGATGTCACTGTGAGAATCATTATTATGATGTCACTGTGAGAATCTTGATTGTTATGTCACTGTGAGAATCTTGATTGTGATGTCACTGTGAGAATCTTGATTGTGATGTCACTGTGAGAATCATTATAATGATGTCACTGTGAGAATCTTGATTGTGATGTCACTGTGAGAATCTTGATTGTGATGTCACTGTGAGAATCTTGATTGTGATGTGAGTGTGAGAATCTTGATTGTTATGTCACTGTGAGAATCTTGATTGTGATGTCACTGTGAGAATCATTATAATGATGTCACTGTGAGAATCTTGATTGTGATGTCACTGTGAGAATCATTATAATGATGTCACTGTGAGAATCTTGATTGTTATGTCACTGTGAGAATCTTGATTGTGATGTCAGTGTGAGAATCTTGATTGTGATGTCACTCTGAGAATCTTGATTGTGATGTCACTGTGAGAATCATTATAATGATGTCACTGTGAGAATCTTGATTGTGATGTCACTGTGAGAATCTTGATTGTGATGTCACTGTGAGAATCATTATAATGATGTCACTGTGAGAATCTTGATTGTTATGTCACTGTGAGAATCATTATAATGATGTCACTGTGAGAATCTTGATTGTGATGTCACTGTGAGAATCATTATAATGATGTCACTGTGAGAATCTTGATTGTGATGTCACTGTGAGAATCTTGATTGTGATGTCACTGTGAGAATCTTGATTGTGATGTCACTGTGAGAATCTTGATTGTGATGTCACTGTGAGAATCTTGATTGTGATGTCACTGTGAGAATCTTGATTGTGATGTCACTGTGAGAATCATTATAATGATGTCACTGTGAGAATCTTGATTGTGATGTCACTGTGAAAATCATTATAATGATGTCACTGTGAGAATCTTGATTGTGATGTCACTGTGAGAATCTTGATTGTGCTGTCACTGTGAGAATCTTGATTGTGATGTCACTGTGAGAATCATTATAATGATGTCACTGTGAGAATCTTGATTGTGATGTCACTTTGAGAATCTTGATTGTGATGTCACTGTGAGAATCTTGATTGTGATGTCAATGTGAGAATCTTGATTGTGATGTCACTGTGAGAATCATTATAATGATGTCACTGTGAGAATCTTGATTGTGATGTCACTGTGAAAATCATTATAATGATGTCACTGTGAGAATCTTGATTGTGATGTCACTGTGAGAATCTTGATTGTGATGTCACTGTGAAAATCATTATAATGATGTCACTGTGAGAATCTTGATTGTGATGTCACTGTGAAAATCATTATAATGATGTCACTGTGAGAATCTTGATTGTGATGTCACTGTGAGAATCTTGATTGTTATGTCACTGTGAGAATCTTGATTGTGATGTCACTGTGAAAATCATTATAATGATGTCACTGTGAGAATCTTGATTGTGATGTCACTGTGAGAATCTTGATTGTGATGTCACTGTGAGAATCATTATAATGATGTCACTGTGAGAATCTTGATTGTTATGTCACTTTGAGAATCTTGATTGTGATGTCACTGTGAAAATCATTATAATGATGTCACTGTGAGAATCTTGATTGTGATGTCACTGTGAGAATCTTGATTGTGCTGTCACTGTGAGAATCTTGATTGTGATGTCACTGTGAGAATCATTATAATGATGTCACTGTGAGAATCTTGATTGTGATGTCACTTTGAGAATCTTGATTGTGATGTCACTGTGAGAATCATTATAATGATGTCACTGTGAGAATCTTGATTGTTATGTCACTGTGAGAATCTTGATTGTGATGTCACTGTGAGAATCATTATAATGATGTCACTGTGAGAATCTTGATTGTGATGTCACTGTGAGAATCTTGATTGTGATGTCACTGTGAAAATCATTATAATGATGTCACTGTGAGAATCTTGATTGTGATGTCACTGTGAAAATCATTATAATGATGTCACTGTGAGAATCTTGATTGTGATGTCACTGTGAGAATCTTGATTGTTATGTCACTGTGAGAATCTTGATTGTGATGTCACTGTGAAAATCATTATAATGATGTCACTGTGAGAATCTTGATTGTGATGTCACTGTGAGAATCTTGATTGTGATGTCACTGTGAGAATCATTATAATGATGTCACTGTGAGAATCTTGATTGTTATGTCACTGTGAGAATCTTGATTGTGATGTCACTGTGAAAATCATTATAATGATGTCACTGTGAGAATCTTGATTGTGATGTCACTGTGAGAATCTTGATTGTGCTGTCACTGTGAGAATCTTGATTGTGATGTCACTGTGAGAATCATTATAATGATGTCACTGTGAGAATCTTGATTGTGATGTCACTTTGAGAATCTTGATTGTGATGTCACTGTGAGAATCATTATAATGATGTCACTGTGAGAATCTTGATTGTTATGTCACTGTGAGAATCTTGATTGTGATGTCACTGTGAGAATCATTATAATGATGTCACTGTGAGAATCTTGATTGTGATGTCACTGTGAGAATCATTATAATGATGTCACTGTGAGAATCTTGATTGTTATGTCACTGTGAGAATCTTGATTGTGATGTCACTGTGAGAATCATTATAATGGTGTCACTGTGAGAATCTTGATTGTGATGTCACTGTGAGAATCTTGATTGTGATGTCACTGTGAGAATCTTGATTGTGATGTGAGTGTGAGAATCTTGATTGTTATGTCACTGTGAGAATCTTGATTGTGATGTCACTGTGAGAATCATTATAATGATGTCACTGTGAGAATCTTGATTGTGATGTCACTGTGAGAATCTTGATTGTGATGTCACTCTGAGAATCTTGATTGTGATGTCACTGTGAGAATCATTATAATGATGTCACTGTGAGAATCTTGATTGTGATGTCACTGTGAGAATCTTGATTGTGATGTCACTGTGAGAATCATTATAATGATGTCACTGTGAGAATCTTGATTGTTATGTCACTGTGAGAATCATTATAATGATGTCACTGTGAGAATCTTGATTGTGATGTCACTGTGAGAATCATTATAATGATGTCACTGTGAGAATCTTGATTGTGATGTCACTGTGAGAATCATTATAATGATGTCACTGTGATAATCTTGATTGTGATGTCACTGTGAGAATCTTGATTGTGATGTCACTGTGAGAATCTTGATTGTTATGTCACTGTGAGAATCATTATAATGATGTCACTGTGAGAATCTTGATTGTGATGTCACTGTGAGAATCTTGATTGTGCTGTCACTGTGAGAATCTTGATTGTGATGTCACTGTGAGAATCATTATAATGATGTCACTGTGAGAATCTTGATTGTGATGTCACTTTGAGAATCTTGATTGTGATGTCACTGTGAGAATCTTGATTGTGATGTCAATGTGAGAATCTTGATTGTGATGTCACTGTGAGAATCATTATAATGATGTCACTGTGAGAATCTTGATTGTGATGTCACTGTGAGAATCTTGATTGTGATGTCACTGTGAAAATCATTATAATGATGTCACTGTGAGAATCTTGATTGTGATGTCACTGTGAAAATCATTATAATGATGTCACTGTGAGAATCTTGATTGTGATGTCACTGTGAGAATCTTGATTGTTATGTCACTGTGAGAATCTTGATTGTGATGTCACTGTGAAAATCATTATAATGATGTCACTGTGAGAATCTTGATTGTGATGTCACTGTCAGAATCTTGATTGTGATGTCACTGTGAGAATCTTGATTGTGATGTCACTGTGAGAATCATTATAATGATGTCACTGTGAGAATCTTGATTGTTATGTCACTGTGAGAATCTTGATTGTGATGTCACTGTGAAAATCATTATAATGATGTCACTGTGAGAATCTTGATTGTGATGTCACTGTGAGAATCTTGATTGTGATGTCACTGTGAGAATCTTGATTGTGATGTCACTGTGAGAATCTTGATTGTGATGTCACTTTGAGAATCTTGATTGTGATGTCACTGTGAGAATCTTGATTGTGATGTCACTGTGAGAATCATTATAATGATGTCACTGTGAGAATCTTGATTGTTATGTCACTGTGAGAATCTTGATTGTGATGTCACTGTGAGAATCATTATAATGATGTCACTGTGAGAATCTTGATTGTTATGTCACTGTGAGAATCTTGATTGTGATGTCACTGTGAGAATCATTATAATGATGTCACTGTGAGAATCTTGATTGTGATGTCACTGTGAGAATCTTGATTGTTATGTCACTGTGAGAATCTTGATTGTTATGTCACTGTGAGAATCTTGATTGTTGTGTCACTGTGAGAGTCTTGATTGTGATGTCACTGTGAGAATCATTATTATGATGTCACTGTGAGAATCTTGATTGTGATGTCACTGTGAGAATCATTATTATGATGTCACTGTGAGAATCTTGATTGTGATGGCACTGTGAGAATCTTGATTGTGATGTCACTGTGAGAATCTTGATTGTGATGTCACTGTGAGAATCATTATAATGATGTCACTGTGAGAATCTTGATTGTGATGTCACTGTGAGAATCATTATAATGATGTCACTGTGAGAATCTTGATTGTGATGTCACTGTGAGAATCATTATAATGATGTCACTGTGAGAATCTTGATTGTGATGTCACTGTGAGAATTATTATAATGATGTCACTGTGAGAATCTTGATTGTGATGTCACTGTGAGAATCATTATAATGATGTCACTGTGAGAATCTTGATTGTTATGTCACTGTGAGAATCTTGATTGTGATGTCACTGTGAGAATCATTATAATGATGTCACTGTGAGAATTATTATAATGATGTCACTGTGAGAATCTTGATTGTGATGTCACTGTGAGAATCATTATAATGATGTCACTGTGAGAATCTTGATTGTGATGTCACTGTGAGAATCTTGATTGTGATGTCACTGTGAGAATCTTGATTGTGATGTGAGTGTGAGAATCTTGATTGTTATGTCACTGTGAGAATCTTGATTGTGATGTCACTGTGAGAATCATTATAATGATATCACTGTGAGAATCTTGATTCAACTCAACTCAACTTTATTTATATAGCGCTTTTTACAATTTTCATTGTTACAAAGCAGCTGTACATGAGACACATTGAATACAAGTAAAACAACTAAAGGCATATACCTGTAAAAACAAGACAAAGGTGAAAACAACAAAGACAGACATACAAATGCTCCACACACACAATATGCAAACATACATACACACACACACATTGACATAGACGCACACACACACAGTGAAAGCACACATTGGCGATAAAGGAGAAAGAACCACAGGTCAAATATTAAACGGACTATAAATTCTTATATGTAATATTAATTATGTCTAATTTCTGAATTCTAAAGCAGCCCCCCCGGCCAGGCAGATAGTGCAAAACAATATGCCAACGGTGGTGAGGAACCCAAAACTCCCATCGAGAAAAAAAACCTCAGGAGAACCCAGGCCCAACCAGGGGATTCCAGTTCCCCTCTGGCAAAAGCTACTGCCTCTGCACAAGCTCAACAGTGCTTGCACAACAAGGCTAAATAAAAATAAAAAATAAACTTAATAAGGTAAATGATAGATTTAAGTTTATCATTCACAATCTAATAACATTTGAAATGTTGTAGGAAAATCAAAGTTGTGGCGTCCTTTATCCAGCTCTATCCTCTTAGCTCTTGTCAGGTCACCGCTTCCCATTCTCAGCTCTGCCATCGGGTCTGGGCATGAACTGCATCCTGCGGTAACCTTGGAACAAAGAGACAAGACTGGCTGAGAGTAGAGTACTGTTCTGCACTCTTTGATGCAACAAGTACATCATTTGTTGTTGGATGTGTTTCTGGTTCCGGTTGATCTAAATAATGCAGCCTAAATCCTCTGAGGATTAATATTATGGAGGAGTATTGTATGCAAGATTAAAAAGATGAGTCTTTAGTCTAGATTTAAACTGACAGAGTGTGTCTGCCTCCCGGACCATGCAGGGAAGAATATTCCAAAGTTTAGGCGCTAGATACGAAAAGGATCTACCACCTGCACTTGATTTTGAAATTCTAGGTATTACCAACTGACAGGACGCCTGAGAGCGTAATGTACGTGGAGGTCTGTAATACAATAGAAGTTCATTCAAATACTGCGGCGCTAGACCATGTAGGGCTTTATAGGTAATAAGCAAGATCTTAAAGTTAATGCGATGCTTTATAGGTAACCAGTGCAAGGTTGACAGAACCGGGGTTATATGCTCATACTTTTTTGTACGTGTAAGAACTCGAGCTGCCGCGTTTTGAACAAGTTGCAGTTTTTGTAATAGGCCTGCAGGGCATCCACCTAGAAGTGCATTACAATAATCTAGTCTTGATGTCATGAATGCATGAATTAATTTCTCTGCATCTGACAGTGACAGCATATGACGTAGTTTAGATATATTCTTAAGATGGAAAAATGCAATTTTACAGGTGTTGGCGACATGGCTTTCAAATGACAGAGTACTATCGAATACAACGCCAAGATTCTTAGCTGATGACGAGGATTTTATGGAGCATCCATCAATCGTTAAGCGGTATTCTTGGTTGTTACGTATAGCGGTTTTCGGTCCAGTAAGTAACACTTCTGTTTTGTCCGAGTTTAGTAGTAAAAAATTGTTACTCATCCACATTTTTAAGTCAACTATGCAATCATTTATTCGATGAAACTGCTGGGTTTCATGAGGCTTCGAGGAAATATAAAGTTGAGTATCATCAGCATAACAGTGTAAGCTAATTCCGTGTCGCTTTATTATATCTCCTAGAGGTAGCATGTATAATGCGAAGAGCAGAGGCCCCAAAACTGAGCCCTGTGGTACACCGTACTGGACTTGTGATTTGCGGGACACCTCATTGTTTATTGCTACAAATTGAAAACGGTCAGATAAATAAGACTTAATCCATTTCAATGCTATTCCGTTAATGCCGACGTAATTTTCGAGTTTATGTAGAAGTATGCTGTGGTCAATGGTGTCAAATGCAGCACTGAGGTCTAGCAGCACCAATAACGAAATACAGCCACGGTCAGACGCTAAAAGCAGATCATTTGTAACTCTGATCAAAGCAGTCTCTGTACTGTGACATGCTCGAAATCCAGACTGGAATTCATCATTAATGTCATTCCTTTGGAGGAAGGAGCATAATTGAGTTGAAACGACTTTTTCCAGAACTTTAGATATAAATGGTAAATTCGATATAGGCCTGTAATTCCCTAGTTCTTTAGGGTCGAGTTTTTTTTTTTTTAAAAGAGGCCTTATAACAGCCACCTTAAATGCTTTAGGCACATGTCCTAATGTCAGATATGAGTTAATACTACTAAGAAGAGGATCTATAATTTCTGGGAGCATTTCTTTCAGTAGTTTTGTAGGTATAGGGTCTAACATGCATGTTGTTGATTTAGATGATCTAATGATTTTAGACAGTTCATCGTGATCTACTGTAGAAAATAATTGCAATTTCTCCTTAGGGGTGCTGTAGTTAGTTTGTTCAGCGGGTTTCACTACAGGTTGCATTGTTATCATTTTTTCTCTTATATCTTGGATTTGACTAGTGAAGTAGTTCATAAATTCATCACTGTTATGCTGATAATCAGAATCTGACGTCGCTGACGATTTATCTTTTGTTAATTTAGCCACGGTGTTAAATAAAAACCTAGGGTTGTGATGGTTTTCCTCTATTAGTGATGAAAAGTAGGCGGATCTAGACGTTTTTATGGCATTCCTGTATTTTCGAGTACTATCCTTCCATGCTATACGAAATACCTCTAAATTAGTTTTCTTAAAGTTGCGCTCCATTTTCCGGGACGCTTTCTTTAGAGTCTGAGTGTGTTCATTATACCACGGTGTTGGGCTGCTATTTTTAATTTTCTTTAAACGCAGAGGAGCAACTATGTCTAATATTTCCGAGAAGGTAGAGTTAAAATTTCCTATAGTAGTGTCAAAATCGTCAACATTTTTACACATGCTAGATATTTTAGACAATTCAGGCAGATTATCGAGAAACGCATCTTTGGTAGTTGAAGTAATCGTTCTACCATATTTGT
This sequence comes from Triplophysa tibetana, assembly GCA_008369825.1. Taxonomy (NCBI): domain Eukaryota; kingdom Metazoa; phylum Chordata; class Actinopteri; order Cypriniformes; family Nemacheilidae; genus Triplophysa; species Triplophysa tibetana. The sequence continues at coordinate 23,208,406 of CM017917.1, forward strand.
AGCAAGGAGTTTGATTTGCAGCCGTAGGCCATTGAAGCAAACATAATATCAGACATTGATCCGAAATGTCTTCACTCTGCTGAACGATTTTAACATCGTCCACATTTATACCATAAGAAAGTATTAAATCTAAAGTATGATTACGAAGGTGAGTGGGTCCTGACACATGTTGACTAACGCCCATGGAGTTAAGAGTGTCTTTGAAAGCCATGCCCAAGGCATCTGTATCATTGTCTACATGGATATTAAAGTCACCGACGACAAGGACTCTATCTGCGGCCAGTACTAGTTCTGATAAGAACCCACCAAAATCTTTAATAAAATCTGTGTGGTGCCCTGGAGGCCTATATACAATAGCTAGAATAAAATTAAATGATGTTTTGTCCTTAGTATTAGGTGTCGATACGTGAAGTACCATGACTTCAAAAGAATTGTATTTAAATTTAGACTTCTGAGAGATGCTAAAATAATTATTGTAAAGTGCAGCAACACCTCCCCCTCTACCTTTTAGGCGAGGCTCGTGTTTATAGTAATAGTCTTGAGGAACGGATTCATTTAGAGTAATATAATCATCTGGCTTTAGCCATGTTTCTGTCAAACAAAGCATGTCTATTTTATGATCGGTTATCATATCGTTAACAAAAAGTGCTTTATTTGAGAGAGATCTAATATTAAGCAATCCGAGTCGTAACAGTTGATTATCTGTATTTTGTTCATGTTTAACTTGTTTAACGTTTATTAAATTACTTTCAAGAGGTTTACGCAATATCTTATGTTTGCTAATCCGGGGGAAAGACACAGTCTCTATTTTATGTTGTTTGTAAGAAGGGATTATTACATGTTGCATATTTTGTGTATTCTGTAACGCGAGACGGCGAGCAGACAGTTGGTTAAGCCATTCAGTCTCCTTCCTGACCTGGGCCCTAGGTAGTCAGACTTTAGCATTATTAAGACTGTGTGCCAAATTTCTAGAGAGGAGGGAAACACCATCCCAGGAGGGATGGAGACCATCTCGTTTTAACAGGTCAGGTCTGCCCTCAAAACTCTTCCAGTTATTTATAAAATCTATATTATTCTGCAGGCACCACTCAGACAACCAGCCATTTAGTGATGATAATCTGCTATAAATCTCATCACCACGGTAAGCAGTGAGGGGGCCAGAGAATATTACAGTGTCTGACATCGTTTTTGCGAGCTCACACACCTCTTTAATATTATCTTTAGTGATCTCCGATTGACGGAGTCTGACATCATTTGTGCCGACGTGAATAACAATCTTACTGAATTTACGATTAGTCTTAGCCAGCACATTTAAATTTGACTTGATGTCAGGCGCTCTGGCTCCCGGTAAACATTTGACTATGGTGGCTGGTGCCTCTATGTTAACGTTCCGGACAATAGAATCACCGATCACTAGGGCACTTTCAGCAGGTTTCTCAGTCGGTGCGTCACTGAGCGGGGCAAACCTGTTCGAGACTTTAATCGGAACGGTTGAGTGATGTTTTGTCCTGCGATTATGCTGTCTCACCGTCACAAAGTTTCCCAGCTGCAGAGGATTTTCAACCGGAACCGAGCTGTGTGCGCTAACATTGCTCGCATCCAAAATGTTTTCTACGGTCCTAACACTCTTACTATCCTCAAATAAGGATTGGATGCGAGACTGTTATGTCACTGTGAGAATCTTGATTGTGATGTCACTGTGAGAATCTTGATTGTGATGTCACTGTGAAAATCATTATAATGATGTCAATGTGAGAATATTGATTGTGATGTCACTTTGAGAATCTTGATTGTGATGTCACTGTGAGAATCATTATAATGATGTCACTGTGAGAATCTTGATTGTGATGTCACTGTGAGAATCTTGATTGTTATGTCACTGTGAGAATCTTGATTGTGATGTCACTGTGAGAATCATTATAATGATGTCACTGTGAGAATCTTGATTGTTATGTCACTGTGAGAATCTTGATTGTGATGTCACTGTGAGAATCATTATAATGATGTCACTGTGAGAATCTTGATTGTGATGTCACTGTGAGAATCTTGATTGTGATGTCACTGTGAGAATCATTATAATGATGTCACTGTGAGAATCTTGATTGTGATGTCACTGTGAGAATCTTGATTGTGATGTCCCTGTGAGAATCTTGATTGTGATGTCAGTGTGAGAATCTTGATTGTGATGTCACTGTGAGAATCTTGATTGTGATGTCACTGTGAGAATCATTATAATGATGTCACTGTGAGAATCTTGATTGTGATGTCACTGTGAGAATCATTATAATGATGTCACTGTGAGAATCTTGATTGTGATGTCACTGTGAGAATCATTATAATGATGTCACTGTGAGAATCTTGATTGTTATGTCACTGTGAGAATCTTGATTGTGATGTCACTGTGAGAATCATTATAATGATGTCACTGTGAGAATCTTGATTGTGATGTCACTGTGAGAATCTTGATTGTGATGTCACTGTGAGAATCATTATAATGATGTCACTGTGAGAATCTTGATTGTGATGTCACTGTGAGAATCTTGATTGTGATGTCACTGTGAGAATCTTGATTGTGATGTCACTGTGAGAATCATTATAATGATGTCACTGTGAGAATCTTGATTGTGATGTCACTGTGAGAATCTTGATTGTGATGTCACTGTGAGAATCATTATAATGATGTCACTGTGAGAATCTTGATTGTGATGTCACTGTGAGAATCATTATAATGATGTCACTGTGAGAATCTTGATTGTGATGTCACTGTGAGAATCATTATAATGTTGTCACTGTGAGAATCTTGATTGTGATGTCACTGTGAGAATCTTGATTGTGATGTCACTGTGAGAATCATTATAATGTTGTCACTGTGAGAATCTTGATTGTGATGTCACTGTGAGAATCTTTATAATGATATCGCTGGGGGAATGTTTATGATGTCACTATGCGAATCTTGATTATGATGTCAATATGAGTGATGTATGTCTCTGTGATGTCACCCTCTTTCCTCGTTTTCTTCTCAAATTTCCCTCTTGTGTCATCGCAGAGACTCTGTGCCGTCTGGGACCAGTCTGAAGAAAGTTTACACCCTCTCTCCTCTGCTGCATGATAGCCGTGAGAGACGCGGTTTGGCTCTGGATGGGAAACTGAAGCATGAGGACACTAATCTGGCTTCCTCCAGCATGTGAGAGCCCTTCATTAACCTGCCATGCTATAACTTCCAAAACACTGAACCAAATAGTTGTGTTTGTGTACATGTGTTTGATTTTTATCCTCTGTAGTGTTAAAGATGAAGTTCTGAAGGAGATTTTGGGCATGCTGGTATCTTACCGAGTGATTGTGAAGTGTAACGCATCAGGGTGAGATGTCTCAATGTAAAAAACAGATTCAGTTTTGAGTTTGAACTCTTTGTCGGTTCATCAATTGTTCTTAGCTAATCTTTGTCTTTCCGCTTTCTTCAGGATGGTGGGGTCCAGGTGAGTTTTAGAATTTGTAAAATAGTCTGAACGTTGTGATCATATGCTTTGTAAGCACACTTCTCAAAACTCAGTACTTGTGGCGATGAAAGCCAAGTTTATGATAATGACCCAATATAGTGTCCTAACATTGTATATGAAGTATGTATGTTCGAGTTCAACATGTTTGTGTGTCTGCGTTTCAGTGAAGTTGCCGTGGAGGTTCCATTCAAACTCATGCATTCCAAACCTGATCCAGGTGAGCTTCAGTTTCAGATCTGAGACTCGCCTCAATTGATTTCAGGTCACTTGTTTTACTGGCTCTAAACACTACATGACACACACATATTAGGTAAAACTTTTGCCAAGTTTCATCCGTCTTGAGGAAAAAGAGTCTGAAATCTGACAGATGTGTCTGTCATAGGAGTATCAGAAGAGATCTCGACAATGGCTCAAATTTGTCTAATCTGTAATCAAAACACAATATTGAAGATCTCAACATGAACTCAAACATTTCTCATCAAATTGACCCAAATCCAGATTATTTTACCTCTAGAATCAATTAAACACCTTCAATAATTACACTCTCATTTGATTCTCTGTTTATTTCTCCGAAACATCTGAGACTTAGTTGATATTTAAACGAACCATGAAATCTCCTGAACCATGAAATAGGATTTCATCATTTCTTTCAACCCATCCATCAAATGGGCTTGTCGCAGTGCATTCTGGGATTGTTTTTTCTGTGGAATAAGGCCAAACATGAGAATCTTAGAAGCATTTAAACAACACAAAATGTGCTTTTATGATGCTGTCTATACGATTTAGAACAGAGATAATGTCTTCGACAATAATGAAATGTCTCTTTCTTTTCTTTTTTCTCTCTCCCTCTCTTTCTCTTCCATGTAAAGAGAGGTAAGCTGTTTGTTTTGCAGTATATCTTCCCCATCAGGGTGTATACGGTATAAATTCTTTAGAGATTTGATCTTGTGCTATATGTGCTGTTATGCAATACCCCGTCTATAGATTCCATGTGTCATGTGTATCTCGGTTCACTTGTGTGTCTTTAAACCTCGAGCACACACACGCACTCGAGAGATGACAAATGATCCGTTTTCGGCTCTGGGAAGTTAGATTCCAGAGATGAGGAACGGCGATATCGAAGTCCCATCTTAATCCGACCTCGTCTCTTTTGTCGAGCCCCAGTTTAGCATTGTCCTCTCAGTGAATGTGTTGTCGGCGATAGAAACACAATTGACATCAGAGCAGGCGTGTGTGTGTTTCAGTCACACAACACCTTTATTCCTCTGTTTTATCTGATTGACCTCTGTGATGTAATCACCGCTTGTGTCGACTGAGTTTCTGTTTCGTGTCTTTGTGTGGTTCTTATGCGTGTTTCTGTGTGTTTAGTGAAGACACAACTGACCTTGTGTTTGAGGAGTTTAAACGCTCCTATCTGAAAGGGATCATCGGAGAAGAGGACGACTCTTCAGCCGAGCCATGAAAACCTTCGCCATTGCTCGTGGTCGACTTGTGTAGTCAGACTCTTGCTTATAAAGAAGCATAAACGTTTATGGATATATATTGAGGTTTTGTTATTTGTTTAATGTAAAAGGACAGGCAGGTGAGACATATGACTGCACGGACAGTATTCACAGGGTGTGATGGATGAATGAAGGTTTCCCTTGAACGCTTCTAGAATGTAAACATTTTAAATCTAATGTGTGCAGTAAGCTGTATTAACAAATGTGTTGTATTGACGCAAATGCACAAAGTGTATAGTCTGCAGTGTATATTTTTAAAGACGCGATTTCTGTTTATTCTGTAAATGTTTAAACATAAATAAAACATGAGTGACCGCAAGCAGCTTGATTGACATCATCTCTTGGTCAAAAGAAAAGACTCCAGCTTTTTCAATATAGCTTTGTGTGCATTATTATTTGGGGCCTATTTTTTCTCTCTCAAAGATCACATGATCCGATGTATGAATCGTGTTTGGACTGACTCTTCAAATCCTGATCGCACTGCTTGATAAGATTTAAAATCTTTGGTGAAAATCTGAGGCCAAATTAAATGTTTTTTTAACGACTTACTGAGAGAATTCAGTAAGAAAAATAAAATGTGCATTTTAATAATGATTTAAATCACATTGAAATTAACTGTATTATTAATGGTATATCTTATTAATGTAATCTTAATGGTATTCGTTGTGTAGAGAACACCCAACATGCTGACCTCACGTTCTTTGAAAAGGATTGTTTTGAATCTTTTGTTCTTCCATAGAAATTTGTAAATCATTAATTGGCGCTCATGTGTGTTTTAAAACCTGTATCTGACTCTTTCTTTAGTGGAACACAAAAGAAGATATTTTGCGAAATGCCAAAGGAAGTCAACGGGTGTTCAGTGTTGTTTGGATATCAATATTCTTCAAAATATTTGTGTTCTGCAGAAGAATGAAAGTCACACAGAATTGAAATGACGTGAGTTTGGATAAATAATGAAAGAAATTTCATTTCAACCAGGGACGATGAACTGATGTCAGAATCAAAACCAAGGAGTCAGTGTAATAGTTTACAAATTTATTGGAATTATCTTTGAAGCATATTCAATACACAGAACATGATCATGATTGTGTTGTGTCACGTTATTGTGTTGTGCTATCACTTAACCGTTAGACATGCTGTTATTTTCTGCAGTTATATCGTCTTGGATTGTTTTACTGCTAAGTGTAAGACCAACGCCCCTCTCTCTCTCTCTCTCTCTCTCACACTATCACACCAAGTTCATCCTGAATCTCCATTGAATAATTTAGACGGAGATGAAATGTCTGGAGCTTTGCTTCTTGTTTTTAGTTTTTCACGAGTGTGGGACTGTAAGCTGGTCTTCTCGACCACAAAAAAAACCCTAATCACATTAGATGACAAAGTGTTAATAGAAGCCAAACGCATCAAGTTGGAAAACATTTTCATTTAAAACATGATAGAAAGGTCTTCCTCTACATCTACAACCTACTATTATATCAACAGGACTACAGATCTTTTACTGGTTTTGGGTGTAGATAAAGGTGTGGAAAAGAGTTTAGGAGGCAGTGTGATTCTTAATTCTGGATCTGACCATCCGAAGCCATTTACATTTTCTATGTTTCTTATCGGACCTGTTCAGTTCATGAACAGCTGGTGATTAAATCAGAAATGGGACACACATTTTTTTTAATTTAAGGGTCATCAAAATGCTTGTGAAAAATAGATTATTAAAGTATAGAGGTGAAAATTTATGTAGATTCTAGAGGAGAAATAATCTGGATTTGACTCCATTGAAGAAAAATTCTTCAATCATATTGCCTTTTAATTGCAGACTTGCCATATCATGACCCCAGTTTGCCACATCTTCTTAAACTCTGGAAGATTTCTGCCTCTTTTTTTCCATGAGAAATATCTGAGACGCAGGAGACCTAAGGGTTGCTGTGGATTCCCAGAAGCAGGATTAAGAACTTCAGATGGAGAATGTGGGTTTAGGGTGCAGTTTTAGGATGTAGGGTGATGTATATTAAGAGAGTGGGGTGATGTATATCTAGGGGTTTGGTTCATCTGTCTACTCCCATCTGTAGTCTCCGTTGATTGGTGGACCGACATTGAAATCTCTCGACAGCATGTCATCGCAGTTGTCTGGATGCAGCAGAAAGCAGCTGAACGTGCTTGTGGACTCCGTCCCGGTGAACATGCCATTAGCTGTGATGTCTCGCACCTGCAACCACACCCAGTCGCCCTGGGTCAGACCCATCACCACCTGGTGCGATGCCGTGTTCATCTCAACGGGTGTGATCGTCTTTATCACAGGCTCGAAGTTGTGGAAGAGTCCCACCCTCAGCGGGCGGGTACTCACCTGCAGGTGGTAGCTAAACACGTAGGTTCCGTTCACAGGGGCCGTGTAGACGCCGTTATCAGGGTTGTAGTTTTGGTTCTTGTTGTAAAGGACGCGTCTGAACGCCACCGGGCGATTGGGCACTGGGAAGGAGACGATCAGGGAGGCTGAGAAAGCCGACTGGACGGCGGGCGAGCACGGGCCGGGCATACCCGGCATTCCCATCTCGCCTGGCTTACCTTGGGGTCCAGTGGTTCCGTTCGTACCCTGTCCCCCTGGCGCACCCGTGTCTCCCTTTTCACCCATTTTCCCCTGAGGACCCTGGGTTCCTGGAATTCCATCGGTGCAGTTGCACATACCCTCTGGACCCTGGTCACCCTTTTGACCCGGTACACCTTCGTCGCCAGGAGCACCGATCACGCCCGGATCTCCCTTTTGCCCCTTTGAACCAGACGCTCCATTTAACCCTGGTATCCCCCGCGCTCCTGCAGGGCCGGGGAGTCCTGATTCACCTGGCACTCCGGGGACGGGCTCGCAGGTTTCAGGGCACTGACCGTCCTCTCCTTTTGGACCCTGTTGACCCTCAGGCCCTTCCAGACCAAATTCACCCTTAACGCCTGAGAAATACGGATGCAAACCAGTGTCACCAGATCTCATGAAAGTTACTGTAAATGTTAATGCGTAAGTGAACTCTCACTCACCTTTGAAGCCTCTGTCTCCCTTCATCCCAAGGCGTCCAATGGGACCAATTTCACCCTTGTCCCCTATTTCACCTTTCTCACCTGTAAGTTTGTACAGTGTGTTACTATCAAACACTTGGAGTGGAAAAAAAACCATAACATCTGTTTATTAATAGAAATCTGCACTTTGAATATAACATATAATATTACAGTTTATTTACGATTTATTTATATATTTAAATTATTATTTTATTTTTACATATATTACCATTTTACATTTGTTTTAAAACATTATTGCGCTGTCCTACACTAAACACAAAATCTGTGGTTTTTAACACAGCTGTTTTTAAAGATCGGTTGATTCTCACCTTTAATGCCAGGACGTCCCGTTGGTCCTGGGCGACCGGGAAACCCAGCGAGTCCTCTTGGACCGGGACTACCAGGACTCCCTGTCATAAACATTCCGTATAAACACAACAATTAACAAACACATTGTGTGCGTGGGGCTGATACTGTGTGTGTACGTGCAGAAAAAACATCTGTACCTGGTAGCCCACGGCCGCCTTTCTCTCCCTTCTGGGATTTTTGAGCCGAGCAAGCAGAGCAGATGCAGTACCACGGTACCTGATCGGCTGTGGGAGGAACCGGAGCTTCCAGAATCATCTGACAGTAAGACATATCGGGCTCCACCACGGGCCCCAATGGTGCCAATGAGAGGGAATCAGTGCCATTGGGCAGCAGCCCTGATGCCGAGGTGCGAAACCCGGGCAGGTAAGAACCCTTGGCGAGGGACAGACAGGCAAACACTGCCACGATACCCCTCAGATCCTGTGAGATAAACACATGAAGATGAATAAACACGATTCAGCTGCCTCATTTCAAATAAATAACAACGATAATGATGTTTAACAGAAACATTTACAGAACATATCTAACTGTTTCCTTTGTTTGAAAACAAATGCTTTAAAAGTAAAGCTTTAGTATGAAACAGACAGACAGACCATGTTCCAGTGATGATGCATATTCCTCATCTTCAGGCCGATGTGAGTGTGTGAAAAATCTCTGATAACCAGACGATTCTCACTTTTATACCTGCGGCTGCACCTGTGCGCGAGTGTTTATCTCTGTGTTTGTGTGTGTGTGTTTCCACCGCTGGGATCTGGAGGTTTTCCTCCATTCTCCGCGACCTCATTAGGCCCAGAATATCACAACTATAAATGCATTAAAGAGAGAAAAGAAGAATGTGTTTCTCTTTGTGTGTGTGACCGTGCAGCGGGAGCCGATCCTATAACACTGTAACAGGAGAGACTCTCTGGAGATGATTGATAATACAAGGAGGCCTGGGAACTGTAGTCGTCCACTGACTGCATTCAGGTCACACACACACACTGAGGATACGCTTACTGTCATAACTGAAAAGAAAAGTATTGAGAAATATCTCCTATATCACTGAATAGCGTCACATAATGCTCCTCATGGATCTTTTATTTATCTTGTATGATGGTTACATTGATGCAGCACGTTTCCAAGCATCAGCAGTGTCTGAAACACAATCGTGTGGTTTGAGTTATGCGCTAAAGTGAAACACTCGGGGAAACACTGTTTGTTTGTTTGCGCGTGTGTGTGTGTGTGTGTGTGTGTGCGTGAGAACTGTAGATTTTCTATTTGGTTAAGCCTTATATACAATATATGGTGTTTGAAAAAGGGATTTTGTTTTACTACTAGTAAGGTTGAGTGACCAAACTCCTGAGGCCCTTCAATTCTTTCAACATTGGCATAAAAACTCTGAGATATGGTTGTTAAATAACCTTCATAAAAAATCTGGAAACATGTAAAGAAATAAATTGTTTGCACTATGGCGGTGTATTTTGTTCAAATGTCAACCACATATTTTCATGGCAAGTTCTATATATTTGATCATTTATTAACATCACATATAACTACACTGTACAACTTTGCTGTAGTTTTGCAGCAGGCTTGCCAGTAACTTACTGTAGATGTATGACACGGTGCGTTTGAATGCTTGATTCTGATTGGCCAGCATCGGCATTTCAGGTTCGCTATTCCCATAAAAACCTCTCAAAACTAGTAACACACGGTAACCTTGATTGACAAGTTAAATATAAATATTTATTTTAATAACATATATGATATTATTTACAACACGGTCAGTTCTGGCCCTTGATTCTGATTGGTTGAGCGGAGGTGTAAGCCGTTATAAAATCCCCCGATATATAACGGCTGACCGCATTACCTAGAATCACTGCGCCACTCTTGCTACGTACAAGAAAATAATTGTCAAAATGTCCGATTTTGTTGTGAATTTTGATTTATTTGGTGGGCTAAGCATGGATGAGTGGTGGGAAGCGATTGACATGACAGATAAATTAGACCAACAACAAAGACGACACGCTGAAATGAATGAAAGCGAAACTGAAGACATCGAAAGTCTAGAAATGAGGTGAATACTCATAAACAGACTATGTGGTCTGTTCGTTGTTTTCGGTCCTGGTGTGCCGAAAAATGTATGTTTATTGACTTTAAAACAATAATCAAAACTGACCTAAACCAAGCTCTCCGTCAGTTTTATGCCACTGTGAAAAACGGAACCTTACAGCTTTAGCAGCTGTTGGCCTACGTGCAGGGATTAACCGGCACATCAACGATCAACCGATCAGCCGGTCCTGGTGTCTGATAAAAGATCCTGAGTTTATCACAAGCAACAACGTTTTCGTTGGAGTAGTGAAAAAACTTCGCCGAGAAGGACGTGACAAATCATCCCACCATCCCGCGTTAACGGTGGCAGACTTTGAGAAAATCACCCACTCTCCGGCACTAAATCCAAAAACACCAGAGGTTCTCGTCAATAAAGTCTGGTTTGACGTGCAGCTGCATATGGGACGCAGAGGTAAAGAAGGTGATCGTCAACTGAAGCCCGAATCATTTCTTATTTGCCATGACGAAAACGGGCAGAAGTATACAACACTGTCTTTCAACGAATGCACAAAAAAAAAAAAAAGAAGCCGGCGAAAGAAATAAAGAAAGTCTACGGGGATTTATATTTGCGCAGCCAGGGAACCTGCCGTGTACTGTCGCTTCACTGGAAAAATACCTGTCCTTGCTGCCGCCCAATCTCCACCCAAAGCCGAAAAATTACACAAAGGATGAATGGTAACTAAATTAAACTTAAAATAGCTTATATTTTTTATTTGATGCATATTATGATCCCCTGTTGTCAATTGTCAGCGATATATTTTTGTTACAGTGTAACTGGTTACTGTAGCCTTCACTGTAAAAAATATTTGCTGTCAATTGACAAGTTACAATGCAACAAGGTTTTAAAAAATCGTTCCCCTAACGTTAGGTATACTAAAGAGCCCATGGGGGTGAACTTCCTTGCCTCTATGTTGCCACGAATCTGTAATGCAGCTGTCACGGAGACCATTTACACCAACCACTGCCTGCGAAGCACGACGGTACAAAAACTGTCTGATGCCGGCCTGGAGGCGAGAGAAATTATGTCAGTAACGGGGCATAAATGTGCATCTTCCCTGCATTTATATTGGCGGCCAAACTTCAATGAGCGAAGATGCTGGAGCAACATCCTTGCCTATGGCACAGCGCTAAAAAGACGCATCTCAGAACCGGCGGCGACTCTTACAGCAAAGAGGAGTGCAAATAAATTGGGTCCATTTTTCAACAATTGCACATTTAATGGCGATATCCAGATTAACCTTAATAAACACCTTTAAGCATATTTGATCCACACTTAAACACAAATGTTCATGTATGAAAATAGATACATGTTAATGTTAATAGATAAACACAGTCTATAAGCATATTTTTCATTGTGATCTTTGCTGCGTCTGTGTTGCTTGGCAACCACACTGTTGTAGCCACACCTGTTTCTTAGCTACTTTGTTTGGTGGAAGAATATATTTCTATTAAAATAATTACATAATATTTGCTGTGTTTTACTTCATGAAACCTTACTAAGCATATGGATTAACCGTTTTATAAAAGCAATAAGCCCCCCGAAGCCGTGGGTTACAGTGCATTTGCTTCGCGGGGCTTATTGCTTTAATATACAACTGATTGACCCAAATTCCCTGTTCGTGAAATTTGAAGGGCATTTCTTACCTTAATGCCGAAAGTAAATGGCTTCTCCTCACTGAAGGTCTGCATTCGGTTAAATGATCTAAAAAAATATTTCAAATTCACATTTCATTTCCAGTTTTTTTCTCACGCGCAACTAGCTGTGTAATAAGGGATAATGTGCATCGCGAAATAAGCCCTTTTGTGCGATAACCATCGGCGGTCTGTACATCGTCCCTTGTAATACTACTTTCTTATAAGTCTGTTCACTTTAATCAAAATTAAAACACTTTGGCCAGGTGTATACGGCTTAGCTTTAGGACTATGCTAGTTGAATTCAAATATTTTTTGATAAGAAAATATAAGAAATAAGCAAGTTAATGTGTAAAACTAATTTGTAAATTAAATCTACAGTAAGTTACTGGAAAACCTGCTTCAAAAATACAGCAAAGTTCTACACTGGTATAAATCTACCTTACATCCTTTTTATGAAATTATGGATATTTTTAGGGTCTACAGTTGTTCTCACCTCTTAACTTCAGGACTTAAGTCTAAAATTAACTCAGAATCAGATCCTCCAACCATCAGGCAGATCAATGCATTAACTTAATGAGTCAAAAAAAATATGTTGACTTCTCAAATATCAATGTAAACATGCTTTTGTTTTGATCCCCAACAGAATAGAAAACTGCAAATACAGCAGATTAAAGATGGATGAATACTCAAATACTTCATTAAGAAATGTTGTTTCAAAATAATAAATAGTTTGTGTGGGAAAGATCATTCCAATACCGAGGTGTATTTTTTAAAGAAGAACATGCTTTCTAATGAGAGGCGGTGTGTATTTCTGAGGAAGTGTGTGTTGGCAAGATGTGAAACACAGATGTGAAACTGGACACACACTCTCACACAAAGCAATAGATGCTTCCGAGCACCTCCACCCAGCTCGTGACCCTGTTTCTACTTCACCTATGTTCTTCAGTCCCGTATGTTTAGGGATTCCATTACTGCGTGTGCTGTGTAACCGGCTGAAAAAACTCACCAACAGTCACACACACACACCGCTGTGAAGTGATGGATTTATTACATTAGGATATATATTTACAGGTAACACTCTCACACAATCTGTTCTCAACATAACCTCTTAAGTTTGATATTTACCTTTAGGCTGTTGTGATGAAGTGCTGTTGTCCTATAGTGTCTAAAGCTCATTTATGTAAACATCCATCATTTATTTTAACAATGAAACACATTTGTCATAAACACCCACGCTTGTCATAATGCTTCAATGGATTTAGGTTTGATGCCCCCACTGGTAAACAACATCCACTGCCAATGTCACATCCATTCAGGTAAGATTTTTTAATTGAAGCACCAATTCAATAATTTACAATAGGCATTAGGGATATTGTGAAAAAATACAATACAGATGTCTCTGATTGGTCAGCTGCAACATTCTGAGGATTATTAGCTCACAATAATAACCTCATAACATATAATAAAATTGTATGTTCTTGTATTTAATATAATAATTTGTAGTAAAATTCCTAGATACTAGTGTTGTGAACCTTATGATAGTAAGTAAACGCAACAGATGATCAATTCACAATACTATAGTATACAATAACAATTATATACTTTTCTACAATATACTACAATTTACCACTGTGTATTATAGTAAATACTAAAGTAAAAATAGACCAAAGTAAACCACATTTTGTTTTATACAATTCAACAGATTCTCATCCCAGTACTTCGAGTCTGTTATTTAAAAAAAGGTTTATGATGTATAACTCCGCCGTATATCTTCTCCTTCTAGGTTGAATTTGCTTCAAATAAGCTAATATTTTACTTTATTTCGTGTCCTGAAATTTACTTGTGGGAGTCCTGATTTAGTTCACGTGGCCGGTAGGCGGCGCTCTCAGCGGCTGCTGTGTTCAGACCTGATCGGGCGGGGGCGCTGTCGGGGCCCGTATCCCTCCGTAACACGTCTCTGTATGTGAGTCCCGGGGGCTGGGGTGCAGGATGGCGGCGGTGGTCGTCGGTACAGCGGCTGCGGAGGTCGAGTCCTCGGACAGCGAGCCGGAGCAGGAGCACGGTTCGCCGCAGAAACTCATCCGGAAGGTCTCCACGTCCGGGCAGATCCGCAGCAAGGTAACAGACCGCGCAGACGCGCGCGCATTTGGTGCGCAACGGGAACGCGCGTTTGACCGAGCGGCCCGTCCTAGATCCGCGACGTTTCCTGAGCGCTGATCTGGTTCCGACCGATACCGACACCGTTCGTGGTGCCGCGTGCGTGCGGAGGTAACGGGACCGCGCGGATCAGCGATGACCGGAGAGTGCGCGCGCGGTTGTGCGTCGGGAGCGCGACATTGTAACTGTTTGCTTAGGGTCCGCGCAGGGGGGTAATGCAACAGTGTAGCGGTTTTATCTTGAGCTGGATATTTATGTTACATTGTAACGATTCGTCGGGAAGCGCGAGGAATGAGAATGCCGCAATGTAGCGTGTTTCCGCTCAATGAAAGTGCAACAGTACAACATGCGCGCACGAGCAGAGCTACGGGTATCATTACTGTAGGATGAGAAAACAGCGTAACTTTGTTTTAGCCTTCATTATTAAATAATATGATTCTAAACGACAAAGATGTGAAAGTTTTTCACACAGTTTGAAAGGAGATCTGTCTGTTTGTCTGGTAGGTTGGCTGGCTGGCTATCTGTCTGTCTTTCTATTTCTGTCTGTCTGTCCATCTGTCTTTTCTCTGCCTGTATTTCTAGCTTTCCGTCTATTTGTTTATCTGTCTATCCCCCCATTCATTGATTTAAGAGGCTTGAAATAGAGGGATTTAAAGACACATCGTAATTTGTGTTTCTTTGCTATAGATTATTTAAGAAGGCATTTTGTTTTCCGCCTCATAGAAAACATGATAAAACATTCAAATAGAGTAAAATATGAAGATCTACTGCACAGACCACTCACTGCTTTTTATGAAATAAACACATGTGCATGTTGCTTGAGGGGATGAAGAGAGAATGGTTGTAAAGTGTTGCAATCTTGAAAAGGATGTATTTTGTGTAGTATATGTCACAATTTTCAGTCTTTTTGAGCACTTTTCATCATTCACTCTTGTGTCTCTTTTCATGTATTTTTGAGAATGATGTGGTACGTTTCGCCTTACTCGAGGTGTAAATGGAAATTGGTGTCGTCTTGATTATTAAAAATATTTAATATTCATTATATACTGTAATTGTATATGTTTTATTTAAGTTGTGTAAGACTGTTACTATAACTGTAATGCGAGTACAGTATCTCTTGTTTTGTTAATGTCACTGTTCACTGTGTCCTAACTTCCTCCTCTTTAAACCATAGCCATCAAAACATTCACCACCTTCATTTATACATTCTGTCAGCAACATTCCCATTGTCAGACATCCAGAAGTATCTGATATTTGAGAGGACGGTGATCCTATGTTTTACATGATAAAAAATATGTGCTTTCTATGTTGATCTGTTTATACATGCAGGAGGTCATCTCTTAAAGGTCCAATGTGTCATTTTTTGTAGGATCTATTGACAAAATGCAATATAATATACACAACTGTAACAACATAATTGAACTGAATCAGCCCCAGTAGTGCACTGCACGCATGTGCGGCGCATTGAGCTCCATTGCGGCTCTCCGCGCCGCCTCGCTAAAGATACGCACCTAGTCTATTTTTCACGGACGCCACGTCAAAGCCTCACAGTTTTATTTCAAAATGAAAGTTCCTATGCAAACTTCCTTTCCTCTTTCACATCACTTATCCCTGACATAAGACTTTAAATGGACGACAAGAGGTTTATCCTCGAAAAAAACCATGGTTAATTTTCAGTAACGTGCCGCAGATGTGTGCGGTGATAACAATTGGTAACTGTTTGTTCGCACTGCCGCTGTTGAGAGCGTCAAAAATTGCTCTGGCCGCCCTGCCAACAACACTGTAGAAAGATTCATGGACGCTCCGACATAGACCAAAGTTTACAGGGCTGTGTTCTCTGGAATCCTCTAAGGTGGTGTACTTCTACGTTCTGATAGGTTGCCTCTGGACCGCATCATAGCTCATTACCATAAAGTTGACCTGATTTCAACTCACATCGACGCCCTCAACGGCCAAGACCACCTGCGTGTGAATGCACAGTAAAGGGAGAAGTGAGGGGTGGAGTTAGCCATTGGTTGCGATTCCCAACCTCACCACTAGATGCCGCTAAATTTCATATATTCAACTTTTGTTTGTTGTGGATTTAAGAAACATTTGAAGGCAACAGCATTTTGTCAGCCGGACTACTGGTCCATAATGAAAACTACACTTTCACATCTCTGATTTGTAATGTAATACAGATGAAAGTAGTATTTTTGGTGGGTTTTAAGCCGGTCAGGATGTGTTTAATACCACCCCAGTGCTGCATCTTTTTAGTAGAATCCTTCAGTTTGCTCACATTGACTCAGCATGCTATGATGTAGGGAGAAACATATTTGAAGATCATAATTAATGAAAGCATGGAGGCATCTGTAGTTCATTCTGCGGTGCGTCTGGGCAGTAAGAAGCGCTGTAGCTCAGGGGTGAATTCTGAGAAGCGGAAGCCCCTTATCAAGTGGTGGTCGGGGGGAGAAAGGTTACGGTTTAGAACAAATCGCTTTGAGCGCGATCAGACGGAGGTGAGATGAAAGAGGTCGATCTGACCACAGGCGTCTGTCTGTTAAAAGGTCACGGTTGACCAGCAGGAGCTTCATTTTATTCTTAGTGAAGATCATTCTGACAGTAAACGTGAATATAAAGTAAAATATTCTCATGTGTGACAGACATTTATTAACAGCCCTTTATTAAAATGGCATTCAGTTGCTTTTATTTTCCAGTTCACCTGGAAAATAATAATTCTATCGTTATACTTTCACCCTGTATAAGATGCTTTAATCATTGAAACAAAGAATATATTTTGAGAAACGTCTCGGTGGTTTTGTGTTCATACAGTCTGAAGTCAATGGGGTTGAGTGTTTTTTGGTCATCAGCATTCTTCAAAATATCTTCTTTTTTGTTTTGATAAAAGAAAGAAAGTCATAAAGGTTCGGAATGACATGAGGGTGAATAAACGAAGAGAGATTTCTGAGTGAACTATCTCTTTGAATTCGACTTAACGTCCAGTCAATGGTTGTGATTTAATGAGATAGAAAATTTATATTGTGACATCAAATGTGCGTCTCTGTCATAAAGTGTCTGGATTCACCCCACCGAACTTTATTTTATCATTTATAAACAATTTGATGTGAGTTCGAGTTACGTTACACATGAGGACACATCATGCGTTCATGTCATTCATTACAGACCACAGCGTGTTACTTGTTAGCGTGTGGTTAGGAAAGGCTTCAGATGAGTTATTTTGGTAACGTTTCTCAAAAGACTCGCTGCACAAACAGGTCAAGCTTCCTGTGAAAGGGTCTGTGTCGTCTGCCAGTACAGTGTGTGTGTGTGTGTGTATATATAGCAGGGTTTTTGTGTGACAGTGTGTGAAGCCGCATGCAAACTGAGTTTATGTCATGAAATATTAGTAAGTGACACAGCTTTAATGCGTTTACTGACAGCGGAAACCAGCAAGTGTGTGTGTGTGTGTGTGAGGGGTGTAAAGCTCACATCAGTCAGAATCTGCAGATCAGATCTGCGTCTGATGGATTCCAGTAGGAAGCAGGTTAGTGTGTGAAATTGTCTCTGTGTGTGTGTGTATGCGCTATTTTTATTTTTCGTCTTAAGTTTGAAACTCGTCTACATTGATGATCTGTGCATTTGTGCATATTTCTGTGTAGATTGTAGCGCAGATGTTTTTACTGTGTGTGCTGTGCATTGAGAGTTTTCTGTGCGTAATCTTATGTTTACTTTTAATGGAATTATTCAAGTAATAATAATATATATTTTTTTAGTAGTAGTAGTAGAGTAGTATTGTTAATACAGTCCTGTTGTTTATTGTTTAGACACTGGTACAGTGAAATTCAGTTCATTCATTGTCTTTAACATTGTCGCTGCTGTCCTTTGAAACCTTATAGCTCTATAGTTTCTTCCATTTCCTGAAAAACAGCAAATTTGGACATACAAGGTTTCAGAAGGACATCGACGAAATCCTAAAATGTCAGTTGGACTAACATCTCAAACAACTTTATTAACCTGCTTTGCTAAAGTGTCCTGCCAATTAAATATTACAACAGATTTATATTTGAGTTAAATATGTGAAATATTTATTTAACAAAATGTTTTGCGTGTGCAAAATGTGTTGTTTATGGTTGCCAGGTGTTACTGTGCCGTTGCTCGTGTGTTTTGGGGATGTCGAGTTAGTTGTCGTATGTGAATGATGGTGAGTGGAGAGAGGAAGGAATCCTCACCGTTTGTTCTCCTTTGCTTTCCAGACGATTTTAAAAGAGGGAAAATTAATGAAACAGACAAATTTCCAACGCTGGAAGAGACGCTATTTTAAACTACGGGGAAGAACGCTGTACTACGCTCAGACTGCTAAGGTCTGTTTCAACACATATACATCATACACAGAACATGACACATATATTTAATATATTGTGAGTTTTAAGCTTTGAGTAAATAAGAGGTTTGGTCGGATTCAGCTCCTCCTGTGGACCATTTTCAACTTTTTTGTTTCCAAAATGTACAAGCACATATTTACATAAATTGGGACATTCAGTATATTTATGTTGATTTCAGTTATAATGATTAAAATGAAGTGTATGTAATTGTAACTTAAAGTTTAAGTTTCATGTCAGTGTTTTTAGAGTTTTGGGAACAATGTATATGTTCATATTTCTATATAATTATGAGTTTACGACTGAACGTTGGTTGTTGATTGGTATTAATTTGTTTTTCAGTCAATCATATTTGATGAAGTGGATTTGACAGACGCCAGTGTTGCTGAATCCAGTACCAAGAATTTTAACAACAGCTTTACTGTAAGTACACACACATGCTCACAATCAATTGTTTTCTCACCTAATGTTTCTGAAATGCCCCAAATGTTATGTTCATCCTTACTTTCTTGTAAATGTTTTCCTTTAATTGAAATCTGAATCCTGCATCCTGTTTGCTCCCTCCGTTACGCTTCAGGAATTGAGTTTGAAAGGAATTCTCGGTTTAGTTCTGAATGACGCACATGCGCTCATGTTCGCTGTGAGGAAATGAAGGCTCCGAGAAAAAGTGGCGTGTGTTTATTCTGGACCTGGTAAACAGAACATCCTGAAATAGTCTGGATCACATTTGTATGCGTGTGCGCTGAAGTGTATTTATAGTTGACATTTGGGCTGATTTAGTTTTAATTACAGGGAGGGGCTTCCGAGTTTATTCGTTACGAGCTGCGTGTGCACGTGTGCTGTTATGCATTTTCCTCTGTGGGGATGTGCTGGTTTGTGGGCGGGGGGGTCTCTGACGGGACGCGGGTCTCTATGACTCACTCGAATGCAAAGAGGGCGGAGACTGAGAGAGAGAGAGAAAGGAAGAGAATTAGGAATAAGCTGCTGCTGAGCCGGTCTCTAGACGTTATAAGATCTACTCACACGGGAGGAAACAGAGAGAGAGAGAGAGAGAGAGAGAGAGAGAGAAGAAGCGTCTGGGTTTTGCAGGCAGTAAGTAAGTAGCGGTAACAGGAAAGAATGTAAAGAATGAGAGAGAGTGAGAATGAGTCTGAGTCTGTTTACCTGGATCTACATTCAGTGTTCAGAAGTGAGTTCATCCGGCGAAACCTTTGGGAACGTCCAACTTCCAAATCTAGGGAAATGATTCATCGAGTAAATATAGAACAGTGTGCTTTATCATTGAATGCGTCTGTAGATATTATCAATAGCTATTTCAGGTTTACGACACGTTCTTGTTTAAAGCGTTTAGTATATGCATGTGTGGTGAACATTGTGTTCAGTGTCTGTGTTTTGGCCTTGGGCTCAGCATGACTTGTGTGTGTTTTAAATAACGGTCTAGATTAGATCTGAAGCTGTCTGTTCACAACAGTTGACATGTTTTATATCTGTAATAAAGAGTTTTTTATAAAACTCATTATAAAGATCTGTTGTTAGTATAAAGTAAGTTTGCACTTCTGTATAATTCATTGTTAAGTTTGTTTTGTAGAGAAAGTAAAATGCTGTTTTTGTTTACTTTTACAATCTGATCGGACACATAACAATGTTATTCATTGGTGTAAACTGATGTAGTTATACTGATTCTGTTATATGAAATGATATTTTTGACATCATTAACTTCATAAAACTATTTACCACGTAATCTAACAAAATATTTTTACAATTTGTCCTAGAGATGTTTCAACGATTGGTTTTAGTTTATATCAAGTGTCTTTCTAATTAAAATGTACATCTGTAGAGAAAGTACGACACCATTCCGAATGTTCATTTAATCATCGTTTCTACATGTATTGTGGTCATTCCAGTCCAGTTTCTGTTGAATTTTTACAAAATCAAACCTCGGGAGTGACATAAAGTCATCCAACAGCAATGTGAAAGACTGGCAGCATGACAAGACATATGAAAACTGTGATAGAATTCACAAAAGTGTTTGTACTTTTCCTAAATATATGTGCAAATGTTGCTGTTGTATTGCTTAGAAGTGAATATGAAGTTGTATCTTTGCAGTATTTGAGGTCTGAAAAAATATTACACAGCATCTTTTCTGATATTTTCACCTGTTTCTTCAGTCCTCGTTTTCTGCTGTGTAGTGTTATGGAAGCCATATGAATACTGCTTGAAGTATTCAAAGACAGCTTTGTTGCAGACATCACATGATTTGTTGACTTTGTTTCACGTAACCAACTTGAGATCAATATTGTTTGGACAGTTAGACGTCACGATTCGACCCGAAACTCGGCATGCTTTCGATAATGACATCAACACGTGTTGTGTAATAGTGTCAAATTGTGATGGATGCTTGTGTTGCCTCTCGGCGCTGTGTTTATTTGACCCTTTTTTTATTTGACTGGTTTACCAAACACTTTACTGATCTATAGGTCATATACCAAACTCACATACTTGAACCCCAAGTTGATGTCAGATCATTAAAACAAGCAGATCAGTTTTCCTAAACCATCACAGCGTCTTAGCATCTGCACTCCTTGGAGAATTAAAATCACTTTGAAGGTCGAATCATAATTTTTTTGGCTTTTCACTCTGTTACTTTTTTCAATTAAACATTTTGACCATATTTGAAAATTACTAGACGGTCTGAATATCACTTAGTTCATCCAAATTTGAAAATTATGTTATCATTTACTCGATGAACACAGAAAAAGATATTTGGAAGAATGTCAGTAACCAAACAGATCTCACCCCCCCCATTTACTGTCAAGGGGGTTACTGTCATTCTTCCATGTATATTTGTTTGTTTTTAGCAGAACAGAGAAATCTAATCAGGTTTGGAACAACCTGAGGGCAGAATTAAAATTTTTGGATGTACTATCCCTTTAACCCAGGGTCAATGGTGTCCCTAATCAGGGATTAATAAAAGTCATTAATCTGGTATTTATATTTATTCATTTAATAGATACAGATCATTAAACATTGTGTTCAAATGAACCCAACTTCAGGTTTTAACTTTAACCCAGGTTTAAAAGTGACCCTAACTCAAGGAAGTTATTAATCCGGGGTTAAATAGTGGCCCTTACTCAAGGTTTAAAAAAGTAGCTGACCCAGGATTAAAAAGCATCCCTAACTCTGTGTTTTAAAAAGTCATTAACCCGTGGTTAAAATGATCCTAACCTGTGGATTAAAAAGGTTATTAACCCAGGGCTAAATTAGCCCCAATTGAGGGTTTAAATAAGTAACTCAGAATAATGCATAGTATGAAAAGTCCTGAGGTGATTTGGCAGGTTAGTTTTCAATTTTTCATGCGTTTTTTTTGTTATTATTAATGTACCATCTGAGTGTTACAGAATGAAAAACAGGATGCACAGATTTTATGTTACCGAAGCCTAAAGTTGTCCAGTGGTGTGAAACTTCACGTCACGCTAAGATAGCAGTGATAATGTGTTTATTTGTGTAAGTGATCACAGTTTCAAGATCAACATCAAAGACATTTTGCAGACATGCACGTCTCTTGTCTCTCGATCTTCCGCTGTATGTCCGCTGAGATGGATGTGTGTTTATATTTCAGTTGCGTATATGAGGCAGTCTGTGTACTCTTCTGTGAAATGAATAATACGATGAGTTTGAGAGCGTGTGTGTGTGTTTTCATGAATGTGAAGGAGGGGAAAGTTATTTTTATCTGTGTGGGAACAGAGGATCTTTGTCAGCAGCTGTAGGAAACGGAATGGGAAGTTGACGTACATACACACACACTTTATTTTAGGTCTTTGAATGCAGTTGTGTTTATTCTAAAGGTTTGCCTGGTTTAGCACTTAAAGGGATAGTTCAACCAAAAACTCATATTTTCCGTTTATTTACTCACCCTCAGACCATCCGAGATGTAGGTGACATTTTCCCTTGAGTAGAACCATAAACAATTCTTCTCTACTCTTTATAAAAAATAAATCTAACTTAGCTCTGTATACTGTGTTAGGTTATATGAGACCAGTCTTCTTTTTTGATTGCACTTATGCTTTTGTTGTACTTATGCTGTCCCAATTGCTTCCATTGCTTACCCCAGCTGTAAGTCGCTTCAGATAAAAGCGTCTGCTAAATGTAAATGTAAATTTAAGATTGTTTGGTAAATCAGCAGCCCTCTCTGCTTCATATAATGTGAGTCTATGGGGTCCACCTGTCTAAGAGTTCCTAAAGCACATAATTACAAAAAGCGGCTCTTGGTGACATGTTGACGTTTCGTGAAGTGACTCGCTCGATATTTTCATAAATTTGAACGTCATTTTTAATAATATAAGCCATACTGTACAGCCTCAACACTCCCTTTCTGCAGGTGGCGCTAAACGCCAAATACTACGAGAAGAAGACTGCGATTGTGTGCAGAGGCTGCACATTATGGCTAATATTATTGTGACGTTCAGTTTTATAAAAATATCAAACGATCCGCTTCACGAAACGTCAACATGTCGCCTGGAGCCGCTTTTTGTAATTATGTGCTTTAGGAACTCTTAGACAGGTGGACCCCATAGACTCCCATTATATGAAGCAGAGAAGGCTGCTGATTTACCAAACAATCTTCTTCATGGTTTTTCTCAAGAAAAATGTCACTTACATCTCGGATGGCCTGAAGGTGAGAAAATAAACAGAAAATTTGAGCTTTCGGCTGAACTATCCCTTTAAGCGATGCAGTCTGAGAGCTTTTTATACACATAAAACATTTTTCTGTGAACTTTATATCATCAACATAGTCACTTGAGTGAATTGTAAATTTCTGGCTAATTGAATCTTGTGTGCAAGAACGTCAGAGTTGTTGAGTTGTACGTCATTACTGACGCACAAATACTTCAGAGTCTTGTGAAGTGTTACCAAAATACTTCCATTTTACATTTTGGCAGACGCTTTTATCCAAAGCGACTTACATTGCATTGTCCTATACATTTGTTTCTAAGTTTGTGCAATCCCCTGGGATCGAACCCATGACTTGGCGTTTTTCATAAATGCTCATAATTTTTTTTTACATGTTATATTTTTCGAAGTTGAGCGCTAAAACCTTTAACCCTTACACCATACTCATGACACAGGAAATAAATCACTCTATATATAGAAATAAGAGTTCTGTCATCATTTACTCATCCTCATCTCACTCAAAACCTGAATGACTTTCTTTCTTCCTCAGAACACAAAAGAAGATATTTTGAAGAAAGTCGATAACCAAACAAAATCGAACTCCATTGACTTCAATTATATGAACACAAAACCACGGAGACATTTCTCAAAATATAGTTTGTTTTTCACATATGAAAGTGTCATATACAGGTTTCGTGTGTGTGTGTGTGTGTGTGGACAGACAGTGTGTTCTCTGTTCTCCAGACCTGATCAGTTTGTGGTACAAGCACATGGTTTTTGGTGCCCTGAGCTCTTTCTCACACAAACACACGGACAGATTTAAAGTTATGTGTGGCTAAAGCTGCTTTCAAGAATCGACAAATATGCTACCATTGTTCAGTTTCACATGACCGAGCCACAATTCTCTCTCTGTGTGTCTCTGTAGGTTATCACTCCGTGTCGTCGCTTGATTCTCTGCGCTGAGAACAGAAAGGAGATGGAGGAATGGATCGCAGCGTTGAAGAGTGTTCAGAACAGAGAACACTTTGAGGTGAGTGTGTCTGTGTGTAGTCTTACATATCCAGATATGTGAGGATTGAGGTAAACTCTAGTCTACATCACAACTTATTCTCCTCACATTGTGTGTACACCGAAAGTAATAACCAAGTCAAGTTTATTATCATAGCGCTCTTTACGATACAGTTTGTTTTCTTATATTTTCTAATAAGCAGCAGCTTTGAATGTTTCTCCCCGACTGCAACGATGCAGTTCACCTCAGAGACATCAGTAGAAACATTCATTGTGTAAAAATTTGCAAAATAACGCGACATGAAATATGCGATATGATCATACTTTAAGTTTTAAAATATATTTAAGGAGTAATAGAACAAATACACAACCAACATTAATGTTTCATGTTTGTTCTGGGCTAGAAAGCATCTCTCTCTCTGTCTCGAATGGAACTAGGTGTCAACTAACTTTATGAAGTATTAAAAGTTTTTCAGTTATTTCAGTTAAATGTATTCAGTAATTGCAAACCTTTGCGATATTTTAGAATGTTTTGCAGTCTTGGAATCGTTCTTATATCTCTCTAAATAAGATTTGCTGGCACCAACCTTGCAAATATCTGACTGCTTTTCCACAAAAGGCTTTATTGTGTCAGCCGGGTATGTTCAAAAATCGGCTTCATTTCCAGGCGGCCTCTGGTGACCTCTGACCTTTAATTGTGTATCTGTTTCTCTGATCTAGTCCACACAGCTCAGTATGGATCACTTCTCTGGGATGCATAACTGGTACGCCTGTTCACACGCTCGCCCCACATACTGTAACGTCTGCCGGGAGGCGCTGTCTGGGGTCACGTCTCACGGGCTGTCCTGTGAAGGTCTGACTAATCTTTCTGACACACTTTGGTTTGGTATACATCCTATCACTGTGGATGTTGTTCTCAACTGCTCTTTATGTGTGTGTTGTACAGTGTGTAAATTTAAAGCTCACAAGCGCTGTGCAGTCCGTGCCACTAATAACTGTAAATGGACGACACTGGCATCTATTGGGAAAGACATACTGGAGAATGAGGACGGGGTGAGTGTATATTTTAATGGTTCATGTTTTTTTTGTAATGTGGACTGTAGGTTGTTCTGAATTGTAAGCAACATTGAGTTTCATTTCTGTTCAAACTACATTTTGTCCGTAAAATGTTTTATCATAATGTTACTGTAGTCCTGTGGGCGGTGCTCTTCTGACATGTGGTGTGTAAAAAATTGTGACAGTGTCATAAATGTCAACAAAATGCAAATTACTCACAAAATAATAATTAATTGTATGTAATGAGATTTTTGCATGTTTTTTTAATATTTTATATAACTTTAATTATTTAATATAAATATTATTAAAGGGCTGTTTCACAATTATGAGCACTAATGCAGAAGTGATTTTATATAAACAAACAATTAACAAGAATTTTGACTTCAATGTTATGTAATATGTACAAGCGTTTAATTCATCCCTTAGTGTCAAAAGTCCCGGTACTTCGGGTCCAGGTCGGTACTTTAAAATAAAAAAGTTGGCGGTACCTCATTTTCAAAAGACCCGGTAGCACCGACGTACCGGGACAACCAATAAGACGTTATGAGCGGATAAGAGAGGCTCGGTCCACAAAATGTGCGCACAGTAATACTTCAGAATAAAGTCATATCCCGAAGATTTCTTTATTTGAACAAGTTCAAGCGGTAGGTTTCAATGTTGTAAGCGTTTGCATTATGAAAGTTGTATCATATCTTAAGTTAAAGGTTACATTAAAATAAACGTCCTTGTTTGCGTGTTAATTTGTTAGCGGCAATGCTAAACCAGTCAAGTGTCCTTATTAAACATTTAATGCTTTTAGAACTGTAATGGTTTACAGTAAGCTTAGGCTACCTATTATAAATAGGCCTATCCGTAATCTATGTGCTAGAAAACAATATTTGTTTGACTAGAATTGTGGGTGTCTTTGATAGAAAACTCTTTAAGTTTTAAAAAGACACATTTAAACTTTAAACTCTATTTGTCTTATACAGAAGCAGACTGAGGGGGATGTGCATCAGTAATGAGCACACAACAGTTATTAACAACAATTAACTCGGCATAGCTTTTATACATTTATATTAAAAATGAGCTTTATTAATACAATTGTGTTTCAGTTAGCATGTATGGGTGTTTTGCTTTGGTACCCAGAACCGTGGAATTTTACTGGTATTTGTACCGAATACTGCAATTTTGGTACCGTGACTTCTCCGTTTCAGACTCGTACTTGTTGTAATTATCGATATATATGTTTTTCTTTTATGTTTTAACATATTTACTGTATTTGTATATTTTGTTTTATATATAATATATTTTAAAAGAATAAAAAGAATAACATATTTACAAATTTTAGACTATGTAATATCTTGATGTTTTGCATATAGACCGAAAATAGGAAATATTTCTCATGGCGATATGACATTTGTTATTGGTTAAACCAAAGTCTGTTAACGGGAGTCATGCCACTCTGCGGTCATGTTTGCAACGCCTCAGGCAAAATCACAATTAAACGGCATATTTCCGATCAATAATTAAGCATGACATGAACTGCATCATAATTGATTTGCTAAGCTTTAATTGTGGAAAAAAAGCATAATTTTCGAGGTCATCTTATCTACTTCGCCTGAGCACAGGCTGGCAAGCGCCTCACAACAGCGCCACCCCAGAGAAACATCAGTCTTTATTGATTGACGATTGCCTCGTATCACTGGAAGGCGGGACCCAGCTAGCAATTTTCGGTTTCCGGAATGTTCCCCTAACATTAGTTTTTGGTTACCAGAACATTATTTTCTAAGGTTCGTTTTTGGTTCTCCAGGAAAGTTTTCTTTACGTTAATAGAACGTTAGTTTCTGGTTCTGAACATTCTGGGAACCAAAAACTAACTTTAGGGGAACGTTCCTCTAACGTTATAGAAACCATGAAGCTAACATTTTATTTCCGTAAAGAAAAACAAAACCTTAAAAACTTTCTGGGAACCAGAAACTAACTTTAGGGGAACGTTCCCAGAATGTTAGCCTAAAATATTGTTATTGGGTCCGTTTGGCCTCGCTACAAGTCAGTAATGAATACATCCATGCTGTGTTTTTATCCATCGCTTTTTTAATCTTATTATAATAAGTAAAATACATCATCCCACACAATATGAATCACACTGTGTGTAGGCCTACCTCAACATCAGACATTATAAATATTGAAATAAAACAACCAATGACTTCAACACAATATATAAAGCAGATTTTCATCGACAGAAGAATAAACATTTAATTATCTTCGGGCTAACAATTTTCTTGTCTCACCACAGAAGTATAGCGCGGATCCGTCTTTGGATATAACAATCAAATCCCTGAGTTTCAGTCCTTACATCATGGTCTGTTTATATAGGTGTCAAATTAATCGAAAATCACGAAAATATACGTTTACTCTCAAATCTGTACGGTTTTAAATAAAAAAATAAACAACTAAATTTATGTGTAAGTGGATGAGGTAAAACGAAATGACCGTTCATTTTTTAATGATGGGAGTGCGTGGCAGATCGGAGAAAAGCGTACACACATAACAGACAACCACATTAAAGAAATACACATGGATATATATGATTGTATTTTCATTAAGCTTAACTAGTTTATTATTTTCAGCATTGAAGGGCACATTTATTAATTTCATTTGGTCAGTATAACATGTGTTAATGTGATCTTATAATTTCTGTATTGCACATGTCACTGACGTTTACTAGTTTTGACTATTTTTACCATTAAAAAAGAACCATCAGGGAATGTGATTTTCTGGTGATTTTCTGATTTAAATCAAAATAAGTAGTAAATAACCATCTCTGGTACATTACATTCTGTTGATTTTCTGGTTGCAAAAATGTTTACAATAAATAAACAAAAGGGAAGTAAAAACTAACGATAGGGGAACAGATTTGTTGGGAATAAATATTAATTGCATTCCTCGCCATTGATTGTAATGGCAGCGGCACATCTGGTTGATATTAATATCTGGTTAAACTGCAATCACATGACCTGCGTATTACATGTGTAATACAGATTTTTGGGTAGATTTTATTGCTTAGGTTACACATTCCTTATTCCTAACTTGCATTAAATTTTGTTTTAAAATTATTATTTTTTTGTGAGAGAACAATAACATTTGTATTTTTTTGAATTATATATGATACTTTGAATGTTGTTAATTCTTTAACAAAATAACAAACATTATTGGAAATGATTAAAATGACTTTTCAAATGTAATGTCTTGTTCGGGTTACAAGGATTTTCCGGATGAATTTAAGGAGTCCGTTCTGTTTTGGTCTTGACTTGCTTTTGCTTAATTCTTTAATACGTTTTGTGTTTTTAATCTGTCTAGTTTAATCTCTGACTCCTCTGTTAGATCTCGATGCCTCATCAGTGGTTGGAAGGAAATCTGACGGTTAGCGCTAAATGTACGGTGTGTGATAAAACCTGCGGCAGTGTTCTGAGACTCCAGGACTGGCGTTGTCTGTGGTGTAAAGCCATGGTGAGCACGCTTATGACTTTTTTTTAACTGTCTTCTGTGCAATTTTCTGCTGAAGTCAAGGACAGATCCAAACAGCATTAAACTCTGTGTTTGTGTTCTCCAGGTGCATGCTGGGTGTAAAGAGCAGCTGTCTCTCAAGTGCCCGCTGGGTCAGTGTAAAGTGTCCGTAATCCCGCCCACGGCCCTCAACAGCATCGACTCGGACGGTGAGCGGCCAATCAGAGCGCTCGTACATTGAACACGGCAGACGTGACATGATATTTTAACATGAGTGTTATTCTTCCTGCAGGATTCTGGAAGGCGTCGTGTCCTCCGACTTGCACGAGCCCGCTGTTGGTTTTCGTGAACAGTAAAAGTGGAGATAATCAGGGTGTCAAGTTTCTGAGACGATTCAAGCAGCTGTTGAACCCTGCTCAGGTGTTTGACATCATGAACGGAGGACCACACCTGGGGTAAGACACAAACACATGGGTTTTGACACACAGGATGTGCTCTTATGATGGAATAACCGTGTGTGTTGTAGTTTGCGTTTGTTTCAGAAGTTCGATACGTTTCGCATTCTGGTGTGCGGAGGGGACGGCAGCGTCGGCTGGGTTTTATCAGAGATTGACGCGCTGACTCTACACAAACAGGTACACCAACCTACTAACAGTAACCTGATCAACCAGATACACACATTAACACACTGGAGACGTTCACACTGAAATGCTTTCTAACACAGACTTTTAAACTCATAAATATAAACTTCTCCGCAGGATTTAAAGCAACTGAAGACTAACAGTTTGTGTGCTTATACTGCCCTCTGCTGATGAAATCATGCATCTACACATTTTCTTCATCTGTCTTATCAGAGTTTTTGGAAATGTGTTGTCCTGTGATGTCTGCAGTGTCAGCTGGGCGTGCTTCCTTTGGGAACAGGAAATGACCTGGCCAGAGTTTTGGGGTGGGGTTCGGCGTGTGATGATGACACCCAGTTACCCCAGATATTGGAGAAACTAGAGAGAGCGAGTACAAAGATGCTGGATAGGTGCGTGAGTGTGCGTGTTTGTGAGAGAGATGCGTGTTGTGTGAGCACATGCAGATTATTCATATTTCACAAGCATATTACCTCTTTTAAATAGATGGAGTATTATGGTATATGAAACTAAGTTTCCACGGCAACACTCCAGCTCTACAGTGACAGAGGACTGTAGTGAAGACTCTGAGGTAACATGAAGTTTTACACCATTTAAAAATACTGTTGTGTCTACTGTCGTAAACTTTACTAAAATGCCTATTTACTAAATACTATATCGTTATGGTGAACCTTACTGTAGTAAATATTAAAGTATACTGAATATTTACTACAGTTTATTAATTTAGTACCTCTTAGAGCGTAGTATCTTCTATACTACAGTTTGCTGGGAATCGTTCGCGTTTTTTAAGCGTATTATTATTGTGTTTTCTCTTTGGCTCTGAAATATTTACTTTGTTGTTTGTTTGTTATAAAGAAATCGTATTTAATATAAATGATTATATCGTCTAATCATTTAATATCTTTCACATTTTGTAGCATCTTATTCTTTATTCATTAAATCCACTTCCCGTTAAGGTTTTCCGCTGATCTGATTGGCTGTTTTTGTTCCAGGTGCAGCACATTCTAACCTACGAGGATTCGGTCGCCGCCCACCTCTCCAAAATACTGACGTCCGACCAGCACTCTGTGGTCATCTCCTCTGCTAAGTGTGTACTGTGTTTGCTATGTGTTTGCATCCTTGTATTGTGTATATCACAATCTAATGTGTTTGTTTTCCAGAGTCTTGTGTGAGACAGTCAAGGATTTTGTCGCGAGAGTCGGCCGCGCGTACGAAAAAAGCTCAGAAAGCACGGAGGAATCGGAGGTTATGGCTAAAAAGGTCAGCTCTGAGTGGCTGTATGAGTTAACCATTCTGGGTGATTGTGATTGGCTGTGGAATGACTGGGTGTTTTTGATTGGCTGCAGTGTGGCGTTTTGAAAGAGAAGCTGGACTCTTTACTGAAGACGCTCAATGAGGAATCCCAGGCCACGAGCGTGATGGCCACCCCTCCACCAACCATTGCAGAGGAGCAGGATGATGGGGAGTGTGTAGTGGTGGCTCTGCCCACGGCCCCGCCCACAGTCATGGTACCCTGCTCGCCCCGCCCAACCGCTGCCATTTTTAAGCCACGTGAGCAGCTGATGTTACGGGCCAACAGTCTGAAGAAAGCTATCAGACAAATCATAGAGCACACAGAGAAAGGTGCATGCACACACAGCTTTAACATTTGGAAGGATTATGTTTTTAAGAATTGTTTTGTTTTTCAACATTCTCTCTCTTTCTCAGCTGTGGATGAACAGAACGCTCAGACGGAGGAGGTGTTTGCCTCTCTGCCTGCTGCGGAGGAAGAGGAGGAGGATGAAGTGGATAAATTATCTCTACAATCCTCATACAGCAATAGAGCTCGGCCCATTAGAAGAGGTGAGATGCCATGACATCAAAAGTGACCCTGTTTCATTTCTCAGTACACATGTGTTATCAGTGGATGCCGTGTTGCTAATCTATTTAAAAAATAATCATAAAATCTCATTCTATGTATATTTTATGAATATTATGCTCTGAATAACGTCACATCACTTCTCTCTCTCAGCTTCCAAGACTCCGTGTGAAAAGCTCATAAGTAAAGGAAGTCTGTCGATAGGCAGCTCCGCATCACTTCCTGTGCAGACAGGAAGTAGGGACAGCATGCCCATGCTGAACACCAAGATCCTCTACCCAAGTAAAAGAAGTAGTTGTCATGGAAATGGGGGAATTTGTGGTGCATTCAGAAGCTCATTCTCTGCGTGTGTGTTTGTAGGTCTCAGGGCAGGTGTGTCAGGCTCTTTCAGCGGTTCAGTCATCAGCAGACTGTTGGTCAACGCCGACCCGTTCAGTTGTGACCCAGAGAACCTGTAAGTCTGTCTGTGTTTGAAATGCGCTGCTACATCTGTTTATCATTACAATTGAAAATGATTAAAGGGTTGAGGAGGTAAATAAAAGGAACTAAAATTAGTCAAATTTTCAGATTGATATTATCTCTCTCACGCTGCTTTAACCGCGTGTCGCTCTCTCTTCTGGTCCAGGGATCTCTACACAGAGAAATGTGTGATGAATAATTATTTTGGAATCGGCCTGGATGCCAAAATCTCTCTGGACTTCAACAACAAACGTGATGAGCACCCAGAGAAATGCAGGCGAGTAATCACAGCTGTACTATTTACATCTAAACAAAACCTCTTTAAATAAATCACATCCCAACACAATCACATACAAACATATCAGACAAGTATGATCACACCCGAAAAAATAAAAATAATTCACTTCATATTTCAATACAGTGACCTCCAAAAATAAGCATTATCACATTCTAACCTAATCACAGTTTTTGTGACAATTGCAATCAGAGTTTACAATTATTCTCAAAACAATTTAAAACACAATATGCTTTAAAGTGACAGAAATACATTTTGGTTTTATTAAGTAGTTATTAATAATAGTTTCATGTAACCCTTAATGGGTAAGTTCATCCCAAGATCAAATGTGTGTGACATTTTACTTGTTTTGAGACCTCTCGGCGTCTACGGAGCACAAATAAAGATATTTAGGTGACATCCGAGACATTTCCAGGCCTCCTCATAGACATCATGGTTATAGTTGTTGTCCAGGTCCAGAAAAGTACTGAAGACATCGTCAAATTTGTCCATCCGCTCATAATTGGCTCGATTAGATTTTTTAAAAAGCGACAAAAATACTTTGTGCGAAAAACTAACCAAATTAACGACTTTAATGGATATATTCTCCTCTGTCATGTCAGTCCATGGTACACGTTCACAAAAGCACTGTGACGCATGCTCATTCGGTGGCGGCAGAACCCGGCGTTCTGATTGACAACCCCTAAGCGCAGTTCTGTGTTTATAAGAGGTCGACTGCTGTAATTAAGTTGATCATCGCAAAATGTCTGATGTAGTGAATTCAATGAGGAACAGAATTATTTAAACACTATTCTTCATCAAATATGTAAGAATTATCATGAGCTTTGATCCCAATTATAAGTAATATTTTCTCCACCACCCTTTGTAAGGGAAACAAATATCAATCCAAATTGGGATGAATTTAATTAATAATGATCAATTATTATTATCTGGATCAAATTCATGATTTGGGGAAATCACTTAGCATTACGAGCAGGTAGCAAGAATCGGCATGTTTAGGGACTCCGGATTATGAGCATGAACTACAAACAACATCACGTGTGAAATAAAACAGGACTTTATTATCTAGACTAGACACATACTAATCTAACATACACACACATACAGTTAAGCATTAGAAGATGGTTGAAGTTGAAGCAGAGAAGAACAGAGCATGGATTATGGCAGTATATGATATTCAGAAGATCAATAGCCTGAACTAAACATCAGTTTCTTCTTGTAACGGACCTTTGTTAAAAGGATTAATGATGCCCTATGCATCCATTAATCAGACTAAGTTTGATACTTGCACGTCTTGCCCATCAAAAGAAAGAAAGAGTCCTGATGCAGTTTGTTAAGGCTCCAGTTGATCTTGGCTGAAAGTGATCAGAGAGAACCAGTTTTATGCAGAGGAAAAAGACGAGGCCGCAGCCTGGCACAAACTTATGGGTTAAAGGTGAAGTCTTCTTCTAGTCCATCCTTTGGTGATGCAGAACGCATCGAGAGAAAGAAGAGCAAAACCAAGAGAAAAGGAAGCGCGAGGAAGAGCGAGAAAGAATCTTCTCGTGGTCTCTTTTAAACTGTGAGGATGTCACATCCTACAGACGTGACTGGTCCAATCAGGAGATGGCAACTTTGGAGGGAAAGTTAACTGTTTTTGTCTTTCAGATGGTGTTTTGCATGTGAAAGCTGATTGGATGTTCACTAGAAGACTACTAAGAGTTTGATAAAACTAACAAGAAAAGAGTTACCAAAACACAACAAACATCAACGCGAAGGACATCACAAATGTAGCTCATAGACACCAAACATGATCTAAATATCATCTTGGTTAAATGAGTTACTACAAATCTAATAATTCCAGTAGTTAAACACACATTCATGGATACGTTGGATTAATGTTAAAACAGACATAACAACATGAACATTAATACATGGAAATGTTATAAATGAATGTGTACATTTCCATATAAATGCATTTATAATTGTAGGTCTATCCCCAAAGTGAGTAAAGAGAGTTCAGCTCCATACATTCCAATGGGTCGTAAAATACTCTATCTTGATGAATTGGTGTGAGTTGCTATGGTCACCAGAGATCTTGTCCTGCCCTTGGTGTAAGTTGCAGATTGGGGGTTGACCCCCAAGCGACTAGCGTGCTGGTGGGGTGAGGGGTGTTGTTGTAATATTTAAGAAATTTAAGTAGTTATGCGTGTCTGATCCGTCTCAGGTACTACACTGAAGATTTCGATATTTAGGAATACTTGCACTTTTTTTGCAAATGCGCATGTGTTGAAGTGCTCAGCACCATACACAGAGGAGAACATACTGGTTAAAGTTGTTATTTTAGTTTGTTTTGCTCACATTAAGTATTCTTGTCGCTTCAAAAAATTCAATTGAGCCACTATGATCGGATGTACCAACTTCACAATGTCTTTAGTACTTTTCTCGACCTTGACAAAAACTATAACCATGATGTCTATGAGGGGGTGTGGAAATCTCCCGAAAGTCACCTAAATGTAGTTACTTGTGCTCCGAAGACACTGGGAGGTCTCAAAACATGTTGAACGTCATGTGGGTAAGTTCAAAATCGCACAAATGAGATTTTGGGATGAACTTAACCTTAAGACATCAACATTTTTTACGTGCAATTAACTTTTAAATATATCCTGGAGTTAATACACTATCTATTTTTATACAACTTTTTCTGTAAATGATATTTCATCTTGCTGTATATAACACATACCTTTTACTTATTTTTACTTGTACATATTTACATACACAAATAACTTTACTCTCTATAGCTTTACTCTGTATTGTATTTCTTATTTTTTTTACCCTTAGGCCCTTATTTAAATCATCTGTGTAACTGTTTTGTATTGTTTGATGGTCTCTGTGTGTTGTTGCTGATTCTGTGTACTGGATGCTCATGTCACCTAAACAAATTCCTTGTATGTGCAAACATACTTGGCAATAAAGCTCTTTCTGATTCTGATACTTACTTGTGTTTACTGTTTACTGAGACATTTTGTTAGAACCGGTCGAATGCTGTAGTGATGTGATGTCATCGCCATCACCTAAATTGACAAGTGCTGCATGTGTGTGTTTATTCAGGAGTCGCACTAAGAACATGATGTGGTATGGAGTTCTGGGGACTAAAGAACTTCTGCACAGAACTTATAAGAACCTGGAGCAGAGAGTTCTGCTGGAGGTGAGAGAGAGTGTGTGTTGATTTATGTGTGTTTGGAAACAGCTGGTGTGTTTGTGAGTTTAATCTGTGTGTGTTTGTGTGTAGTGTGATGGCAGGCCCATTCCTCTCCCCAGTCTTCAGGGAATCGCCGTGTTAAACATTCCCAGTTACGCAGGAGGAACAAACTTCTGGGGCGGAACCAAAGAAGATGACGTAGGTTTTTGTTGTTGCTGGTGTATGTACTCTTGTTTTTTCTGTCTGAAATATAAACGTGTGATTGAGACGAGCTGTGATCCCAACACGTGTTTTTGCTCCAGACGTTTACAGCGCCGTCATTCGATGATAAGATTCTGGAGGTGGTGGCTGTATTCGGCAGTATGCAGATGGCTGTTTCTAGAGTCATTAATCTACAACATCATCGTATAGCACAAGTACTGGACACACGCTCACACAAACACACACACAGAACGCTCTGTGACGGTTTTAGTGATGTGTGTGCGTCTCTCGCAGTGCCGGACGGTGAAGATCACTATTCTGGGAGATGAAGGTGTACCTGTACAGGTGGATGGGGAGGCCTGGATTCAACCGCCTGGATACATCCGGATCCTTCACAAGAACCGCACGCAAACCCTCACCAGAGACCGGGTGTGTGCACATACATAACACAATCATACATAAGACACACATATCTGTACAGGCTCTGGGTCAGAGAGTTGTAACATTTAGTAGATGTTGCTTGTGTTGTAAATAATGTATACGTGGTGCCCAGTTTTATATTGTCAATGTAATTTGATACTACACATGTACTTATTATAAGTTATTTCTGTGTGTGTGTTTCTCAGGCTTTTGAGAATACACTGAAGTCATGGGAGGACAAACAGAGAGGTGAGATACCACGGCTAGTATCCCAGCATGCATCACAGCCAGAGATCGTTTCTGAAGAGGAAACAGCTCATATCAGCCTGTTCGGACAGGCGGCTGGAGGTCTGATACACAGGTATACACACATCACACACAACACAACATTAGATTAACTACATTAACATTGATTTTATAAGGATGTTTCTCTCTGTTTGTACTCTTTACACTTAACGTTCCTCAGTTTTTTTATTTGATCATGTAAAGATGCTTTAAAACAATGTACCAAAGTAAAAAACGCTATATTTATTAAATGGAATTGATTTGAATTGAATTGAACACATGATCACTTCTAGGGCTGCTTGATTATGATAAAAATCATAAAATATATGATTTATAAATTAGATGATAAAATATTTTTCCAATATTGAGATTATTAATGTATTATTATTTAATTTATTTACCTTATGTATTTATTAACTTCGGAAACAATACAAAATAAAAGATTTATTAAAAAAAGTATATCTTTTATATACATTTAAATATATAATATAAAAACAGATTTAAAAAAATGCATCAAAATACTGAAAAACACATATTCAAAATTTTGGTAAACATATGACTAAACATGACCCGGTCTTGCGGGGAGCTTGTTTGTTTGTTTTGAAAGAGGTAAAAGTGGCACAACAATTGAAAAATGTAATGGATAATAAGTTACGATTAATTTGTTTGTGTGTGTTTAGTATCAGGGAAGTGGCTCAGGCTCATCCCACAATTGAGCAGGAATTGGCCCATGCGGTCAACGCCAGCTCTAAAGCCATGGATCTGGTGTACGCCAACTCAAAAACCAGTGGGGTGAGTCAATCATTTCATTATACACACCCCTCTTGTGTGACAGGTACAGATTTAGACTCATTTTGTTTGTGTGTGTGATAGGGTTTGACATGTAATGTAGTGATGCAGATGGTCAGTGATGTGAAAGCGTTACACAGTGAGACAGAGCTGCTGCTCACGGGGAAGATGTGCCTGGTGAGTAATTATTGATAAATCCTTGTTTCCGTTTGGGTTTAAAGTGAATCATTGTCTTTCTGGACGTGAGACATTTGTATAGTAAAAGTGTTGCTCACTCTGTCTATCTCTCTCTCCTCTGCAGCAGTTGGAACCTCCTCAGCGAGAGCAGCTGATTGGTGCGTTGGCTGATGTCACTCAACAGTTCCGCAGACTGACAGACATCAGCTGGCTCAGTCAGATCATTGACCCGGCCGATGATGAGGTCAGCAACTGAAAATATTATTAGTTGATACATGAACATCATGTTTTTGATTTTCTGGTGTCTTTAAACTAATCTAACTGTATGTTTGTATGTGTGTGTGTGTGTGTGTGTGTGGGTGTGTGTGGGTGTGTGTGTGCAGGTACAGCTGTCTGATTTCTCCAAGAGGAGTCGTTCTGCTAAATTTCGCCTCAAATTTAAGAAAGATAAAAACAACAAGAATAAAGAGACGTGTGCCGCCTTCAACATGCCTGGTATGTCAAAACATCTGACCTTTCACCTCTGTATAGGAATAAAGTGTGTGTGTATGTGGGGAATTGGGTACATGTATTCTGTGTGTGTGTGCGTTTGTGCGTGCATGTTTGTAATAGGGATGAGTCACGAATTTCGAATATTCTAATAGTATATTAAATTATAGAACTTCGAATAGTGTGTGCGATCTTAAAAAACTCGAAGTTACGCACACTGTACCCCGCGTGGCATAACGGAAACAGTAAATTGAGACGATGTCAAAAATGTGTTCTGTGTGAAGGTCCTTTAATAAAATGAATGCAATGCAAAGCTGGCTTATCATGGATCAACAACTATGATGCACAATCATTTGAGGGCGAAACACCCAGCAGGTCCATCCACAGGTCAGCAATCAGTTGCTACTTTATGGTCAGAACAACCAATTTTTTTTGCGGAGCAAATAACAGCTCTAACTAGCAAAATGAGCGCTAATGTTATGCTTCAGATCGGCTTTGTCGGAGGAGAGGGTTTTAAAAATCTTATGGAGTTTCTACAGCCCGAGTTTACTGGTCGTCTAGAAAAAGGATCACTGCCAGACTGCAGAAACTTTTTAATGACAATAGAAACTGAAGCCTTTTGAGCTGTTAATTCATGAAATCGCTCCGAACTGTTAATAAATGCCGTCATTGATATGTTTTACGCGTGTTAAGTCTGGCCTAAAATCTTTATGGCTTTAATATATTTTCCTGATCAATCACACTGTTTTTTATTTGGTATAAATGTGCATGCTCATATTTTACAAGGAAATGTCCTAGCATTATTATGATTGACGTACTGTTAATAAGTGCCGTCATTCGGTTGTTAATATATTAATGTTTCAGCGCGTTATCTTAATGTATTGCTTGATCTAAGATTGCCTATTCCATAATACATAAAGCAGTGCGCCGTCATACGGATTGAGAAGGGGGAGTCTGAAGACCTGGAGCATGCAGTTTTGCGCCCCAGGTAGTTTTACGCCCCATGCAGTTTTAGGACCCTGTTGTTCCTTATTTCTCCAGTAGGGGTTTGCTGTTCATAATGAACCACCAGAACAGACCTAACAGATAACTTCGTCGTCAATCGCGAATTAGAGGTATGGGAAATAATCGTTTTCCTCACTAAGAAATGGTCCAGCATGCATCGTTTTTTGACGATTAATTGATATTGTTATGAATTAATTTTAACATCTTAACATATATATATAATATAGATATTGGTGAGTGTAATTTAAACTCAAAGACAATACAATTAATACTTATTGGCGACCAGGTCAGTGTTGTGTCTGGATCAACCTTAGCTAACCACGTGTATGCCAACTCGATATCTCTTACTCATTTTCATATTTATTTTCTTTATAATTTATTCTCATTTTGTCTCCGTAGTCAATGCGAGATGGCCTGTCCTGGTAAGATATTATTCTGGCCCTGTTAACTTGCGTTCTTTATTATATATAAATTATTTCAGTTTAGCTGCACACATACTCAAGTTTTTTATAAAAAAAAACAATAATTGAGCACCAACAACCACAAACATGTTCAAACTCAAATTGAAAACATAAGTCCCATATGGATCTTGATTTGAGTTGTTAAAGAGAGGATCCAATTATCTATTGTACATACAATATACCTCTTTGATATTTTCCATTAAATATTTTAACTTAATGATCTGAATTAAAATGTATGAGCACCTTATGTGGGTTTTATCACGTTTGTGATTGTTAATGCTCAATTATTCGTGTATCTTGTTTTCTTAATAGTAGTTGTTGGCTGGCTAATTAGGCTTATGTTGTGATATCATTGATCTCGTTTGTAATAACACTTGGAAATAATTAAAAAAATATTAAATGATCATGCAGTTGTACTGTCTTGTTATTTCCAAAAAGTTTTAGAAATATAAATCTCTATGAACTTGTATGATTATACAGCGGGCGTAATACTGCATACTCCCCCTATTGGAGAAATAAGGAACAGCAGGGGCGTAAAACTGCCGGGTGTAAAACTGCCTGGGGGCGCAAAACTGCATGCTCCAGGTCTGCAGACTCCCCATATAGTACGGATTTGAAGCGTAAATGTTCTCTCTCTCTCCGTTTGTGTGTGTGTAATACTGTAAATGCGTCCATGTGGGGGAGGGTTGCGAATTTCGAATAATTTTCGAATAGGTCTCATGGATCTTCGAATATTATTTTTGCTTTAAATGCCCATCCCTAGTTTGTAATATGTCTAATAAGTGTAGTTATGTGTGTTAGAGTAGTGTGTGTGTAATATGTTTTAGTGTAAAGTGTGTAACAGTTTGAGGGTAGTGTGTGCGTGTAAAATGTGTTTAAGGTCAATGTGTGTGTAGTATTTTGAATTTTGCAAGCTTTTGAGTGTGTGTGTGTGTGTGTCCGTGTGTGTTAGTAAATGCGTGCATGTAATGTTTAAAAGTAAGGTGTGTATACAGTATGTAATACATATGAGCTTTATTTGTGTGTTTATCATTTGTATACTGTGTGTTTGCATATAATATTTGAAGTGTGTGTGTGTGAAACTTGAGTGTGTAATGTATGTGTTCATGTAATGTGTAAGAGTTATATGCGTGTATGTGTAATACAAATGTGTCACATTAGTGTACTTTGTGTGTGTGTGTAATATGTGTGTGCATGTTCCCTGTGCAGTGTATCAGTGGGGTGTGGAGGAGGTGGGCGTCTGGTTGGAGATGCTCTGTCTGTCAGAGTATAAGGAGATCTTCAACAGACACGACATTAGAGGACCAGAGTTACTTCAGCTGGAGAGAAGAGACCTCAAGGTATAACCTGTGTGTTTATGTCATAAAAACATGATTTTTCGCCCCAGAGCTGACTTTGAGAAAAAACATTTTTAATCTTGTGTGTTTGTTTGTGTCAGGACTTGGGTGTGACTAAAGTGGGTCACGTGAAGAGGATCTTGCAGGGTATCATGGATTTGAGTCCAAACTGCACCGCCAGCGAAGCGTAAACGCTCCGGAGCCAATCAGATGCCTCGTTTAGACGTGACGCAGCCTCACCCAGCCAATCAAACGTTAAGTCACGACTGAAGCCAGCCATACGCAGAACGCCACCTCATAGGGACCAACGCAGACTCCTCTCGGAGGTCAACCAATAATAGTGCCTTCTCTCCACTGCCTTTGTGACATCAACAGCCATCAGCACTAATATCAGAAACTTGGAGAGACATCGTCTGAAGAAACAGCCAAAACAGAAATCAGAATTTATTATGATCTTAATTTTAGAAACAACATGAAATCCCAAATGGCCGTATTTACTTGATGCCGTCTCTGTGTTTTTCGTAATCTTTCATCAAAATGTTCGAACTTTTTCTAACATACTGTATGATGATGTACATGTTGTTTTGAAAATGTCTGCAGAGGAGAGCATATGTAGACACACACTCTTGTGAACCGTCTCTGCTTTTTAACTTCTTGACAATCAATCTTATCGACTCGATCCATCTCGCTCTTTTCCTCCATGTGTGTGTGAACAGTAGGTTTCCTCATGGAGGAGTTTTAGAGAGCCTTGAGCAACATTCCACCAGCTTTCTGAACGATCGCATATCAACCCCAACTGTGCTGAACCCCAACATCCCTGATAGCACACGAACATTTGGGAGACATCTATTTGATATCTGCATTTACATCTGCAAGACATTTTTGCTCATCTGCAATGCGTCCCCGAGACGTCTGCTGTCAGATGTCATATAGACGTCAAGAAGATGTCTGTAAGATGTTTATGATTTAGAATGGATGTAAAACTGCTCTTTCGAAGATGTTTAGCAGATGTTTTTACACGGCAGATGTTTTCCAAATCTCTAGATCTTTAGCAGACATCTTACTAGGTACCTGTGCTATCTGGGATTTGAATTAAGTGTCATACAGATGCTTTCTCTTATCCCACCAAATGCGCCTGTCAGCAGTGATAGACAGTCTGACCCTCAACATTGTAAACCAAATAGACACCTACAACAACGTTTACCTCTGTGAAAATCATGACATCATGCGTTTTTTTTTACATGAATACATACAAAAATAGTGTTTTACTAGAACAACAGGAACATGTTTGGAATAAAAAGTACAAAATAGTTTCATGACCAATACATTTTGTAAATGTCAATTAAAACTTGCAGAAAAAGTTTATTTCGGATTCTGCATACAAACCCAACATTACACTTGACTTGCCTTAACAATGCTGTATCTAAACAATGACTGGTGTTTATGACAAACACTACGTTTACCCTTTAAATGTCTTATACACTCCACATGTATGTGAGAGAACGCTTATAAGACATATTGTGTAATGTGGTCAGATCAGACTTGTCATGTTGTCATATTGGACGCTAGATTGTCCGATCTCTCTTGACTGTTAAATATTTATTTTATTGATAAGTTATAACCGAATGCATTCATGTGATGTCCATCTCTCATTCCCGTTTTATTTGTTATGTACATAGACCATCATTAAGAATGTAAATACCTTCTTTGTGTACAGAGAAGCATTCTGAATTAAAATCAGGTCTGTGTTTGAAACTCTGGGTTTGCTTTATTTACAACTGATACAGAAAACAATTATATCATTGATTTTCTTAATAACGTGTCTGTAATATGTCAAAAAAGTAAAACTGTGTTTTATTATCAAGATTCCTTTAAAACATCACAGATAGTTAGATTCAGAAAGTTCAATGATTCTAGTTGAAATTAGTAGGTGATTACTAATGTTTGTTATTATTTGATTTTAAATCGGATAAAATAAAATTAGATATTTGTAAGATACATGATACATTGAACTTATAGTAGTAAGATTTAAATGGAATAGATAAATGTGGGAACATTTAAATATGCAAAATAAACACCTCTGGGTGAAAATAAATATTAAAATGTG
This sequence comes from Triplophysa tibetana, assembly GCA_008369825.1. NCBI lineage: Eukaryota > Metazoa > Chordata > Actinopteri > Cypriniformes > Nemacheilidae > Triplophysa > Triplophysa tibetana. The sequence continues at coordinate 23,250,974 of CM017917.1, forward strand.
TATAAAACAAGTTTAAATAACTACAGAAAACATTTAGTAACGAATTTTAAAAAATCATATTAATACATTTATTTATTTTAGCTCTTGCAGATACCATTGTAGGTTTGATTCTCCGTTCCCAATAACGCGATAAAAAATTTAGGCATCGAAAAAAATCATTGCGTTGGCCGGGAATCGAACCCGGGTCAACTGCTTGGAAGGCAGCTATGCTCACCACTATACCACCAACGCCCGATGTATTAAGAATGTCACAAATATATATTAATCTTGTTACAAATTCAGAAGTTATAACTTATTATTATTTATTTTGAGTTATTCTAGTGCCGAATAAAGGTAAAAGTACGTTATGAACAAATATTATGTTCAGGCTGATTGTATAAAATTCGTATATTTTCTTCTCAGAACTCAGTCAGTATAATTAGCTTGCTAGCAGCTAACGTTAAACACACCAACAGTTGCGTCGCTTCGATCGTCTGCTCAATCATCAGATTTTTAACCCTCATAAGTCTGACACGTCTGATCTGATTATTACTGTACGTGTATGAATGAATGTGTATCTGACGCAGTTAATCAGACATTCATTGTGAATTGTGTAACGTTACTCTGTAGCTAAAGCGAAACACCTCAAATGGATCTATTTGATGATCTTCCAGAACCTACTAACGACCCAGGTGAGCTTATTTATTCATTATCATAATATAAATAGAACAATATCCATCTTGTATGCGTTATCAATTTAAATGTGTGTGTTTTGACACCCTAACCCAAATCGTGATATAAAGTGCATGACTGCACAAGACTGGCCTCGGTATTACTAACATATATGATTCCATATGATCTAAGATTGCATCTATTAAATCACTAACGTTGAAATATAAAATGATTATGCTAAGTATATATTAATGTGGTTTGGGGTTTCTTTTCTGTATAGAGATACACACACGTGTGTATAATGTGTAGTTTGTGACGTAATGCTGTCCCCGTATCCAGCACACTACTGTATGCTTCACTTGCGTGTATTTGGCATTACTGTACTGAATGTCTTGGAAAATGACGTAGTTTTGAGGTGTGTGATGTGTATTTCAGGTCCAGTTAAAGCTGCAGAGGAGAGCAAGGAACAAGATGAAGATCGAGGAGAGAAGAGGAAGCGATATCAAGTGAGCTATGAGGAGGAGACTCAGGTGGAAGACAAAAATCAGGAGGCAAAGAAAGTTTGTAAAGGTTTTCAGCTCTCTGCACCCATAGTGTTACTGCCTGAGGATGTGAGTGTAACGGTGGGATGTGATGTTCATGGTCTCTTTGTGTCGCTGCAGATCAAGTCAGGCTGATGGGGTTTGTTGCAGCGAGACGTGGAGAGAGAGACGAGATGCAGGACGCACACGCCGTGCTTCCAGACATGACCGCGAGTGTCACGAATCTCCCCTCACAAGTGTGAGTGTCCCAAACATTACCTCCATCTGCATTCTCACCAGACTTCAGTAATGTGTTTTGTGTAATGTTATGGTGTGTTTTTCAGATCACGGCTTGCGTACTTCGCTGTGTTTGACGGTCATGCTGGAGCTCGGGCATCTCAGTTCGCTGCAGAGAATCTTCATCTCACGCTGGCCAGCAAATTTCCTAAAGGTACAAGACGAGCCACGTCGCACTTCAGATGTGTTAGTGAGCCGGTTTCCATAATGCATTATGATTTGCAGGTGACGTCGGGAATTTGGAGAAGCTGGTGAGGAAGTGTTTGCTGGACACCTTTCGTCAAACGGATGAAGAATTTTTGAAGAAAGCCTCCAGCCAGTAAGTTCTGCTTTGATTTGGTTGTGAAAGCATCTATGAGCAACCTCATACTGCTTTTGTGTGTTTGTAGGAAGCCTGCATGGAAGGACGGCTCCACAGCTACATGTATGTTGGTGGTTGATGATGTTCTTTATGTAGCAAACCTGGGAGACAGTAGAGTATGTATGAATGTCTGCTTAGTAACCTGTGATCCTTTGATATTAAAGTCACCTTGAAATCAAACAGTGATAATTATAAATGATTGTTTTTTTATTAATTTGCACTTGTAATCTTAAATTGAAAGCTCCTCTCTCCCTCTCAACAACAACTCTTCAACACATACCACCAGCAACAATAAAGAGGTAGAAATATACAGACTCATCGATGGCCAGGCATTTATAGCCCTTACCTCCCAACTCACATCAAAACTCAAAAAGGGCAAAATTAACGCCCGCACTACATTTCATGCTAATTTCAGAAGCCGTTTCACACGGATGTACGTCACGATACGGAAAATAAGTCAATCGCAATTTCCATTTCATGGCGACTTTAACATCAACATAAAACCAAAATCAACCCTGATGTTAAAATGTGAATGAGATCTTAAGCAAATACAAAATAAATTGCATTCATTGTTTTTAATTCTTTATCTCCTGATGCTAATTGTAAATTGCTGCATAAACACAACGTGTGTGTCTGTTAGGCGGTGATGTGTCGTCTGGAGAAGGCTGAGGATTCTGGGAAGAGAAAGTGCGTGACTCTGGCTCTCAGTAAAGAACACAACCCCATTATTTATGAGGAGCGCATGAGGATTCAGAAAGCGGGTGGCACGGTCAGGTGTGTGTCCGTGTACACATCAGGATTGTTTGTGATCATGGGTCAAGATTGACCAAACCGTTTTGTGTGTTTGTTTCAGGGACGGGCGAGTGCTCGGTCTGCTGGAGGTCTCTCGATCTATAGGTGACGGCCAATATAAAAGGTGTGGGGTCATTTCCACTCCAGACATACGCCGCTGTCAGCTTAGTCAAAACGACAAGTGAGTTTTTCCACAGACAAACACAGCAGGATGATCTCTTGTCATATTGCATCCACGTCCTGAACTCTCTTATGGTGTTTATCATCGTTCATGGGTGTAATTTTGTTTAAAGTTAAAGGGTGTTTAAATATTGTTTCTTGGTTTTCCTTCAGATTTGTTGTTCTGGCATGTGATGGGCTTTTTACAGTCTTCTCTCCAGAAGAGGCCGTTCAGTTCGTGCTAAACGTTCTAGAGGTCCTTATGTGTACATGCTTTGACTTTGAATTGACAACTTGTTACATAAAAAGTCAGTGCTGTCCCATGACTGTGAATATGACAGAAATAAAATCTGTTTTTGTCTTTTAGAATGAGACCGTGGAGGTTAAAGAGGGGCAAACTGAAGAGATGGTGCGATATGAGGCAGCATGTCAGCGATTGGCCAGTGAGGCAGTGAGGCGGGGCTCTGCAGACAACGTCACTGTTATTGTCGTCTCCATTGAGTTTTGAAGTTGTTGTTTACATATGCAAACACAAACAGACCCTCTTCTGTTACACAAACACACACTGATATACATAAACGCATGGATTCTGGGATGGTAATGAAAAAGAAAAATTATTATTGACTCTCAACTTGGTTTTTTTTTCAAAGCAGGGCTTCTGAAAACACTGTGTCGGATATAAGTTTTTGTGCTTTTTGGCATCCAAACGAAATAAAATTTTTATACTGGCTCACATTATCTGTCTTTATTTACTTTTATGTGTATGTAGTGGTTATATAAATGCAATATTTTGTGCTTAACTTCATTAGCATTAAACCTGTTTTTAGTTTATTTAACATTCATCTTACAAGAGCATCTTGTTGAGATCAATGCACTCTTTTAAAAGAGAGACTAGGATAACACCAGAATGTCCACATCACAACCAGAAAAGTGAACCGTGGCCAATACTTAATCAGGAAGACGTGATCGAACAAGGCCAGGGGACAAATTTGGACAGGACAACCGGATTACACCCATTCTCTGAGAGAATTAAGGATTTGTGTCCTCAATGGAAGTCAATGGCGTCCATTATTGTCTGGTTATCAACATTATTTAAAATACCCTTTTTTATGTTTTGCAGAAGAAAGTTATTTAGGTTTTGAATGAAGTGAATGTGATTTAAGTGATTTATTCTTTTAACTGTGTGATTCCATATTTTATGTTTTAATAAGTATAGGATTTGTTCACCTTTTAATTCACCCCTTACCTTTGAGTCAGACTTTTATTTTGAAATTCGCAGACCGGACCATCGTGACAGCGCACCGGAAGCGCGACTCTAGCATCATGAACAAACACATACGCAGCTGTCAACGCAAATAGGGCGAGTTCACACCGATGCAGGTGCGGTATTTTAATACAAGTGAATGACACCCATTGTTGTCGCTGCATGTTGCACGAGTGATGCATTTTTCCGCAGGTGAATTGTTTTATTAACGGACTGACAGCGGTGCTGATGAGGGAATATGAGATAACGGTTCACACTGATGCCTCTGGCCGCACTCGTGCATTATTTATCTGCAGCTCTGACAGTTTTGTAGTTCATGACAACGAGTGTGTAAATACTGAGGACAGAGTCAAAGCCTGAGCATGGACACTTTGCTGGACTTTGAGGAGTGCATCAGAGACTCACCTGCCTTCAGGTATTAATAACTCTTCTTTGCTCACTGTGTCTCTCATGTGCAGTAGTAGTGAGTTCCGGGCTCTGGTGTTTGACATGTCAGGCACTGTGGCAGCAGTGTCATGTTGTATTGTATCTGCTAAGTATTTCATATTATTTTAGATGAACCCCATTGTTGTATAAATTGTTTATCAGAATATAAAAAGTACACACTTAACAGAAATCTTTAGGTCCTGCACATTCTTTGCTTTTTCAGCATCTTTTGCACATTTGATGCTTTTCTGTGAATTTGGGTTTTGGATTTGTTTTGCATTTGTGGAACCTATGCAGGTGTTAGTACCGTTAAAATTATGTTTGTGTGTGTGTGTGCACTGCAGGAAGTCTCTGGACCGGTGTGAGAATGACTTCACAGAACTGGAGAATCGCGTGGAGAAAGTAAGACCATTTTCTTTTGACATTTTTAAGTGTTTTATTTTTTGCAACTTGATTTGAACAAACACTATTTTAGACTGAATGTGTGATTTTTCATGATGTGAGGCCTTCTTCTCAATCTGAAGGTCATGAAGTTGTGCGGTCAGATGGTGGAGGCAGGACAGAGTTACACCAACTGTAATCAGCTCTTTCTGTCTGCGCTGTCAGAGTTTATGGTGTATCATAAGAGCGACGGTGTTATTCTGGTGAGTACGTGTGTTTGGATTCATAGTACACATTGACCAGACTTGATATATATATACATGTTGAGGGCACATTTGTCATGTTTGTTCATGATTCTGTAGAGCTGTCTACGTCAGTTTAACCAGGGCCTCCAGGAAATGATCCAGTTTCAGACCGTGAGTTTGTGTCTTATTCTGTTTTTATTAAGTCGATTGTATTAAGTGTCAAATCTGCATGTCTGAAAAATCTTGAAGACATTGTGAAATCATGTACATTGTGAATAGGCCCATTTGTAAACTTTCTGCTTCGTTCATTTGAAATAATGTTGCGGTTTTCTTATTTAGATGCTGTTTGATCAAACCCAGAGAGCCATTACTCAACAACTCACAAACCTCCTGTCACGGTATGTAACATCACACTCAGACTCAAACACCGACTTTCACACTTGTCAAAATATTAAAATTGGTTTTTCTGTGGCAGATTTGTACCACAGATTCGAGACACTCGGCGTGAGTTCGTCAGGATAGGAGATGATCTTGAGGCCGCGGTTTTGAAAAACACTCAGGTCAGCAGACATAAACCCGCAGACGCAGAGAGAGCATCTCACCTGCTGCTCGCCACAAGAAAGTGCTACCAACACTTTGCCCTGGATTACTGCTTGCAGGTGACCACAGATCATCTTAACCCGCTTATTAAAGAGAAACTGAAAACAGTTATTTACATCAACTAGCATCCGTGACCATTTTGCCCTTTCTTTCAGACCCTTAAGGGCTCAGCATACTACATTCGAAATCGAAAAACGACCGTCTGTGAGCTGATTTCGAACTAAATCTGGTCAAAACAACAATTCGTTTCACTAGTTCGCCACAGCAAACCAAACAGAACTCTCCGGGAAAGTTTGTCTTGGCCGGTAAAGACCCTCGGGAAATAAAGCGTCATTTTATAACGCAGAATGGTAGTTAAAAAAAACTACCAAAACACACAACGAAAGCGCAATTCGCATGGACTATGCCGAGCCCTTAAGAATTCATCAATAAATGTCCAGTTTACAATTACCCCTCAACATTTTGAAGAGCTTTTGCGTTCAAATTGTGACATACAGTGGAGAACAGAGAGGTTTTGTACTAATGTTATATTTGATTGACATCATGAAGCCAGTGACGGAGGGACAGAAGTTGATTGGCTCATGCTTTGTTTGTTTTGACTCAGACCTGACAGATCCTGTTTCTATTATGTATTGTTTACTTTTAGACTAACTTTCTAAACCCTGCACATGTTACTCATGCATAACCTAATATTATTGCCCAGAGGTTGTGTTAAAACTTGTCTTTAAAAAATGGTGCTTCAATTCTGACCGTAATGTAACACAAACTAAAAAACCTTCCAAACAAATACATCTGGATCATATTTCATCCCAAAACCAAGATGAAAAAGAGAAAAAAAGTTTTTTTACACAAAGAATACAAAAGCCCCTTGGAGGTATTAATCATAGTTCATAATGATTCTCGATTCTTTTCTCGCAGATGAATAACTTCAAAGTCCAACAGAAGCTGGATGTTCTGAACTCGGTGAGATGTTCTACTCATGCTTTGACGTCTTGAGCAGCCAAATGTGTTTTGCTAAATAAATTGTGGGTTTCTTTGCAGGTTTTCTCCTATTTTCACGCTCAGAACACGTTTTTCCACCAGGGATTTGACCTGCTGAAAGATCTCGAGCCCTCTATGAAAACAATGGCCTCCCAGGTCATACGAAACACATACATCCCATATTTACACGTAGACACAATGTATTTAATTGCACTCTACGCACAGTGTGAGACACATATATGGTTGATGAATATTGAAGTTGATATCGAATGTTTTCTGCGAACAGCTTTCTCAGCTGTCGATTGACTGCACTGCCAAGAGGAAAGATCTAGAAAACACACACCTGCTCGTTCAACAGAGGGTGAGATTTGAACACTAGCTATGAAACCTTTAGAGACGATTCACAGAGGCGGATATCAAAATTGTTTGTCTGTCATTCTGGATTTGTCAGGTGATAACAGGAAGTTGATGAATTTATTCTTTTTTTAGGATGCGTCTGGAGATGCCGTTATTGTGTGTAATCCGTCCGATGGAGGAACGATTCAAGGCTACCTGTTTAAACGCTCACGCAAGAAGAACAAGACCTGGAAGAGGTGAGAGAGAGATGAGATGTCTACCTAAACAGCATTTCAAGCCATCACAGTCAGTCCCTTTCTTTCTTATGAGACCCAACGGGACGGTCATGTCAATAATTTTGTCTCTTTCCTTTCAGGTGTTGGTTTTCTACTGAAAATAATCAGTTAATCTACTCCAAATCACACAAGGTACACAAACGTCTGTGTAGCATTGAGTAATTGTGTTAATATTTCTCAGCAGGTTCACGTTGTTTCGTTGTGTGTCCGTGTGTGTTTTAGGTGCAGGCCGTCGTCCTGTTTGATGATCTGCGTCTGTGTGCTGTGAAATCTCTGGAAGCCATCGATCGCCGTTTCTGTTTTGAGCTGCTGTCAGTTCAGAAGTAAGATGATGAAACACACACACACACATAGTGAGATCACTGTCCTACTGTAGTATTTACTTGTCAAGGAATACAGAATCTGCACCTGTGTTTGTACTCTCTCTCCTCTAATTGTAATGGAAAATCTCAAGTATGGGTTTGTGTATTAAATCATGAATATAAATGATTGCAAACTAAAACACAGTTGAATTTTATGGAATTACGAGAAAATGCTCTGGACGGCTGCTGTAAACATAAACACACTTGTTTGTGTTTGCAGGTGTTGTGTGCTGCAGGCAGATACTGAGGAGCTGAAGCTGGCATGGATAAACGCTGTTCAGGGTTGTATAGACATGGCGTACCGTGATCAAATAGCCAATCAAAACACTCAGGTACACAAACAAACACATACTTTAGGACCAAGGACTCTAATGTGATGATGGGTTAATACCTAGCCTGCTTTGACTGAAGTTTCCATGTTGGGTGTGTGTTCAGGTAAAGAAGAACTCCACCCCTGTCCCCGTTCTTAAACAACCCTCTCACGCCCCTGCTCTGGGCGTGGCTCTCCAGGGGAACGGTAACAGGCGCTGCTGTGACTGCGGGGAGGCGGAGCCTCGGTGGGCCAGCCTTAATCTGGGCATCACCATGTGTATCGAGTGCTCGGGCATTCACAGGTAGTGCCTTATTTACACAATCGTGTGTTTGAATGTCACAGTGAGTTCTTATTGTGACATTTGAATAATACGTGATTGTTTTTGTAGGAGTCTCGGGGTTCATCTGTCCAAAGTTCGCTCTCTTACTCTTGATTCATGGGAGCCTGAACAGGTCAAGGTAAGACATCGATTTTGAACTGACTCTATTTATAACCTTAAATGCCAAATTAACTTCTATAGCTTCTGTATTTCTTGAGATCTGTCATCTAGATCTTTAACTCTACCCCCACAGCTGCAGTGCATTCTGGGTAATGATGTTATTAATAGCATTTATGAGTGTAACCCAGTGGATGGACTACAGAAGCCCAGTCCAAACAGTTCGCGGTACGCATCTCTCACACAAAAACTACCATAGACCTATTTCACAGCGCGACGTGTAAAAACAGGAAGTAGGGTAAAGGCTTTTCCCGTCAATGCTCTAGCTTGGTTCACTAAACAGAACAGTTGCTGAGGCTAGAAGCAGTTAGACATGTAGCGCTCCCTTTTTGGTGGATTGTCTAAGAGGTCGACCGATTAATCTGACAATTGTTGCGATGTCAATAATCAGCCAGTTCGATCGGTCGGCCCCTAACGTTCAAAAAAATTAAAACCTGTCAGAAAACAAGCTGGATGAATGAATGGCATGTCTTTGGCAGCAGTGCGACGGGAAAACGTTTCCCTACTTCCGGTGTCTGTCGCCATATTGTGAAATAGGCAAATAAATGATACTTCTTGTTTTTAGTTTATAAATGGTTGTTTCGTCTCTCAGGCATGATAAGGAGCAATGGATCAGATTTAAGTATGTGGAGAAGAGATTTGTCAAACGTCAGTCTGATTCTGCTGATGCTGGTAAGGTTTTATTAACATTGGATCAATTGTTTCTGCATAAATTTTTCATTCTGATGAATGTTGTGTTTGATTATATGTATATTTGAGACATAGAGACAGCAAAGCTACGAGCCGGGGAGAAGCTGTACCAGGCGTCCCTAATTGGTGATCTTGTTGCCATGGCGACAGCGCTGGCGGCTGGTGCGGAAGTGAACTGGAGTAACCCGGAACAAGAAGGACGAACGGCTCTGATTGGTTCAGCCATCGGGGTGAGTGACAGAGTGTGATGTTTTAAGTGTCGTATATTTTGTATGAATTATGTGTAACTGTTATGTGTGCGTTTTGTATCGCAGGGCTCACTGTTGGCGTGTGAGTTTTTATTGCAGAATGGCGCTAAGGTGAATCTAAGAGATCAGCACGGACAGGGCGCTTTACATGCCGCTGCCACTCATGGACACACGGGGTACAAAACATCCCTGACATTAACATCACATTGAGCTTCTGTAATGTGAAGCGGAATATTTTCAAAGGGTTGTTCAATGTTGACTTTAACGTGTTCTGTGATTGGTCGATTCAGACAGGTGTGTCTGCTGCTCAAGCGAGGAGCCAATCAGTACGCAGCTGATGAAAGAGGGAACGATCCGCTCAGTATCGCTGTAGAAACGGCTCAGGCAGACATTGTCACTTTGTGAGTAACAGTAAATGTGATTTGTAGTGTTCTGTGTATGTTTCTATTAGAAGATAATTAATTTTGTGTGTTTTAGGTTAAGAATGGCACGAATGAACGAGGAAATGAGAGATTCAGAGGGATTCTTCGGTTCTGTGGGTAAGATTTATTTATCTTAGATGAGAAATACAACAGTGTGATTCGCGTCTGAGGTCATGAGTATCAGTGTTTATAATCTGATGTTTATGAAATATTATTTTAGAATTATTAAAGGCACCAGTAAATCATTCATATACTTTATGTACAGTTAACACTCCAAATGTATGAATGTCTTTTTAAAAATATAATTTTAAGATTAAAAGAAATGTATTAAGATTTTTTTATTTTTTAGTAGATGTAGATATTGTGCAGCTTTTGTGAGAACTTGTGTACAGACTGGTCTGTTAGATATTTTTAATGCTTTTCCTTTAGGAGATGATGAGACATTCCAGGATATTTTCCGTGACTTCAGTAACATGGCGTCACATGACCCGGAGAAGCTCTCTCGTCGTCAGTTCGCACGCAGCGCTGAGGACGGAGCTGTAAATAAGCAGGAAGGTGAAGGAGAGGAGAACTAGACATCCACTGAGTTTCACGGGTCATGCGTCACCTGTCTGCTGAGGTCAGAGGTCACGCTGCTGCACTGTGGACCAGGTGGGAGAAAACGCAGGATTATAAAGGGAAACTTTAATGTTACAATTATTTAAAAGTCTATTCAGAATCTCTTGAAGAGATGCTAGATTTAACCACTGAGTATGTTTACAGTATACGTGACATCACTTACACTCAGTATTGAAGGTTATTTTAACGGTCCACATCATTACATACATATTTTGGCATATTACTGAAACTGTACTAAAATATTTTTTACTGAATTGTTTTATATTGCACTGCAGAAAAATCTTGGTTCATACTGGAAACACAGTAAACATTTATCAACTTACACTACCAGATAGAGGTTTGGACACCCTTTGAGTGTTTCTTTTGGTTTTAAGAACCTTTTTTTGATCTTGTGTGAAATTCATTTTGTAGACAATATCAATCATATATTTACAGTATCTTCAGAGCGCTGAAGTTTTACTATAAAACAAACGAGTCTAGTGGAGGTAAAACAGCCATATCGTGTCTAGTCCACATGGAAACCGTGTTTGCCAGATTGGGTGGACAATTTCCAGCCCAAAGGCTCACTAAAACCCGCTCACTCCAACAAAACTAGCCCAAATTTTAACTGACAAGTATTGTGATAGAAATATTTGGCAAACATCGTTGTCAATCACAATGATAATGACCATTTTATCTCCTTAAAACGACGTATGACAAGATAACAAAATAAAACTACATAGTAAAGTTTGATAACAAACTTGATGTTGAGTTGACAAAGCTTGGCCTGAAGAGTTTAAAATAGTTTGAAAGGTTTTAGTTGAAACATTTTCCGACATGATATAATGAAAGAATTTGACTCAAGTCTGTAAAAGACGGGCTAAAGTCTAAAGAAAACCACTAACGATGCTCTGAATTCAGTTATAGTTATACCTATAAAGTCGAGTCGCCTGTCACCAAATGTGTAATCCACGTTGTAAGATTTGAGTTACTCTCCCATCACGTCCAACCCTATGGGCCACTTTGGCATTTCGTTTACTTCAATATACAAAATCTGGTATTTTATCGCTCCAAAGCCCCGTCACCCAAGAGTTATCACAACTAAACGGTAGATTGATTGACAGGTCTCCCTATACCAGACCTGATTGGTTAAACTGAACCAATAATCGGTGTGTTAAGGAATATTGTGTTTGACTGCACAACACATTATTTTGGAACGTTTTGAAATAACATGACTATATTAAAGCAAGGAAAAGGCAAGCTGCTTGGACGGGTTTTTAATTTCGTAAGCAACCCAAATTTTGTCCACCCGCACCGTGCATTTCTCCGGTCTAACCCATTCAAAAGAAGCCCAATCTGGCAACACTGCATGGGAACTCCTTTAATACTGTTTAAAAGCATCCCAGGAATCATATCATGAAGTTGAATGAGAGATGTTATTTAGACACAGGTGGCTACTTTTTTAAAAGCTATTAATTTATTTAATGTATTTGGTCAAACCTTTATGTGTGTTATTTTCAACATTTTGATTTTACTATTATGTGGATAATAGTGCTAATAAAGAATGATTGGGCGTCCAGACATTTCCCTGGTAGCGTACATACTGAATAAAATGCACACGCTCACTATATCTAGATATCAGTCTTAATGTATAAAAAGGTTGTGTTTTATCCTAATGAATAAAATAAACGCTATTTAACTATCATGTCTCCTGTGTGTCCCAATACCATAGTGTTTATGAACCTTACCATAGTAAACATTGAAGTATACTAACCATTAACAAAATGTTGTAATTACTACAATATAATACAGTACACTTCAGTTTACGAAGTACAGTATTTCTTCATGTGAAATTCATTTTGTAGATAGTATTAATTGTCTACTTATCTTCACAACTCTGAAGTTTTGGTATAAAATAAACTAGTCTATTGGTTGTAAAGCCATATAGTGTATTAATGTGTATAATAGAAATATACTTAAAACATATATTACACAAATAAAAGAATTTATATTTTTGATGTCTTCGAATAAGTTATTTCATCAAAACATTTATTATGAAAAATGAAATCGCTGACACGCGAGTGTTCTTGTGAGGCCCCGCCCATCTGCCGTGACGCTTTGTGTTGCGTTATTATAGCGCGCCCGGCGGTCCGCACGCATGCGCGAGTGAAGCGACGCGGTGACACCATTTTAAAGAAAGAAAGAAAAACAGAAACAGTGATTAACAGTCAATAATCTGATAATTCAAGAATAATTTAATCACATGTGTCGCCTTCCAGAACCGAGAGGACGGAAGAGTAGAGTTGGAGTCTGACCCCGCGCTATCTGATCTGATCTGAAATCAGACTGCGCTCTGTGTTTATAGCTGTTGTTATATGTGTGTCCGTGTTCGGTTCTGTCCAGAAAGCAAATGGATGGAGACGAGGACGTGCGCTCAGGTATCTTTAGCTAACGCTTATATAAACCTGTTTTCTTCAGACCTAATTTAGTTTATCAATGGAATCACTTCACGTATTCTTACATCATGCGTCATAGCACCTCGTCATATTTCACTTTCTTCTTTCAACTAGCTAAAAATAATAGAAAGCATTACAGAAAGGTATTAATAATGCCAAGTGTATTAGTTTGAAAGGAAGGTAGAATTGTCTCTCGGTCTCTGCTGTATCCGGTTCTGTTGGTCGGATGCTATCTGGCGGATGAGAACCAATAAACCATTGAATCCTACTGTAATAAGACTCAAAACACACTTCAAAAATGATTTTATGGTTAACAACTGATGGTTTTCAATAGGGAATTGAATGGTTGTAAGTTTATGCTCTGCAAGAATCTGTGGAGCTTCGTGACTGTTCATGAAATGTGGAATAAATACATATTGTGTGTGTGTTTGTGCAGATGGTGGAAGTGTCACTCCAGTTCAGGATGAGCAGGAGGATGTGAGACCCGAATCGAGACAGTCCGATGTGAGTCAAGTCTCGTCTCCTCCTGCTGTTATCATTTGTAGCTGTGTTCAATTCTGCACATGTGATTATTCACATTCATCACTGAACCTTTAGACTGTGGTGTTTACCAAATTGTGGCTATACATATAATTACATTATGTATTATGGTGTTTTTTGGATAAATTAACTCAACTTTATTTATATAGCGCTTTTTACAATTTCATTGTTAAATGCAGCTGTACATGAGACACATTGAATACAAGTAAAACAACTGAAGGCATATACCTGTAAAAACATGAAAAAGGTTAAAACAACAAAAGACAGATATACAAATGCTCCACACACACAATATGCATACATACTTACACACATTGACATAGACACACACACACACACACAAACACACTCGCGCACACACACACAGTGAAAGCACACATTGGCGATAAAGGAGAGAGAACCACAGGTCAAATATTAAACAGACTATAAATTCTTATATGCAATATTATTTATGTCTAATTTCTGAATTCTAAAATCTGTTTCATGATGTTAGTTAAGCGGACACATCACATGGCCTGTGTCTAAATTTAATTTGTGATTCTACTGCTTTAAGTAGTTCTGTCTTAGGGTTTACCTTTCTCGATTCCTTTTATAATTATAGTATGTTAAAAATCCAGTTTCATTTTGCAGTAACAGACTTTTATTTTATATACAGAAGTTTCATTTATGCCTTGAGTTGTCAGTCCTTTATAATACTAAACTCTTTGGGAATACATCTGTTATTGTCACGCATCAAATGCTGTGTTCTGATTCGTCTGATCATGCAGGATGATGTCACGGACAACGAGGACGAAGCTCGTGAAAGGAAGTCTGAGAACAGTGGGTCGGATCACGAGGCCCGTGATGGAGGGGACGGGAGCGATTCGGAGCCCGACCCGCCCCGACCTGCCGACAGCGATGATGAGGAGAGAAGCTCCCCCATAAAGCGAAGAGCCAGCACCTCCGACAACGAGGAGGAGAAACCTCAACCTGCCAGCGACTCTGATCATGATGATCAGGAGAAGAGAAGCAGCCCGAAATCAGACGCGGGCAGCGATTCGGATGAGGACAAACCCAAACAGAGCACGCAGAGAACCTCTGATGAGGAGGATGAAGAGCGGAAGAAGGGAAAATGGAAAGCTGTGATGAACTCGGACAGCGAGGAAGAGGAGGAGAAACCGAAGGAGGAAGCAGGGAGTGATCAGGACGAAGCGCCCAAACGAAACGCACTGGACAGTGAAGATGATGAGGGAGAAGACAAGCCTGGTCAGTTTATTCTATTTTAACTTTTGTTCTTGGTCTTATTGTGAGTTATGGGCCGGAATTGACAGGAACCCAGAATTTAATTTCTCATTTTTAACATCTAGGGGCGTAATGATGCTCAGCTTTTTGATTCACGAAATAACCTTATTAGAAAAATAAATTCAATTAACACATTTATTTCCCTGTTTTCTTTTCTTAAAGAACTTACAACATACAAGATTCAGTCGAGAAGATCTTTGAATGAAAACTGAATTTAAAATCAAATTATAATTATGAAATTAAGAAATCTTAATCCTTCTTAAAGCAGAAAGAAACCTCAACACATTAAATCTCATATAAGTGATATAATAAAAGTGATGTGTTGAACCGGTGTTTTATGTCATAGATGTTATAGTTTATTTATTTTTTATACTACTGGAAAGCTAAATTGATCCAATGTTTCTCAGCTGAGTAATTTCATCTGTATCTGTGTATCAAGAATAAAGTTCAAGAACTTTATCCAACAATATTAAACTTTTCCATGTATCACAGCTTTATAAATCCACTCTATTGACAGACTGTAAATTCTCTTGTGATTTCAGTGAAGAGGAAGAAGGCTGTACTGTCAGACAGCGATGAAGACGAAGAAAAAGGTAGAACTCGGCTTTTAAAGAGAATTTTGAAATTCATTTATTCGTTCAAAACCTGCATCAGACTTTCCTCTGTGGATCACAAAAAAATATATTTTGAGAAATGTTTCCGTGGATTTGTTGTTTATATAATGGGGGTCAACGTTGAATGGTGATCAACATTCTTCAAAATATATTCTTTTATGTTTTGCCAAAGAAAGGAAGTCAAACAGGTTTGGAATGAAAGGAGGATGAATAAATGATTTTGTTTTTGATGAACTATCCTTTACACACTTGTGTTACGTCGTGTGGTGTAGAGGTGAAGAAGAGCAGGCTGGTGTCTGATGATGAAGACTCCGGCAGTGATGATGGCTCTGGTGCTCCTGATAAGAGTTTAGCAGCTAAACTGAAGGAGCTGGGCTCAGACAGCGAGGAAGAAGAGGACACGAGTAAGGCTGAAGGAGAGAATAAAGACGAGAAGGCTCTGTTTGGCTCCGACAGCGAGTCCGGCGGGGACGATGAGGAAGAGTGAGTGCTCGTAACACTCTTTTCTCTGCGTGTTTGTGTTTGAGTGTTGTTTAAACTCTCTCTTCCGCACAGGAAAATGATCGCAGACATCTTTGGTGAGTCTGGGGATGAGGAAGAATTCACGGTGAGCGCACATTATCACAAATGATTCACTGATTCATGTGCATATGATTCACTTGAAGCACTGATTCAACTGTGTGTGTATGTGTAGGGCTTTAATCAAGAGGAGCTGGAGGGCGAGCAGAAGCACTCTCAGGAAGAAGGACAGAAGCAAGTGGACAACTCTGATTCAGATGATGATATCGATAGAGGAAAAGAGTGAGTGATTTATTCATTCTGTTCATATGGAACCCTGTCAGCTGGAAAAACAATTTGTGATTGAATTACTTTCTACTGCTTCGTGTGTTTTTTAGCATGTCATTCATGTCAGATTTCGACATCATGTTGGCACGTAAGAAAGCTCAGGGCGGGAAACGCAGACGCAATCGAGACGGCGGCACCTTCATCAGCGACGCCGATGATGTCGTCAGCGCCATGATTACTAAAATGACAGAGGCTGCAGAGGTTTGTTGACATTGTTTGTGTACATGTGGGGTGAAGGCATAGATATTCATACATAGAGATGCCACATTTAACCACTTAGCAAACACTGAGGTGTTTGTCATCTTGGAACAGTCATTATGTCAGTCAATACCACTGAAAAATCTGTTTTTTCAAGATACCACAACAGCGCACAGCCTCTGGATGTAAAACCGGCTGAGATTTGTTTTTTTGCATTTATTCACTATATATTACAAGTTTTTAAACTGTTAACTTTTTCATGTTTTGTAAGCAAACATCTTTGTCTTGTATTGTTAGTTTATCAAATCAAATATTTGTGTCTACATAACAGCACGAAACGTTTCGTATTCATACTTATTTAAAGGTTTGCAGACACACACCGTGCGTCCGAAATCATATACACAGTATGAGTGTATCCGAAACCTTAGTTTGCACAAAACTATAGGCGAGAAATTCCCGGATGGTCTACTGCTTCTGCCGAAATTTGTTAGTGCGCATGGGATGGACACTTCTCTATCTCTTGATTGAACGGGAGCTGAGCAACGTTTTTTTTTTAAACCTTCAAAACTGGTGTCCGCTTTTTAAATGCAAGTACAGATTAAGGAATTTCTTGATAATAAATTATGTTTGTACCAATGCCTACTAGCTATGGGTTGATGTTACGTCAAGGGGAAACAGGTCACATGACAATAAAACATGGCGGATGCAGTATGTACCAAATCTATTCATACTACCCCAGTACAAACTATATAGAACGTAATGTTTTAACAGTCGATAGGGGACGGTACTTCATTAAGTTCAGTACATACTGTCATAATATGCGATTTCGAAAGCAGGAACAGTCATCTTGTTCTCAAGTGTTTACAGACACTTATGATGCATCTATAAATCGCATGTACCGAATGGGTAAAAAAGCATTTTATAAATCATATAGTTTTCACCCATATCTTTTTGTGTGCTGATCTGTGCGTGTGTGTTGCAGGAGGACAGAACTCTAAACAGTCAGAAGAAACCAGCGCTGAAGAAACTCATGCTTCTGCCAACAGTCGTCATGCATTTAAAGAAGTGAGGGTTTCATTTTGTGATACCATGCAGCTCCTGTATGAGAGCAATATCCCAAACAGGTGTTTGTTTTTGTGTGTGAGCCCAGGCAGGATCTGAAAGATACGTTCATAGACAGCGGCGTCATGATGGCCATTAAAGAATGGATCAGTCCGCTGCCGGATAGAAGTCTTCCAGCGCTGAAGATCAGAGCGGAGCTCCTCAGAATCCTACAGGAAGTAAGTCGAGGCAGACACGCAGACTACCCCGGCTAACAACAGTTCACGACACCTGTCGCTGTTTGCTTTTTTCCAGCTGCCCAGCGTAAGTCAGGAAACACTGAAGCTCAGTGGAATCGGCCGATCCGTCATGTTTCTCTACAAACACCCAAAAGAGTCTCGAGCCAACAAAGATCTGGCACTGAAACTCATCAGTACGTGTGCTCACACTAAATATCACATTGTATGTTTTTCGTGAACAATATCTTGATGATTTGATGAAATAATAAAACGTGTGTGTGTGTGTATAGATGAGTGGTCGCGACCTATCTTCGGTCTAACCTCAAACTACAAGGGAATGACTCGAGAAGAGAGACAACAGAGAGACCTCGATCAACAGATCGCCCCCCGCAGGCGTCTCAGGTATAGTGCACACAAAAGCATTCAGTTTCCTTAAGCTTTCTCAATCTGTCAAACACCCATCATGCATCTGTCAATCATCTGTCATTCTGCTCTTCTC
Organism: Triplophysa tibetana; assembly: GCA_008369825.1. NCBI lineage: Eukaryota > Metazoa > Chordata > Actinopteri > Cypriniformes > Nemacheilidae > Triplophysa > Triplophysa tibetana. Next base: position 23,269,126 of record CM017917.1, read on the forward strand.
ATGTGCAAGTGAGCCTCAGAAGTCTGATAGGGCAGCAGAACCAGACGTCTTTGCCCCTCCCCTCAGGTTCACTGTGTGTGAGCGCATGAGACAGACTGCACTTTATCAAAACTTTTAACCCCCATGTGTGTGCGTGTGTTTCTTCAGTCAAATCATCAAATTTTATTTCCTTTAACTCTGTGCACCTCTTATTATCCTGCACTTACAGATTCTAGTCATTTTAACCAGTTTCTTTTTTGTTTTAAAGTAAAATGGTTTGTCTAGTCAGCTTCTCTTCTGCTTTACTCTGTCAGGTTCTGTCTTAATACCCCATCTCCACCTCCCTCCATCACCTCATCTGTGATCTGTGTTTTTGTAGTATGGATTGTGGGTGTGTGCATCTTGCGCATTACAACTTTTTGTATGTGTGTACTGGTATTCTTCTGAACGAGGCTGTTTACATTCAGGCTTGTGTGATCAAACTTCATCTGTTAGCCAGAATCGATCTGACAGGCGACTGTACCAACCTAACATTCAATTTAAACACTGAGGCATGCTGGCTAGTTTACAGTCATCTTGCGATGTATTTAAACAATCTGAACCCTGTGTGTGTTTGCGTTCTAGTTCTGGGGGACAGACACCTCGCAGAGACCTCGATAAGGTTCTCACAGGAGAAGAAAAGTAAGAGTTTGTTTCTCACATTCACAATTGAGTAAATATCCTTTTATATTCTGTTTATTTGGGGTTTTAGGTTTGATTCATTTCAGTGCATAATTAATAAATAAACAAAAATTCTTTACGTTATCTGTAGAGTAATGAAAAATATATATTTACTTCAAATGTACTTAAATATTTCCCTGTTTCTCTTTCTTTCTCTCTAACTCTTTCTTTCTCATTTACTGTATCCATTTGCCTTCCTCTCGCTCTCTCTCTCGCTTGCTCGCTCTCTCTCTCTCGCTTGCTCTCGCTCGCTTGCTCTCTCTCGCGCTCTCTCTCGCTCGCGTTCTCTCTCGCTTGCTCTCTCTCTTTCTCTCTCTCTCGCTTTCTGTCTCTCTCTTTCTCTCTCTCTCGCTTTCTCTCTCTCTCTTTTGCTTTCTCTCTCTCTCGCTCTCTCTCTCTCTTTCTCTCTCTCTCTCTCTTGCTTGCTCGCTCTCTCTCGCTCTCTCAGGGCACTGAGGCCGGGTGACCCAGGTTTCTGCGCGAGGGCACGTGTGCCCATGCCTTCCAATAAAGACTACGTGGTTCGACCCAGGTGGAATGTAGACATGGACTCAGGCAGAGTAAGTGTGGTGTGTATGTGTGGGCAGGGTTAAATGAAGAGATCAATAGGACAGCCACAGGATGTGAGAAGTGGGATGAATCAGGAATTTTACTATTATGTGATTGCTAGATGAGCTTTAGGAAAGGCATCAGCCTGCTGGAGAAGCACAAACGGCGTTTCGCCGAACAGAGGACACGGCGCCGCCCACAGGGAGCTGTGAAAATCAGCATTGAGGGAAACCGTATGCCCCTGTAGTTCACACTCCTGCCTGGGGGGGCAGTAAGTGGACGCATGGTGCATGCTGCACTGTATACGGTGTGCTGTTGAAGAAATGTGTTTTATTAGGTTAAAACTAAAAGGACCCGTCCCCTAATCAATTGTTGCTAGCTTGACGGCACTGAGTGTCATCTTGTATTCTAACACAAAATTATTTTACAGTGTGTTCAGTATGGATAGCAGCTTTCTGTGTTTCTGCCTTTGATTTATGCCACTGGCCATCTTGCAAGAATTGCAGACCTTATGCATCACTAATACATTTTTGCTATTTTTTTCTATAGGGTCCTTTAAAAAAAGGAGTGTCACGAGTAGATAAACAAATGCGACGCTTTCAGGACATCAAGCGATTAACAAAGCCGGGACACGCAGTGAAGATCAGCGTGGAAGGCAACCGCATGCCCCTCTGATGGCCCCCTTAGTCCGCCTCAAAATGTCCCCCATGCTTTGAATTTTTCTTTTTTGTATTTTTTCTGTATAATGTTGCCTATCTTGGGTGTTCAATTCTACAGTAGTTCTACAGAACGATGAAATGTCAGTAAATGTGCGTGTCTGTGATGATTAAGCGCTGTTTAAAATGTCTTCACAGATCTGAGTCAGAGCCCTGCAGCGTTTGCTTCTGATATACCTTTCATAATAAAGTTTCCATGTTCTGAGTTTTACTTCTGGGCTTCTCGTCTGTTTATCTTCACTCACAGTACAATACTAAAACACTCTCTCTTGGTTTGTAAGTTCCACATTTTTAGGATTTACAGTTAGGTAAACATCTCCTTTTTAAAGTGAATACATTGTTAGTATAAATGTGTAATAGGGTTACATTTAAACGACACATGTTTGCCGGGTTTCAGACCATGGTTGGGTAAAATATAGACCAACCCAAGCGTTTAAACAAAGTTTGAATTTATATGTTTCAAACTATTGTGGCTAAAGGAATATAATCAGTAGCTGTATGTGTTCATATTTTACCTAACCATGGTTTGAAAAAGCCCAACGTTGTTGTATTATGGATTTACAAGCCATTTGGACATGTGTCCCGCTCTTAAGTTAAATGCATTATCATCTTTCTATAAAGAAAGTGTCACTGCTTGTGAAATGTAAGTGGATAATGTCTAAAATTGCAGGTCTAATGAATGCGATCTAAATTCAAACATTTGCTCAAAAAAGTTTAAAAGTCACTTAAGTAAATAATATTTAACAATATTTAAATACTGTTCCACCTGCTTTTTTTTATTGATAAAAATACATTTTATAATGTGATGTCTCCAAAAAGAGGTGTCACAAAATACTAGTATTGACAGAAATTGATATTAAATTCCGTGATAATCGATATAATATAACAAATCGAGAAAGATGACCAATTCAAAATGACAATTTGACCAATTGACATCTCAATAGCATTGCTACTGTACATGTATGTGGCCATGATAATCGTATAATAAAAATCTGATATTCTGTAACGTAATCTCATCATTTCATAGCTTCATAATAATTTATGTGACGCTCTGATTGCCTTTTTGCTCTTTCATCATTTCTTCTTGTATCCAGGGCAGGTAGTTACTGAGTCTCGTATAAACGCCGTATTTGCCCTCAGCAGCACACCTCTCGCCCCAGCTAATAACTCCAGTCAGAAACCAGGTCCCTCTGTAGTTGACTATAAAGGGGCCGCCGCTGTCCCCCGTGCACGCGTCCATCGCTGCTGTCAGATACCCGGCGCAGAACATGTTATCTGTGATCACCTGCTCTGTGGACTGGATGCAGCTCATCTGATCCACCACCGGCAGCAGAACTTTCCTCAGGAACCTCGAGGAGCGCCGCATGTAGTGTGTGGCACCCCAGCCCGACACCATACCCTGTTCCCCGGGTTTGAGCAGACGTGACGCCAGGTTGGGGTCGGGCAAACAGGCGGGTGTGACGTAAGGGCCTCGGGTCACCGGTTGAGACAAGTAAAGTAGCGCGATGTCACTGTCGAAGGTGTATTCATGGAAATGAGGGTGTACGATGATTTTCTCAACCTTGATCTTCTGCTCATCTTTGTCTGGACGCATTTTATCATAGTCGCCTGTACACAAAAGATTCCCCTCAAAAAACGACTCCGTCTAACCCTTTAAACGAAAGGTCGAGGGTCATGTTGTGGACTCACCGATGCTCACGTGATCTGGTTTCTGCTGGAGACAGTGTGCTGCAGTTACAACCCATCGATCCTCGATCAAAGAACCTCCACAGAAGCCGTATTCATCCGCCCGACGAAGCAAAACCTGTGGCGTACAAACACACACAAGAACCAGTTTGTTCTCTCAACAGATCTGCTGAATGAACACATTTAATGGTATTGAAAATATATTTACAATACAAGTCTACATTTCTCATCTCTAAAATATCAAAAGAAAATATCCTGCACACCTGCCACGGGCTTCCACCCTGGCCCTGCAGTTGACCTCCAACAACGCGCCTGTCTTCATTTACATCTGTGGTGTCACTTCCTGGAGGATCCAGTTCATCCCATGAGCTGTTAAATATAGCCAGTGTTGGTTTATCTGTAGGTCTGGTTTGGTTGGTTGACAGGTGAGAGGAGTTGTCCACAGAACTTGTGTTTTGATGTAATAAGTGGGATGAGTTTTTCAGGGTGTGGGTGTGGTTTGTATGCTCGCTGTGTGTCATGTGATCCTTGTGGGTGTGTTTTGTATGATCACTTTGGGTCATGCGATCAGTGTATGTGTCGGTGGTGTTTATTTCATCCAAGAAGCGAGTCATGATTCCACTAGTAGTCCATTGTTTTCCACAGGGATACTGCACTAACACACACACACACAACATGCACACATATGGGAAAAAAACAAATATTGTTTCTCTAGCACTCGTGGTTGGAAAAAACATTTCTTTAAAACATCATTATTTTTTTATATATCATTATATATGTTTTTTACCTGATGGCTTACAGCTCCGCCCATCTTCATCTAGCTGGTAACCAGCTGCACAGCTGCACGTGACCCCTGACCTCTGATCAGAAATACTGCAATAGTGCAGACAACCTCCGTTCTTATATTTGCAGTCAAACACCTCTGAAAAACAAACACATCTACAGTATATTAATCTCTCTTTTCAAAAAGTACATTTGAACAGAAGTGCACACAATAAAAAAGTATCTGAAAGAAATGATGCTGCAGATTTATTGCTGACTTAAACATCAAATTTAACAACAACAATGTTTCATTAAAGTTTCTGAGAGAGTGATAAAGTGTGTATGTGAACCTGTTTCACAGTTCTGACCGCTGTACTGCGGTGGACACAGACACTCATGCGTGCCACGGCTCTCGGTGCAGATTCCTCCATTCAGACAGAGATTAAACCGGCACGCTTTCAGATCTAAACATCATACAAACACATTTAACGTCGCCTATCTAAGAAAAATAACAACCAAAATGGGGACTAAAAAACATACCCTGATATCTGTACCAAAACTCCATCTGTAAGACAAGAACATCACAGTCAGAATGAAGAAAACTGCTCCATAATGAAGTGATGTCACACTTAATATAAAGGTTCCTTAGTGTCGCACAACCATAAGGTTCCCAATGGACATCCTTTAGAAATCCACATCGATTTGTTTATATTTTCCAGTCTAGTCCTTCAGAAAATGAACACAAACTAGTGCAGAACGCAGAGACCAACACACTGATCTCAAAGAACCTACAGTGAAGCTTCAAGAATTGTAAAACAAATTTATCATGAAACATAGATTCTGTCAGAAACAGGTTGTGTCATCTCAGACGTTTATGTGGCGGTGGCATGTCTCTCTTTGTGATATGAGTGTACCGTTTTCTCGGGGCTCTGGAAGATCTCAGCCGCCTCCTCCTGAGAACAGAGCTCCTCATAACATTCTCGCTCCAGATTTCCTGGTTTCATCTCCTCCAGAAAGACATTTGCCCGTCGATTCCTGAGCAGATGAGCAGCATCACGCCTGTCCACAAACACTGAACACAACACACTGATTAATACACAGAAAGACATACACAACATTGATGGATAAACAATTTGAAACGGATGAACAGCAGACAAATAGATCACCTGTTAATTGGAGGCCTGAGGTCAGATGTATCATGAGAAGAATGACCCACATCATGGATCAATGAACCGAAAATATAACAAGATCTAATAATACAGGAAAATAACACAATAATAGTAACTGTCATTTGTCTAATAAAGGATCTTGAGAAAGTTGCAGTAGAAGGAGGAATGTTTAGAATACAACAAACACTTCAATATATTAGACATCTGTTCATTTTTTTTTCTCACCAAACAGAAAATATAAGACATTTGCCTACCTTGTTTCTTTATTGTGTATTTCTCTTTTGATGTGGTTTTGCTGTGACCTGAAGGAACTTTTATTTGAATGTTCTAATAAAGATACTTTATATTAACTCTCATTAACCTGATGATGACAGCAGCAGAAGAAATGTCTTCAAAATGATAAATAACAGTATTTGTACATTGCGTTACTAAAACGACCTTTAGACACACACTGTTTATATGCACACACAGACATATAATCACAGGTTTTTTGTTATCTGTTTTTTCCCCAAATGTGGCTGGTTTGGTTTTTAAAATGTTCCAAATGTAGGTCTATTTTTAAAAGTCTGACAAAATTGTTTTATTACTCTCATAAGAGAAGCTTTGGGTGTATACCCCCATTGTTATAATGCCATTGCCATTACTTACATTTATTGCAGAAAAGCTTTTTTATATATCATAAATATTAACAAAGAAGTCCTTTGGCTTTAATCCTTTCTCTTGATAGGCTGGCTTTAGTTTTAATGTGCTTAATTCAATCTTTTAATTCCACACTATTTTCAAAATATCCGTTTTGATTCTGACTAACAAGGAAAGCCACAGCAGGACACATTTCTGGGTGAACTATTCCTTAAACCGTATTTTTAATAATAATGAAAGTAAAACGGTGATCTGAATGTATCACGTGATGACTTTAAAGCGATTACAAGCAAGATTTTGACCTTAAATTAATGTCTCTAAAATTATTTTAGTGGTAGGACAACTTTTAAATAGACGAATGTTACTGCCATAGCTATCTAAGCAGCCTCCTATCGACTGAAATTGTACTTGTAACTTTGGTGTTCGGGCCGGTACAAGCCACGCTATCCATTGCTTTACGTAATACGTTTTACTTGTAGCCTGGGAGAAGTTAGCCAACAGATAACAATAAGACGAACCTCTGTTCTGACTGTGGAAAGAGCTTTTCTGATCATAGTACTTACAAATATCATGTGAGATCTCACACTGGAGAAAAATCTTATGCAGCCTTTGTGGGCATAGTTTAAGCCGACAAAACAGTTTAACAAAACACCAGTGAACTCATACAGGAGAAAGACTTTACCAATGCTCTCAGTGTGACAAGACGTTTGCTCGACGTGATGTCCTGAGAATCATTGAGAGAGTTCGTACAGGAGAGAAACCTTATCACCTCTCCATCTGCAGAAAGAGCTTTACTGGACGATCTAATTTCAGAGCTCATGAGTTCACACTGGAGAAAAACCTTATCAGTGCAGTGTTTGTAAGTAGAGTTTCCCTCAAACAGTTTCATTTACGAATGCATCAGAGAATTCATACAGGAGAAAATTTGTACAAATGTTTTCATTTTGACAAGACGTTTGTTCCACCAGGTGATCCGAAACCCCGTGAGAGAGTTCACACTGGAGAAAAACCTTATGCACCATCTGCGGTGAGAGATTTGCTTATTTCAAATGTTTGCAGACTCATCAGAAGAAACATGCTGAAGAACAAACTCTACAAGGATCATCACAAGGATTCATACTATGTATCTACTACAGCATCAATAACCTAGGAATCATTTTGTTTAAACTCACAGTTTTGTGTTCTTGTGAAGTTAATTTTCTGCGATCTATGGAACTAATAATAACTAATAATCATAATAATAACTAATAACTAATAATAACTAATAATCAGTTTAAATCATTCATGGAGTGCCTTTATCTACAAAACATTATTTTTGTCATGAATGAATGAACATTTCTCTGTGTGGCTAATCAGTAACTTCTTGTTCATGTGAGTATTTTTAATAGGTAATGATTTAAATGTGCAGCAGATATTTTGTGATGTCATTATTATTCATGAAAAGTTTTACGTAGTTTTTTTAATGGCGCTCTTGCCATTTTAAATAATCTGTAACTGTTAAATAGGCAAGTTTATTTTAGTCTTTGTTTGTATTCACACATCCGAATGAATCATGACTTTATGATTGAGATGGTGGTCTAGTGGGTTAAACCACTGAACTGGTAAATCAAAAGGTTGCTGGTTCGATCCCAGCAGCCACCACCAGTGTGTCCTTGAGCAAGACACTTTACTCCATGTTGCTCCAGGGGGATTGTCCCTGTAAGAAGTGCACTGTAAGTCGCTTTGGATAAAAGCTTCTGCCAAATGACTAAATGTAAATGTAAATGACTTGATGCAATTCAAACCTAACATATTTGATATCTAAATGTTTGTCTTTACAATTCCTCATTGTTTATATATATTCTGTGTCCCCAGAACACTTCTATACTCATTATGCTATTATTTGGACTGGTATTTTGTAAAGTTGCTAGGAGGTCATAAAGATGCAAATTAGCTGTTGAGTGGACAAAGAACCTCATTCCTGCTCAACTCTGATTGGTCTATTCAAACTCAGGTGGGCATGCCCTCTCATGAAGTTAAATATCTCATTGGAGACTGCCCTTTTCCCCACTGGGGGAAAAGAAGGAACAATGGACTTCTGATGCCACGCACACCTTGATGAGTCAACCGGCTGTTCACGAGGCCCAGAACTTCTCAGTAGGACTGCATTCATAAACCTCTAGAACATTTCCATTTTTGGTGTTCAGATCAGAAATGCATTATTTGCCATGCTCTCTCTCTCTCACTCACTTTATCTATTTCTCTCTGCGCTTCCTAGCACGTTTTGTTTCATGTATTTGTTTGTGTTTATGCGAACGTCAATATGTTTACCATGTAGAGTAGAGTGTAATAAACTACCATATATTAATTTGTCATGGGTTTTCTGTGCTCACCCTCACATACTCCCTTTAACTGTGTTTGATTTACGCTACATTTGATCTAAATCCTGTTTGGTAAAGTCACGTTACTTATGGCCATGAGATAACCTAAAGTGTATAATATCATTGAAGCATTCACTGGGCGAATGCATACAAATATTGTTATACTTTAAATTAATAATCAGAGACTGTAACATGTTTATATTTAATAATGATTATTATAATTATTTTTCCTTTCAGCTAAACTAATTGCTTGACTGAAATTGATGTTTTAAATGACTCATTTCATGGATGTGATCTTGATAGATCTGGTAGAGAACATATTTAGTGAATTTGGCTAAAACCGCTACAATACTAATCTGAATGATTTAACTTTTCACTTCTGAACCAGTGTTGGGTAAGTTACCTTAAAAAAAGTATTAATTAGTAGTTACTAATTACATATTCAATAAATTAGTTGGATTACTGTACAAATTACTTTCTCCAAAATGTATTTAATTACTTATTACTAAATACTTTCTACATTCCATATCGACCTTGATTAGTTAAGTGATTCAAGGATAGACATGAAAGGTTTCTTCAATGAATAATATGAAACTACATGAAGTACTCTTATTAACTGAAATAACAACAAATGTGAGAAAGTTACATTAATAAGTGCATTTTAAAGTAAGACTTTGAATATTGATGTCAATTCCACTATTGCACACATATACAGTGGTGTGAAGAGTATTTTCCCCCTTTGGGGTTTTTTGTTTTTTTGCATATTTGTCATGCTTGAATTATTTAGATCATTGGTTTTCAAACTTGTTTTGCTTAGATACCCCTTTTTATGATTTTTTCTAACTAAGTACCCCTTGACCTGACTGCAACATTTTGCAATAAATTACAGTGAAATGAGGGTCAGACAGTTATTATATCTGATGCCCCCAAGCAGGTTTATTGCTTATAAACATTTCTGTATATAGCTTTACGCAAATATGTAAATCTCCTAAGTATTATGCAACAGTTAAAGGTAAATCACTGTTTTTCAGTTCAGGAAAATCAACATTTCTTTAACAATTAACCGCAACCTCTCCTAACTTGCATTAAAATAACTCTTTAAAATTGAAATGCGTTTTAAATTAGTTTTTAATCCTCATTTCATATAACAATACTATTATCATAATTTATTGTCTTATTGATTTTCATTATTTATTTCTAAATTTCAGTTTCACTAACGTACCCCCAGCAGTACCCTAAAGTACCCCTGGGGGTACGCGTACCCCCATTTGGGAACCACTGATTTAGATCATCAACATATTTTTATATTATTCAAAGAACACCAGAGTACATACAAAATTCAGTTTTAAAATGATGGTTTTATTTATTAAGGGAAAAAACAATCCAAAAAAGTAATTGCCCCCCTTGGTAAATCATGAATGAACTGTGATGAATTGAACAATTATATTTCTCTAGCCACACTAAAGCCTAATTACTGCCAGCCCTGTTGAATCTAGAAATCCCTTAAGTAGAAACTGTCTTATAAACTGAAGTAGTCTAAAAGATCTCAAATAGCAACACATCATGCCTAGATCTAAAGAAATTCAAGAACAGATGAGAAACAAAGTAATTGAAATGTATCAGTCTAGAAATGGTAACAAAACCCCTTCTAAGGCTTTGGGACTCCAGCAAACCACAGTGAGAGGCATTATCCACCAAAAAAAGAAAGCAAGGAAGAGTGGCTAAATCCGAGTTGTAGGTGAAAGAAAGAAAAGTAGAACCATAAAGAAGATTTTTCGGTAACTACGCAGCCCTCTCTGCTTCATATAATGGGAGTCTATGGGGTCCACCTGTCTAAGCCCCTCCTCTTCTGGGTTTGCACGGTCTACGGCAAGTCGGAGGCTCGTGTCATCTCAAATCAATATCGAGCTTAATTTTGTGGAAAACTAAAAATGGAACGAAATGAAAGAAAAACCCGCAGAAAATCATATAACTAATGCAGTATGTTCCAGGAAGCTATGTGTAAAATGTGTAATATGTCAAATTAAGTCAAGTCATTATTAAAAGTACCGTAGTTCATCCCCAAAACGAAATTTCTGTCATCATTTACCAATGGTCCCCATTGAGATCTATTGAATGAAGAATGGTCAATGTCGACGAACGGTTTTCTGTTACTTACTTTCTTTCAAATATATTATTTTGTGTTTATACGGTTTACAAATCATACATGTTTGAAAAGTCAAGAGGGTGGGTAAATGATTACATAAATCAACGCCTGTCGGCGTTAAGAAATCGGCGTTTTAATATTAATACGGCGATCCATAGCACGCGAATTGTGATACTGTTAGTTTTCGATATTCCGAATGTTTGAAGAGGCGTTACATTTCCGTGCAGTATTCGACCAATCACAATCGCACTGGGTGACCAATCATAGCACACCTCGCTTTCAGAGCGATGAGCTTTTTAAAATATCAGCGCGTTTCATAGACGCGGAGCAAAGAGTAAATACAAACATGCGCGATATGATGAAAATACAGCGTTTTTCAACCTTAAATCGTGTATACACATTATAGTACATCCAAAGCAAACAATAGTATTCGTTTTACCCGGGTCAAATGACCCCTTTAATACCTATTAATCGATAAATAGCCGAAACGTTATTAAGCCAATCAGAACCACAATCTGCCTGTCACTCATTTGAGATCGTTGTGGTTTGCTGACAGCGGGTTGGCTGATACGGCTTCGGAGGGCGGGGTTTGAAAAGAGAGCTGCATGATCAAATACAATTAATTATTAATTTACGTGTAATTGTACATGTCTTTCAAAATCCTACTGGAAAAAGAGCATACGCCTTTCCTCATTCTCACAGCGACGTAAGCGAGGAACGGGCGGAAATGACGGACTGGGGACTTGACAAGGGACGGAAGTCACGTGACGTCCTGGGAGTGCTGTCATGTGACTGTTCCTGCGCTTGTAACGAAGCCTTTTACAGCTTAACAAAACCCACATCTAGTCCAAAAAGACAGAAAACGAAGTGGAGATTTGACCCGCTGGGCGGCAATCATGGGGTGCTGTTACAGCAGCGAGAGCGAAACGACAGAACAGGTGAAGAGACTTGTCAATATACACCAGAAACAGGCATAAATACGGCAAACTGTTACACACAGAGAAGTATTATGTGTGCCCTGTGTTCTTGTTGTTTGTGCTTAAACTGTCTGAATTTAGCCGTAAAGACTTCGTATAATCAGAACCAAAGTTATGTACTGTTGATGTCACGATCATTATCATAAAGGTGTCAATAGAGTTGGAGCGAATGTGGTTGGTTTCGCACAAACTCTTTATGTGAGTTAGATTGTATTCCTCTGGATCAGATGTGTCAGATGTCTGGATCTGACATGTGATCTCTTATGTATGAGTAAATAACATAAGGGTTCCCAAAGTCATGTAAAACCTGGAAAATGTAACATTCACAAACATTTCTGAGAATAGAAGAGTGGGATCCAAAAGACACCACAAACTGAATCTAGTTCTTGTTTGGAAAGGTACAATTTTAGGAGGTTAAAATATTTAAAGCAAAGAAATCAATGGTTCAAGTTGTTATGCTGCTCTCGGACTTTTCCAACTTTTCTATGATCTGATCCCTCATATTGCATCACTTAGTAATTGCTTTTGTGTATGCATTTATTTTATAGCATTTATTTTTTTCCCTAATGACATAAATATGTGCATGTGATTCTTTGAGTAAGGTTTGACCAGTTCCTTATTTAATATGTGACACCGTATAAATTACGGTGTCATATCATAGTCATTTATCTAGTTAATGAGGACGACGAACATTTATTTTTATTTTATATACAGGGGCAATGCACGTTAATAAACATAACTGTCAACGATCCAGAATTAGCCCAAAAGGCTATTTTTCATCTGTAGACCCTCGACAGAAAGTTAAAAGCTCACCCTAAAAACAAAGACAGAGCATGTCACATATACATATAAAAATATAATCAGAAGAATCGCGACTAAAATACAAAACATAAGTGAATTATCTAAAACAGTTAACATGAGAGAAAAAACAAAAAAGAGAGAAAGAGAAAGATGGCCAAGAGCAGGCAGTAAAAGGAAGTCTAATGTCAAGAGTACAGTACTAATGTTGACATTGCTGAGTTGTCAATAACCATTTTTTAAGATGAGACTGGAAAGAGCCAAAAGTATGTAATCATCTAATTGTTGATGGGATGGAGTTCCACTAAAATATGAGATTAGGTAAGATGGGGAGACAAAAAACGTCTTTAGCATTTAGCTGAACATATCATTTGTTTAGAAATGAATATGTATCTGTGACAGTGTACTATCTCCTGTGCATGGCATGTGAGTGATGTTGTCTCAGCACGCACAGTTTCAGTCCTGCTAAATCTGTTGTGGATGAGTCATCAAAAAATATGATTTTGTAAAAATACTGCTGGTTCGCTGTTGACCAAAAATTCAGTTGGAACACACAAACTGGGGAACACACAAACTGATCAAATGTACCTTGAATTCACTTTTGATAAGTGTTTACATCACTATGAGCAAATAGTTGTAGATATGCTAAAGAGGGGTTTGTTTTAGAGGAATATCTTGACACCGCTTTTAACGTGGATGTCTTGCTTCCATTATCCCTCGGCAGTACCTGAACCTCAGGTTTGTTTTTCCGGCAAATGGCGGTGACATAAGCTCCCGTGTATAGTAGGCTGCATCCTATTGGAACAAAACAAAATCCGTCATTTGTCGGATTGCTGCATTATTCTTCAAGAAGAAAGTCATATTTAGTCAGGATGCCTTTAAAGTGAGTAAAACATGGGGAAATTTTGATTTGCCTGTGAAATATCCCTTAAAAAAAAGAGATGTTCTACAATGTAATGGATTGCATTGTGCGAGGCTCATAACACCAACCTTCTGTTTACCAGCCCAGTGGGTTCACTTCTAAACCAACATTTCTCACATTGTTCTGTCTGTGCAGGATGTAAATGAGCGGAAGCCTTTGATTGACCCAAATCAAGACCGAAAACCAACCAATGGCATGGAGCGAAACACAGACAGCCTGCCGTCCAACCGCACAGACGAGCAGGCTCAACTAACTGGCATTCTGCAGCGGACAGCCCTGTATGACACCTAAGTGCCCTTTTTAATTTTGATACAATCTGTTTGCCTTCATTACATTAAGACTTGATCTTTCTTGTATCTCTGCTTAGAAACATCATCGACGTGTCAGCTGTCGATTCTCAAGGCATGGAACAGCATGAATACATGGACCGAGCCAGACAGTACAGGTTTGTTTTTATGTGTTTTTAATCAGTGACCAGTTCATTTCAAATAGTCCTGCAACAATATACGGTAAGTACAAATATTCAATGTTAAGACTTGAATAAAATAATAGACACTAAAAGAAATGTTGTTTAAAATTAGTTTTTGATGTCGCTAAATGATAGCATTTCACAATAAAGTACACAACCAAATTTATATGTCAGCCGCTCATTACGCAGTTCTGTGTGCAGTGTGTATTACATCACAATTCTAGTCATACCGACAAAATCATGTGCTTGTTTCAGCACAAAGCTGGAAGTATTGAGCAGAACACTGTCTCAGAAGAAACCCGTTCCTCTCCCATCGCTCACCAGCCAGCCACACCAGGTGCTTGCTGCTGACCTGGTGCCCTTCACAGATGTACAACAGGTCAGACACGGTTTCATCCGTCACCCTTCATCTCTTCAGTGTTCTTTTTGATTAATGGTTTGTTAAATAGTTTTTTACCTCTGCAGGTCTCGAAGATCGCTGCGTACGCCTACAGCGCCATCTCACAAATCAAAGTAGATGCAAAAGAAGAGCTGGTTGTGCAGTTTGCGATACCATAATTCGAAAGACGGAAACCCACCTCCTCCTCACATTTTCTTTCTTCCTGGCCCCTTTTTGTTCTTCATTTTTTCCTCCAAACATCTTCAGTCCACAAGAGATGCAGACACCAATGGCAGATAAATGTAATTAATCCAGACAAGAGCTCCTCGAGTAAATGTTTTAAGGCATTCCCCACCATCCCTCAGGGCAGAGCAGACGTAACTAATGATCTATTATTTCAGCTGCGGTGAGTTGTGTTCGATCATGAATGTGTATTAAACATCTGTAACTCAAAGTCAAGCTGATGTATACGCTTAAATGAAGTTTGTATCCACAGTTTGAGGTCGTTTCCGTTCAGATTTTTTATTCCACCGTGCATTAAACACATGCAGACTTTCTATACTCCCATCTCTTGCTTCTTTCTCTGAAAACTGTACTTGAGTTTAATCTAGATTTGCACAGTTTTGCTGTTTGGTATTAAAGTGTCTTAACACAGAGGTGTTTGGAGGAGTTTTAGTTCAGCACCGCCCCGCATGTCATTTGGTTGTTCTCCTGTAGATTTCTGGAATCACTGTGGTTTAGAGCTCATTTTAAATCCCACAAATACATGTACTGTAGTTCTATGTTCTGGATCGAAATAGGCATGACACAAGTAAAATTCACATGATGTCACATTAATCCTTTGTTTTCCCATCCCACCAGTATTTTAGAGTCAAACCAAGTGAGCTGATTTGTTTTCATTGTGCAGTTTGTTCACAGCTCTATTAAAATTAAAGCATCCAAACTGAAATCCGAGCATGAAATCTAGTGAAGTTCCAGACATCATTTCTTGTTCTGCCTATTCAGCGTTTTTTCTTGTTGCCAATGTTTAAAAAACGTTGAGCAGGTGACAAATAATATGAGCTTATGTGCATGAGGCATGTGTATGGCCATATCAGTCATTTTGATTCTGTGCGCTCTGTCTGCACACCTTTTCTACATCCCATCTGTTCAAATCAGACAAGCAGTCACATCAGACATAATAGACATCGGTTAAGAGTCTAAAGGGGCCTGCCGAACATATAAACATACTGTATAGTGGATGAGGTGGTGGGTTTGATCTGTCTCGTGGAGGGAGATGTAAGTTTGTAAATGATGTTCTTTTTGTCAATGCCTTTAATGTACAGAGTTTAAGATGATCTGAAATATAAAGAATGATTAGTATGACATGTAGCAGGAAATAATGTCTCTACAGCGCCCCCTGGCCGCATTACGCCTAGTCGAGGCTTTGCGTACAGTAGGTTGTTTTTAGTTAAGCAAACAGGGACACTTTCTCCTGCCTGTTCCACTTTTAAAACAAATACAACTATTAAAAGAGCGAGCAAATATTATGAAGCTTCTAACATCCAATATTATTTGTTTAGTCTTGCTTTTGTGCCGAGGAAAACGCCTGAAAAATGCCACAGACAATGTTTGTGTTATTATTTATTTTTGGTTTTATGTATTTATGCAAGCTCACCAACTGTGTGGTAAAACTTTGCCCTCTGGATCATCGCAAGTCATTTTCTCCTTTGCTGAGGTTTTTAAAGGGATTCAAGACATTGCAATGCTCAAATTCTTTCGGTTTCGTTTGCAGTGTGCTAATAGTATTGTCAAAGTTTGTTATCTGAATACTACCTGTTTCACAGAGGTAATTTTCTTAGGCTAGTATCAAAAAATATGAATCCCAATATTCTGTTAATACTGTTTTGTTGAATGAAATTATGCATTAAAGACTTTAAGAATTACCAGGTGTTTTTATTTTAGTTTGCTTGGTGTTGTAATTTCCTCGAGAATGTTTCAGGATATTTTTTTATTTTTGACTGCTACATGTTAATGAAAGTACAGATTCTCACTCCTCTATTTCACTGTGAGATGTGTAGGAGTAATTTTGACATGCCTCTCTGTTGCTTAAAAAGTTTCATCAAACTTGTTTTAGCAACAGCTAAGCCACCACTTCTTAACCAACAGAGAAGTGGTGTTTAGAATAACTATTTACTGTGCTTTTAGCCCTTTTGGGTTTGTTTTTCAATTTAGATTTTAGAGGAATTATAAAACATTATTATGAACTAATATTTTATAAAAACAGCAAAATACTGCTAAAGTATAAATCACATATCATTTTTGCATTATAGATCTGGGGAAAATTGGTTTTGTGATTATTTTGAATTTGTCTTTGGGGAATGGTTTAGATTGTGGAAGTTACTGTGGCTGCATGAGTATTAGAACTATAAGTGATTTCTGTTGCTATGCGCAGGACAGCAATGTCTGTAACAGGATCTCAAGGGCAGTTTCAGCACCTGTTGTGTCAGGAACCTAACAAGAACAGAGACAGCGTGGAACATCATAGTTCTGATACAGCATTTTACACCAAGACTTATCACAGTACCATTCTACCATCAACATTAAAAATAACATAAAATTTGAGCAATTTGAGAAATAAGGGTTTGTAAAGAGAAGATTTTTATTTGGGGGGGAAAGTTGCTGGATTATGTTTAAGGTGGATGTTAGAATTTGGTTTAGGTATGGGTTGGGGCTTCATAAACACTAACATATTATTTTACAGTTTTATGGATTTGCCAGATGCTTTGGATATTGCATGGTTTTATACATTTGTTACTGACTATGTGTAATTCCCTGGGATCAAACCCATGACATATGCCATGCTCTAACCACTGAGCCACTAACAATGAGTGGTTTCATAGGGGTTGTGTTATGGTCTTGGGTGTGTGTCGGGACATGTTCCTTTGACTTAAATGTTGTTCCTGAACCAACAAAAACATTAGAGTTTAATTTTATGGAGAAGTGAATTTACTGGCTGCTATTGAAAATAATATGCGAAACATAATCCCAGTTTAAAATGTCTTTGATTTGGTCATTCATTCAAATTACAATAAAAAAACAATATTGACTGCTTTGCAGTTGCAATCAACCCTTAAAATCAGTATCCTGGAATCACATTGTTACTTCATAGCAAACACCATCCCATGGCAGCATGGGCATTTGGGACACGCCAAGAAGTTGTTATGGAGACCAGCATTCTGGGAAATGTATTTAATTCGTTTGACGGCCGATTTCTACGTGGACATGGTAGTGGGAAAAATATGAGAGGAAAGAGAAAAAGTATGTGTAGAGCGTTTGCGTTATCTCGCAAAACTTTTGCGTTCCCTCGCCAATATATTTGCGTTATCTCGTAAAACATTCAAATGTCCTGTTATTCCGCTCCGTACATTAACGGATCATACTAGATTCCCGGACCAATAACCTGTGAGCTAAACGATGTTATAACACAAACAACACATTATTCCTTAGACAAGGATCAACAATCTAGTCTTCCTCAAAACGAGAATATAAATGTATCTCTATATAAGCAGGCGACTTAGGGTAGCCCAAAGAGACCGTCTACAAAGGGACTGTAAATCCGAAAAGCGAAAAAAAGGTGATTTCAATTACCTTAAATGTTAAACACTGTAGTCTCACCAAATTCAGATTACACATGAATGGCCTCCTGCTGAATCTAAACTGGTTTAAGTTATACTACATTATGTAGCACTGAAGTTAATTACTATTTTTAGTAGCCTAATGATCTTCGGGTTTGCAATTTATAGAGGAACCCTTCCGTCTTGTCTCAGCCGGCTCCCGCCTGGGGCTCGATTTGTTGAAACATTAAGTTCAAGTTGATTGTTTACGTTACGTAGAATGATGTTTCATTTGTGTTATAAGAACGTCTAGCTCACTAGTTTTTAGTCCGGGAATCAGCGTGTATAAACCAATGTTTACGGAGCTAGTCTCATACTCAGCCAGAAGGACATTAAACATCAAGTGTTTGTCCGAATTCATAACGGTTTACGAGATAACGCAAAAAGCTTTAAAACATATTTCATTTCAAATAAATTCATTTTTTCCACCACCATGTCCCCACAAGGGCTCCGTAGATTTCCCCTTTGCATGTATTTTTCTTTAAATACGACAAAAAATGATTAATGGTTAATTTCTATAACCTGGTTCAACCATATGTAAGAAACACTAAAACGCTTCCCACGGGAGCGCTGCATGAAACGTTCCATTGGTCGCTTTAATTTAACACAGCCAATGAGGAGCGAGCAAATATCGTTGCGTCGTCACTCGAACGGGCCAATGGCCGTTCACGTACAGTAAGCGTTGTGAGTTTGAATTTGAAAACGTTTCGGCGAGAGATTTGATGCGGATCTCGGTTTTGTTTCACCCTGAGCTCACGGTAAAAACATCATTTTATTATTATATTTCACTTTATAGGCAAATATATAAGATTCACACAGTGAGATTTTGCTGCTGTGTCACGTCGAATATAGGAAAGTAAACTTCGGTAAACAAGGAATACAAAATGAACTTGCTAACAGCTATAAGTTTAGTTGTATGCTAGATGTTTGTCTGTATGCTAGATTTGTGAAGCAGATCATTATGTGTTTCTAAACATTTTGTCCTATGTGCATGTCCAAAGCATACTGTCAAACGAACCATTAAAAAAAAGGTCATATACGAAGTTACTATAGTAGAAATGTTCACCCTGAACTGCCTGTGATGTTTTTAATGCATCTGTCAGTTTGGTTTTTAATTTTTCAGTTGTATGCGCTTTCTCCATTGTTGTTTATGATTTAATATGATTTTGAAATGTGTTTTCAGAGTCCGCCATGAAGTTAAATAGGTTGAAGGCGGAGGCGCTTTTAACATGGGTACGTTTTTGTTTTTCAATGTAACCTTATGTGATATTCAGGTTCACACCCATTTAAAAACAACAAACCAGAATTGTTTAAAGTTACACTAGATATCATACAGCATTGTCAGTCACACTGTTTTATTGTTTTCCTTTATTAAGCGGTATGTTTTGGGCTAAAAGTGTCATCCTAAAATTATAAACTCTTGACACACTTTTCTTAACATGGACTCCTTGAACTGCTTAGTTATGTAAAGAATGTAAACAACTTTACTTTTTAAGAGATTTAAACAACGTTGTGAATCTGATTGTGTTTCCTCTGTAACGTTTTAAGATGTGATAAGTGACTCTTGTTCTTCTGACAGATGAATGCTGTGTTTCCAAATGGACCCGTCACACAGTTCATCCATATTAGTGACGGGCACCTGCTCATGAGAATCTGCTGTAAATTGTAAGTTTGATTTGACCTTGAATTGAAATGATTCGATAATTCATTTTAAAAACATGTTTCAATGAATTCTGTTTCTTATTTCATGTAGACAGGGGAAAGAGGAATGTGAGAAACTGATGTCATTACCCCTTGATAGTAAAGTGGAAATCATCTTCAGCATTTTGCACAGTAAGTTTAAAATCTATGCTTGTGTCTTTACTCTGTTTCTATGCACTGCATCTGTGGGGTTATGTCAATATTTAGATCCTCATTTCAAAAAATCATATGACATTAGCTTAATAATTAACCCACTTGGCTGTTTACATTCAGGGAATGTTCTGACTTCAATTCAGGTCACGCTCTTTGAAATTGAGAATGAATCAGTGTAGGTCTGTTGCAGACGCACATTACGATACATTTTTACTTGTATTGAACATAGACGCCGCTTGGCAACAGAATCTTATGTTGTGTATTTATATGGTATTGAACCCAGAATATTCAATAAAGGTTTGATCTTAGCCAGGGTCCTGCAAATGTGTGGTTTGTCCAAATGTGGTTGCTGAGCCGAGCAGTGCAGTAGTCCTGGACGCCACACAGAGGTTCCTGCCGACAGGGCCTGTCGAGTGTTTGGGTTCTCTGTGCAAGGGTTCCACACAAATATTTACTAACAACGGTTTTGCATTAATATGATAAATCTCTGCTTATTTGACTGTAATGGCTGTCCATCGTCTGCAGATGACTTTAACTTCAGCAGAACACAAGGTTCCCTCATCTCACAGAAAGTGAGTCAAGGAATTGATCTGGAGCTTCAGCTCGCCAAGGTGTGTGTTTGGGTCTTGTTTTACTTGAGTAATTTACTTAAATATTTTATTTAATGTTAAAGGAATACTTAATCCAAAATAAAAATGTTGTTATAATTTGCTCACCTGCCAGTTGTTACATTTGTTTGTATTCCGCAACACTAATAAAAATATTTTATTGACAGTTTGTAACTATGGACGTTTAAGGACACTATTGACTCCCATAGTAGTCTTTTCTCCTACTATGGGAGTCAGTGGTGACCCGAATGGCTGAGCAAATGATAACAAGATTCCTTTGACTATTCCTGTAATAGTGTGCATATAAAATGTAGTGTGTATTTTGTGTTTTTTGTGTTCATGTGTGCTTCATTTTTGTGCACAGGTGGCACTTCTGCTTTGTTACTGCAGTTTAAAAAAAGACACGCTCATAAATGTGAGCACAAGTACAGAGGTTAGTCTATACTCATGACTAGGGATGTAACAATATCGAAATCTCACTGTACGATAATTCCTCTGTATAAAGTGCACGGTACAATATTTATTGCAAAATTTTAAATGACAGATGATGACTTGGAAACGTGCCATAAGCATCCTCTTTTCTTTATCCTCCACTCATAACTGTTCTTTAGAGTTATGAGTTATAGTATGAGATGGGTCAAATGACCAAAAAGTCCTTTTTTTTAACTAAAATAATTGCACCAATATGGACCTTGCCAAGGGTAATATCTATTGTTTTTTCAAAGATTCTCTATGTAAGGCCCAAAAGACCTATCGTTTGATACAGTTATGTGACCATGACAATATTGAGATATTTTTTCATTGTGATAAGACGATATCGTTAATATTGTTACATTCCTTGTTTAGGACCACATTCACTTACTACAGATGAAGCTCCAAACACTGTTACTAAACCAGATTGATTGAAACTCCGATTTCCTGATGTTTCTCTCTCTTATTCTTTCAGTCTGTGATTGCGTCTACATTTCGCTTTGTAAAAGACAATGCGGATGGTCTGTCTTTAGACGAAGGCATAGATCAGTTTCTGACCCAAGACTGTAAGTAGCTACACTAAACAATGTGAAATGTTTTTATATGTAATCTGCTGGATGTTTATGTATGACTGTTTCTTTCTCTGTGTAGTTGTAATGAATTCCTCCAGCTTCAGCTCTGACAGCGGAGCCAGTTCATCATTCTACACCGATGAAGAGTCGCCCCTCTTCAGCCGCCGTCATCCCATAGTTCAGTTTCAAGAGCTCTGCACTGTTGCCTCCAGTTCGGATGGGTGGGTTTTCTTTCTGAACATATATCACTGTGAAGTACAGATTTGCATTCATTTCAGTCTGCCACGATATTCAGGGTTCATACGGCTGCTGGAAATCATTTAACCTCTTAAAACCACACTCTGCCCGGTCTGAAACGTCTGGTTTTGCTGGAAGTAAAATTAAATTGGGGAGCCTGATAATAAATGCTTGTTTAAACAAAAAGTCATCTTACCAACTTTTTAGGGGTTTGCATCTGAATTCTTCAGATGGAACAGACAACATGGGAGGATTGAAAAACTTAAAACTATTTATGGTTCAAACGAAGACCAAATTATCGATTAACCTTGTCCAAAGACAGCAAAAAGGACATTTAAAAAAAAAATATAGGTCACATGTAACAAACACAAAGCGCACTCATTATGTCCATTGCAGGATAAGGCCTATAATGAAATGATGTAAAACTCGTCTCAAATAATATCAGGCAATATATTACTATATATTTGTTTATATATATATATATATATATTGTATTTTTGTTTAAGTTATTTGGCAATAAAGATGACCGAAGTAATAAAAAGTGAAAATAATAACTACATATTTTATAAATCTTACTAACCAAAGGTGCCAAACGTTTTAGTCAAGAACCCGAGAGTTATCTGTCTCATCAATTTTGAACACGGGGAAAACACACACATTTGTTCCCTTTCAGAGTTTAAAAGTGGTTCCCTGTAATAACATTTACATTTATGCATTTGGCACACGCTTTTATCCAAAGCGACTTAAATTGCTTTATCCTATACATTTTACATAGGTATTTGCAATCCCCTGGGATCGAACCCACAACCTTGTGATTAAGAGCAAAGAATCACATTCACAAGTGCAATATAGCAACATTATTTAAAGAGTGTATCGCAGCCGAGTGCGCAGTCTGGGAACCCGGAGAGTCAGTTGAAAATCAACGCAGAAGCCAATGGACAGACCCGAAGGTCATGTGCTCGCGCACAAATAGCCTTTTTCCAAATAATTATTCTATAAATATTTTTGTTATTAATTTATTTTTTTACATTGATTTGACGATTTGTCATTTAACCATGGTTCATTTTCGTAAGGGAGGAAACGTATTTTTATTTGATTTTTCCACAAATATCAGGTACAAGAAAACTATATTGAATTTACCAGTGATATAGAACCTATTCATTAATTAACGTTCAAAAGGGACGTTTTTCAACTAAAACGGAATAAAATTAAACTTAATTACTGACCCATCTTGCTTAAGAAGTCGACTCTGATCTTGAGCTCGTGCATGAAAAATGTACTTGTCCGATTGTCATGGGTTTGTTTTGGGCATAACATGGAATAAACCAATCAGAGTATTATCTCTCATTCCCTTTAAGAGCCAGTTGCGCAGGCACTATATAACGGATTCGCTATTTAGATGGCGGAATTTGTGAGAGCAACTGAAGGCTTCTTCAGAGAGGAAACGCGTCTGCTCGTGCGCGAGGTTCATACAAGTCAGATTTTTACCCTATGTACACAATAATCTTTTACATTTATTTGTCATTATTGCGTGCTGATTCACGTCTTTCCGTGTGTAAGCAGAATGTAAGGGCCCTGTGCACCAGCCTATAGACGCATATTACTAATCCGCTCTTTAAATAACAAAAAATAAATATTGCACCGTTGACTAGACCACATTTCAGTTGGTCAGTTATGCAGTCTTTGTCAGATTCCTCAAAATAGCAACGCGCGAACAATGCACATGAACACACCTCGTTTTCAGAAAAGCACGCCAATGAACGGAAATGCATTTGCTATTTAAACATGGACTGAAACCAGCAAAAAACACTGCAAAATGAAAATGATTAAGTATGTATGCCGGAAAAACATGAAAACACATATTGAAATACTGAAAAAAGGGCTGGAATTTGATTTTATAAAAGGTGTAAGAACCCTGGATATTTGATTTCAGGTAACGTGTAAAAAGGACGGGAGCGAATTCTTTAATTTTTGTTTTTTTTATATTTTGATTTCAGTAAAAAAATAAATATAGCTTTTTATGGTGTTTGAAGGAACTAAAGATTGATCATGGTGCAATATTATATTGTTGTACAATGTTAGAATGTGATATGACCAAATAATGCTTGTACATCTACTGTTTGTTATCCAGCTCTCCAGTGCAGGACATGATGAGCACGCCGCATTTCCAGTTAAAGCGCCTCCGGAAAGAACTGGCACAAGAAGGGGATATCAGAGACGAACTGGAGAAAGAACTGGCCAATCAGATCAGCATCATCTCAGAGAAAGGTATGTGAAACATACCCAGTTTTTGTTGTTCTGTATGGAGTCCGTGATGTTATTTCTGATGTGTGTTCTGTGTTTGGCGCACAGAGGGTTTGATCTCTCAGCTCCAGCACAGGGTCGAGCGTCTGCTGCGGGAACAGGGAGAGCTGGAGAAAGACCATAAAGTCGCTCTGCTGGAGCTACAGGAGAAGAACAAGAGGTGAGGAATGATAAATAAGATTTAGAATAAAAATAAAACCTGAAAAAGTTGTTCTGAAGTGAGGGTACATTGAGTCTTATGTAAAACATTTGATTTGTTTTACAGTCTACTTCACAGAGTACATGAGGTTCTAAAGCAATGCCAGGACCTCAAAACCGACAACTCTCAGAAAGAGAAAAAGATTGATGAGCTGACGGAAGAGAACGGGACTCTTGCTGCTCAGGTCAGATTTCTTACTGTGTTCTTGTGTGTCATTAGAAACAGTTTGATCAGATTGAGTTTATCATCTGTCATTGGTCCCATCAGGTACGAAACGTCTTTGCTCAGCTTGCGAGAACCGAGGAGGAGGTTGCTAAGCTCACGCTGGCCCACGAATCATCTCAGGATGAGTGCAGGATCAGAAGAGAGTTTTTGGAGAAAGAGTTGAATGAGGCCGTCACACACCAGGTGAATCATTTGAATTCTTTCGGAAAGCAGTTCTCGCTGTGAATGCAGTAAGACTTTTCTGTAACTTTGCGTTGTGCTTTTTTGTCTCAATTCCTTCTTGTCTGTATGTTCAGGAGTGCCTGAGTGAGCAGGTTCAGATCCTGCAAGGAAAGATTTCTGTTCTGGAGGATGAACTCATGAAAGCTCAATCTCAGGAGAGGGGAGAGGTTCTTGGTCCCATCATGGAGGTGAGATGTTCAAAATCATAGTCAATCATTTGTAGTTTTTTGCTGGTACACAATAATACAGTTTATAGTAATAATTGATTCGCTCAATATTGTTACCGTAGGCAATTCAAGATGTGAAAAGTTCTTCTCTAAAAAAATCACAATTTTATTATCAGCTAGTACAACCTATAACTCTGGTTAGAGCTTTCTTAATTTTAACACGTATTATAGTTTTATGTATATCTTGCATATTCTTTATATTGCTATCAAAGATAAATATATATATTTTTTGTTAATAATTTTTGTAACTTAAGTTGAATTTATGTTGGTTTATTTCTGAGGCAACATTTATATATATTTGTTTTTAAATAATATATAATATTTAGACCAATCTTTTGTTTATGTTTTAGTAGCATAAGTTTTAGAAAATTTCCCTTTTACCAACACAACATACGCCTAAGAAGAGGAAGTGTAAACAAAAATCTTATATTTTTCAAGTTTCTAACGCAAATTAAAAATGAAATGCTACATGTTACCTGTTGTATATGAAAGTCTTTGTATTGACAACAGTATATATAATATATACAGTATCATCATTTAATATGTATGTAATCGCATTCACCATTAGACCAGATATATTGTATATTATGTCAAGGTTTTATCTTAGAATTTAAAATTAAGTTGGCTTATAAATAACAACCATAGATTTCTTTATGTATACTCTTTTCTAGAATCTTGACTAATATCAATAAATCTTTTTTCTTAGTGGGAGAAGCTTAAACAGGAGTTGGCAGATCTGACACTTCAACTTGCTCAACTTCAGGACACTATTTCTCATCTTGAGAAAGAGAAGGCTGAGGTCGAGGCCTTGCTGGCTAAGGAGAGAGGCTTATTTGAAAAGGAAACCCAAAGACTTCAGACCATGGTATTCGATCTGGAGCAATCCATCAGCAGCATCAGTAGGGAAAGAGAGACACTGCAACATGGGTTTCAGACCCAGAAAGAGATGCTCAGTGCAAAGATTGAGGCTCTGGAAAGAGATGTTTCTCGGCTGCAACAAGTGGAAGTTCAACTGACAGCTGAAATCAAAATCTCTGCAGATCTCCGCCAACAGAGAGAGGAGCTGGAGTGGAGAGTAGCCTCACTCGATCAGATGGTTAACGCTCTGCATGCTGAAATCCAGGGCTTGGAAATGGAAAGAGGATCGCAGCAGGATTCTCTTAATGCCCTCATGGTTGACCTACAAACTGCCAAAGCAACCCTGCAAGAATATGAGGTGAAGTTGGAAGACCATCAGAATTTGGTAAAAGAGAACGATTCATTAAAAAAAGAAGCATGTAAAATGCGACAGGAGGTTGATGGGCATCTGCAGGCTGTCAAAAATCTTCAAGGGCAAATCAGTTTACTCCAACAGGATAAAACGGATGAAGAGAACAAACTGAGTCGGGCCGTATTCCAAATTGAGAGCCTCCAAACTCAAATCACACAACTGTCAGAGCAAATATCCCAGAAGGATGAAGAAATAAAAAATCTGAGTAATGAGTATGACTCTTTAGGTAACGAGCTGAAGATTGTGAGGGAACAAAACGTTGATATCAATGAAATGATCAAATCCATTTGTAAAGACCACGAGGACACAATTAAGAAACTTCAGCAGGAGCTTTGCTGTGCCGTTTCGACTGCTTCAAAGAAACAGGAGGAAATGTTGACGCTGTCAGCAGAAGTCACATGTCTAAAGGAACAGATCTGTCACTACAATGAAAACAAACTGCAGAAACAACAGGAGTTTTCTGTTTTAGAGGCCGAACACAAAGTGATGAAGGAAAACCTAACATCTCTTCAAAATGAGTTAGTGGAAGCGACTGCTACAACTGCACAGAAAGAATCCGAGCTCACCTCTCTTCATCAGGAGCTTCGCCATCAAGAAATCATGAGTAAAACAGCTCAGGAGCTCAAGACGGCCAGGTGTGAGGAATACAAGAAGACTGTGAGTGAACTTCAGGCCAAAATCCAAGAGGTGTCCTCACTTGCATCAGAAAGGGAAGCGTGCGTGAGTTCTCTTCAGGATGAGATAAAGGATCTACAGTTAAGAGCAAAACAGTCTGAAGATGGTCTTCGCACAGAGCAGGAAGAAAAGATTAATCACCTACAAAATAAACTGGATGCTGCCAAATGTTGTGTTGCAGATAAAGAACATCAGCTGGAGTCTTTGGAAGAGAAGCTGAAGGAGATGGAACGGCTTTGTCAACAAAAGGAGAACGATGTTATTGAGACGTGTCAAGCAAAGGAAGACGTGGAGAAGAGGATTGTTGAGCTTTACATTGAGAAAAATCAACTAATTGAGTGCCAACAAAATTTTGAGCTCTTGAGAAAAGAAAAGGACCAATTTTCTGATGAAGTGAAATCTCTCAAAGAAGAATTATCCCATGCCCTAGAAAAGGAACAAGAAAAACTTAAAGATGTTTCTGTGTTGGAGGCTAACCACATTGCTTTGAAGGAAAACTTGGCTGCTCTTCAAAACAAGTTGGTGGAGGTGACGGCTACAGCTTTGCAGAAGGAGTCTGAGCTTCTCTTGCTTCAGCAGGAGCTTTGCCAACAAGAGAATCTCAGAAAAAGCGCTCAGGAGCTTGAGACTGCCAAGTGTGAAGAATTTGAGAGAAAGGTGAGCGAATTTCAAGCCAAGATTCAAGAGGTTACCGCTCTTGCCACTGAGAGAGAAACTCAAACAAGTTTGCTTCAAAATGAGATAAAGGATCAACAAGCGAGAGCCAAACAAATTGAAGATGATCTCCACAAAAAGCTGGAAGAGGCTGTTTGTTCCCGACAAGGAGAGCTTAATGCTGCTAATTCTGTTGCTACGGATAAAGAACATCAGCTGGAGTCTTTGGAAGAGAAGCTGAGGGAGATGGAATGGCTTTGCCACGAAAAGGAGAACGATGTTCTTGAGACACGTCGAGCAAAGGAAGACCTGGAGAAGAGGATTGTTGAGCTTTTCGTCGAGAAAAATCAACTAATTGAGTGCCAACAAAATGTAGAGCTCTTGAAAAAAGAAAAGGACCAATTTTCTGATGAAGTGAAATCTCTCAAAGAAGAATTATCCCATGCCCTAGAAAAGGAACAAGAAAAACTTAAAGATGTGTCTGTGTTGGAGGCTAACCACATTGCTTTGAAGGAAAACTTGGCTGCTCTTCAAAACAAGTTGGTGGAGGTGACGGCTACAGCTTTGCAGAAGGAGTCTGAGCTTCTCTTGCTTCAGCAGGAGCTTTGCCAACAAGAGAATTTCAGAAAAAGCGCTCAGGAGCTTGAGACTGCCAAGTGTGAAGAATTTGAGAGAAAGGTGAGCGAACTTCAAGCCAAGATTCAAGAGGTTACCGCTCTTGCCACTGAGAGAGAAACTCAAACAAGTTTGCTTCAAAATGAGATAAAGGATCAACAAGCGAGAGCCAAACAAATTGAAGATGATCTCCACAAAAAGCTGGAAGAGGCTGTTTGTTCCCTACAAGGAGAGCTTAATGCTGCTAATTCTGTTGCTACGGATAAAGAACATCTGCGGGAGTCTTTGGAAGAGAAGCTGAGGGAGATGGAATGGCTTTGCCAAGAAAAGGAGAACGATGTTCTTGAGTCACGTCAAGCAAAGGAAGACCTGGAGAAGAGGATTGTTGAGCTTTACGTCGAGAAAAATCAACTAATCGAGTGCCAACAAAATTTAGAGCTCTTGAAAAAAGAAAAGGACCAATTTTCTGCTAAAGTGACATCTCTCAAAGAAGAATTATCCCATGCCCTAGAAAAGGAACAACAGAAACAAAAAGAGGTGTCTGTGTTGAAGGCTAACCACAATGCTTTGGAGGAAAACTTGGCTGCTCTTCAAAATAATTTGGTGGAGGTGACGGCTACAAATTCGCGGAAGGAGTCTGAGCTTCTCTTGCTTCAGCAGGAGCTTTGCCAACAAGAGAATCTGAGAAAAAGCGCTCAGGAGCTTGAGACTGCCAAGTGTGAAGAATTTGAGAGGAAGGTGAGCGAACTTAAAGCCAAGATTCAAGAGGTTACCGCTCTTGCCACTGAGAGAGCAGCTCAAGTAAGTTCGCTTCAAAATGAGATTAAGGATCAACAGTTGAGGGCCAAACAAATTAAAGATGATCTCCACAAGAAGCTGGAAGAGACTGTCAGCTCTCTACATGGAGAAATCAAAGCTGTCACTGCAGATAAAGAACATCAACTGGAGTCTTTGGAGCTGAAGTTGAAGGAGATGGAACGGCTTTGCCAAGAAAAGGAGAAAGATGGTCGTGAGACGCATCAGGCAAAGGTGGTCCTTGAAAAAAGAATTGACACGCTTCTTGTTGAGAAACAAAATCTAAACGAGTGCCAGCAGAATTTAGACATCTTGAAGAAGGAACGAGACCTATTATCAACGGAATTAACATCCCTCAAAGAAGAAGTCCAGAGTTACCAGGAGAACAAAGTTCAGAAGCAACATGAGAGATGTCTTGTAGAAGCTGAATGCAACACGTTAAAGGAGAACGTGGCCGATCTCAAGATGCAGTTGGTGGAGGTGATGACTACAACCGCACTGAAGGATTCTGAGCTTCTCACGCTGAAAAGGGAGCTGCACCAACAAGAGAGCCTTCGAAAAGAGGCTGAGGGGCGTGAGGGGGCTAAATGTGAAGAGTTTGAGCGGAAGGTGAGTGAACTTCAGGCTCACAACCTTGAGGTGTCCACTCTTTCATCTGAAAAGGAAGCTTGTTTGAGTTCTCTTCAAGAGAAGATGGCTGATCATCAACTGAAAGCCAAACAGTCTGAAGATGATCTCCGCAGAGAGCAGGAGGAAAAAATTGGAAACCTTCAGACACAACTGGATGTGGCCGGTCATCATGCTGCAGATAAAAATCTGAAGCTGAGGGAGATGGAGCAATTGTGTCAACAAAAGGACAAAGATGCTCTTGAGACGCATCAGGAAAAGGAAGACCTGGAGAAGAGGATTGTTGAGCTTCTTGAAGAGAAACAAAAATATAGTGAGTGCATGCAGAATTTAGATACATTAAGAAAAGAAAAAGACCATGTGTCAGATGAAGTAACATCTCTTAAAGAACAAGTCTGCCATTACCAGGAGAATCAGGTGAGAGCACAACAAGACATGTCTGATTTGGAGGTTAAACACAACATGTTTAAAGAAAACTTGGCTGCTCTTAACAACCAGTTGGTTGAGGTGACGTCTACAGCTTCCCAGAAAGAATCTGAGCTCCTTCTCCAAAATAAAAACCTTAAAGAACTTTCTCAAGAACTTAAGGATAAAGTACTAGAGGTCTCCACTCTCGCTTCTGAGAGGGAAGCTAAAATAGGTTCACTTCAAGATGAGCTAAAGAATCAACATTTAAAAGCCAAACAGTCTGAGGATGATCTCCGCAAGGAGCTGGAGGACAAGATTGAAATCCTACAGAGCAAATTAGAAACTGCCAGTTGTCACGCTGCAGAGAAAGAATACGTCATGGAGTCTATGGATCACAAGTTGAGAGAAATGGAAGTGCTGTGTCAGCAGAAGGAAAAAGATGTCCTTGAAATAAACAGGGCGAAGGTGGAACTGGAGAGAAGGATTGTTGAGCTTCAAGTTGACAAACAACGACAGGACGGTCAGCAGCAGAAGACGGCTCGACAGTGGGAGGAACAGAACCAGGAACTCCTGGAACAACTGAAGATCAAGTCGGAAGCAGTTGAACACTACAAGGCACAGGTATGGATTGATTTTCTGTTATGCATTTTGGTTTTCTCTTGCATTCTTATTAGAAAAGTCTATTTTGGTGCTTTTGCTTAAAGGGATGCAAAAATGTTAAATGGTAATTTGGTATCCATACTCGGTTTCTGTCATTTGGATTTTCTTCAGGTGGAGAAAGCAAAAAATCACTACAACGGTAAAAAGCAGCTGCTGGCGGAGACACAGGAGATGAACCATAATCTTGAGAACTCCCTGGAGGCCAGCAAGAGAGAAGTCAAAGCTCTGGAGACTGAATTGACGCAGACTCGCATGGAAGTAGACCAGGCGAAGACCAAAGTGAACAGCTTGGAAGCTCAGGTTGGTTTGTGGACGTTTCTAGTAATGGTTCATCTTGAAAAAAATAAAATGTACTTGTCTAAGAGCTCGATATGACTTTAGATAAAACAGACTTTAGAGTTCTTTGGAGTTTTCAATACTATTTCCTAGTCTCATGTTTTGATCTTTGTTTACTTCAGGTGGACTTCGCTAACAGGCAGCTGCGAGAGCAAAAATATCTGAGCGATAATATCAAAGAGGTGAGACACAGAGAAACTTTGTACACACGAGTCCAGGAGACACGCCAGGACACCAGTACAGACAGCTTGGAGCTGGAACTCAACGATTCTCTCAATCCTACCGGGTAACTGGACAAACCTAATCTACCTCTACCCTGTAGGTTTCTTCCAGGTGTAGCTCATGTCGTGTGTTCTTTTTCCCCTCACTTTTGCAGTCATTCGGCAATGCCGGGTGAGTCCAGCACTCCATTGGTCCGTAGCTCCGAGCGTTTGGCAGCTAAACGGCATGCGTTGGGGGCGGAATCCCTCGAGACTCTCTATTTCACACCAATGGGTCAACAAGGCAACAAGAGAAAAAGCAACGATGCCCTCGAACACAAACTGGAGTCAAGCATCACTTCATTCGGTGATCTCGTGGTCGACTCTGCCAAGAAACTCACGGCCTCGGCCCGGAGGCGGCGTACTACACAGGTTATCAACATCACCCTGGCGAAGGTAAGGAGTCGGGACTGATGTTTTTCTATACCTTTTGAATGATATAAGGTGAATAGATCATCCATGTTCAAACAGATGTTATCAGTGTGTATAATGGAGGTTACTTGTGTAATAAAACACATTTTTTTGTTTAGAAGGCATCGGGTGAAGGCGAGGAGTCGTTTTCTAGTCTCCACTCAGCCCGATCTCATCCCAACTTGGTGGTACAACACTCACGGCCTTTCTCATTGGACTTCTCAGAAGATGGTGCTTTATCCACAACGGACAAACTTCAAAGTTTGCCAGGATATCGCAGAAGTACTATGCACACCGCTGGCCCAACAAGAGGTACAATTTTGCTTCACATAAGGCTGTTCATACGACCTCATTTATATAACATAATGTGAATTTGTTACAACACATTTTCGCTTTTGTGTATTTGTGTTGTGTAGCCACAAGTACGTTCTGCATCGGAGCAGAGAATGAACCTGAGCATGCCGCCGATGACTGGATGCGCATCGCTGAACTGCAGGCAAGGAATAAAACTTGTCTGCCTCATCTGAAGAGCAGCTACCCGCTGGAATCAAGGGTATGAAGAGTTACCAGACACATATACACATCTCTGTTTTCCTTGCCTCTCTCTGTTGTATAAATCACTTAAACTCTGAAGTTCCTATGTTTCCTCCACGGCCTTTTGTAGATGCTGAAATTCTAATTGAACCTTACTTCATTCTCCCTCTGTAGCCCAGTCTAGGACTCCCTTCATTCACCCTAACAGACGATGACCTGCGGATGGGTGACCCGGACGAGACGATTCGACGTGCATCCATGATTCCCGACCAGATTCAGGAATCCTTGAACTCTCGCCGCTTCTCTCTGGCAGTTGGAACAAGCTCAAATCAGAGCCTCGCACAATCCCAGCCTCAACGCACCACCATGTTACCGGGTCAAATCAGATCCAGCACTGCTGCTCACCGGGCCGCGCAGCTCACCAAAACCTACTCGCAAGTGCGTGCATCACAGAATACCCGCAGCCCATTGGCTTCCAAACGCCAGGGATCCCAACTGCAGAGACCTGATACACCTGAGGTACTTGACTTCTAGAGTCATGTTAAAACAGCGTATATTAAAAGCAGTTTTGTTTGTTTATGTTGATTTTGTGGCAGTATTTCGGTTTTCTTTGGATTCACCGATATATTTGTTTCCATAGGCAAAGAAGTTAGCAAGCTGCTTCCCACGACCAATGACACCTAAAGGCCGGCATGCCAACAGTCAAAACAGACCTCCAATGTCTCCGGTATGTCATCTTTCATTTCAGGTTTACTGCTGGGTTAGTCTGTGGCAAGTAAAAGCACTTAAATGTATTTACTAAAGATGTTTGAGAAATGATGCTTTTGAAAATAAGCGTCTGCTGAATGAATAAATTTACATTTCTGTCACCTCTTTATCTCTAGGCTGAGCGAAGACAATCTCTCATGTTCACCGTGGTAAATACTCCAAAGAATAACAGTCGGGGTGACAGCAGGCTACAGAGAGGTCTCAACAAGCTGCGTAACAGCGCCCGCAAATCTCCTGCCGTGGCCAGTCGGGCCCTGCGCTCCGCTGCAAGCGCTGTTAACGGCAAATCTCCTCTGGACTCGAGAAAATCACCTCGCAACAAGTCTCCCAAAGCCCCCAATACCAAAAAGGTACAAAAGCATTCTGGTGAAAAAATAAGTCTGATGAGAGCAGGTAGTTCTTTTCAGATATGAAGATATGGTACAACGGAATGATTAGGATCAGAAATTGCAGGTGTATATAAAGTATTTCCTTTGTGTGTTTACAGTGAACTTCTGCTATGACAGATTTATACTGGAGTTTTTAACTGTATGTATCTTTCGTTTGATGGAGTAATGTTATCTCTGGGTTTTTCTTATCTGTCTTGTGGGTTCAGTTCACTCCTCACCTGTTTCAGTTTCACTTGTGGTTGTGAGTTCTGTATATGTTTGGTGGAGGGAATTGCACTGATGTGGGGTCAGTTCTTACTGAGTCTCCTTTGATCTCAACTGCCGATGATGTCCGTGTGCAAATTTCCATATGGATCATTTCATGTTTGTGTCTAGATCGTACAGAATGTGGAAGTAACAGAGATATAATTGTTTTCTATTACTGAAACATCTTCCCTTTTTCTTTCCCCACAGACGAAATTCAGGATAAAGGTTTAAATTGAAGGTTCCACCGAAAATCTGTCTCCTTGCATCAGAGTTTTTAAGCAAACTATGCATTTTCCTTCTTGGTTTCTGAACTTTTTAAATATTTTTTTTTTGTTTTTGGTATGTTGTCAGTTTAATGACTCTTGCCTTGTTTGTTTTTATGTCATTGGCTCTGTTTGTATTATATTTAAATGTATTTCTTGTTTTTAGAAAATAAAGTCTTATTTCAGGTGTGCTTATGAGCTTCTCAGCCATTGCTAAATAAAAGCAATTTCAATGAATATAGACTTTCTTTCTTGTGGAAATATAAAAAAATGAATCATAGTGTAATGTGAAGAGATGTGTGTGCACGCGCGAGCGCGCCTTGATCACGTGTTCCCAATTACTACTAAAATCTATGTCCTGAAGTATACAAAGCTTAATATATGAACTTTTATCAAAATGACGTGTTGTGTGTTGAGCCCATGTGTCTCGGCATATGCATGGGTTTAAAACGTCTCTTTCGGGAGTATTTTAATTTAGGAACATCTCCACAGAAATAATTGCCAAATACGTAAAATTGATTTATGAGCAAATTTTATAACAATAATATTATAATTGAAATCGGTTGTGAAATTTAAACAAACATTAAGCCTATGGTGTTTTAACCAGCAAAGGTGTCGCTCCCCGTTCGCTTGAATGTGTTTAAAGGAGAATCGTGCCTGCTCCAATATGGCGTCGTCGTTGACCAATCGCAGCCACTGGTCAAAGCGCTCATTGCGGCGACTATGATGTCATTTGAATACAAAGCTACGCTAGAACGTTTCTATTGGTTGCTTGATTTACGACAGCCAATTAGAAGCGATAACAGGAACTTGCGTCATCAAATATAAAAAGGTGTTAAACGATCTGATAGACCGTTTTACTTGTATGGTAAGTTGTAAATCTTGTTAAAAGTAATTGGGATTCCAGAACACGCGCATAAACGATTCATAAAAATCACATCTTTACGTTTACATGTGCACATAATGAATTACTTTATTATGCCACGATTTTAATGTCCTGCTTAAGTTGTCAACAAAACTTTTATTAGCGTTCTTTAATCCACATATCCCATGCTTTATAAACATTTCTGTCATACAGATTGTTTAAGAGACTGAATAACTATTTGTTAGAGCTTTATGCAGCAAATGCCGTCCTACCTGTCTGTCATGTGAACATTGATTTATATAACCTTTCATCCACATAAATAAATGCTCTTCATTACTGTATGCTGTTATTGGTTCACATAAATGAGCATGAAATATTTCACTTGTTTATTTAGTGCAGCTTTACTTTACTGTGTGAGTTATGGAGTTGAGTAAAGGAAAGGAAGCGGCACTCTTGTCATGGGTAAGTCACGTCTCTTTTAAACCATCACCCCAAAATGTTTCCCATAACCAGTGTTTGTTTTGACAGATAAACAGCGTTTGTTCAGTGGAGCCTATTGTAAAAATTATTCATGTGAAAGATGGACATCAACTCCGGAGGTTTACCTACAAAGTGTGAGCTGGAATTTAAACTTAAGGACCTCATTCATGTGTTATATTGTTTGTGATGGTTTTGTGTTGGTGTTATTTGCAGGCAGGGGAAAGTGCCCTGTGAAACCATGTTTGTGCCACCGTTTTCTGAGACTATGGAAATCATCATCAACATACTGCAGGGTGAGTTTATGATACATCCAGAAAAAAAATAGGTTACCCAAAAAACAATTCAACAATCTTTTTAAAAAAAAAATGCCGTTTTGTTACTGTCAAGGAAAAGTCATACTAGCTTGTTGTGAGTAGACACTGTGGCTCAGTGGTTAAAGAGGCTGGGCTGCTGACACGAAGGTTGCATGTTCGATCCCAGGTGTTCCCGAAAAATAATTTCAAATGTGAATTTCAAACGTTGAAAGCAAACTGTGGTTTGTCCAAATGTGGCTGCTGAGCCGAGCGGTGCTCTAGTCCTGGAAGCCACACAGAGTAATGCTGGTTCCTACCGACAGGGCCTGTAAAGTGCTTGTGTAATCTGTGCGATGGTTCCACACATTATTTTAAGAAACCACAACTTTGCTTTCAGATTGTAAACCTGTGCTTACCTTTAATATAATCTCTCTGCAGATGACTTTTACTTCAGCAGAAAACAAGGTTCCCTAATCTCTCAGAAGATCAGTCAAGAAATTGACCTGGAGCTTCAGCTCGCCAAGGTACAGTTGGGGAAATAACTATTTGATCCCCCTGCTGATTTGGTAAGTATGCTTGTTAACAAAGAAATGGTAGGTTTACTTTGACGGATAGATACCGAATAAAAAAAATCAGGGGAAAGAATTTTATATAAAGGATATTAATTGATTTTAAGTTTTTGATCCCCTACTAACTAGCAAGAATTCAGGCTCCAAAGGTTGGTTATGTGCCTATATGGACCACAGATTAGTCCTGCCACTTTTAGAAAGTACTCCTAAATCAACTTATGTATATAAAAGATGCCTGCTAACATAATCTGTATCTTCCATTTCAACCTCTCCACCACCATGGTCCAGACCAAATATTGATTGTAGACCAGCACAAACCTTGTATAGGCTACAGACAGAAGCTTGGTTAGGAGACAACTGTTGGTGCGATTATTTGGAAATGGAAGAAATGCATAATAACTATCTTTTGCCTTTGGTCTTGAGCTCCCTGCAATATTTCCCCAATGGTGTAAGATCCGCACAGAACTAAACGGAAGAAGCCCGTTCATGATTTCAAGACAGTTGAGACCACAATTAGCAAGCAAACCGTTGAGAACACACTATGCCACAATAGATTGAAATCATGAAGCACCCGCAAGGTCCTCCTGCCCAAGAAGGCCCGCCTGGCTCGTCTGATGTTGGACAATGAACATCAAGATGATTCAGAAAAGGCTTTGGCGAAAGTGCTGGCACTGCTGTGAGACCTAATTTACATACATTGACCCCTGTACAGTT
The DNA here is from genome assembly GCA_008369825.1 of Triplophysa tibetana. Lineage (NCBI taxonomy): Eukaryota > Metazoa > Chordata > Actinopteri > Cypriniformes > Nemacheilidae > Triplophysa > Triplophysa tibetana. The sequence continues at coordinate 23,305,804 of CM017917.1, forward strand.
AACTCTTGGATGAGAAGCTCCTCCCCTTAACTAGATCACTGAAGATGGGTCGTGCATGTGCCTTTAACATGACAAAGACCCAAAACATATAGCCAAGACAACCAAAGAGTGGCTGAAGGAGAAGCACATTAAGTGTCCTAGCCAGTCTCTAGACCCTAGTCCTATTAAAAATCTGGGAAGGAGGCTAAAACTCCAATTTGCTGAGTGACCAACTCCAATTTGCCATGAAACCTTAAAGATGTACAGAGGAGTGGACTAGAATGTATCCTGACACATGTGCAAACCTGTTGATCAACTATCAGAAATGTCTGACATCTGTGCTTGCCAACAAGGGTTTCTCCACCAAGGATTTTTTTCTCGGGGATCAAATACTTTTCACTGACTGAAATGCAAATCAATTTATAACCTTTATATAACATTTCCCCCCTGATTTCTTTTTAAATATTCGCTCTCTATCAGTTAAAATAAAACCACCATAAAAAATATAGACCCTTTATTTCTTTGTAAGCAGGCAAACTTACAAAATCAGCAGGGAATCAAATTATTATTTCCCTCACTGTATGTGTTTTAGACATTATTACTGAAAAAGAGTCCAGTTTCAGTTGATACACAATGTGTAAGGTTCTATAGCAAGGTTTGTTTTTGTCTGGATGTATAAATTTAGGCAGTATTGAAATCATTTAAACACTTAACTATTTTAAAGGGAAAGTTCACCCAAAAAGGAAAATTCTGTCATCATTTACAAACCAACCACCAAACATACAAATCATTATAAATGTCTTTGTTCTGATGAACAAAATGAAAGATATTTGGAAGAATGCTTCTAACCAAACAGAGCTTGCCCCCCACTGACTAGCTTAGACTACCAAAAAAGAATGGTAATCAAAAGTGCCCCAGAACTGTTGGTTGTCCTTGCATTCTTCAAAATGTCTTGTGTTCAACGGGACAAAAAAATTATAAAGTTACTTTTCCTTCCATGGGAGTCAATGGGGGGCAAGATCTGTTTGGTTATAAGCATTCTTCCAAATATCATTCTCTGTTCATCGGAACAAAGACATTTTATACAGATTTGGAACAACTCAAAGGTAAGTAAATGATGACAGAATTCTTTGTTGTGTAAAGTATCCCTTTAATGTGTATTTAAAGTGTGTGTGTATGTGCTCAGGTGCTTCTTGTCCTCTGTTATTGTGGTTTTAAAGAAAACAAACTGGTTCCTGAATTGGATGTGAAGTCAGAGGTAAGGAATCCGTCCGTAATGAATGACTTGCTTTCTGTGGCTCTGTCACACTTTGTTTGGTGACCGAGTCTCACTATCCCTCTCTCTCTCTCTCTCTCTCTCTGTTTTATCTCAGCTGATGATGGCATCCATGTTTCGGTTTGTTAAAGACGATGTAGATGGTCTGTCTTTAGATGAAGGCCTAGATAAGTTTCTGACCAAAGACTGTAAGTTGTTCATGCTGTGTTGATTTTTCATTATTTTCAATCCCTTTGACAATTAAATAAATACTCCATATAATACTTTGAAGGATATATCCATGTTTCATGAATGAAGTGTATGATATTAGTTACAAATGAATGTTATTTATATCTTCGTCTCTCTCTGTCTGCAGCCGTTTTAAATTTATCCTCAAGCAGCGAGAGCAGTATCGACTCGCCATTTTTCACCGGTGATGAGTCTTGGTTCTTCGGCCCTTGCAGGGTTCAGTATCAGAGGCTTTTGACAGTGGCCTGCACCTCGGTCAGGTGGGTTCCCGGTCTGATGGTAAACCTTGCCTAAGATTATCTTTAATTTAACCCTGATGCATGGTGTCCTATGCAGTTAACAGATGTTTAGATCTTAGCCAGTGTGGTTCCTTTTAGACCAGCCATGAGCCTATGCCAGGTGGATGCTTGAGCGGTAATGTCTTCGAAAATATACCCAGCCTCCTCGGAATGATAAATGACTAAATCATGGTCGTACATGTATGATCTGCAGCTCTCCGGTGCAGGACACAACGAGCATGCCACACATCCAGTTGGAAAGGCTTCGGAAGGAACTGGGAAAAGCGGGTGACGTGAGAGATGAACTGGAGAAAGAACTGGCCACTCAGATCAGCGTCACCTCAGAGAAAGGTACCTCAGACATCCCCACCCGTCACCTAAGATGTTGCAGTTTATTTTCTTGTTCTGTTATAAGTTTAACCAATGCCTGTTTCGAATCCAATTTTATGTCCTGTGTTTTGTTGAAAATCAAGTCTTTACTCATCCATAGAAACCAATATAAATTTGTGAACGTATATGCTGTACATTTAAATATTATACGTTTGTTGATAGTTTTTTCATTATAAACAGAAATCAAGCTTCATTATCAGCAAATTTTTACATTTAATCCCAAACTGTAATGATCCAAAACTAAAATTAGTTTTCGTTCTATTGAAATTTGATATGTCAGCTATTAGTTGTTGTAGGCCTGGTTTAAAATGAGTTCTTAATATATGCATGTACTGTATGTGACCGTCATGGTTGTGTGTAATGTCCAATGCTCTCATGTATAGGGTTTTGTCAACAATTTTATATAAGCCACTGGGAGATTTTTTTCAACCAATTGAATGTTTAATCTTCAGAGGGTGTCATCTCTCAGCTGGATCACAGGCTGGATTGTCTGCTGCGGAAAATGGGAGAAATGGAGACGGACCATAATGCCAGAGTGCTAGAACTCCAGGAAAAGAATGATGGGTGCGACATGAAATTCATCATCACGGACCTCAAAGGGATACTTCACCCAAAAATTCTGCCATCATTTATTGTAACCAAACCGGCCTGGGGCAGAATACCACATTCTTCAAAATATATTTTTTTGTGGGAGTGTTAAACGGAACAAATACATTTAATCAGCTTTGAAACTATCCCTTCAAGTTTGAATAACTATAGTATAGTTTAGTTTAAAGAATTATTTTCATTTTGTGTTTAAATCAATGAAAACCAGTTTTGTACATAAAGACTGCATAATGTTCTTTACAGTCTTGTCCAAAGAGTGCATGAGGTTGTAAAACAATGTCAAGATTTTAAAACCAGCAGCTTTCAGAAAGAGAAGAAGATCGATGAGCTGACGGAGGAGAATGTGACTCTTGTTTCTCAGGTGAGATTTAGTTCTCTCCTTCTGTTGTCCTGCTTAAAACTTTTAGATTCAGTCGACTCTCATCTGCCTCTGGTCCCATCAGGTGCGAAATGCTTTCGCTCAGCTGGCGAGAGCCGAGGAGGAGTTTAATAATCTCACACTGGCTCATGAAATTTCCATGTCTGTATGGAAAGACAAGAGAGAGTTTTTAGAGAAAGAGGCCTTCACACACAAGGTGAATCATTTTAAAACCTTTAAGTTCGTGATAAAATCTATAACTTAAGTCACTTTGGATAAAAGCATTTACTTAATCGGTTTATGTACATTCATCTGTTCAGGAGGTCCTGAGTGAACGCGTTCAGATTCTTCAGGGAAAGATCTCAGTCCTGGAGGATGAACTTCAGAAAGCTCAATCTCAGGAGAGCAGAGAGGTTCTGGGACCTAGTTTGGAGGTGCGATGTTCTTTTCTGTTACTAAATAACATTTTGGTCTTGAAAACTAGTTCTTGAAACTGTATTAAAAAAAATATGAATTTTTACTATGCAACATTTTTTGTTGGCAGGCATTGACCAAAATTGAGAGCCTCCAAACCCAAATCCTGGAACTGACAGAGCTAATATCCATAAAGGATAATGAAAAGACACAACTGAAAAAAGAGTGTGACTCTTTAGACCATGAGCTGAAGCTTGTGAGGGAACAAAACATGAAAATAAACAATACAATCAGATCCATTTGTAAAGACCATGAGGACACCATTAAGAAGCTTCAGCAGGAGCTTTGCTTGGCCGCTTTGACTGCATCAAAGAAACAAGAGGAAATGTTGGCGCTGTCAACTGAAGTAACACATGTGAAAGAGCAGATCTGCCTCTACAATGAAAACAAACTGCAGAAACAACAGGAGTTTTCTGTTTTAGAGGCCGAACACAAACAAATGAAGAAAAACATGACTTCTCTTCAAAACCAGTTAGCTAAAGCGACCGCTACGACTGCGCAGAAAGAATCTGAACTCATCTCGCTTCCATCGCAGCTTTGCCATCAAGAAATCATGAGAAAAAACGCTCAGGATTTCGAGACCGTCAAGTGTGAAGAGTTCAAACGCAAGGTGAGTGAACTTCAGGCTAAAATCCTGGAGATCTCCTCACTTGCCTCCGACAGAGAAGCTTGTCTGAGTTCTCTTCAGGATGAGATGAAAAGTCAAAAGAGTCTTCGAGACAAACTCAAGTTGAAGGTGGAGAAACAAAGCGACTCCATCCTTTCTCTTAAAAACATCGCCAAAAAATGGGAGCAGCAGTGTAAAGAGCTTTTGGAGAGGCTGAAGATGATGTCGGAGAGATTACAAAAGTACAGCGATCACAAACATCAGCTGACGGAGGCTCGGGAGATGAACAAGTCTCTTGAGAACTCACTAGAAGCCAGCAGACGAGAAATCAAAGCTCTGGCGACCGAACTGACGCTTGCTCGCATGGAACGAGACCAGGAGAGTGCCAAAGTCAAACGCTTGGAGACGGAAGTTAGTGTACAGCTAATGATTGTATATCTTGTGGTTTTCTTCCTAGTTTCATGTGTAACTGTGTTTCAGTTTAACTTTTCTAACGGGCGTCTGAGAGAGCAGTTGATGAGTGATGACATTCACCTCCTCCAAGTCCCAGAGACATGGCAGGACACCAGCGTTGATAGCTCAGATTCCATGTTCAATGCTGACAGGTAACTTCACAAGTCAACGGATACCTCAGAGTTTTGCAGTGACTTTCAGTCTTATTTCTTGATCAGCCTTTTGGCAGCTTGTGGTGAGAACAGGACCCCGCAGGTACATTGTTCTGAGCAATGAATCAGTCAGTTTAACATCACATTGACTGGGGTGGAGCATGCTGGGATACACACAACCGTTGTCTATTCTGCACCTGGCATATTAACAGGTGGATTTTACATTCACTGGGATCTTTGTTGGGATTCTAAGCTCTGTTGAGGTAGAGTCATGCCATCTTTTCTCTTGGCCACCCATTACATCTTGTTCTGCATTCCTTCCCTTAAAAGGGTCATATGACGCGGCTAAAACGAATATTATGGTTTGTGTTAGGTGTAATGCAAAGTATATACAAGATTTAAGGTTAAAAAACGCTGTATTTTCCACTTTCTGTTCATGTTTGTATCTCCTCTTTGCCCCGCCTCTCTGAAACATGCAGATTTTTAACAACGCTCATTGCTCTGAAAAAGCGAGGTGTGCTATTATTGGCCAGTTAACCACGTGAGTAGTGATTGGTTGAATACTGCAAGCATGTGATGTAAATGTAACGTCTCTTACCATATTTGGAACATCAAGTTCCAAAGGAATTGTATTGACAGTAGATTTTATGTGTCTAATACATGCATGGGCAATTTTTAATGCACCAAAGACACAGAAAAACACGTGTCCGCGCCATATGACCCCTTTTAAAATAGTTATTTGTCCAAGTTTGCGAATGGTATAAAATGTATTAAGGCAATTTAATGTATACACTGTACCTTCAATACAGTTTGTACTTTTCATAAAGTTCACTTGTAGTGAGAAACGTATACAACTAGTTGTATACCCATGGATTACCACAGTTACACTTATTAACTAAAAAGTGTGACAATTTAGTCCTTAGTAGTATTGAAACAGTACACTTTCAAGTATACTACTAGTACACTCATATTAGTATACATCTTACATAAAGAATAGTTGAAATATACTTGAACTTCACTGTAGTATATTTCATAAAATTAACATATTTCTTGTAAGAATTAACTCTTTTGTTTAGGTAACAGGTGGAGGTTTTGAAGCGTTTATTTATAATTGCCATAATTGTTGTTTAAAAGACACCAGGAAGTGTTGAAGCGGAGGAATCGTTTTTAAACCTGCACCCTGCCCGATATCAGCACAACCCAGCGGCACAAAGTTATAAACCCGTCTCCACAAACATCTTCAAGGAAATAGATGTCTCAGCAACTTCATCTAAAAGAAATCAACATCAAGGTCTGGATATAGCAGAAATGCAGACCATTCAAATCTCATTGCCTTTAGTTTTTTCTGTGTAGCACATTACTAAACATGCATGCATCTTTATATATTGATATTTTGTATCTGTCTGACAGAGAAGGAACTTGAAGACACTGCTGATGACTGGATGCGCATCGCTGAATTGCAGGCGAGGAACATAGCTTGTCTGCCTCATCTGAAGAGCAGCTACCCGCTGGAGTCCAGGGTATGACATGCAACTATTGATGGGGGACACTAAAGAAACCTCTATAGCTTGTGATGTCTCTGAGCTATGGGTTCAACATGTGTATTGAAAAGAAATATGAGACAGTACCACTTTGAATACTTTTCCACGATTGTCAGAAATCTTTAACGTACAATTTAAATCATCTTTTATTTTTAACAATTGGTATGATCTGGGCCATGATCTTCTGTAGCCCAATATTGGACATCCTTCTTTAACAATAACGGATGACGACATGCGGATAGGGGACCCTCGAGAGACCATTCAACGTGCTGCTTCACACCTTCGAGCATCCCAACACACACGCAGCCCACGTGCTCCTAAATGCCCGGGATCCCAGCGGACAGTCACATCTGAGGTATGTGACATAATAGTAAAATATTTGATGTATTGTTGGCGTAATAATGCTTTAAATTCCAGTATATGGATTATAGATAATAGTGTTTTTTTCACAGGTGAAGGATCTGACAAGCTGCTTCTCTCAGACCTCAACTAAACGCAGGCGTGCCAACAATAAGAAAACACATCTGAACTCTCAAGTGAGTGTTTGTTCATGCGTATAATAAAGAAAAATATTTATTGCTTTAAACATGCATCGCTCAATTTTCACTAACACTGATTCCGAAATGCTAATACTATACTATAAACCAGCTATTAAAAGGTGCACTCGGTATGTTCTCTCATTTAAAAAGTTTTCCACAAGGAATTAACAGTAAATGTTAAAACTGTCTTGCATCTCTAGGATAAGCAAAGGGAGTCTGTGACTTTCACTATTCTTAATACCCCAAAAGCCAACGGTGGAGGCAGTTTGCTGCATCGTGGTAAGATCTGTAAGGACGCCTACAAATCTGCCACCGCTTCCAGCCGTGCCCTGCTCTGGACTGCCAGCACTGCTATCAGCAGACCTCCTCGGGTCTCAGCAGTGAGAAAGACTTCACACAAGCATCTCAGATCCTAAAGGTAAAACAAGCCTAACACTTGCCATGATGGAATTAAATTAATTTTGGTAATTAGAGTCATGATTTGTAGTGCCTCACTTCACTTATTTTTATATTTTCACAATGACATTTATTGGACGCAACTTTCTCTGACTCCAACTTCTGTTTTCACAGACATCCACAAGAAAACGATGACCGCTTCCCCCTGTTTATTTAAATCACATTTATAAATGTGATTATTTTAAATGTATTATCTCATTTGAAATAAAACCATTTTGTACATTTTTGTTGGAAGGGTTTATTTTCCTTCTAAGACAAATAAATGCCAAATGGTAAATAAAATAATCCTGTTGAGGAATGTTTTTTTCAACTAGATTTGCGTGTTGTTTTACCTTTTGAATGTTACATGTCGTTCCAGTCACATTTATCTGACACCCATCACACTGTAAAGCATAGAAAATAATTACACAAATAGCTCATATTGTGTAAAAGATCAACAACTAGTTATTTCACTGAATGAATGTATGGGTAACAAAATGCATCTATGTACAGAAACTGGGTGATGCTACATATCTGTACCACGGCACTGATAACGTTTGTGTGAAAAACGATACACGGCAAATGTATAATATTTATTTTTTGACATCCTCTACAAAGAACTGGATGCAAAAATAATTTCAGAAGCATACTTTATCAACACTCGACTTTTTTAACATTTGCTAAACCTTTAAGTGGAGAAATAGTCATTGCTTAATCAAATTTTTAACATCTGCAAATACTTTACAACAAGCTATGATAATGCTTAAAGACATCAGAACATGTATAAAGGACACGCATGGAAAAAGCAAACAATAGTTCATTTAACTTTCTGATGTATGTAACCTTTAAGTCACTGTATGGCACAAATCATGTTTTAAAAGATAACAGGACAGATCGTCATATAATGACCACGTCCACTGCAACGTGTGTGCACTGAGAGAAACACTTTTAACATCTGAAGTAAGGAAAGCACTTGACACAAAAGTGTCGAGTGCGCGTCTAGCGCATGCGCATATGGAGACTGTGTTTCGGCCCATCCACCCGTTCCAGCTTCTCAAAATGCCTCCGGGCGTTTCTGATGTTGATGAGAGTGGCAGCCGAGGGTATCGACGGGTCAGACATGATCACCATCACGTACGTGTTAGATGTAAACACATCAATAAAGGCCGCAAAGTTCGAGTTGCGCACTTCCATGCTCTGGAAAGATGCTGCCAGCTTACTGCAGCTGAGCTTGAACTGCTTGATGATGTTGCTGATCTTCTCGAAGCGATGCGCGTCGCGCTGCTCTTTACACTGATAATGAGAGATCACCAGGAAAGTGGCTCTTTCGAAAAGCAGCACCTCGTCCGCTTCGATAATCTGCGCAAAATTGCGCAAATTGCACTCGAGCTGCTGCACGTTAGGGATCAGCTGGTAAACAATGCTGGACCAGGCTTTGTACAGCGTCTCGTCCCAGATGGACGTCCGGAAGCAGGTGCAGGCAAGCGGACGGGACAGTCTCTTCAAGTCCTCCTCGCGCTCTTTAAATATCAGATCTCGTTGATCCTCCTGGACCAGGTCCATCTTGTGCACGAGACAGAAGATCTTGGCATCGGGCGAGTTCTGCAAGATGGCTTCCAAACACGACTGGTAGTAGTGCATGTCTTTCTCCAGCTCGCGGCTCTCAACGTCGAACACGTAGATCAGCACCTCCACGTTGCGGAAGATGTTGTCTCGCTGGCTCGTGAAGTAGTTCTCCATGAACGTGTCCTGGCCGCCGCAGTCCCACAGGTTCAGCACCAGGTTGCCCAGGAATCTTACGTGAGAGTGCTCGACGTCTATTGTGGCTCCGAGACGGCGGGTGTCTCTGGCGATGTAGTTCGCGAAGATGATCGACCGCATGCTCGTTTTTCCTGAGCCGCTTTTCCCCATCAACAGGACCTTCTTCTTCATGGCTGTGCTGGACATTTCCCGCTTCACCTTATCCCGTACACGACGATCAAACTTCGGATCGACGTTCGTCAGCTGATTTGCACGAAAGCGAAAGTAAAATTGCGTCACGCGCGTGTGACAGGAAGCTAACTCACATGAAGCGCATCGGGACCCCGGTGCGATTGTTTCATTGGCTGAATTCCTTTTGAGGGCTGCTCGATTTAGTGCCTGATTACAATTTCTTTTAATCATTGACATATTTATAAATTCACATCGTAACGATGTTAAATGGCCCTTAATGTATTTTTAAATTATTTTTATATGGAATTGTATGTAAAACAACCTAATTTTATGTGAAAATAACTATTTCATGTAATCTGTGTTTTTTCTAATCTTTCGTAAATTCCTCTGACGGATGTGCTGCTGAGACGGTTCCGGGTAGATCAAATGTCGGACTGTAGAAAAGTCTTGCGACAAGTATTCAAACATATATAAATAAATAAAAGCTCGACATATTAACGCTGCACTGTCTTCAAATTATTTGGGTAATTATGCTATCACGTTATTTCAACCTTGAGGTATCGAATTGGATAAAATACGGCGAATTATGACCTCATTGGACTGTTGGTGTGCATGTTGCGTTAACTGTAAATTTAATGTTTATGTTATTTTTCAATCACAGGTAACGGGTTGAAGTCTGACTTATACATTTATAAGCATTAATCAAACTTCATCATGAGTTATATTGGGGAAGACAGCGATAATGAAGTGGAGGGGTAAGTCAGTGTATTTACAGTTTCCTGATTCTTGTAACGTTAAAATCTTGCTAAACCAGCGTTAGCTTCGTTTAAGTCGAAGATGTAAAACGTGCAGAACGTATACGTATAAAAGATATGTCAGTTGTGCAAACTATAGGAAGGACAAAGAAAAACAGGTGCAACCAGATTGTAAACCTGTTCTTATTGTGAAGCAGCATTGCACTATTTTTCCTAATCTCAAGTAATATACAGTAACATTACATAGCTATTATTCCTGAGCACTTTAATCAAAAATAAGTAATTCTGTTGCTTTTGTATTATTAGAAATCATCACAGCTACGTCAAACACTTTAGAGCACAAATAAAAATACTGCTTGCTTATTTTATACTAAACATTAGGACAAATGTCTCTTTTTGGGGTTCAGTTTTGGTTTGGAGAACTGTTGGCTGGTCATATAGATCCTCTATAGGATCAATGCATGATTTTCACTACCATCTGTGCTATATAATTCTTTAACCTAATCTGACTGATCCGATGTCAAGCCACTTTGTTTAACAGAAATCATTTTCGCTGTTTCTGTTTCAAGTCTTTTATTTCACAAAAATACAATCTTCATGAAGACATATGATCTTTGGTCGACTCTGCTCTAGTTGTTCCATGACTTGTTCAGATCGGTCTAGGCTTGCATACAAACTGATACGTCTCAAAACTCATTTTCTTTCCTTGCACAAACTATGATTAAGTCTGATGTAGTTTGTGTAAATTGTAGCCTCTTAATGACAGCTATTGGTTAGTAGTTGGTTCGTTTTTTTTTTAACATTCAATTTTAATATTATTTTTGTGGATCAGGAGGGGCCGGCCACCCAGCAGTTATGGGTCTATGAAGAGTGACGAGGCAGAAGACATGGATGACTTTGAAGATCCTCCAGCAACTACGATCCGAGTCATCCAGGGACCTGTTGGGTAAAGCTGCAATGCACAGTCACACTAAAGCTTCCGAGAGGCATTCTGTGAAACCTTCCCATTTATGAATGGTCACTTTTAAAAGTACATTATTAAAAACACTGTCTGACCGAAGAATTTGTTCAAGAATTAATTGTGAATGAGGAAGTCAATACATGCAAAAATGTGCATATACCTCAGTATATTCACTACATGTGTGTTGATGTGTTTTCATTTATATATGTTTTTTTTTTTTAAGTTTAATGCTGCAGCGCCCAGAATCACCAGAGACAGTGATAACTGAACGTACACACACAAATCAGTCCAGCGTACACAGAGAGGGAGTCTTTTTGAAACCTGGGGCCGGCGGACACAGAGCGGAAACATTTCCAGCCCAACACAGGTAACTACAATCACATCACATGTTTGGGATAGTTCACCCAAAAAGTTCGGCTCTCAAATCTTTACATTTTGTTATGATTTCATTAGGTCCAGAGTGGACAAAGAGCACACGGTGACAGTGGGGTCTGAGGTGCGGAGCAACATTCGGACCGAGGGAGAACCGGATGAAGCACAGAGCGAGATACAAACGGAGTTCAGTGAGACACGCATGGAGGAGGAACCGAATGAAGGCACTGCGATGGAGGTGCAGCAGGAGGACAAGAAGGAGAGGGAGACGAGTGAAGATTATGATGAAATTGTTTTAGTTTCGGACTTCAATGAGCCAGCTGAGCCTCCGCCTCCTCCTCCAGAGGGCCATGGTCTTCAGTTTCGTCACAAGCACCGGTCACTCACACTGAGCCATATTTTATCGGTGAATAATAAAAAACATATAATTAACATATAATAAAATGTAAACCCTGCAATATTTTCTTTACATGTTTTCAATATATTTATATTTGTCTTTTTCAGGCCTTGGTGTCGAGTCTCAGACCGTTGAGGCCATTTGAAATGACTTATTTTAAGCGAAATCTGGCCGGCTATCACAGATTTTCGTCTGACTACTCGTCAATTGCTGAGCTAACTGACGCGTTGGATGTAGCAGATAAAATCATCGAGATCTGCGGTGAAGGAGAGGCGCTGTATCTCACTGTACGATCACTCCAAGGCATCAAAAAGGATGAGCTCGCTGACACACTGAGGAAGACCTGTAGAAGAGGTAAACTGGCACCCACACCCAAACTAAAAACGTTGAAGCTGTTTTTTTCTATTGTTGAACATTGAACCCTTTCTCTCATGTCAATCTAAATGGGAATAAAAAACTCTGTACTGAACTCAACAACCTAATTCCTTGCTTTTGTGTTTTTCGTTTCTCTTTAGCTTTGTTGCAACATGATCTGAAAGTGGAACATGACCGGCGATTTTACACGCTGTATGAAGGCTGTTGCCGGCCGGGTCAGCAGCGGTTCATCGGGGAAGTCTACTCCGAACCTCTGACCGTCATCAGAGGCAACGGGGATCTTGTAAACACTGAACATGAGGTGCGCAGGACAGCAAGCACAATCCAAGAGACTGTAATAAGAGCTAGCGACATCTTCCGACCCCTCCCCAACGACACCAGCGACGTTCGTACAATCATGATGACCGGAATTCCTGCTTCCGGACTGACAGTGGTTGTGAACAATTTCATCATTGACTGGAAGGAGGGAAAAACCAATCAGGATTTTCAGCTCCTGTTCCCAATGGCAGGGAAGGAGTTACACCTCGGGAAAGAGGGCGATCAGACCTTCCTACTGATGCTTTCTACGTTTTTTCCTGAGGCTGAAAACATCAGATTCATAGAAAAGGAAGACTGCTTGAATCTGTTCATTATCGACGCTTTAGATCTTTGTGAGTTCCCACTTGACTTCGAAAATAACGCCGCTATTACAAGCGTTGGGACGAAAGCCCCCGTGGACGCTCTGCTGACCAGTCTGATTAAAGGCACGCTGCTTCCTCGCGCCCGAGTTTGGATCACCAGCCACAGGGGCGCTGCTCACAAAATCCCCTCGAAGTTCATCAGCAGGTTCGTGGAGTTGAGAGGGCTCACAGACGCGCAGAAGGAAATCTACTTCACAAAGCGAACCAAAGATCCGGAGCTCGGTAGGAAAGTTTGGAGCCACGTGAAGCGTTCCAGAACCCTCCAGATCATTTGTCACATTCCCCTATTTAGTTGGATGGTGGCGTACGTATTCGAGCGTGGATTCCGTGATCCTGATTATGGTGCGCGTCTGCCTGCCCTCACAACATTCTATTCGCAGTTCGTCATCATCCAGATGGACAGGGCATTCGAGAGGTACCGCGGATATAGCGTGGAGGCCCAGAAGTGGAAGGAAGAAGACAAGCTATTTCTGGAGAGACTGGGAAAAATGGCATATCGCATGATTCTCGAGGATAGGGATGAGTTCAACGTGAATGATTTGCTCTCCGTGGACGTAAAATTCGAGGATTTGGACTCTCGGGATGAAATCACCACCGAGGTCAGGAGAACGAGTGACGACCAGCAGACGTGGGTCTTCAAGTTTGTGCACTACACCGTCCAGGAGTATATGGCAGCGATGTACGTGTACGTCACATTTAGAAAACAAGGGAAAAATGTAATGGACCCGAACAAAAACCTGTTAACAAAGATGCTGAGCAAGGATCGGCCGATGATGGATCTGTACCGTACAGCAATCGACCAAGCACTGGCTTCTCAGAGGGGACAGTTGGATTTGTTCTTGCGGTTCGTGCTCGGATTGGTGACAACGGGAACGGAGGACAACCTGCGTGGATACCTTCTCCCACACTATCATCCCAAACCCAAAGGGATGGAGGATGTGGTTAAATACATTAATAAGAAGATCAAGGAAAATGCTAATCCTGTGAGGTGCAGGAATCTAGAATTGTGTCTGGTTGAACTGCTGGAAGGAAAAGATGACAAATGAGAAGACAAAAGAAGGACAGTGTTTTACATTGAAGATGACCGAGGTGTGTTTTGGGAGGGGTGACATTTTGAGCATTGTCCTTGCAACTATTTTATACAGCATTCTGTAAGGAGCAGAAGAAAATCTTACCGATGAACTTTCCTGCAAATCTCTAATCTCATTTGTGCTCGCAGAAACTTGACATCAGTGGCACAAACACTTTTCTCCTCTTATTTTTGACAAGCTCTAGAGTCATTGTTCTTTTTCTTGCTTTGTATTTATCTTGTGTTCTGTGGAAGAAGGTGTGGTACCACTTCCAGGGTAATTCATTTTTTAATTTTGGGTGAATTGTTTTTCAAATCGTTTGGTGGTGTGAGCAACATTACAATTCGCTTCTTTTTGCTTAATCTAATGATTTGTTACCTTTTTTATTTTTAACAAACAAAAACACTTAAAAACAAAGATAGCACCTCTTAATAATATGATGCACACACTCCATGACTTTAACCGACATTGGTAACACTAGTGATTGTGTAAATCAAAAATTCAGCAATACACACGTGTCATCTGTATGTATGTGTCACATGTTTTAAATGACTTACTAATGCTGCCTTGATGCATCTGTATACTTGTGTGCTAAAGGAGAGGTTACAACTTAAGTGTCCATGTTCCTGTCATATGTCTAATTGATAAAAACATTACTGCTGTGCATCTTGAGACAAAACAATGGCAATAACATGTTTTAAGATATGTTCGACAAGTTATTTTCAGTTAAGCACAACTTAAACTTTAATTTTTGTCTGGGACTAGTTTTAAACCAAGTCTCTCTTTTTTTTTCAGGTTGTTTAGAGAGATTTTATGTGTTATTATTTTAAACGTATGCTCCAGAATTAAATTCTGTGGAAAGAGGTCCAGAACAATTTGAGTATATGTGTTTTTTAAAGGAGACTACAATCATTCAAACATAAATCGCAGTTAAACTGTGGTTTTGCGTAGATTGAAGTGATGTGGCAAGTGTGGCATGAAGATCTCAGCTGCTACTAAACCAACTTATAATTGATGATTCATAATGAACTAATTAAATACACATTATTTAAAGTTATACAGGTATTTAACCATTCAAAACACTGTAGAAAATCTGATTTATTATAGTTACACTAACTAAGATTGTAATTATTCAATAAATATATTAAATTGTTATAGTATTATATTTATTATGTATTAACTGTAGCAACTAGTGTTATCAAAACAATTGCTTTTAATAGACATATTTTTGTTTCCTAATATTAGGGCTGTGCAATTCATCGAAAATTAATTGTAATAGTCAATTTTGGCTTCAACAACTACAAAAACAAAATAATTGTGCAGCATGTCATTTGTGGTACAAATCCACAGTGCACCCCTTTCCTTAACGGTGGGTCAGCTATTTCTCTACATTTATTTTTCAATTTCACTGTTTAAAAGCCAAGTTGTAATTTTTCTATGTTGTTCTAAACCTTAGTGAGTAATCGTTGCAAATAATCGGGATCACAATATCGGCCCAAATAATCGTGATTATCATTTCTGTCATAATCGAGCATCCCTATGTAATATCATGTGGGCTTGGTCATGATGGTGTTTGCGATCTTTACGATGTTTTACGAGTCCCTGCCATGTGCTACGGCAGCATTGGGCCAGAGCGTGCTGCAAACTCTCTCGCAGTTCCTCCTGCAGACGGCGCATGAAGGCTCAGACTGCTGAATGAGCTGCATTAAACAAAACTGGATTTTTGTCTTGTTGTAGATATTGGTATACCTGAAAATTTGATCGCTTTAAACTTATATACAGATATCAAATATAGATTGACTGTGATTGGTCCATTTTGAACAGCGCTGGCAGGAATACACTACACATTTTTTAAGCATTTTTTACAATTAATTGGTATCGTTGTGGACGGCGATTGGTCTACTGACTTGCACTCTAACTTCACGTCAGTTTATTTGCTACGTAAAGTTAAATGCTCAAATTATGTAGACATATTTTTAAAGGTTCATAACAGTGCATCTTATTTACCAAACATGTGAATCGGATCAAGGCAATCACATGTTTCAATCTTGTCTAGTCACTAATTCAATGCGCCATTGCTCATATGTAAAATGTTGCATGATTTGTATTTTTTCCATAAGACAGCAGACTCTGGGTTCTTATTTACTGGAACTTTAATTCGAGGAGCTGAAGGTCAGACTACAGGCATCAGGGTGACGGCCGCCGCGTTGACGGTGAAGGCAGCAATGCTGATCTGTCGTTTGACCTCGTCCCAGGATTTGTGGGGCTCCGCGGCGTTCTCAATGTCAAACAGAGCGTCGTAGATCCCGGGAAAAGACTCGCCCGCGTATTTATTGTGACTGCTGGGAGCGAAAATGATATGCCTACAACAGATGATAAACAAATATCTGTAGTTTTAGACCTTGTACATGTATAAAAAAGGATTTATTCATAGCCTCTCGTTATCAATTGCTTTATGCAAGTTGTCCACATATGGGATGGGTTAAAGTCGGTCCATCAACACAGCAAGTTGAACGCATTTCTGAAACTTTAGTTACATTCATGAATGAATATCAAATCTTGCGTGTTGTTGTGTAGACCCAGACATTGCAGTTGATAACTAACAATACAAGACGAAGGCGTTTACTAACATTTACAAGTGAACATAATTCAAAATCCTGTAATAGTGAGTTAATACATACAAAAACCCAAACCAAACACGCAGCTTTCATCATGAGAGGTTGTATCTTGGAAAATCCCTTAATTTTTAATGTATGTAATAACATCAACTGAAATGTTGACCGTTACAAGATTGCAGACATGTCTGGAACGGTTGAACGTGGCATCTATGTATGTGTGTTCTCTAGACACTGATATATCTACCACCGACCTCAAGCATGCCTCATTTTAATAAAAGGCAAGATATGCTCATTGTCTGACAATGCATTATGGGTATGACCAGAGATCTCCTTCCCAATACCGCTAGAAGAAGAATATGAAGCGTATGAGTCTGTCAACATTGCTATTCAATGCTGATCTGTGTTTTACCTGTAGAATGGCCTTCCAGGTAGTCCCAGCGGGTCAATGAAAGCTCGCTCTAAATACATGAGCTGATCGTTCATCATCCGCACAGCCAGAGCACTTAGAGAGAGAGAGAGATAAAGAGATAACAGGTGTAAGAACAAGTTTTCTGTTATTGAGGTCTATGATGTGGCAGGTGGATGTGCCGTCAGCATCTAGTTAGTTAAAGGGATAGTTCACCCAAAAAATGATAATTTGGGAACAAAAACCTCAGGTTGTTCCAAATCTGTTTACATTAATTTGTTCTGATGAACAAGAGAAAGATATTTGGAAGAATGTCAGTAAGCGAACAGATCTCAACCCCTATTTACTTCCATAGTAGGGAAATGGAAGTGGGGGATGAGATCTGTTTGGTTACTGACATTCTTCCAAATATCATCCTTTGGGTATCTCTTTAAGTATCCCTTTAAAAGTTTCATAAAAATCACTAAAACTTGTCTGTGTTGACGTGTTGTCGCTCATACTCGGAAGTGTCCAGATGAGTTAACCGCTGGTGAAAATCTCGTGCTGCGTCTGTGAAGTTCCCAACCGCAGAGAAGAGAGAGTCTAGAAACACCAAAAGAAAGAAGTTGATGACAAAGAATCAAAGCTTTGCATCCCAAAACAAACCGACAGGCTGTGTCTCAATACTGCTTATACCATGGTCTGTTTAAATACTCAAATCTGATTGGCTGGAGGGTGTGGATTAAAACCCTTTAACACACGGGTAGCTCCAGTCAGTTTGATTACATTTGAAATTACCTTGCAAAATAATTGCCATTTTCACCTGATAGATCTAAAACTACAATGTAAACATCAATAAAAGCTTTATCTTGACAAATTACCATGGTATAAACCGGATTATCCACAGCTAGACGTGCGTTAAAGGAATTTTAATCCTGCTTCACGTCGTGTGGTTCAAGGCCTCCATGTCGTGCATTAAAACCCTTTAACACACGGCTAGCTGTGGATTATCTCTTACTTCTACACACTGAACAACGTCTCACCGAATGACACGTGGTACTGTTTCATGGCATCAGGATGTTTCTGTGCCAGCTGGTATATGCTGTTGGCATATTTTATAAGAGATGAGGCGTATTCCTCGCAGTTTAGAGGAAGAATAGCAGAGTCAGCCAAACTGAAGATGAGTCCACCCCTGACGCGGGCCACAGCCTCCAGCCTGCGGAAACTCGGGTCATAGAAACGCTCCACTATCTCATAGGTCTCATAGACACTGTGATAGACGGGATAACTGCTGTAGCGCTCTGTCTTCTGAGGGAACAAAACACGAGTATATACTCTATAAATGACTCCTTTCGAAATCTTTGTGGTAATGTAATGATTTTTTAAAGGTACAATATTATATTGAATTATGTTTTCGTGCTACAAAATTAATTGAAGATTTCACATATACAAAAGTCACTCACGCTGTTTTTGGTGTATCTTGCCCTTCCAGACGCAATACCTAATCTGATGAAATATGCTTCAAAATCACTTCCAGAACCCAGTTTACTGATCCTAAACAAAGACACATGTACAAAAAGGCTTGATCAGAAACCTCAGACATCTTGACATTTTCAGGTCTTATGAATAATATTAAAGGAATAGTTCACATTTATTTTGTCTGCAAAACACAAAAGAAAATCTTTAGAAAAATGTTGGTAACCAAAAACTGACGGTCTCCATTGACTTCTATTGTATGGATACAAAACAATTTCCGGTTACCAACATTTTTCAAAATATATCTGCAGAACGCAAAAGAGGTTTGAAATGACAAGAGGGTGTGTAAATAATAACAGAATTTTCTTTTCGGCGTTGAAGTTCCATCACACTGTCCTGAAACTAACCGAGGTAGATTTTGTTCGGTCCAGTTGTCTCTCTTGTGCCAGCTCTCATATAGACTCATTTTCTCCTCTCCGACCTCTGGACTCGGTACCTTCAAAAACACAAGTTTGATTCTTAAGTGTTGTTAGAAGAATGATTCAGAGGGATTCTTAAATAATCAAATGAATGTTTACAGTTATCTGTTTAGGCAGGCAGACAAATATACACATTTTAAGTTCTGACCTTCTTGGTGATGTCATACACAATAGTGTGTAGAGAGGGGGTGCAGTCGACCCTCAGTGTGTACATACCTGCATATACATACACACGTCAGATCCAAGTTCAATATGAACATGAAAACTCAACATGCGTGTGTGTGTGTGTGTGTGTCTAACCCTCAATGGCAGAGTCAGCATTGATGTAAGCGACCGCTCGCTCCTGCAGTAATCTGGCATTCTCCTACAACAAACAAATTCATTTATTGTTAGTATTTAGTACATTCATTCATTATTTTCACATGTATAATTCACTGATTCATTCATTCTTACTTCTGCCCACTCTGTCGATCCCAGCAAACCAAACTCTTCTGCGTCCCAGCTGGCAAAGATCACCGTTCTTCTCGGTCTCCAACCTCAATTACACACAGATAAAACATGATTTAAATAGAGAATGAGGGTGAAATACTGTAAGAGAAGGTCATGACGGTGTGTGTGTGTGTGGACACACCTCTGCTCATGAGTTTTCCAGCCGCTCTCACAGTCTCATGCACCAAAGCAGCTCCTGACACAGGATCAATCCCTCCAAACACCCATGCATCCCGATGACCGCCCAGAATGATGTACCTGTCTGATCGCACGCAAACACACATACAGACACGATCACTAAACCATATTCCTAGGGATCAGGGTTACGGTTATTTACTGGTGTTCTTGGTTCGGGTGTCTATGATATACTGCTCGCTAGAGTCACAGGTTTGTTTAAATCACTGACCCTGAATAGGAGCAACAGTAATAGTGATTTACGGTATGGAATAAGAACTAGAACAAGAACTAAGAATTAGACATCACACCACATAACAGTTGTGATTTCACCTGGCTCCACGGCTCCTCTCAACCAGCCAATCACATTGTAGATACGGGTCACCTGATTGTTGGTATGGACATTCATACGCACTTTACTAAAATGAAATAAAAAAGGAATAAATCAGTGAAGGGTGACAACTTTTCAATGTACTGTTTATAGTTGCGTGCTGTAGTGCAGACTGTATACACTCTCAGACACTACGCTTTCCTGTAGCTCAGTGGTAAGAGCATGGCATTAACAATGCCAAGGTCATGGGTTCGATCCCAGGGAATGCACATACTTAGAACAAAATGTATGGGATAATCCAATGTAATTCGCTAAGAGCGTCTGCAAAATGTAAAAAAACCTTAAAGGGTGTTCACAGTGATGCCACAGGACCACTAAAGGTTCCACAAGGAATCATTCATAAACATTTCTTCAAAGAAGCCTCTCTTTCTTACCTTATTATGATCCGAGGAACGTTTTTAGCCACAAAGAACGCTAAAGGCTCAACTGATGTTGAAGGTTCTTTATGGACGCTTCCACCTTTATTTTTAAGAGTGTGAGTGCCCGCTTAACTTGGTTTTGAGGCCAATATTGTACCCGAAAGTGAGCAAAGTCTGACAAAGTAAAATCAATAAAGTATTTTTTTTTTAAATTTTACAAATGTTTTTTTAGGGTTTGCTTATTGTTTTCATATCTAGCTGCGTAGACAATAGAAGTCTATGGAATGTCCCTTATTTAGAGGCGTAAGTTAATGTGTGTGTATGCGTGTGTGTGTAAAACAGAGGGTCATTGTGCGCACTGGCAAACCTCCAGAATTAGAGAAAACAACACATGAAAAGAAGTGTGTGCATGTGTTTGCGTGTATGTTTGTGTGTGTGTTGCGGGAAGAAAATGTTGTGTAACCTCAATGAGAATGTTTACAGATCTTTACTGCTGACATCATGAAAAAAAATGAGTTAATGTTTACCTTGAACTACAAAATGTGTGTGTGAGCTGATAATAGAGGTATGAAGTTAATGTAACCCTTCATTACAAGGATCATGGGTTTAACACACACATACACGATTGTGCGCGTGACACTGGTTAAAGGTCAGGTGTGAATTGGGTTCAATGTTTAAGTTTAAATGCTGAACTATCAGAGTGTCTTTAAACATCATGAAATTAAACTTCGACTACATTAACTTTTTTAATAAAAGTCCCGGGTCTCTACATAATTGAACGTGTCTCAGTCTATGAAATACCACATCTCACAATGTAATTGAAATGAGAAAGTACCACCTGAAGGGACCGGTGCCGTGGCTTCACCTTGCTTCAAATATAAATACTTTTATATGGTTTTGACAAATATTAATCAATTATTATTCAGCATTATCTTATTTTAAATTGATGATTTAAGCACGATTAAAACCAACCTTTTCTGACACAGAAAGAAGAGAATAAGTCATGGTTTAAAGTCTGTAATGAATGCTAAGGCTCTCTCTTACTGCTAGGTTATCACACACTCTACCCTTGAGGAGTTTTGTGTATGTGTGATTATATTGTTTCTGGAAAGTGAGTGGAATATCACGAGTCAGACATAGCGTCATGTTTTTATTCATATTATACTACATGCTTGTCATCTTTGATGGTCTATAGAAGTGGTTCCCAACCTTTTTCCTTGGGGCCCCCCACATAAATATTTGACAATTGAAGCCCCCCAAACCCTCATATATGTGTGTGTGTGTGTGTGTGTATAATTGCTACTCACGCAGAAATATATAGATATTAAATTATTTAATTTAATTCATTTATATTTACTAATAAATTAAATGGTTAAAAATTAGTAATTTAAAAGATTTGAATGACATTTTTACTTGAATAATGAATCAAATGTTCAGGTTATTTTTCAGGCTGCTGTCAATAACTGCTTATTTTTACGAGGTGTCTTTTCATTTTGTTTGGGTTCATGCTGTCGTTTACCAATTTTTCACCACAGAACACACATTCTGGCCGAGACTTGTCTTGTCCTTCAATAAAACCAAAATTTAAGTTTCGTCAGAGCGTCTAAACTTTTTCATAATTTCTGTTGAAGAATCACTGCATTTACGGTTGTAACGAGCAAGGCGGGACGAGAGGCAGTTTTAAATGTTGCCAGTTCCAGCCTCCTTCCTTCCTTACTTGGAACTGTGTCACCACGTTTCTCTGCTTTTTCTCCTTTTGATTTTGATTTTGACAGGAACGTATTTTTGACTGCATTATCTTGGAATTGTGAGCACATAATTTTTTTGAACGTACAAAATGTTTTTATATAAAATGAGTAGTGGAGCATTTTATGCAGCTTTATTACACCTCAATGTATATCAGCTCCCGCGCCCCTCATGGGAACTCAGGCGCCCCCTAAGGGGGTCCCGGACCCCAGGTTGGGAACCATTGGTCTGTAGTACTATATGCCCTGTCTCATGACTCAAGAAGTGTTTGAGAGCTTTGTGTTTTTGATTATCCATTGATAACCAATCATGTGAGCTTGATTCACCCAAGTAAGGAATAGTCAGTTGACTCTGTTAGCTTAAATACTACTGTATTTTGGATGTAAGGCAGGTCAGCCTGTGAAACTCCTTGAGAGTTTGCTGGCAAAGCTATAAACTATTTTCCTCACTAAATTTTATTATATTAATTATATTCCTGACTGATTAATTATCTTCTTTCATCATACCTGGTCTACGGGTCTTTTACTGTAAACCCCCTACACACCCACATTTGGTGAAGGATGACTATTCAATTTAGTAAAATACTTCACATTACTAATAAACTCAAAGGCACTTTCAAACTGTATTTAAAGTAAAAATGAAGTGTTTCTCATACTTCTGTTCAATGCCAGCCGTGAATCCTGGTCCAATCCGGTACGAGACGTTAAGAGCGCCCTTCCAGTTAGCAGGAGGATTAGGTCCCCCCATATTCCTACAGGAAGTGACATCACAGTAACATCACATCTCATCCCATCTCAAGCTGCACAATGCGCAACAAAAATTGGTGATGCCAAATGCTTGAATGCATTGTTGCATTATTCTATCAAAGACCTTTATGAAAAAACGACAATAAACCGATGTATTACATTTGTAGAGCTTGATTCAATAGCATCAGTATTTTTAGCAGAGGTCAACCCACTTCAGCAATTGAATGGCATCATGATATCCAATGGGATGGACTGGAATCTTGGGTAAGCCCACGCCGTCCTCTGCCGGATATCTGTAGGTGTATTCTACAAGACAGATGCATAATGATGAAGACTATGAAGGTTTGAAGGAAGCAGACAAGGGTGCGTTTTCCAAAACCATCGTTCCAACGATCAAACGCAAGCAGCACCGCAAAGTTGCGAGGTTTGAACTACAGATCTAGAGCTTTGGATAGAAGCATAGTTCCTTATTATTATGACAACTAGACCTACATGTATCAAGCTTTTTATCAAAGTAATCAAGCAACATGCAGTTCATTCCATATCTATTACTCAAAATATATACAAATTTAATTGAAAATCGTTAAGTTTGTCAAGGAAATAGAAGCGCTGTTTTTTTAAATTGCACATGATCTGAGTGCCACTTATATATTATTTAAATATCTTGATTAATTTGTGCGTGCATTTCTGTGTGTGTGTGTGTGTGCGTGCTTGTCTGTGTGTCTGTCCGTGTGTGTGTCTATGTCTATGTGTGTTAGTACGTGTGCATATTGTGTGTGTGCAGTGTTTGTATGTGGGTATGTCTGTCTTCTGTTTTCACCTTTTACAGGTATATAACTTTAATTGATTTGCTTATGTATTAAAATGTCAATATGTCTCATGTACAGCTGCTTTGTAACAATGAAAATTGTAAAAAGCGCTATAAAATAAAGTTGTTTTGAGTTTAACACTCTTAGCACTAAATCTCACAGCACAAACAGAGACCTTTAGCGGGATATCCGGGTGTGAGAGGGTCTCCCGCTCCATTCAGGTTAAGGACGTTTCCTCTCTGAACACCACCTCCTGGTAGATTCCAGCCTTTCGGGTACGGCTCTACATCCTCGGCACAATAATCTGCGGGGTCCGAGTACAGAATGATGCCTTTCGCTCCAGCTAACATTGAATTCTTCACCTGCGAAGACATGTTTGAATAGTCCATGTGTTAAAATATCAATATTTACATTGGAATCTTTCAGATAAATGTAACTTAATGCCATTTGCACAAACATTTCATGTTTGGTGAACCGTCCCTTTAACACCTTCCATCAAACATACATCAAACATCATTCAACTCTCATCACCTTGTTTCCACGGAAGATTTTGCCGTAACGAGCGATGACGATTTTTCCAGTACAGTTAATCCCCAGGTCTCTCTCCAGTTTAAAGAAATCCTCCGTCCGTCCATAATTCACATACACCAGATCACCCTACAGTTCAGAAAACATCACATTACTGCGAGCGCTTTGTAAATCTTTATGTGTGTGTAAAATATAATTGAACACGACACATAATATGACTGAAAAGGATTTGACTTCCATTGTATGAACATAAAGCCACTGAAACATTTATCAACATTTCTTCTGTTCTGTTCCATTGAAGAAAGAGTCGCTACAAGTTTTGGTGAATAAATGGTGGAATTGTCCCTTTAATGAACGAAACAGGATCAATTATAAGTCACGTTGACTCTACATTAGCAGATATCAGTATATGGTCTATAAACTCATCACCTCTGGTTGTCCTTTCGCAGAGAAAGCGTTGTACGGAGGGACAATATCTTCCACGTGTTCATAACCTTCAGGAACAGGTTCAGCCAGAGAGGTGTTGAAGATCTGATAGAGAGACAAAACCTTACTGATTGAATGAAAACATATTTATGTCTTGTGACGAGCAAGCCGGGAAGAGAGCTGTGAGGGAATGACGCGGGGCCAGTGACGTGAGTGATGATGAGTGGAACGTGAGGTGGCTGCCGGACCGTTCTTCAATGTTATTCTTTATTTATTTTGATTAGAAGTTTGTTTAACGTTCACGGTTCCTGCCTCCTTCCTTCCCAACTTTGAACTGTATGACATGTCTTATTTATGTTTTTTAGGGTTGTGATCCGGCTGTTCCTACCTCATTGCCCACATGGTCCACTATGGAGATGTAATTTGGGTTTGTTTTATTGGGGTACGAGAGCAGAACGTCATACGGTACAAGATGCACCGTGTCCAGCCCGAACTTCATCCACTCATCTCGAATCTGCTCGGCCAGGATGAGATTCTGCTGCGACCCCGCCAGATGGGGCAGTCGCGTGAACTTTCTGTTTGGGACAAAAGTGTACTGCTGCTTACCAAGCCAATCTAGAATAGATCTAGACCTTTAAACATCAAACTCTAAGTAAACTGCATTGAGGGGAACTCCGGACAGGTGGGCTGTATTTTCACCTGAGATGTTGTTTGATATTCTCCGCCTGCATTTCATCCAGGAAGTCACGCAGAAAACTTTTGGACGTTTTTCCATGATTGACATGAGTAGGACGAGCAAAACAACCTGTGAACAACAGTTGTGAGAAACAGACAGCTGTCACGCCAAACCATGTCTGAAGAAATAACACTCATCTTCTGTTCACGTATTGCTTTGAGTTAAATAAATAATGCACAATGAAATGGTGAAAATCAGACTTTTTTTGGCTCTCAAAAAAAACAAAAAAACTGCATTCCAGGTGTGTGGATATTATTGCCCAGAAAACCAAATGTTTTCTGCCTTCCTTCTCCATTACTTTCCATTTTATTTAATAAAACAACTTTTCACTTATATTCATCTGTATTCATGAAGTTTCCTATACGTGCTGTAATTAAAAATAAATGCATTAAACTATCAAATCTAATGATCCACTAGGCTGAGGTAGGTGGGGTCTTAGTGGACATTCAGGAATTTTGGAATGCAGTAATCTGGACGAGTGAGGGATCATTGGACCATGAATGTGTCACCACAGGTTTACACAACAATATTTGCCGAACAGCAGGTTTAAAGAGTAAACCAGAGCAGTAGACTCAGAAAAATGTAAGTTCTATACAGGGTTCATTAGCATTGATGACAAAGAAGAACCGTTTTAGTCAATGCTATTTCTAGTCATCATTAACAGAAACTGTTCACATTAAAACATTCAATAGGCAACCAAAATCGGTTTGTGTGGTGTGTGCTGTGTGTGAGCGAGAGAGCAGGAGATGTTGTTCTCTCTTTTTCTTTTGCTTCCTGTGTAGAGGAGGGCATCTGCACACACACGGTTCTAGTCTGTAAAACCTTCTTCACTACAGACAGGTTGGATGTCAAAGTAGTACAATGAACAAACGTAGTAATGACGTGGTTAGTTGCCTGCATTTTGAATGTAAGGCAGGTCAGCCTGTTGAGCTCCTTGAATGCTGAAGCTGGAACTATTTTTCTTCAGTAAATTCTCTTCTATTAATTGCATTCCTGACTTCTTGTTTTCATTCATTCATTACTGGTCTACGGGTCTTTACCCCTACACATCTAAAGTACAAAACTCTCTAGTAGCCTATAGAGAGACTGAACAGGAATTAGTTTTATCTGTTTAAATTAAGTGCAAGAAAATTTCGTTACAACATGATTCATGATTTTACAGCAGTCAGGCCAGGTTACTTAACCTTTCACAAAATTTGTGAGGACATTCAAAACGTCAAGTACAGTTAAACATGCATACACAAACTAAAAACAAGTGAACTCTGCTCATGAGCAATGCTCAGTGTTGAATGTTGATTGTAAAGCTCTAATGGCTTGAAATTATGTAAACATGCATATTATTAATAAAATTAAACTCACCTATAATAAACCCAACCAAGAAAAAAGCCGTAATGACTGTTAAGCGACAGATCCAGGTCACTATTTTTTCCTCGGTTCCCATTAGAATGAGGGCAACACTGACCAGCTGCTGAAAGAATGAGCTGAACTCAGAGAGAGAGAGTGAGAGAGAGACAGAGAGAGAGAGAGAGAGGAGTGAGGGCGGGTCTTGGCAGGTCTGTTGAGAAGAATGATTCACTTCAGCGAATCGGTTCATTCGACAGAATCTGAAACTGTCAAACCAGTATCACCAGAACATGGGTGAGTTTCATGCTTGTGACTCGTTCCCAGGGGGAGATAAGGGTGCATTTTCTGGCAGAACACTGGCAGAATTTAAATTAGGTGACTTGGCGTGAAAAGCTGTACAATTGCTCTGTGCACGTACATTGTGACGCAGTATAGGTCACTTTACAAGCTTATTGGCTGAAATAATCAATAAGAAAAGTAATTTATAAAACGGTCAATTCTGGTCCTGATTTTTAATGCTTTATAAAATTATAATATATTATTTAATTGTAATTGCTTCATAAAATTACAAAACGCCTGATTTGTATTTATCAAACCATGCTACGCGCATGCAGTAACCGGTCTTATTGCTGTAATTTAACACACTGAGGTCATCTAGTGGATTTAAACAGCACTGCAGTTTCTGTCTTTTATATCAAGAAGAATTCCAGCAAATGCTTTTCTCGGCACAACACAGGCACCTAGTGGTGTCCAGTTCAGTCCAGTTATTATTATAATAAATAAAGAGAGAGAACGAGTGGTATGGGGCATGTTGTCTTGTTTTAAGGTTAATTTGTTATTTATTGGAAAGGAACAGAAGCATTTGAGCTTGGCTGTGTAAAATGACATTAGTCTCTTAATAAAGAAGAATAAAGTAGAATTGTTACGAGAATAAAATCGGAATGTTACGAGAATAAAGTCGAAATGTTTCGAGAATAAAGTCGAAATGTTACTAGAATAAAGTCGAAATGTTACGAGAATAAAGTCGAAATGCAGTGTTGGGTAAGTTACTCTGAAAAAGTAATTGATTACTAGTTACTCATTACATATTCAATAGTGTAATTAGATTATTGTACAAATTACTCTGTCCAAAAAGTATTTGGTTACTCATTACTAATTACTTTCTATATCCTACATCAACCTTGATTAGTATAGTAATTCAAGGATAGACATGAAACGGCTTATTTAATTCATTCAAATAAATTATATTATAAACTGACCAAAGTAGTACAAATGTGAGAATTATACATTAAAGCACAGATTTTAAAGTAAGACAATGAATTTTGATGTCAATACACTATTGCACATGCATGTATGGCACAAAGTATTTAGTTTAATTACATCAAAAGTAACTGTAATGAAATTACAGTAGAAATAAGAGTAATCCCTTACTTTACTTTTTCAAGGGAAAAGTATTTAAAATACAGTAACTAATCACTTAGTAACTAGTTACACCCAACATTGTCGAAATGTTACTTGAATAAAGTCGAAATGTTTCGAATTACATCTCGACTTTATTCTCGTAACATTTCGACTTTATTCTCGTAACATTTCGACTTTATTCCGGTAACATTTCGACTTTATTCTAGTAACATTTCGACTTTATTCTAGTAACATTTCGACTTTATTCCGGTAACATTTCGACTTTATTCTAGTAACATTTCGACTTTATTCTCGTAACATTTCGACTTTATTCTAGTAACATTTCGACTTTATTCTCGTAACATTTCGACTTTATTCCGGTAACATTTCGACTTTATTCTAGTAACATTTCGACTTTATTCTCGTAACATTTCGACTTTATTCTAGTAACATTTCGACTTATTCACGTAACATTTCGCCTTTATTCTCATAACATTCGACTTTATTCTAGTAACATTTCGACTTTATTCACGTAACATTTCGCCTTTATTCTCGTAACATTTCGACTTTATTCTCGTAACATTTCGACTTTTTTCTATTAACATTTTGACTTTATTCTCGTAACATTTCGACTTTGTTCTCGTAACATTTCGACTTTTTTCTATTAACATTTTGACTTTATTCTCGTAACATTTCGACTTTATTCTCGTAACATTTCGACTTTATTCTAGTAACATTTCGACTTTATTCACGTAACATTTTGACTTTATTCTCGTAACATTTCGACTTTATTCTCGTAACATTTTGACTTTATTCTCGTAACATTTCGACTTTATTCTCGTAACATTTCGACTTTGTTCTCGTAACATTTCGACTTTTTTCTATTAACATTTTGACTTTATTCTCGTAACATTTCGACTTTATTCTCGTAACATTTCGACTTTATTCTAGTAACATTTCGACTTTATTCTAGTAACATTTCGACTTTATTCTAGTAACATTTCGACTTTATTCTAGTAACATTTCGACTTTGTTCTCGTAACATTTCGACTTTATTCCGGTAACATTTCGACTTTATTCTAGTAACATTTCGACTTTATTCTAGTAACATTTCGACTTTATTCCGGTAACATTTCGACTTTATTCTAGTAACATTTCGACTTTATTCACGTAACATTTCGACTTTATTCTAGTAACATTTCGACTTTATTCTCGTAACATTTCAACTTTATTCTAGTAACATTTTGACTTTATTCTCGTAACATTTCGCCTTTATTCTCGTAACATTTCGCCTTTATTCTCGTAACATTTCGCCTTTATTCTCGTAACATTTCGACTTTATTCTCGTAACATTTCGACTTTATTCCGGTAACATTTCGACTTTATTCTAGTAACATTTCGACTTTATTCTAGTTACATTTCGACTTTATTCTAGTAACATTTTGACTTTATTCTCGTAACATTTCGCCTTTATTCTCGTAACATTTCGCCTTTATTCTCGTAACATTTCGCCTTTATTCTCGTAACATTTCGACTTTATTCTCGTAACATTTCGCCTTTATTCTAGTAACATTTCGACTTTATTCACGTAACATTTCGACTTTATTCTCGTAAGATTTCGCCTTTATTCTCGTAACATTCGCCTTTATTCTCGTAACATTTCGCCTTTATTCTAGTAACATTTCGACTTTATTCTAGTAACATTTCGACTTTGTTCTAGTAACATTTCGACTTTATTCTAGTAACATTTCGACTTTATTCACGTAACATTTCGACTTTATTCTCGTAACATTTCGACTTTGTTCTCGTAACATTTCGACTTTTTTCTAGTAACATTTTGACTTTATTCTCGTAACATTTCGCCTTTATTCTCGTAACATTTCGCCTTTATTCTCGTAACATTTCGCCTTTATTCTAGTAACATTTCGACTTTATTCCAGTAACATTTCGACTTTGTTCTCGTAACATTTCGCCTTTTTTCTAGTAACATTTCGACTTTATTCTAGTAACATTTCGACTTTTTTCTAGTAACATTTTGACTTTATTCTCGTAACATTTCGCCTTTTTTCTAGTAACATTTCGACTTTATTCTCGTAACATTTCGCCTTTATTCTCGTAACATTTCGCCTTTATTCTCGTAACATTTCGCCTTTATTCTCGTAACATTTCGCATTTTTTCTAGTAACATTTCGACTTTATTCTCGTAACATTTCGACTTTATTCTGGTAACATTTCGACTTTATTCTAGTAACATTTCGACTTTATTCACGTAACATTTCGACTTTATTCTCGTAACATTTCGCCTTTATTCTCGTAACATTTCGCCTTTATTCTCGTAACATTTCGCCTTTATTCTAGTAACATTTCGACTTTATTCTAGTAACATTTCGACTTTGTTCTAGTAACATTTCGACTTTATTCTAGTAACATTTCGACTTTATTCACGTAACATTTCGACTTTATTCTCGTAACATTTCGACTTTGTTCTCGTAACATTTCGACTTTTTTCTAGTAACATTTTGACTTTATTCTCGTAACATTTCGCCTTTATTCTCGTAACATTTCGCCTTTATTCTCGTAACATTTCGCCTTTATTCTAGTAACATTTCGACTTTATTCCAGTAACATTTCGACTTTGTTCTCGTAACATTTCGCCTTTTTTCTAGTAACATTTCGACTTTATTCTAGTAACATTTCGACTTTTTTCTAGTAACATTTTGACTTTATTCTCGTAACATTTCGCCTTTTTTCTAGTAACATTTCGACTTTATTCTCGTAACATTTCGCCTTTATTCTCGTAACATTTCGCCTTTATTCTCGTAACATTTCGCCTTTATTCTCGTAACATTTCGCCTTTTTTCTAGTAACATTTCGACTTTATTCACGTAACTTTTCGCCTTTTTTCTAGTAACATTTCGACTTTATTCTAGTAACATTTCGACATTGTTCTCGTAACATTTCGACTTTATTCTAGTAACATTTTGACTCTATTCTCGTAACATTTCGCCTTTATTCTCGTAACATTTCGCCTTTATTCTCGTAACATTTCGACTTTATTCTAGTAACATTTCGACTTTATTCACGTAACTTTTCGCCTTTTTTCTAGTAACATTTCGACTTTATTCTAGTAACATTTCGACTTTGTTCTCGTAACATTTCGACTTTATTCTAGTAACATTTTGACTTTATTCTCGTAACATTTCGCCTTTATTCTCGTAACATTTCGCCTTTATTCTCGTAACATTTCGACTTTATTCTAGTAACATTTCGACTTTATTCTAGTAACATTTCGACTTTATTCTAGTAACATTTTGACTTTATTCTCGTAACATTTCGCCTTTTATTTTGTAACATTTCGCCTTTATTCTCGTAACATTTCGCCTTTATTCTAGTAACATTTCGACTTTATTCTAGTAACATTTCGACTTTGTTCTCGTAACATTTCGACTTTTTTCTAGTAACATTTTGACTTTATTCTCGTAACATTTCGCCTTTATTCTCGTAACATTTCGCCTTTATTCTAGTAACATTTCGACTTTATTCTAGTAACATTTCGACTTTGTTCTCGTAACATTTCGACTTTTTTCTAGTAACATTTTGACTTTATTCTCGTAACATTTCGCCTTTATTCTCGTAACATTTCGCCTTTATTCTCGTAACATTTCGACTTTATTCTAGTAACATTTCGACTTTATTCTAGTAACATTTCGCCTTTATTCTCGTAACATTTCGACTTTATTCTAGTAACATTTCGACTTTATTCTAGTAACATTTCGACTTTATTCTAGTAACATTTCGACTTTATTCTCGTAACATTTAGACTTTATTCTCGTAACATTTCGACTTTATTTTTATTTCTAACGTGGCACTGAAACGCCGTCGTACATTATCAAGTCCTTTAGAGTTTCTCTGATGAGTTCTGTTGTTTTTCCCTTTTCAGCAGGCTAAAAAGTGCTCAACAGATGTTTATTGTCTACGTTTAGTGCTTTTGGTTTACGGTCAGAATGCACACAGGACGTCTGTTGCGTCGCAGGGGAGGCGCGTCACACCCGAAACATGACCGTCGTGAACGGGCCCGAGAGGCAGACTCTCACTAACTCAAAGAACATGATCAGAATTATGATTGTGAAAAACCAACAGCTGCGGTGATGATCGAGACTGATCTGCGGTCAGAGGGGGAAAGTCGCCGGTCAGTTTTGCGGTGCGTAAAGAAAGCGAGCGTGGAAACGAACGATGGCTTTAGCGTTTAAGAGCTGGATGGCCAACGAGGGACCCAAACACTTCATCATGGTGAGATGAAAAATCTGATGCCTTTATTGAGATGTGTTTGTGTAACAGCTCATTGTGATCAAAACCATCAACAGGATCTAATGGTTTTAATAGAAATTGCACTGGTTTGAATGGAAACTAATGGTGTATTGGTAATGTGTTAGGTTCTATTGGTGGGATATTATCTGGTTGATGGGAAACAATAGAGCTGATGGCTCATGTTGGAATTTCTCTTGTGTTTTAACTGTGTGTGTGATGTTTTGAACAGATGGTTTGGGTCGGAGTGAATGTCTTTTTGTTCTGGAGAACCTTCCTGCTTTACTACAGCAGACCGCAGTATTATTATTTACACGAGATGCTGGGGGTAAGAAGTTGTATGTTGGATTTGTTGTGTGTATGAGCGACATTTCATTTCATATGTGTGTTTAACGTTTGCGATGTGTGTTTTTGTTAAAGTGTCTTTGTTTGAGTATAGAGATTTATTTGTGTGTTGTTGTGAGGTGAATGCTCTCTCATTGCTGGTTTAGAGGACAGGACGTTCGGAGTCTGTTATGATGTTCTTGTAATGTTAGTGTGCTGGAACACAATATGTCCATGCGAATCTGGCCAACTCTTGCAAAAACACATTGTGTAATGTTCTGGAAAGATATGACACACACACACCCTAGCACACAAACTTTATTATAAAATTGTGACAGTTTTACACACACATTTGTGTGTGCATCCGTGTGCATGCATGTGTGTGTGTACAGTATGTATGGGGTTGTACAGACGTGTGTGCACATGCCCTCCTCTACACAGGAAGCAAAAGGATCAGAGAGAACAACACATCTCCTGCTCTTTCTCTCTTTCCCTTCCCTCTCTCTCTCTCTCTCTCTCTCTCTCTCTCTCACACACATACACACACCACACAGAACGATTTTGGTTGCGTATTGAATGTTTTAATGTGAACATTTTCTGTTAATGATGAATTATATGACTGATAGGTTTCTGTGGTCGATATGTTTATGCATGTGTTTGTGTGTTTGTTCAGTTGGGTCTGTGCATCAGTAGAGCATCAGCGTCTGTGTTAAACTTAAACTGCAGTCTGGTTCTGCTGCCCATGTGCAGATCAGTACTGACGTTACTGCGGGGGTCGCAGCGGGTGAGATACACACATCAT
Organism: Triplophysa tibetana; assembly: GCA_008369825.1. NCBI lineage: Eukaryota > Metazoa > Chordata > Actinopteri > Cypriniformes > Nemacheilidae > Triplophysa > Triplophysa tibetana. The sequence goes on from CM017917.1 coordinate 23,339,200, forward strand.
GTGCTTCTGATTTAAAACTTTTTTCCTGAAATAACATATGACATCTCTCTCTGTCTCAGGTGACCAGTCGACAGGTTCGCCGGTTGTTGGATAAGAGTAAAATGTTTCACGTGACTTGTGGAATCACTATATGTGTCTTCTCAGGTAAGAGACTGATCTGTGATCTGTAATCTCACTTTGACCATCAAACGTAAAGTCTGCTCCATACTGCATCTTTCTGATATTTTGATTAGAGATTTCCATCTACGTATCCTAAACAAATCTCTTGAAAAAACAAGAATCGGCACATTTTGCTAATCCCAAAATTATTTGATAAAATGAAAACAACGTTTCGACCAAAAAGGTCCTCGTCAGGCAAACAGCATGTATAAAAGAACAGAGCATTTTATAACCCATCGCAACTGAGCAACTTAATCAACTGATGATCGAATCATCATAAGAAACTTAAGAGAGGAAAAAAACAAGTATCTACAATACAGCAGAAAGCATAATTTACCAAAAAAAAAGGTTTTAAATCAAACTCAAGATTAAGACCTTGTTTTGGGTGTTTGACGTAAATAAATCACTTCCCTCCGTATTAAAATCGTATCGATATCTCCACACCTTCTTGGTATCTTCACTTGTCCAATTCCTAAATATCGAAGAGTCGACGAGTAATGTTTTAAAGCATTAAAGTGAACAGCTATGCTTTTTTTTGATTATTTAATTGTATGTTACTTCTGTGTTTGGCAATAAAAACAAATCTTTTCGACTAAAATATTTTAATGATTCAATGTAACTCCTCAATGTCAAATCCGTCTATTAAGTACAACAATAAACATTTAATGATTCCCAGAGATTGTGTTGAAACAGCTGATGTGATTGAAGTTTTGTCTTTAAAATATTTGGGACATTTTTGTGAGTGACTTCAGATCAGACAGACAGCCGTTACACTTCACATCACAAAGACAGTGACAGATTATTCACGATGTGTCAATATCATCTCTGAAAGTACAGTGTCTGTGTGTCTGCATGTGTGTGTGTGTGTGTGTGTCTGTTTGTGTGTAATATGCCTGTGTGTCTGTCTGCATGTGTGTGCACTTGTGAATGCATGTGCATGTATGCAGGCACACTTTGGGAAGCGTGTCTTTGTTAAATAACACATGTCTAGTGTTACAGTTTTAGGACACCAGCTGGGGGTTGTCGACTGACAGATGTGTGTGTGTCTGTGTAAGAATAGCGGAGTATCCTGAGGGTTTTCCCAGCTGGTTTGATCATGTTGTCCGAGACTACCCCCTTCACATTTCCTGTCTCATGGTATTGTGGTCTTGTTCTAATTACAGAGCTCTGAGGCATCCCGTCACCACGACAACTGTACATCACAGCTAGAACACACCCGCATGCACACAATACACACACAATAGACAAACTTTCAAACATTCTAGAAGTATGCTGTCAGAGCGCGTGTGTGTGCTCATGTCTGGTTTCCTCTGTGTGTGGTTGTGCGTGTATGTGTGTGTATTGTGACACAGATGTGATTGTTGTTCATGTGATGTTTTTGTTTGTTTATTTCTGCAGTGATTCATGTAAGCGCTCACCTCATGAACATGGTCAATTTCTCCATGAGATATTCGGAAGATTTTCCTGAACTAAATATGGCTCAGTACAAAGGACAGGTAAACGCGCACAGTCACACACATCTCAAAAACCGCTGTATGTTCATCAAATCCAGATTATGAGCATCAATAGTTTCTGAAGTGTTAAATATCGATCTTAATGTCATAATTTGATGTTTTCTCAGAAATAGTTTGTGATGTTTCTTGTCTCCTCAGGACCCCAGAATCCTCTTCCTGAGCACAGGTGCTTCACATTTCTCATTTTTCTTTCAATAATATTTGATTGCATTATATGCATTTTATAATGCATTATATAATTTGAATTCCTTTTTGGTAACAAGTTATTTTTTCACTAGTGTTTAATGCTGTTTTGCATTTAACAATATAGATCATGTTTGATGAATTACAACATTGATCAACTGATCGCTTTGTTCATGTTGAGAGGTCATGATTGGGTTTGTCTCTTTCAGTTCCTGGAGTGACTGGTGTTCTGTTGGTCATTGTGTTATGTCTGTTATGTTGTGTTATTCATCCCTGTGACGTCTTAGAAGTGCGCATGCTGAAGAGCGGTTTCAAGCCCCGCCCAGGGCAAGTGAGTAAGCTCCGCCTCTGTGCTGGGCCACTTTTACACTACATCCTAGATAGCGCTATGATTGTGGATAAACATTTACAATTATTGGTTTATCGGGTGCCAAAGCGATTAAAAATTAAGAATAGAGGTATTCTAGATATTTTATATTCGTAGCTCTAAACTCCATCCCAAGTCTTCCCAGGGATCCTGCTTTTATTTTAATTTTATTTAAAAAATTGTGTTTGTGTGTTTTCTTTAGTACATACTGCTGAACTGCCCGACTGTGTCCTCTTTTGAAAATCATCCCTTTACTCTTACAGCTGTAAGTGTGTTTCATTTTGTTTGTCAGAAATATTGTTTGTTTATATGACACATGTACCACAGCCAGGCCCGGTTCCAAAACCAAATCACTGAAGGTGCTTTTGAAAATAGTGAGTGTGCTCACTAATATCTAAATATATTATGTTGTAAATAGCCTGTAATCATAAACAAGAGATAAAACTAAAAATATTACCGCAAAAAAAAAACATGGTATTATCCCTATATTACAATATATATATATATATGTAACCTAGATTTTGTTATAAGATCAAAATCTGTAAAATTCATAAAAAATGTAAACAGTGACAAATTACCAAGAAATAGATCACCTCTCTTACGAAAATTAACCACGAAAACCATGTTTTTTAAAAGCCATAGTTAAACGAATGTTACTTTAGTAAAACCATGGTTTTGCAATAAGTAATCAATACACCAAAAAATATTTTGTTAGACATGAGATTTAACAAAAATCATTTAATTTAAAACCATGTAAACAAGGGTGTACTGTGTAACTCACTCACAGCGGACACAGCACCTAAACGGAGGAGAAATACAAATAGAAAATTTGAGAATTGATATGAGAAATACAAAACTTGCTTGACGAACATTTGCTTGTTTGGGGTTTATTAAGCCAATTACTGATGTCCATAATTACAATATTTTAGAACAACATGGACGATAAATGTTTTTATTTTTTACCAGTCAGCATGCAGAGTTGACTTCCAGAGTGAAACGCTACATACAGGCAGTGAACAATTAAAAAAAAACAGGCTCACATGCGCTTCACATGCACATGCGCTCGCTAAAGATATGAATCAAATACAATAAAATGCCATTATAAGAATTCAGAAATAACGAATAAAAGTTGTTTATGTGTGAATCTGCTTTTATTGGCTAGTTGTAGTTTACATTATCAATAATACGCCATTCATATACGCTATTAATAATTCCATATGTGGGTGCTTTTCCTTTAGTTTGAGCACCCTCAAGCACCCTTGTAGAACCGGACCTGACCACAGCGTCCTTTTTACCTAAGTAAAAATGATGGTAACACAGAAAATTGGAATTGATCCTTGGTTTTAAGTCATAAATTTATTTGTATATTTAGTTTATACTTTTAAGCATATTTATATTTATTCATTTGGCAGTACTACGTTTTCCTTTATAAGATCATCTGTTACACACCTAATGCATCTTTTCATCTTCATGTGGTTGCACTATACTTTGTATGTTGTGTTTAAAAATGAGATGCAGAGATCAGTATTCCCCCGTGGGTCCATGCACATATTTGAATGCACATCGTAATTTTGATGTCTGCCCTGATCAGGAGGAATGTTCCAGAAGAACACAAAGGCAGCACATGGACGTGTTCTTTTATTTTCTTCACGGCTCATGGCTGAGGGCCGTGTAGATGATGTCATTCTTATGATGTATCAACTCTCTCTCTCTGTATTCAAAGAAAACAAGTGTGGAATGTTTGAGAAACATTCAGATCTGAGCAGTATCCCCCACCAGACACTTTCAAATCCCACTGCGAATCATTTTTACCAGATTGCAATTCTTTCCACACATGGTCATTTTTTTGTCATAGTGTTGATACCCCAGGTTTTTTTTGTTCTGTGGAGTGCATGACTGTACCTAAACATCACACAAACCCTGCTGTGTGTGTGTGTGTGTGTGCATGCGTGCGTGTGTGTGTGTGCGTGTGTGTCTTTAAGTGTCCAACAGGGAAGAATGCAACATTTGGTATTCATCTCAGAGTGCTGGGGGACTGGACATGTAAGTACACACACACACAGACACACACACACACAGAGCAGGATTTGTGAAGACAACTGAAGACCTCTTGTAGACTTAGCGTGTTCGTAATAAGATTATTTTGTAACAAAATGAGTTATACTCCTAAATCTAACCCTCATACAAACCAGCTGACATTATGAAATTCAAAGCAGACTGAGATTTATGAGAGTTTCATTAATAGTGAGCGCAATTCAAATGTTAAATGCTTTTCAATAGTGTGATTACAAAACATCTTTATGTGTGAGGATATTTTTAAACATTTGACCCTCACAAGTGAAGTCAAACTTGGACACACACTCGCAGTACATAAAATATCTCATGATCTAAAGGTGTTATTTCATCCAGATGTGTCAGAACGTTAAATATTTGTAATAAAACATGCAACACACACACACTTTGTGGTTTGCTCAGGTCAGTCAATCACTTTCCATGATGTCATACTCTTTTTTTGATTTATTAGAAGCACACTTAACAAAATAAATACCATGTTACGAGCACACACACACGTATGTTGTATATATGCATGTACGTTTATAAGTGTGTATGTTCTCTCTTTTTCTCCATCATGTCTCAGCGAGATTTTCTAATCTGCTGCTCACACAGTCAAACAGCTCTGAGATCCTTCCCATGATGCAACAGAGGAGATATCCTACGTAAGTCTACTGCTTGTTGTGTGAAAAACTGCTGTTTGAAGATGACAACCCTTAGTATAGGGAGGTGAAAGGTCACTATCCTCTGACCACATCACTTCCTGTGAAAACCTCAAGTGTTGTATGGGTGTGGAGCATAGACTGTATAAAATATGGACGTTGAGTCCGTGTCATCGCCCGTAAGTTTCTGAGGAGCTTTTTTGAAGCTTAAAGGGGGCCGTCGCTATCTAAGCAGCGCATCGCTCCTGGATAATCGAAAATGGGCAAAGAGGCGGGACGTGGATGGAGCTGAGCCGTCTGGTTGCTGAACCACTTGTCACTCAAGTGGCCACGCACCTTAAGGTTTAAAATAAGTTAAACGGTTGAGTTATAAAGAAATTCACCCTCCTGGCAGTTGTCTTGAAGGTTAAATTAGCTATATAGATCAAAACTACAAACATGTTTCTAGTCTCTTTTGATGTGGCCAGTCGATGAATTGCAGTTTAAGTCACTTACGTGTTGGCTTCACAAGGGAGATCAGAAGGTTGCTGCTTGGTTTTGAGTCAAGTGTATAAGCTCCAATAAGCTACTTACATGTGGCAGACATGTGTGTGTTTGTGTGTGTGTATGTCTGTATACAGTGGGAAATGGCAGCACATCCTCCTCCTGGCTGTGTGTGTGTTTGCGGACTGTTGTGAGCTGCTTGAAAGAAATCTGGAACACACAGGCAGTGTTCTGAAAGCCATACTGACATACTACTGACACATTAATAATACTTTTGATGTAGTTTGTTTTGTTACAGAATGTGATTTTCCTTTTGTACTAATGAATCCCAGTTGACCCACTTATTTTACATCATTCAAAAACGTAACTTTATTAAGTGTACTTGAGTAAGGTTCAAGTATATTAAAGAGTATACTAACACCATACTATACTTGTTGTAAGGGTACTTTTCAGTGCTATTTACTTGGGACTAAATTGGCCTGCTCTTAAGTTTATGAAAGCATACTTTTGTGTATACTTGAACGTTTAACAGCAGTAAACGTTTGAGTACACGACTAGTTTACTGTTTTCTGTTTACAGTGAAACGATGCAACAAGTGAACTTGTAATTTTTTACTAGTTGTAACTGTTTTTTTGCTTATGAAACTACACTTTGAAGTGTACTGCTAGTAAATTACTAGTTTAATAATTTTTTATACTGTAACTTGTCTTTAAGTGAACTCAAGGAAATACTTTTAGATGACTATTTATATGTTATTTTTGCACTAAGTATGCTACTGTTTTCCTCATTATAGTTTTAAGTTTATCTGGATCAAAAGATTGAGTACAAGTACAGTCCAATACATTTTTCCATCTTTTTTGATACTATAAGTCGAAACTTGCATAAAATGACTTAAACTTTAAGTCTTAAAGTATACTTTTTAGTTGTATTCTACTAATAGCACACTTGAATAAACTTGAAGGGGCAGGAAACATGCAAACATTCAAAATGCACAAACGTAAATTAAAACATATCAGTGCTGCTGTCAGTGTGCAGAGCGGAGCATGCTGCATAGGATAAAATATCCCAGAATGCAATGCACTTAACCCTTACTCAATCATTGCAGCTGGTCAACTGGATATTTCAAATCACTTTATAATCCTAAAACTAATTTGACCAAGTGATTGTTTTGTGTACGTACCCCCAGCATCTCTCATTTGATTGGTTCTTCTGTCTTGTTCCGCCCCCAGAGTGCATGTGGACGGTCCGTTTGGCAGTCCATCAGAGGAGGTTTTTAATTATGAAGTCAGCCTTTGTGTAGCAGGCGGAATCGGAGTCACACCGTTTGCTTGTGTTCTGCAGGCTCTCTTGTAAGTCCTCAGTCAAACCCTTCAGTCACCTTCACTATGATGGACGGACTACTGTATTAGTAGTGTATGTGTTGTGACTGTGTGCTGTGTGCTGTTACAGTGTGTGTTGTGTTTGTGTTACAGTGAGGATTGGCATCAGTATAAATTGAAGAGGTTGTATTTTGTTTGGGTGTGTAGAGACCTTCAATCCTTCTACTGGTTTGCTGATCTTCTGTGTGGCCTTCATGAGAGGGTAAAACATAAAAACATAGACACGTTTGGGTTTCTAAGGACTTTTGGTCCCCACAATGATAGATAAACACACACTCACAGAATTTGAATATTTGATAGTTTGGTAAGAATGTGTGATTCTCTGGGTTATATCGCCACCTGCTGGTTGATTTTATTCTTCACCATTATGTTTCTCTATAAGAGCCTGTCCTAAATAGTTCATTAACTTGTCATCTCTCTCTCTCTCTCTCTCTCTCTCTCTCTATCTCTCACAATGGTCAATTTCAAGGTACTTTATTGGCATGATTACGTGTTCCTACAATATTGCCAAAGCATTAAACATATAACTAAAGACATACAATAGGAACAAAAATTAGTGTAAAATTGAAATAAGGTGCTGAGTAAGGCATACATATAGAATGAAATATAAAATTAAGTATATGTGAGTAAACAAATGAAAAATTGAAATAAAATATCAACGTCAAGTGCTTCATATTGAAGTGTGAAAGGAGGACTGGAATTATGTTGTGTCCAGAACTTGAGGGGATGTTTTTGGATGTGTATTATCAGGGGGTATCTGCCTAATTCTTCCTCTCTCACACACAACTGCAGTTGTGGCATGACAATCGTCCAGATTATCTGAATGTCCAGCTGTACCTCAGTGATTCTCAGGGATTACAGGTGACATCACATTTACTTTTCATTGTTTATCACATAACCTCATACGCCATATAGTGGACACTTAAACAACAAACACATACGTGTTTGTTGAACATGCTTATAATTGTAGTTTTAAAACTTTTGTCATCGGATCCTCACACTAAGAAGGAATGATTAATTTCAGTTCATGTGATTTTTTTTTATTTATTTCTCTTTATTTAAATGTACTAAAAAGTTTTTTTTCCTTTTTGACGTTTTACCTTACCTCTATTATACTAATGATTTTCCTTTATTTAAATATAAAAGTGTTTCTTTAATTGTGTCTTTAAGAACATCGGCGATGAACGATACCGTTTCCTGAGCTCAAGGCTTCGGATTGGCCGACCAAAGTGGAAGCTCCTTTTCCAGGAGATAGGAAGAGCCGATCAGCAGTTAGTGTACCAAAATGAAATATATTTTTTCACTATTATTTTTGTGGTAGTTAATCGAATTAAACACTTAAGTTTGTATAAATGACAAGTAAGATTGGATATATATTTGTGTTTTCCGCAGTAAAAGAGTGGGAGTGTTCTGCTGTGGACCCAAAGGAATTTCTAAAGCATTACACACTCTGTGTAACTCAAACCCACACTCAGGAATTGCTTTTGAGTACAACAAAGAGTCATTCAGCTGAGAGATCACAAACAAACAAACCAGAAACACACTAACAATGCCAAAGAAAACTTTTTCTCTCTGCTGAGAAATTCTGCAATTCATCTTCAGCTGGTAACCAAGTTGAAAGATTTGCACATTGCTGAAGTTGCACATGTATTCAGGGATCAGTTGTTCTACACGAATCTACACAACCCTGGAAAGACCTTTATATAGAGAGTTTAGACGAAAAAATGATCAAACAAATGATAAAAAGACTTGAAACAAGATGATGATCAGAAATGATGACAGTGATTACATTTTGGATGAATTTTAGCTCTATTACCTTAAAGTCCCAGCGAAATTAAAAATGAATTTTTTTATTTTTTTTATGAAATATTGCAGCATTTATAGTAAATAGCTTATAATTGTGGGTCATTTTCTTTTTAAATTCATGCACCCTCATAATCTTCAATTGAAAAAAATTCTCCTTTTGAATTTCCTTTTCACTCAGAATTTTGGTAAGTACGGAAGTAAAAACAATCGCAACTTCCGGTTCACAGGGACTTTAATTCATTCTGTCTACTTGTGTGCAGAAACACCAGAAGGGTTGGACTGAAGCTTAAGTAATTCATTTTCGTTCTTTATTTATTGCCTATTTGTACTATTTCTGTTTTTGCTCTCTTCATATTGCAAGTATTACAATTTTCACATTTCATGCAAATCTATGATCTGTCCATAATCCTAGGTAAAGCACAACAATTGTTTAAGTTTTTTTTTAAAACATACTGTATTATTATTCATATTTTATTCTGAACAAAGATACAAAATATTAACATTGAGGTCATTTTGGCTCACGGGTGTCCATAATGAACTGCACTGTTTTTTATAAGCACTGCCAAAGATTTCATACTCTTATAAACATATTTTTAATATGACTTGGTATTTGTTTTGTGCATAAACTTAACGTTGCAGTACGTATGATGATGAAACATAAGAATGAGCATTGGTTGACTGGAGATTAGTACATGACTGGTAACATGACTTTGCTCAAAGGTGAGACGTTAGGTGTGTTCGACTTGACTGCGCAGATCGACCGAAATTTGACTTGAAGCAACGCATGCCGTTTCAAAATTTTGTCCGACTTGACACGTTCACGTGTGGCTTGAAAGTTCCGCGAGAGGAATCTAATGATTAAATACTAATTTGTAATGAATAAATACTAGTATCTTATGATTAAGTACTAGTATCTATTGAATAAGTACTAGTACCTAATAAATAAGCACTAGTATCTAATTTGTAGGTACTAGTATGTAATGAATAAATACTAGTATCTAATGATTCAGTACTAGTATCTATTGAATAAGTACTAGTATCTAATAAATGAGCACTAGTATCTAATTTGTAGGTACTAGTATGTAATGAATAAATACTAGTATCTAATGATTCAGTACTAGTATCTATTGAATAAGTACTAGTATCTAATAAATGAGCACTAGTATCTAATTTTAGGTACTAGTATGTAATGAATAAGTACTAGCAACTAATAAATAAGCACGAGTATCTAAATTGTAGGTACTAGTATGTAATGAATAAATACTAGTATCTAATAAATAAGCACTAGTATCTAATTTGTAGGTACTAGTATGTAATGAATAAATACTAGTATCTAATGATTCAGTACTAGTATCTATTGAATAAGTACTAGTATCTAATAAATGAGCACTAGTATCTAATTTTAGGTACTAGTATGTAATGAATAAGTACTAGCAACTAATAAATAAGCACTAGTATCTAATTTGTAGGTACTAGTATGTAATGAATAAATACTAGTATCTAATGATTCAGTACTAGTATCTATTGAATAAGTACTAGTATCTAATAAATGAGCACTAGTATCTAATTTTAGGTACTAGTATGTAATGAATAAGTACTAGCAACTAATAAATAAGCACGAGTATCTAAATTGTAGGTACTAGTATGTAATGAATAAATACTAGTATCTGATGATTCAGTACTAGTATCTATTGAATAAGTACTAGTATCTAATAAATGAGCACTAGTATCTAATTTTAGGTACTAGTATGTAATGAATAAATACTAGTATCTAATGATTCAGTCTAGTATCTATTGAATTAGTACTAGTATCTAATAAATGAGCAGTAGTATCTCATTTTAGGTGCTAGTATGTAATGAATAAGTACTAGGATCTTATGATTAAGTACTAGTATCTAATTTGTAGGTACTAGTATGTGATGAATAAGTACTAGTATCTAATAAATAAGCACCAGTATCTAATTTGTAGGTGCTAGTATGTATTTAATAAGTACTAGTATCTAATAAATGAGCACTAGTATCTAATTTGTAGGTACTAGTATGTAATGAATAAGTACTAGTATCTAATTATTAAGTACTAGTATGTATTGAATAAGTACAAGTTTCTAATAAATAAGCACTAGTATCGAATTTGTAGGTACTAGTATGTAATGAATAAGTACTAGTAGCCTAAAAATAGATACTAGTAAACCTCAAGGGTTAAATGACAAAATGGCTTACCATAGATCACATGCGTTTCGGGTTCATTGTAACACCCTCAGTTCAACTAATACCTAATTAATGTATGTTTTTAAAACAGCTAAACTCTGTTCGTACAAATTTAATGTTATTTTGTGTTGTTTAATAAAATAAAACTGAAACGAATACAGACTCCGATGGTATTTCATAATACATTCTTATATTTACCATGATTTTTAGGAACACAGTGTTAAGCAGCACAAAACATTTGCGAAATGAAGAGTTTATGGTTGCTACTTTTTAATTGAAACGTGTGTTTATTGGACAAAGCCACTATTTGAATCCACTTCAATCGCACTTTGAAAAGGAAACATTACAGAAAGCAGCAGGTGTCAGACTTCTTTCTAGGTATCTGACTTGACTGTTCCAACTCCTCTCTACTGCAAGCGGCTCATTTTGCCGATCGGTCTGCGCAGCGCCACACGAGATCGAACACACCTCTTGCATCATTTGTCACGTGACTCTATAAACTGACTGGGTTAACTGGCAGTTGTGTCTTTTCCCGTTGGTACAAGTATATCTGTCCTGACACGTGCCTGTAGTGTGTGTGTGTTTGATTCACAGCGTCGTCTGATATGAAGTTGAACCTTCCTCCTCGCTGCTGTTCAGAAGCGGCTGTCTCTCTCCGTACTCCGACACCTTCCTCCTTTTTTGCCTCCTGCGACACGCCACGGCGATGATCGTCGCAGTAATTCCTGCCACGAGCGCCCCCAAAATTCCCGCAGCCAGGAGCCAGCGCCAGATCTGCTGAGCTTGCTCGAGATATGGAGTCAGAAACTCTTGCACGAACCGCTGGCCTGCGAGGCGTCAAACACAGTCAGGCAAAAAGCAACACAGAGATGAAAAGAATAATATCGAGCGTGTGAATAACTCACCGGGGTCAAGTAAATATGCATATTCATAACCTAGAGCTTTGGTGGAGAGGAAATAATCCCCGTTTCTGTACAGAGGGATGAAGGGAACCATGAAATAACCGTCGTTGTGCCCGATCGGGGCGTTGGCTGTTGGGTAATGTGTGCGCGGAGGCTGATGTCGTCTTAACCACTGCTCAAAGATGCTAAAACACACATGTATGTATTGTGATTAAATTGTGTTAAGAATTGTATCCGACTTTATTTTGGTCTGTAACGGGGTGTGTGCCTGTTACCTGTCAATAAAGACGTGATGCAGAAGAAAAATGGGGTCGTTGGCTGAGCCCTGGACGGAAGACATGGTTCCGTTCATGAAGACGTGTAAGGAGTTGTGCATCAGACTCTGGCCTGTTACTGCCAAACCCGTTTCTGGACTCGCAAAACCTGCGACCACATACGCTGAGGTGAGTCTGTGTGAAATTGTGTGAAAAGTTCTGTAAAACAGTGTTGTTGTTGTGTTGCTTTACCCTCCAGAGCGTTCCGGAAGCTCATGTTGGCCCGTCGGTCCATTGGTCCGGTCTCGTACTCTGTTAGTCTCAGCACTGCCTCCACGTCTGCAGAGGTGGGTAGCCGTCTGACACGGTTTCGGTCGTGGTTGCCGGGGTTGCGCCGTAACGGCCCCTCGGGTGAACCGTCACATAGCACCGCCCGACTGTTGTAGTCTTCGGGTTGTGAACAGACCACCTGTACAGGTGAAGAATGTGAACATTCATTATCATATAAGTGCATCAAAAGACGGATTAAATAATTATTCTGTGAACTGTAAGTGATCTTGAGAGACAAACCACAACTGACCAAAATGTATAATACATATATTCAATTTAAATTGTTTATGTGTAGGATATACCGTAAGGGGCTTAAACTAAACATGTGAAAAGGGTAAAACAAGCATTTTCTGTTTGTTAATTTTAAATGTCTAGCTACTGTTCCTGGAAAACAAGAACAAAATACTTGGCTGTTATTGATTATAAAAGCATCTCGACGCAAAAGCGTGCAGCAGGTTTGTGTTTGAAGCGTGAAAGCTCAATAGTGTCCTCTGTTTCTAAATGCCATTCACAGAGAGTTTTCTTCATGAATCCAAAGCCGCTAGTACAGTGTGCAGAAGCTAATTTGAGTTTGAGGGTCAGAAACACATGTGACTTCTTTACACCCCCAAATTCCATTGTGAGTCACAAGAGTTGCTGCATGGATCAGTCGACCCTGTGCTTCAGGCAGTGATACACAATCATGCTTTTATAAGATCAATAGTGTGTGACGTCACTGTTTAGTCACACGGGACTGCTTCATACTTGATGTTCTTAACGTCAGAGCCACTAGATGGAGCTTTTCTCTCTAGACGCGTTTTTATCACTTAAATTGTAAATGAAAGAGTAGTGATAGGACCAAATCTCAGTCACATGCCCAAAGCATGATGCCTAATGAGCTTTCTTTCTTATTTGATTTTTGCAACATAATACATAACTGTCTATTATTTATATATAAATTATATTATTATTAAATATAAATTATATAAATATAATTATTACAATGTATAATAATCTATTAAATAACTTTATGCATACTGAAACAGATGTAGATGTAATAGGATGCAATGGGAATTTTTTTTGTTATCTTAATTTTTATTTCTTTAGTGTATGTATTTGATTTAGCGACATTCTGTATACAAACTTTAATTATTACAATTATGTTGGAATACTATGCTATAATATTCATACCCATTACAACGCAGTAAATAGGCTACATTAAAATAATGATTATTGATTCATAAGTTATGTCACAATTGTACTACAATTCTCAGTCTTTCAATTGACAAAAATATAAACACAATGTATGACTTTACAATATGTTTAACATTTGACTTTTTTTGTTAATGCATTAGTGAACATTAGCTGTCAATATATGAGCATTATATATGTATTTTTTGGTTTTAGTTTATCGATAAATTTGCGCATTATCTAATGTTAATATATAACTAAAAATGATAAAAATAAATGATAAAATATTATTAGTAATTATTACTATTAATAATTGTTGTAATTGGCATTTATATGATTAAGAAATTCATTAACTGTTAAAACCTTATTGTAAAGTGTTACCATTGCGTTGTCTTTTAAGAATAATGCTTTACTGAACGTAATTTACCTTCCAAGATGAGAAAACAGAGGATGGGCTGATCAGGTTTGGGCTCAGGGGGCTGCGTCCTCCCATCAGTTCATCCGTGCATACCTGACAGTCCTCCGCGTCACGCCAGTCCCAGTATGGTATGGTGAAGTTAAAATCCCCGGTCAGTTTCCTTATCTCATGCTCCCAAAACAGCAGATAAACGCGATGCCAGGGCATGAAGGCCGCCGACTCGTGCGCAAAGTCAATGTCGGGCCACACGTTACCGGGACCCCCCAGCAGCGCGTCATGGGACACGTAGTAGTGCATCCACACGAACAGGTCGTACACGCTGATGTTGGCGAACATGGGCATCGTGCCATTGTTCATCTGCGCGTACGTGCCAGTCACGATCATGTAGTCCTGGCTGATGGTGTTCTTGGCGAGGTTCAGGTACGAGATGAACTGCTGTCTCTCTGTTATCGACAGATGGAAGATGTTCCTGCGCACAGATTCGCGCCTCTCCGCGCAGTTGACCCCAAAGTACCCGAACTTGCATTCGCCGCAGTTGAACCCCATGTAGTTACCTGTGCATTGACAGGTTCGGTTGTAAAAGACTAAAGGCCACTGTTCCCGGTCATCCACGCCGGTGTGGGGGTACTGCGGCCCATTGGGAAGGTCCGAGACAGTTACATCCTGGCAGAACCCTCGACCCGAAAGGCTCCCGCATACCGAGCCGTCTCCGGTCCAAACCGGACAGCACTGCTTGCTTTGGAGAACCCCTGGAGTGGTGCATGGTCTTGGAAACTGTTGTAGAGAGGGACTCGGATACTGAATGAAGAAGAGGAGCAGAGAGACAAAGAAAGGGTTCATGGCGAGCTATCCAAAGAGAGTGAGTTACATTAGACACGCAGAGCAACGAAAAAGCGTGAAACAATTTCAGTAGATTCAGGAACACTTTATGAATCACTCTCTCTTTACCCACAGCATTGCATACCTTCCCTCCCCAAACCCACACATGCAAAACCCTCAGCTGTGTCACATGCTTGGGATAAAATCATGCACCCAGGTCTCGGGACTCTGGAATGCGTGTGCTTGAGTGGAGCGTGAGATCCTTTCAGTTAGAGTTTGATTAACTTCTTCAATGAAAGACCATTAGTCCAAATAAACAGCGCAAATAACCAAAGTCAACACAATTAACGCAAGCCCTTTGATTGACAGATACAACCTGTTGGCGCACAACATGGTTTTAGTGGGTTTCATTCAGCTCGAGTTGAACTCTGTGCGCATGATATATGTCCTCACACAATGCAATATATTGGTAGCAACAACATTTTAAAAGTATATCCTACAGCTGCTCCATAATATATCTGGACACTTAAGTAACTCTCAATGTATACATTTCATTACAATAGATTATAAAATCTCAAACTAGGTGCCATTTGCCAGCAGGTATTGCTTGAGATATTAACACTTATTAAAATATATTATTGCCTGTAAAGTAACATACTTTTGCAAATGTATTAAGTAAGTTTCTCTAAAGTGTTGGTGTTTAGGGTAGTTTATCCCATAAAACAACGCCCATTAATGTGTAAGAACCAGTGAGTGTCCAAAACCCTCATCTCTATTTTCAAAATAGTGGCAATCATTTTTCATTATTTAAAAAACGATTATCTATCATAATATTATTCATCCATTTTCAATTGTCATCTTATTTACTTTTGTGGCAATTATATGAAGCTACAATATGTCATCAACAGGCCTGAAATTACGTAAATATGAAAATATTTTTAGATTAAAAGTGTTTGATACAGTGATTGCATCAAATGGCAATTCCTTGGTGCTGATGACCATCCGTGTTCCATGGTTTTTACATAGTGGTTTTATCATTTTTTGTCAGTGATGGTCCATGTTGTCTTTATGGGTGCATGTCATATGCTGGCATCATGTATCATTTTGGGAGCTGCATGTCTCTCAGATCATAAGTTTGTCACATGTTCGAGAAGTGCACATGAGGGCCAGATAATCCAGCACACAGAATTTGTCTGAACCTCTCTCTCTCAATCTTGCTCTCGCTCGCTCGCTCACTCACTGGGAGATGAAACACTTAAAAAATGATTTGCTCTTAGAAAATTGAATTGAACATTTTAAATGATTGTACATTTAGTCTGCTCACCAAAATAATTTCAGCACTTTTCATCAATTTGAAAATGTACAATTATGAATTAAAATGAATAATGAAGCCGGTTTGATTGCACTTAAATATTAAAGTCAGACAAAAACATACTGAAAATAAATAGAAGTTATGTATAGACTTACTATATATTTACATGACTGGTATATGACAGAACTGACTGGTCTGCAGGGGGCAGTGTGGGGTGGAATTTGTTGGGTACATTGGATGAAAGCCAAGAGACCCACTGAATAGGGGATCATTTCTCTTTTAATAATATGCTCTCCTTCTCTTTTCCCTCAATAGGCCTGGTTTCCAGAAAGCACAATTGTTTACTGCTGCTACATCTTTTGGATTTCCCATTATGAACTTATTCTGTGAGAGCATGAGATTGCATTTTATGAGCCAGCATGGAAGATACACAATTTTAACAGGTTAAATCCAATCCAGTGGAGTTCACAGGTTCAGGAAGGCTTGGCTATTAATCTGTCATTTGCTTTTAGTGTAAATCCAGTCTTTGCTAAAGTTCAAAGTTGTTTAAATAAAAATAAAATAGAAATAAAATGCTGACCTTAGATACTCAGTGAGTGTTTCTGTCAGAACATGATGTGCTTGAAAAGAGAGAGAGAGAGAGAGATCTTTGTCAAAAGCTTTTCATGTCGCTATAAACATCACTTACTGGTAACAGCATTTCATATACAGGAATCTTTATATATCATCAGTGTTTCTATGGCAACAGAGATTATGTCAGTGTTATTTTAAAATGGGATCATTTTTATGTGTTTCTTCATGTGTGTGTAAAGGCGTTAATCTCTCCCGTCACACACTGCCCACTCAAAATGACATCACTGTCCTTCAGTTTCTCGCTTTCATCTTTATAATATTTCTTCTTTATAGGGTTATAGTGTTTTGTCTTTACAACTAAAAGCTGAATTCAGTGAGGAAAAATGTTGAGATGCACTAATTGATTAATTCATGAGCGTTCTGGAGGCAGGCGGTTACCTACAGAAAACAATACTTTGTTTTAGTACTCTTTCACCAACATAGAATAACTTAGTAAACTGTAAAAACAATTTCAGTTTACGGATGATGTCACAATATCTCTTGCCTCCATTCAGTTATTTTCGTGAAACCAAAGTGTGACCATGGACCACAAAACATAAGGGTCATTTTCTGAAATTGAGATTTATACATCTTCTGAAAGGTGAATAAATAAGCTTTCCATTGATGTATGGTTTCTTAGGATAGGACAATATTTGGCCGAGGTACAACTATTTAAAAAATCTGGAATCTGAGGGTTCAAAAAAATCTTAATATTGAGAAATTCGTCTTTTAAGTTGTTCATCACAGGGGATGTAGCAGGTCATTGCTTTGAAGAAACAGGTTTGTTTAACACTCTCTATTGGCTTACCACTGTAATGACGTTGTGGGGGGTATGAACCCAAAAGCAGAAATTCTAAGCTTTACATAGATACCAAATTTGATTGGCTAATTCCCAAAAAGGGGGCCTTTTTTAAGCGTTTTCGGCCATTTAAAAAAAAGTTTGAATATTGTTACAGTAGGAAGTATACACAATATTTTCACGGAACATGATCTTTACTAAATTTACTAAAGATTTTGGGCTTAAAAGAAAAATCTATAATTTTGATGCATGCAATGTGTGTTGGCTTTTGCTACAAATATACCCGTGCTACTTATGACTGGTTTTGTGGTTCAGGGTCGCCAATTGTGTTTTTTTGCCCCTGCACACTAACCCAGATGTTGAAATCTAAAATGCAATGTAATATGAAAAGTAATTATTAATATTCATCTTTCTAGGTTACCAATCAAGTTACTGAGGAGTCAATGCAAGCTGTAATCATCAAATCACATAGAGGATATTTAAGATGCTTGTTGCCAAGTTTGTGATGTTGATAATATTTGTAGCGTAAAATGCTAAATAGCATCACTTTTGCTTGTGGTCTTTTGTGTGTGGCGTGTTAAAGGGGATAAAATCCCTTGTGTGACTCCATTAAGCAGCACAGCAGACTGTGAGTCACTCACACCACTTTCATCCAGATTCTCAGCGTGTTTGTGTGTATATTCAAGAGTAATTTAGAAAGCTGTCACGTCCTTCAGGAAATGTTTCTGTATTTCAATGACAACAACTGTGTGTGTCTTTTGGTTGTGTTTTTTTTTCAACTGTGTTGCTTGTTTATTTTGGTGGGTTACTTGATGTGTGTGTATTCTTGCATTTGACTGAGGGCTCAATTACACACTTCAGAGTCTGATTACTCGTCATTACGCCTTTAAAGAGATTGGGAGGGGTAACCATGGCAACTTGACCCCTGGAAGCAATTGAACAATTACTCTTGTACTTTCTAAGAAGCATTTAGGACGCTTTACTGCTTTCAAACGTAATTTATCACAAAATGCGATCACGCTAATTCTATAATTAACACACAAACATTCCAGAAGGGCTAGATGATTATTCGAAAGAAAAAGCACGAAGTCAAACAAACAAATCTGACATTACAGTGGACAGGTTTGGTTGTGAACTGAATGTGTAATGAGAGAAAAATATTTTGACTTATTAAAGAGACGATTCACCCAAATATGAAAATTCTTTCATCATTTCTTCATCCTCGTGCCATGTCAAACCATTGTGAGTTAATTTCTTCTGCAGAACACAAAGATATTTTGAAGAACGTCGCTGACCAAACAACACTGGACCCCATTGACGCAAAAAAAACACTACATTTCTCAAAATATCTGCTTTTGTGTTTCACAGAGAAAAGAATCATAAACAGGTTTGTATTTTTGGGTGAACTATCCTGTTCCTGTACTATTACTGCATTCATGAACATGTGACCTGCCCTAATAAAAATGTAGCCACCATCCCAATTTTACAAAAATTACCCTGCAAATCGTCCTGATCTTTTCCAGCCTATCGCAGATTGAGCTTTATAAAGCCATCTTTTAAGATAAATATGCTTTCATGATATTACATGCCTTCTCTATATTTGCTTCGGTGGAAAAGATTTAAAAGCGGCCGGGTTAAGTGTGAGCTTAACGTTTAGGGTATTGTTTATTTCTTTTGGATGTTTGCTTATGAATAAAGGGCCAGATTTGTTCTCTAATCCATCCTGTACTGAGCTCAAACGCATCTATGGCCAGACATGAGTGTGTGTTTAGGAGACATGCAGGGCAAAATTCTGAGTTTAAGAAGAACCTGTTTTGGCTGAATTATGTGGCCTGCTTTAAAGAACCCTTGCCAGGATTGGATGCTGGTTTTCAGAGTTTGCTGTTGTCTCTGCATTATTCTTACATATGTATTCGATAAAACCACTAAGGCCATGATGGTTTACAAGCTTCATCACCTACGCCAACACAAAACCAGCACTAACTCACCTGAACCAGTCTGGACCAACGTGGTCTTTCCAGCAGGTTGAGGGGAGAAATGTGTGGGGGGGGAAACAGAAAGATTTATGCCCATAAGCGCTCCCGTAATCATCACAGGAGGCTGCTGGAGTGGTTTTTGCCCTTTTAATGGTCGTTAATCCCACACGCAGTTGGCGGGCGCATTAATCCCGCGCGAAACCCAAAACCACTCTGACTAAAAAGCCCCATCCTGTCAACCGATTACAGCTTTATTCACCCGTGCCAGCACAAGAGATTGCTGTCAATACCGAGATATCGATCGGCGGGTGTTTATTGGTTATTTTTCTTGACTTCTCAGCTCGAGAGCGAGCGGGAAAATGAAGACCTGTTGTGGCGCGCCGATGTAACGGTTCTTCCGGTTGCCATGGCAAAAAGTGGATAAATCGTCGAAATGCGGCTCTCGACGGGATGGTTCAACAACGCCACAGCGGAAAACAAGCCCCAGAAAATAAACTTCTTGACAAGGTGCGTAAGGAAACGGATGGGAATTAATTTTAATTTTTTTTGTATTTATATAGCTAACGTAAAACATGATAAGGATTATGTTCAAGATTACGATCGTGGTTTATTGGTGCCTTCGTGTTTCTCTTAATTTTGTAAATGATTTTGACAGGAGCCGTGTGGTGTCCTCAAGTTTAGTCCCGAATTGAAAAGTAGGCTACCACGAGGTGGTGGGCTTCTTCAGGATCGTGCCTCTTATGGGAAGATAATGATTGGGGATTGCTTTCCACCTGCTTACATTTTAAAATATAGGCTACGTATTTTTGTTGCCTCATATGATGCTTCAAAGCAAAACAAAAAAAAACTGATATTGTCTTTTTGTGCGCGTACCCTTCGCCGTTACCTGCGCTCTAACCTGCAACAGCGTAAAACGTCTCAAACTCCGCTGTGCCCGTTTGCACGCAGATTCCCCTTGCAAGATTCCCCAATAATTAAAAAAACAACTGCAGAATACGCGTTTTCTTTTTCGTTTAGAGAAGCGAAGGCTTGCAGGTGACACCGCCGGTTGGATTCAGCCAGTCGCGGGGTTTACGGGGGGAGGGGTAAGCGAGTCGCGGACTGGCGCCGGGATGTGTACACGATCACGCATTGGCATCGTCAGTGCGTTACAAGGAGACGAGCAGAGACAACACGAGAGTAGTTCCTCTCCGGTGCTCCGCTGATTACCCGACCCCCAAATCTCCAAAATTACACCTGTGGGGGGCACCGTCCCTGACCTTAAAGGAATGTGGCACGGGTAGCGGGCAGGTAAGAAAGACCGAGATTAGCGCCACAGAAAACCTGTGCGCAGATACGGGTAACAGTTTGGAGGTGTGGGAGCGATGTTGTTCTGGAATGAAGATCTGATGAGTTATTTGCTGTCTCTGCAGATTATCGACCGATAAAGGCTCCGCGTAACGAACGCAAGTACGCGAGGATCTCGTTTGTATGGGTACCAATTTGCCCACTTGAACTAAAGGAAATGTTTTAGTGCGTATGTATTGTAAGTGCACTGTTATAGCCAAATAGGCAAAGCTTTACGACTTATTGGAAATTCTGTACTTGCAATGCGATTTGTATTTATTGTACACACAGCGACTGTCAGATATCCTCTTTGCATTAGTGTGAGAAGGTAAAGGATGTTGTTTATCATATATATCTCTGCACATAGCGTTTTTTTGGGCACTGCAGTATCGCGCGAATCGAACGGATGCGTTTCAGCACCTCGGACAGCGCACAGCTCTCCGTTATCGACGGCAAGGTCGTTCGCTCTCATCCCTCTCGTTAAATTTTCATTTATCTTCGAGGGTTCGAGTAGTCGTTCTCTTCTCTATCAGCCTGACATTTAGATTAATTCAAGTGGGTTGATCATTAAATACCAGTCTGAATTCAACGTGTGGGATTTGGAGTTCTCCTCTATTGTTTTTGTTCTGTTAGAGCTATTCACCATGATGCATTCATTTAAACTCTTCAATTGAGCTTTTGCTGCAGTGTTTTATTTAAAAGAGATTTTTTTATGATGACAATCTGAAAGTCCCTTATTAATGGACCTCATACAGCACATATAACAAAGAGCCAGTCTGCGGTTTGGTATTTGAAACTGTGCCTTAGATGCCGCTAAATGAGAGAATTGTATTTTCTCTTCAATTATATGCTATTACTCTGAGAGACTCAAATGAGCTGCTTGTGTGAACCACACGATGGAAGTCCATTCATTTTGTGAGTGCTGAGAGATAGAGGCAATTCGTCTGTAAATTGTCACCTCATTCTGGTTTTGGTGTGCACTGGTGCCGAAAATACTGGCAGGTTTTGTGACTCGCCTTAGTGTTTGTTTTGGGTAAATTGTCCCTCTGTTTGTGGTTCTTGGCCATGTGTTGACTGACATTTTCAGTGTTGCTTTGTCCATTGTTTTCTGACCCAATAAACAATGTTCCATTCAAGTTCACCTAACAATTGTGGTATTATTTACTCAACCTAATGTCATTCCCGACCCCTATAGGTTTCTTTCAAAAATAGCTAGAAACGGGGATTGTTTGGCAGAAGGTTTACTTCTCTGCACAAAGACTATATATGGTGTATATGGTGATCACAGGTTGTCAAGCTCCCAACATGGCCTAAAACAGCACCATAAAGTGTCATAACATATACGAATGTTGCTTTAGCTTTCTGTGAGGATCAAATAAAATGTAAACCATTATTCGTTATAAATCTTGGAACTTGCTCAGTTCTCGTGTGCTTATCAAAATAATACATATGAATTATTTTCTCATGATAGTGCACCGATTTGTTTATCAATATTTTAAATTAAAATGATCTAAAAATGCTTAAATTATTCATACGTATGTATCTAGAGATAAAAATGTCCAAGATTCTCTGTGTTGCTTTTGGATAATAATATTGCTGTGTACATCTTCTCTGTGATTCAAGGTTATGAGGCTGATCATCTCATGCCGTCCCCAGCTAGAAGTTGCCACGGCAACGACCCAGCATCCCGCTCGGGGTCATCATAGAAGCTTTCGGACAAATGACAGCACAGTTGAGAGCTGCAGGAACCCCGGATTTCCTTTTTGTCTAGAAGGATTGGGTGAGGAGGCACTGGAACCCACTGCCGTTGTCTTGATCTGCTCAAAGCCACTGGACTAAAGACTAGAAAAAAAAGTAGAACCCCTTTGCATTGTCATTCTTCAAAATGGCCACATGGTGCCCACTCAGTGTCGCCGTGCTCCTCTGTCGATTCGCATCCGTGGTAACGGCGGCCCAGTCCATAGAGAGACGCGTCGTGGCCCACATTCCCGGCGACATCATCATCGGAGCCCTTTTCTCCGTGCACCACCAGCCGCCGGCCGACAAGGTGCACGAGCGTAAATGTGGGGCTGTTCGGGAGCAGTACGGCATCCAGCGCGTCGAGGCCATGATGCACACGCTGGATCGGATTAACGCCGACCCCAAAATCCTCCCTAATGTCACGCTAGGCTGCGAGATCAGAGACTCCTGCTGGCACTCTGCGGTCGCCCTGGAGCAAAGCATCGAGTTTATACGGGACTCCCTCGTCGCCGCTGATGATGCCGAGGAGGCCGGGGGAGGGGGCGGGACCAAGTGCGCCGACCCGGGAGCCACACCCATGAAAGGGAAGAAGCCGATTGTGGGGCTGATTGGTCCGGGTTCAAGCTCTGTGGCCATTCAAGTGCAGAATTTGCTGCAGCTGTTTAATATTCCTCAGATCGCGTACTCCGCCACCAGCATGGACCTCAGTGATAAATCACTTTATAAATACTTCATGAGGGTCGTGCCTTCAGACGCCCAGCAGGCCAGAGCCATGGTGGACATAGTGAAGAGATACAACTGGACATACGTGTCTGCAATCCACACTGAGGGTGAGTTAACGGCAATGTTTAACTGCATCATCATTAACTACATCATATAAACATCTAGTAAGTAGACAAATCAAATGAATTTAGTAATTAAATCATTAGAGTAATTTAGATCAATAAGTTGTGAGTCATTCTAACCCGATTCATAATAAGAACCAGCTCAGTGGATTTTGAATGGGTTATGAAATCAAACTATGATGAAAGTTCTTGTGTGCACCCTTTAAAGTAGAGATTTGCTGCAATAATTTTGCATAAATGAGTATAATTTTTTATCTTCATGTTTTATTCAGACTGTTTTTTTCTGCCACCCTTGATTGACAATGCATAAACTGTATAAACACACAACAGCTTTGAAGTGTGATGTTCATGGTGTGTGTGTCATATAAATTCTGTCAGCATGGCCTCTTTGAGAGTCAGATGGGAATTGTGTGTGAATGCGTCTGTAAAGTGTGTGTGTATAAAGAGCGAAAACACCGAACGATAAAACATGGTCAGTGAAATTTTTATTTTTTTTATTATTACCACAATAATTTGCAAGAATACAATAATATAAAACTTGTTACCTCATCGGCTAAATGATTTATTGTTTCTGTCTGATTGATGGCCATCAGCGGTGGAGTCGAAGACAACAGATCTCATCATTCCACACTCCTTCACACAGTCATCAAGTTACGGGATTGTTGTTGTTTTGATCGTGCACCTTCTAGATGGGTTTTTTACAAACTGCACTTTTGAACTGAGACACTATGTGTGATCTATTACAAATTAGCCTCTTTCTACTTTGCGGAGAGATCTTTAGATTATTTTACAGTGTAATGTATATTCTACATGCTGCGATGCGTCTGTACATCCCCATTCAATGACATACATGGCATCTAGAACGTTATCTCTGTTCCAGACATCTCAGTTTACCTAATAATCATCAAGAAGTTTTCTTTCGCGCCTTATATATTTTCTAATACTGTCAAATACACACGCTGTCATGTCAAAAACAGAAAAAGGTTCACATGAGCACAGTACATTAAATGTATATCCGCATAAAAGAAGGAATTTGCCTTAAAGTCACAGTAACCCAATACATCTGTGTCACATATTAAAGAGAACATTTACCTTTTGTAGCTTTATTTAGAGTCCTTGTATTTTTATTTTATACTGTTGTTCAAAATATTTTTCATATTTTTGGGACCATGATGAAAAGTCTATATAACCAAAGCATTTTTCAGTAATACAGCAATATAAAATTGGCATTAAAGCATTAACAACAGTTTCATGTAGTCTTCTTAAGATTTTTACAAATAATTTATTTTGAGGCTGGTTATTGATCACCTATGGTACCGATGTGGTACCGATAATACCGGTATTTGATTCTAGCCCCGTACAGAAACCAAAATTTTGGTATCGAGCCAACACTTGATCCATCTCTTCTAACACTTCACCCCTATGGCTTCTGTTCTTACTCAACATCTTTTTTATCCTCAGACACACACACACACACACACACAGAATGATGTAGTTCTGTCCACCCACTCCACTCGCTCTTCTTTCATCCCACTCTATTCTACAGCTCCAGAAGCCCCCACTCCACGTCTGATCTCAGACATTCACACAGAGGGTGTGTGTGTGTTTTACTGTCTTGACCCTAAAGCTAGAGACCTGGAATGTGTCCCAGACATAATTAAGATGGCAGACAGTGTAAAATATACACACACACACACACACACACACACACACAAAGAACACAAGAAGAAACAGAAAGTAAGATTTTCACTTCAACATATCGGATTTATGAAGGGAGAAAACAAACCAAACACACTCACAGAGTGTGTCACGCTGTAGTAGAACTGTATGTGTGTATTCATGGTGAATGTGAGAACGATCTAGATGTCTTTGAAATCTGATGGCCAGTATTTTTGCGTGCATGCATGTAAAAATATAACTTTCATCTCATATCTCAAGACCCTCAGGTGTTTCTATATTTACATTAAATCCTTCAGACTCATTTTCTATCTCTGTCCTTCTTTTACCCATATGTTCTCTCATATTGTCTCTATCTCTCTATCTCACACTGTCTCTCTCTCGTTTTCTCTCAGTTATAAGCTGATGTGTAGCGATCGAATGATGGAAGAGAGATTAGTTGTAAATAAATTGGGCGAAATTTAAAAGCAGTCAGAAGAGTCGAGTGAAAGAGAGACCTGGAAAAGAGTGAGACGAGGAGCGTGGAGAAGAAGCAGAACATAAGGATTAGGAAACGAATATCAGAGAAGAGCTGAAAGAGGGAAAATAGGAACGGAATTAATCCAGTTTGAGGCGAATGATAAAATCTGGGGAGGTTATCTGACACGCAAATACACATGTTTTCTCAAATATTTCGATTTAGATATGAGATAAGATTCAGGTAAATACTTAGAAAGCATATCCTACTTCACTGAATTTATAGCAATAAATTATGCTTGATCTGAGTCGGGGTTTGTAGTCCAAGTTAAATAATTTTCAATTAATCATTTTAAACATCTTCCAATTGAGTTCATTAGTTCAAAACAGCACCGAATGAACATTTGACTCGCTCACTAAAGTCAATTCTATAAGTCATATCTTAGTCTGACTTGAGAACACTTTCTTTCCTACGTTGAACGGATGATGTATGTGCATACATTCATTTATGGATTTCTTCTGTGCACACATACGCACACATGTTAAAACACACCTGCAAGTACTTGCATATGCAGCAGATATCACAGCTCTTGTAGGCGAGACACGTCTCTTTGTTTCTCAGACTTGAGGGTGAATGAGAATATTTTGAATGATTATTAATGACAAACCGTCATGTTCTCCATGGCAACCTTTTCTACCTTCTTCCACTTGCTGTATGCGTTTCATTTGAATTGTAAACTCTGAGCTGTGTGGGTGGATGGAGAGAGACAGAGAGAGAGAGAGAGAGAGAGAGAGAGAGACGAGGGAAAGTAAGTTTGCCATGGGTCTACTCTATCAGAGATGACATTGATGAGCACACAGCTGCTTTAACAAGACTCTGATTCACCGCTTAACAAGCCAGAGAAACCTTTATTAAACAGTACAACCTTTACTGAGACACACACGCAGTCCCGTACAAAAGACTTACCACTCCAGAACACACAGTCCTGCCGCATAAAGATGAACGTTGAGTTTTTTTGTAATGCCAGTTTAGTTAAATTCAAAGCGGGAGTCTCACAAAAACTCACACAAGGTCTTTGTAACAAGGTTCAAAGTATCTATATATAAAAGGAAGGACACGGGTTCGGCAGTACTCTGGGAGACGTGAGATTCTTTATTTTCAAAACAAAAATGGCGCAATGGCGCTTCACACATCAGGTGATAGATTCCTTAGACAGTCCACACGACTTGACTTTTCGCATAATAGTTCCACTCTTCGAACCACAGGATTCGTCAACGTCTCCCAGTTCTCTCTCCTTGATCCACAGGAGTGTGAGCTTTTTAAGCTGTCTCCTCACCAATCACTGTAACGAGATGCAGGTGATCTTAATCTGCAATCGGCTCATTTGCTTACCGTCTTTCCCGTGTCTCTCCCAGGTCCGATGCAGACGTCACTAAACCACGCCCCCCTTGCCACAGTCTTATTTTACTCTCAATGTTAAGAAGATCAACGTCAGAAATTACTAGGGGGGTAACTATACAGTACGTTCAGCTGCTGTGTTTTGTTGCAGTCTATGGTGATACACAAATCTGTTTTATATAGTCAGCTGGAAAAAATATAGGGCTTCATCTTATCCACTGAGATGTGATGAGACTGGATTGTGAAAGGTTTAGGAAAAATAGTACATCTAGAAAATAACATAAGGGACACATTTTAAAAAGTCAGCTTGCTGTTAATATCCCTCAAAGCAACATGAGTTATTTTTCCAGATGAGTTGTGTTTTCTGAGCAAACAGAGTCAGTGATGACGTCCAGGCCTCTGGGGTCGTGAGAGTGTTTCTGAACACAGCATCTCACAATCTCATCTACTGTAGGCTGTTAACTGTCATCCTAACACGACTAATGCACTGTGACATTTACAGAAACATGTCTGCTGATCTCTCCTGCCACGCGATGAGTTTACCCCACCGGGGTCGAGACCCATCCTTTCCCCTCCGAACTCATTTAGGCCTCGTGTCATTTCTCTCGCTGGCTCTTTTGAGGTTAGTGCTAAAGGGCGTTGGGTCACTGTCAGTGGCGGCTGCTGGTCTTTCAAAGAGGGGAAGCTCATTTCACAATGAATGAATGAACAAACTATCTAAAAAAAATATATAAACACGACGGAGGAAATGTGGGTATACATTAAACTGAAACAAGGAATGTGGTGTATAATTGTGTGAAATGTATGATGAAAATTGGCAAGCAATTTCGGCAAGCAAATACCAAGAAATAGGTTGCAGCAGTTTGTCTTTCAACTACACTTGAAAAATCCGCAATGGGACTGAGATTGAAAAGCTTTAGCGTCAGCGACTTTTTATAGAACAAAATCGCTGTCAATCAAAACGAGATGCAGTCTTTCGACAGACCCTCCAATCATCACGCAGACGCTCGGAGTCCGGGCAAGCCCACTCCTCCATTCATCCCAGAGACGCTGAGCGTCCGTGGGCGGGACATAATCGCAGCATTATCCAATGACCGTCTTGTTTCTAAGCACTGAAAAAAACTGTTTAAAGCAGCCCCGTTGAAGTCAATGGACGCTGGGCTTCAACAGAGTAATGCACTGTACGCTACGGGAATGAATGAGAAGGAAATCGAGTCAGCCGACCTAAGTAGCTGATTCTGAATGAAATTGTTTTCGTTCGAGATGAACGTGTTTAACGCATTTTTAGTCAATAAAATGTTAACATAATAGTACATATATTTGACCATACATTTTTTGACAATTATAGGGGAAGCTGAGCTTCCCTTGCAGTCTTAAAGAAATCGCGACTGGTCACTGTGAAAGTTTTCAGGGCTTCTGGATCAGAACAGTCCAAACATGTTCTGTATGAGATTAAATGTTGACTTGAAATGGCATTTACGTAGGGGATAGCAACCAAAATAACTGAGAAACTTCTCAGTTTGTGCCTCGTCTTTTGGACAGAATCTAGAGTTCTAGACACCGTGTGAAGGAAAGTAGTTGCCTGCTACCCGCCGAAGGCTATCGCAAAAAAAGAAAATCATTTCAGAGACTGACCTCTGAGAGATATTATGTTTAGATGAACGATTATGATTATGAATAAAATGCACTGATGAATTGTGTGCAGTAAAAGCTGGTTGGAAATTTTATTTCATTTCTATTTTAAATGCACTTGATCTATTCTTATAATGATATTACTCTGCATCTCATTTATAGCAATAACATCTTTGCTTTTCCTAAAGTTGAGAAAAGAACGATAGAACTGATACAAGAACCTTCAGGCCCTGCATTTATGTACATTAGATTGAAACGTCTCGTCTGTGTTTAAATACTGTTATGGATGCAGTTGAGTCTTCACACCTGGCAGTTAGTGTCAGCACAATTGCAGCAGGCAGACGTGGTCTCAACTAGTTATTCACCCACTTAATAGGACAGAAAATCGTTTTGAACAAACATTTAGAAAAAATGGGCTTTTTTCATGCCCGGGCTCTGAGCTGATCTGATTACATCATCTATAAAAAAACAAGTGAGACAAAAGCAGGAGGATAAGATCATTAGAGTATCAAGTGACCATTACATTAAAACACGCTAAAATGCAAAATACATCGCATTAGGAAATAAGAGAACACGTTGTTTTGTTTACCCAAACATGTTTTATGCCAATGCTAGTTTTTGTCTGGTAGATGTTTTCATCCCAAGCAAATTACAATTAAGTTAAGGTTCAATATCTGTGGAGTTATGTGATGTTCAGTGTTCAAGGACACAGTGTTGGGTCAGTCCCTGCAAGGTTTATACCGCAGGGTTAGCTGGCCAGATTTTGAATCACTACTCACAACACACTCTTAAAAAAAGGTGCTTTAAAAAGTTATTTGATCCCATAGAAGAACCTTTTGGTTCCATAAATCACATTTCAGTCACACAAAAGGTTGTTTGTAGCAAAAAATGTTCTTTAGATTATAAAAAAAGATGGTTGTTTAAAGAACCTTTTTCAGAATGGTTCTTTGTGGTACCAAAAATGGTTCTTCTATGGCATCGCTGTGAAGAACCAGTCACACTTCAGTATAGGGAGTAATTCTCGCTATGAACAAGCCATTAACTACGACTTATCCCCCAATAAACTAAAAACACTAAAACCCAATAGGATAAGGGAGGTAGAATATGGTCATGCAGAATATGTGGTTTATAAGTACTAATAAACAGCCAATATAGCAATAATAAGCATGCTTATAACAACTAGTTAATAGTGAGAATTGCCACCTAAACGCAAGTGTTTGTCATTATCCTGCCTCTCCTTGTCATATTTTTCAGGTAAAGTGGCTCATGACATACCCATGTGTTTTAAGTGGAAAAGGGGCATGGCATTGTTTGATTCTATAATGCCAAAAATCTCTCTCCGTTGTCACGTCTTTTAGCCTCGCCCCCTTGTATCTCCGTCAGCTCCCCATTAGTGTCATAACAAGTTTTTGGTTTTGTCTTGTTATTAAGAGTCCCTTTTTTGCCCCATTGTGGGTTTTTGTTTCAAGTTTTGTTAAATAAAGTTTTTGTGCTTACCCTTTGACTGCCTGCGCCTGGGTTCTGCCTCACCTTTCATGACTGTGTTACCGGACCTTAAGAGCACCTTTATTTTTAATAGTGTAATTCAAGCTTTGTGTTATTTTTGTACTTTGTGATTTTAAACAATATGTTGGTGTGATTTAGATTTGATAGTTATGTTGTTTTGTTCAATTCAGTTCGATTTTATTTATATAGCGCTTTTCACAATGTGGATTGTTCCAAAGAAGCTTTACAGGAGAAAAACAGAAAAACACAGAGAATGTAATACACCACACAGAGAATGGTGTTTGTAGAACAAGCTAGATCATTTTAGTAAATAATAGACTAATAAATGCACTCTCCCGGTGAGCAAGCCAGCCAACAATGCCCTGTGGCAAGGAACACAAACTCCATTATAAATAAATAGAGAAAAAAAAACCTTGGTAGAAACCAGTTTCAGCTGGGAGGCCCAGGTCTCCTCTGAGGTGTCACACCTGCACTCTGACTTTGATTAAAAGTTTCTGAGCAAATGTTTATGAAGAATAGGTAGATTTTATTAGTTGTGATTAAGGAAGTTTCATTTGTTGAAACTGTTTTATTCTAATTTGTCTTATTATTATATTCATATTTTTTTATCGATATCAGGCAACAGAGGAATGTTAAAAGCAGGGGAAAAAAATAGGGGCGAAAGCGCAGAGCTCGGAAACAGCCGAACCCAGAATTCACCCCCCGGAGTCCTGCTATCTACAAGAGCTCAAGTAGAGGAGCCGTGGAGGTGGTGGGATGTGTAATCCTTTAGAGATGGCTTCAAGTAAGAATCCTTGTCTACTTATGTGCCGGTCTTAATTATATGCTCTGGCTTCTCCCGAACTATGTTAATCGATAGTCATCCATTAACATCATTTGTTTATTGATGATACAGGACAACCACAAAGTAGTACATTACAGTAGTCAAGTCTTGAGGTCACAAATGCATGATTAAGCTTTTCTGTGTTAGCAGCACATAAAATATCTCATATTTTGGCAACATTTCTAAGGTGGAAGAAGGCTGTTTTGGGACTTTTGAGATGTGATTTCCAAATGACAGGTTGCGGTCTAATGTAACCCCCAGGTCTTTACCAGTACTTGTTGGAGTAATAGTGCAGCCTTCAATTTGCAGGTTATAATCCAAAATATTCTGTTTACATGTCTTTGGTCTGATAAGTAATATTTCTGTTTTATTAGAGTTTAAAGGAAGGAAATTACTAGTCAGTCGACTTGGTTCCATCTGCCAACTAGAGTGTTCGAGGAGTTAAAGTGGTTGGACCCCATGGCGTGGAGCCCCGGGTCTTTGAACCCACACCACTCCCGCCCGCCGGTGAGAGCGGGGTGTCTCACCTAAGGGTACCTCTAGGAATCTAAGGCTATCCTCTCCTCTGGTTCAAATCTTACCTCTCCGGCAGATCCTTCATGGTGTCACGGAAAGGCTCGCTGTCCACTGCTCATCACACAATCACTTTTCTCCATCTACACGACATCCTTGGGACCCATCATAGGCTTCTCGTATCACTGTTATACTGACGACACCCAGATCTACTTCTTGTTTCACCAAGACGATACCACTGTAGCAGCTCGCATTACAGCCTGCCTAGAGGACATCTCAGCTTGGATGAAAAAGCATCACCTCCAGCTGAACCCGGCCAAAACAGAACAATTCCTTTCTCCGGCACACCCCACTGTGCAACATGATCTCACCATTCAACTTGGCAATTCCACAATAACACTCCCTCTTAAACAGCCAGGAACCTCAGAGTCAAATTTGATGAACAGCTGTCCTTCAATGATCACATTGCAAAGACATCCCGGTCATGCTGATATGCCGTATTCAACATTAGAAAGGTTACACCCTATCTCACTGAGCATGCAGCACAACTCCTTGTCCAGGCCCTGGTAGTCTCAAGGTTGGACTACTGCGATTCTCTTCTTGTTGGTCTTCCTGCAAAGACTATCAAACCGCTCCAGCTGCTTCAGAACACAGAAGCAAACCTCGTCTTCCAACAGCCCAAAAGGGCTCATGTGACACAACTTTTCATCTTTCTCCACTGGCTACAGGTTGAAGCCCCTATCAGATTCAAGTCACTGATGCTTGCCTACAGGACTATGACTGGATCTGCACCGATATACACCCTGCTACAATCCTAAACCCCATCAAGATCCCTGCATTTAGCAAACCACCAGCGTCTTGTACTGCATTCACTTAAGGGCAGTAAATCGCTTTCCCGCTCACTCTCATTCACAACTCCTTCCTGGTGGAACATTCTTCCTAGCTCGATCTGGTCAACCACATATCTCACAACATTCAAAAAACTACTTAAAACCCGTCTCTTCTGTTGAAAAAAATCACCTTTATGCCTTGTTCCATAAATATGAATTAAATGGAAAAGACAAAAACATAGATAGAACAACATAATATGCTGACAATTTGCTGTATGAAATGTTGGCCATTCATGATTAATCATGTTCATGCATATTACTAACAGACATAAACACGGATACAGGCATATATATGCTATCAGAGTACTTGTATTATGTCAGACAGGTATGTTAGGAACAGCAACCAGGTGTTATTACGTTGTGAGTAGCAATTTCTGCGTAACCTGATTGTCTTTCAAATGTGAACTCTGTTTCTATCCACTCTAAGTATTGTCGTACTTAGGACATACGAAAGAACTCTGAACTCACTAGAAAGACACTGCTATAACTTTCTTTCGTTGTAATGCGTTATACCACTAACGTTAAGATACAACACCTTTCTTTGGTTAACAGCCGTTAACATGCTAAACACATTATTTAAGAAAGGCGATTTAAAAACGATATTTAATACCTACTTCTTAGGAGATGAAGATTGATCTCGAACAGCTGGTACTGATCCGCTCTTGAGAATATTTTTTTTGCGAAACCCATGCTATACTGACCCGCGTTGACTCGCCATGCCCCTGGGAGCCGGAGATACATTTGGCGGAAGGCGACTAGCCGGAGCCTGGTCTTCTGGGCGCAGGGCCACCAGGTACCGGAGCTTCGATTTTTCAACCTTTCCGGCTACCGGTGAGCTCTAGCTCCAGACTTAGGGGTGGCATCTAGTCCTGGCTCGTTCTGTAAGTCTTTCCAGACTGGAGATACGGAGCGATGAATGTTGGTTTGTCGATCCGAAAAAAGCGCTTATTCTCTGGACGCAGAGTTTTCGGATTCCAGCCTGGGACTTTCGATAGTTTATGACTCCAGCCGCCAAGGTCGCAGTGGGACAAACCCGGGCACGTCGAAAAGGTCTCCTCACGGCCTCCTTTTATGTTCCAATTTACATTCAACAACAGCACACATTTCTTTTTTACATTTTTGTCGCTGGGTAGTGGCTACATCTGCTTTTGCCTGAAAATGGCCTACAGACTGTCTCTGGCGGATGGTGAAACTAGGCGCTCGTAAGGCGGAGCCTGTGGTTGGTCATGGGCAAACGTAAATCAATGTGACATAAGATGGTTAGGGGATCCCCAACAGCCTGTTTTGTGTCACTGTTGTGGCTTAAAGTAGATAACAAAAAGAATCACAGGGTAGATAAACATTTAAAAGTGCATTTTCCGGGATTGCGGCCCTTTAAATAATAATGCCTTTAATTCAGACCTGAGAATTTACACAGGGGTGTTTGTGATGGCTTTCTATACGAGTATATCATGACTTTTTGTATTATTACAGTGTTATATTAACATTTACAATTTTGTGAGGACTGTACCTTTAAATGCTCCTTCTTCACCATCTGCTAGTCATTCTCTGTCTCTCTGTTTCAGACAGAGAGAGAGAGAGAGAGAGAGAGAGAGAGAGAGTTAAGAATGTTGTAATGAGTGAGAATGTTGTAATGTGTGGATCAACTCTTGCTGGTTGCAGTTTCCTGAAATGCACATGTTACATCACACCAACGTACAACAGCTGTTCACATGAACAACATCTCTAACATTCATCACTCTTTCTCTTTGACCTCTTCTGAATTCTGCATAAACCGCCTGATTTATATTGTTCTAATAAAAGGCAAGTGCTTTCTCCGAACATAAAACGTAAAACTCTATAAACTTAACACAAGTTTTGTTCTCATGTTTCTAGATTTAAGTGACAGGTTAGGGTAGAAACAACAGAATACTTAAGCTGCCAGATAACCTTGCTTTTATGGTTATGAATCACATGCACAGGTGACATCACCGTCATTAAAGTTTTAATTCAAACAAGAGTAAACCCGTCTACATCTTCATTTGCACATGCGGTTGTCAGCGTGTGTGATACACAGGATATGTGTTTGTGTATGTGTGTGTCTTTCCTGTGGAGACAGACATGTACAGTATGAGCCATCTGCTCGTGGTCGTGATATCAGTTTGTATTTTGATTTCATACGTGGGTAAATCACAGAAATGAATGGAATCATAAAGATGACAAATGGAAAAAATATATAGCGGCTTGAGAGATACATTTCAGATATTATCTGCAATTTACATTTTTATATGATGTGGCGGGGGACTTTTGTTATCGTTTGATTTAGTTAAAATTATTCAGAGGAAATGTAATGACAACCTGATCCTTTAGCTTAACACACCCTTAATATTCATTAACATGATTTCTTGCATCATTAGTCTTTCATGACTGTTTTTCACATCTGTACTGTATAAACTAAATGTGTACTGTAAAGGGAAGAATCTTAAAGCAATAGTTCATCCACAATTAACACTTTTAACTGTTTACTCACTGGGAATTTGAGTAAGTGCCTCAGTCACCATTCCCTTTTGCTATATAGAACGATGCTATGAAAGTGAATAGTGACTTAGTCTGTCATTCTCAAACATTCTGTCTGATGTGATGTACAGGTTTAGAATGACATGAGGGTGAATAAATGTCGACTGAAATGTCATTTTTGAGTGAACTTTGGCTTTAATGCAAGAGGACAATACAAAGACTTACACATTCGTTCACCTGTCACAATAATTAAAGACAGACCGTTGAACCACAGTCAGAGAGAGAGGCAGTGAGAGAGAGAGAGAGAGAGATACTCCAGCCAGTTCTGATAGCATCTCTGTTCAGCTCCAGTGTGTCTGAGCAATTACAGACCAACAAACACACACAAACACACACAAACAATTCCCAACACATCTATGTCAACACACACACACACGTACACACAGTTCCTAAAGGAAAGATGGGATGTTTGATTGTCTGCTGGAATATTTTTCCATAGTCCTGTTTATAAATATATTTTTATGTATTTATCCATGAACAACATATCACTACATAATCCTTTTTTGCATCTTAAGAAAAGTTTCACAGTCAATATTAACCATTCCATTTTATTAAAGAAAAGTAAAATGAATAAATAATAAATAGTTGACAAATCCTAGACTATGTACAATCATGTTAGTCCAGGTTACACTATAGTGAAGTGATAGTTCACCCAAAAATGAAATGTCTGACATCATTTTCTCACCCCCTTGTCATTTCAAACCTTTATGACTTTCTCTCTTCCCCAGAACACAAAAGAAGATATTGGGAAGAAAGTTGGTAACCAAACAGCAGGGGCACCCATTCACTTCTATTGAATGGACTCAAAATCAATGAACGGTTCCAGTTAACAACATTCTTCAAAATATCTTCTCATGTGTTCTGCTTAAGAAAGAAAGTCATACAAGTTTGCGATGACAAGAGGGTGTGTGCATCATAACAGGATTAAAAAAAAATTGTGAACCATGACTTTAAACTATGACAGAAAACCAAATCAAATCCTGCATAAGGAAATGACTATATGAAATGCGAACAAACAGAGTTCATTACTTCCACAGAGTGTTTCAATTGTGAGTTGTTTGAAATTGATCTCTGAGAATGATCATTTGAGAGGCACATTTATGAACAGACTGATCATATGTGTATGTAATCAGTGTGTGTGCGTGAGCCATCTGTTCACGTCTGCTTCTCTCACTGCGAGACTAATTACAAGACTTTACATGTTTCCACGACAACCAGGGCCATCACATCCCAACCTGATAAAACCTCTTCAGAGGAATCTCAAAGTTCACGCACACAGTGAACTCTTTCTCTTCTTCATTTTTCTATACGAGTTATTATTGTGTCAGAGAATTCAAACTCTTTGTACACTTGATTTCTTTTAGTTAATCCTGGCATGCCATAACTCTATTTATCCATCTCTCTGGTTTCCTAGGTAACTATGGGGAGAGCGGGATGGAGGCGTTCAAGGAGATGTCAGCGAAAGAAGGGATTTGTATTGCTCACTCGGATAAAATCTGGAGTAACGCCGGCGAGCAAAACTTTGACCGTTTGCTGATGAAATTGCGTAAATATCTGCCCAAAGCGCGTGTGGTGGCCTGTTTCTGCGAGGGCATGACCGTGCGTAACATCCTCATGGCCATGAGGCGCCAAAACCTTGTCGGAGAGTTTCTACTTGTCGGCAGGTTAGTGGATGAATGAAAAAACGAATAAAGTGAGATTTTACTTGCTGAGCTTTGGAAATTACTTTGAATTGTTATTAGAGATTTAGAAAAAAGTAAATTTAATTTATATGCTGACTTTGCTACATCCCTTTCTTTTATTTTTAAAAGATTAATATATAATATATATTAACTTTCAATACATTCAATCATTTAACATACAGTATATAAGATATACAGTATCACTATTCTATATGTTACACATAGAATAATGCATTTTTAATATATTACAATATTGCGATACATTGAATAAAGCAAGAAACTTTCACTTTCATATATTGGAAAATAAAAGCATTTGATTTCAATATATAAAAATGCATCATTTAATATATTGCATAACACCGCCGTGGGGAAAAATAAGAGACCATTCCAAATATTAATTTAATCATAATTTCTAGATATATCGTGGCCATTAAAGTCCAGCATGTTAAGAAACATGAAAACTGTGATAAAACCAAGGTTATCGCATCAAAAGTAATACTTTTCCTAAATACATACATGTAGAAATGTTGTATTGTTTAAAAGCGAATCGAAACTTATTTTGGCAGTATTTGAGGTCTGACAAAATAGAGCATCTTTTCTACAGATTTCAATTTCTTCAAATAAATGAAAACAGAAACAATAATTTTATTTGAAATATGGGAGAATTATTGTTAGTAGTTTAAAGAGTGAAAAAAAATCATAATTTTACCTAAACACATCCATAAATAGTATATTCTGAAAAACTGAAAATGGTCTTTGAAATGGTCTCATAATTTTTTCGGCGGCTGTTTATATGTTCCAGTATATTACCCAAATTTACCCGGCATTTTTTATATGATGATATTGAATTGTTGAGCTCCAACAGAACAAAACCGCACCATGAAAGTATTTTGAAAGTCATCTTATGTTTTGTGTGCTATATTTCAAGTTATTTGAAGCCTTTGAATGTGTGTCAAGAACTTGATTAACTATAAATCTTCCCTCTTGCGCTGTCAATTTTGGGTGTACTGTGGCTTGAATTCACCTTTATTTTGATCACTCATGAATTAACATGATATGACATAATCTGTGTGTTTGTGTGTTTATGTGTGTGTGTTTCACTATTATCTGCTCTGTTTAGATTTCAACCAACAGGAAGTTACATCGTCATGATTGTCATCTTCATAACCATTAT
The DNA here is from genome assembly GCA_008369825.1 of Triplophysa tibetana. Lineage (NCBI taxonomy): Eukaryota > Metazoa > Chordata > Actinopteri > Cypriniformes > Nemacheilidae > Triplophysa > Triplophysa tibetana. The sequence continues at coordinate 23,376,824 of CM017917.1, forward strand.
AATCATCCTCTTCATCACCAAATCATCCTCATCAGCATCAGTATGTTTGGAGGTAAAGTTTGTTGCATTGATTGCAGAAAACACACACGCAGATACACACGCAGACACACACGCATACACAAACACACACACATACAAACACAGTCTTTTTTTGAAGTGTCTCTGTGGGCTGCAGTAAGAACCTCTCTCACACTGTTATTACTGTGTTTACTCTTTACATCTGGGGTCAGATGAAGGGATTCATTCTGTCTGAAGTGGAAACAGAACAACAGGTCGTTGTTACTGCGAAAGAGCAACACACCGTGTGTTATTAATCATACGTGTGTGTTTAAAGAAGAAACACTTTTGTGTGACCATCAGCTAAACTATAAACTCCTCTAAACACTTTCCACATAAATACAGAAAAATCTTACACTGAAAGAATTGCATCCAGCAGTCCCAGGAGTGTGCAGTGTGCATACAAATGATCTCTCCTTCTCTCTTCTATCCTCCTCACGTTTGAAATTCTCTCTACATTCCTATTTTTCCTCTCCCCTTATTATCTCTTCTCTTTTACATCTCGTTAATATACTTGCAACCGTTGGGTTATGATGAAGTCATCTTTGTTGTTGTTGATGAAATGTTGTTTTTTACTACTTTGTTGCAATCAGTTTCTCCTCTCCTCTCTCTTTTCTCCTCTTCTCTCTCAACCTCTCCTTGCCTCTCCTCACTTCTCTTCTGTACTACTCGCCCCTCCTCCCTTCTCTTCTCTTCTCCTCGCCTCTCCTCGCTTTTCTTCTCTCCTTCTTGCTTCTCGTGACCTTACCGCTTCTCTTCTCTACTCCTTGCCTTGCCTTTCCTTGCCTCGCCTCGCCTCTCCTCACTTATCTTCTCTCCTCACCTTTCCTCTCCTGGCTTCTCTTCTCTCCTCACCTCTCCCCTCCTCGCTTCTCTCCTCTCCACCTCGATTCACCTCTACTCTACTCGCCTAGGCTTTCCTCGCTTCTCTCATCCTCGCCTCTCCTCTCATTGCTTCTCCACTCCTGGCTTCTCTTCTCTCCTCCTCACCTTTCCTCTCCAGCTTCACCTCCTCACCACTCCTCTACTCGCCTCTTCTCTACTCTACTCGCCTTGCCTCTCCTCGCTTCTCTTCTCTCATCTTTACCTCTCCTCTACTCGCCTCGCTTCTCCTCTACTCGGCTCTCCTTACTTCTCTTCTCCCACTCCTCGCGTCTCTCTATCTCTTCCTCTCCTCGCTTCTCTTCTCTCATCTTTACCTCTCCTCTACTCGCCTCGCTTCTCCTCTACTCGGCTCTCCTTACTTCTCTTCTCCCCCCTCCTTGCGTCTCTCTATCTCTTCCTCTCCTCGCTTCTCTTCTCTCCTTGCCTCTCCTCTCCTCTCCACGCTTCTCCTCATTAAATCTAGCACATTTCACCACCGTTAGTGAGGGTTTAACAGCGGTTATGATGCGTTTCCAGTCTTTCTTTCTCTCGGGCAGGACTGGGTGTTTGTGCAGTGATTTGTGTTCCATGCGGAGGAGCTGTCAACTCGTCGTTATCCTCCTCTTTCTCCTGGCAGTGCTGGGAGTGTGAGAGGAATATTTAACAGATAGAGTCGAGCAGATCAGCACTGAGACGAATGAAAGATGACAGTTAAAGTCAGTTTGTAATTAGATGATTTGAAACAAACTCATTTTAATAAGTAGAACAGTTTTAACGATTTAAAGACAAAACTTAAATACAAGTGTATGCTTCGATTTGCCTCTATTAGTCTATTGATCGTAAGACAGAGATCAAACGCAGAGGATCAAAACATCTCAGAGCTCATGGTCCGTCATTTCTGGAGCACAAACACACGCACACACGCGCGCACACACACACACGCGGGCGAACACACACACACACGCAGACACACACACACATATGCTTTATTATCTCCGTAGGGACAGTCCATAGGCGTAATGAGTTGTATACTGTACAAACTGTATATTTTATCCCCTAAACCTAAAGATCGATGGAATCTTTTTTTTGCAATTTTGATTTTCATTCTGTACAATTTATAAGCTTTATGTGGAAATACTATGGGCGGGGTTTGTGGGAATTCAACCGTGTCGCCATTAGGGATGGGAATCGAGAACCGGTTCTTCTTTAGAACCGGTTCCCAGTGAATCGATTCCTTGGAATCGTTAGCGTACCTGCTTATCGATTCCGCTTATCGGTTCCGCTCATTGCAAATGTGTCATCATCATAATCATACACACGCGCTGCGTTGTTTTGGTTACGCAGCAAACATGTCATGGAGGTAGAAGCGATCTAAAGCGTGATTATATTTCACTAGAAAAGACGCCAATGCGGTCATTTGCAACAACTGTAAAAGTTTGATTTCGGCAAAGAGAGGAACTACCTCTATGGAGACAATACAGGGTCCTATATCTTTGCAAAAAAAAAAAAAATTGCAAAAAAAAAAATGTTTTGCAAAAAAATATAAGTTTTTCAAAAAAAAAAGTTTTGCATAGCTCCTTTAAATCAACGTTTCAGTCAATCGCTCCTTTGCGAAACTGTTTTCTCTTTGCGCTTCACTTTTCTTTGCGCCTCGCTTTGTGTCCCTGATTTGACGTGGGGGAGGAGACAAGATATTGGGGAGGAGACAAGTGACCTGAACCTGCCTCCCCTTACGTTCAAGTAGTCCCCGCTGCAGACTGTAGCGCGGTGAAGTCATGTATGTTGACCTCATGCATGCTTTTGTGCCCGTGCGCCTTAACGTTAAGTGGTCAAGCAAACGTTATTGCGCATGTGTGTCCTGTTTACCTTACGAGGTGATGTTTTCACGTATTTTATCTCATGAATGTGTAAACTCAGACCTTGGATATTATGTCCGAGATCAATGCATTCCTGTCAATCACGCGGCGTCGGGGCATATTAAAGATAGCCAAAACAATTTGATTTATTCATGTCATTTAGTGATGTAAAACATTTACTTCTCGGTTTGAGGCTTGGAATTCCCGAAATCCGAGTTGCCTTGAACAATTCGTTAATAGAGTATGTGCGTCTTAGGCAAGGCAAGGCAAGTTTATTTATGTAGCACATTTCATACACAAGGGCAATTCAAAGTGCTTTACATAAAATGATTGACAAAGAGAAATAAGACGTATCTTTAAAATGGCAATTATTTAAGATCACAAATTAGATTTAAAGAAAGAATAAAACTGCAATTAAATTGATTAAAAATGTGAGAAAAAGAGAAGAACAATATAAAAATTAATTAGAAATAGAAGTGCAGTTGATGTAAACCAGCAGTACTCAGGTTGTGAACGCACAGCTAAACAATGCTGATTTTAAAAACGTTTAGCTCTGATATTTTCAAGCCTTTATTTGTTTAAGAGCTCTTTTATAAAAATATTAAAAAGAAACCGTGCCATTTCAAATGTAAACCCGTATCACAAACTAACGTTTTTTAATGACATCCTCTGTGACTATGACAAAGACAGCACTGTTATAACAAATAAATATGCTCAATCACTTAGTGACATTGAAATTGAATCCATCCCCGTGTTGTTAGAACATGTTCGTGTATACGGAAGAAAACAAAAAAGCATAAAGGACGTCACGTTGCGCATGCGCACTTATACATGCATGACGTCGTCGCGCCACAGTCTACTTGTCTCCTCCCCAATCTCTTGTCTCCTCCCCCACGTCAAATCAGGGACACAAAGCGAGGCGCAAAGAAAAGTGAAGCGCAAAGAGAAAACAGTTTCGCAAAGGAGCGATTGACTGAAACGCGGATTTAAAGGAGCTATGCAAAACTTTTTTTTTGCAAAACTTATTTTTTTTTTGCAAAGATATAGGACCCTGTATTGTCTCCATAATACACTACTACTTAGCGACACAGCAACAACAAGTGAGTCAAGCAGCAGCGGAGCTAACGAGACGTCATCTGCTATTAATGCCGAAGGTAACTTCTCTATTTAGTTAATGTGAGCGCTAGAGATGCGCGGATAAGCTAATGTCACCCGCATCCGCTGCTTCAAATAAATGATCCACCCGCCCGCACGTATACTTTTCTCCAATATAGATATCCGCACCCGACCCGGACCCGATCGTCACTTTAAATACTCAGGAAATGTTACTGATTTTTACGGTTTACTGTCTTTGTCTTTGTGAATGCTTACATCTTATCTTTCGATGTAGCACACACACGATGTAGCAGATAAGATGTAGTAGTCTTATGGCTTTCATAAACATACATTGCCTCACAGTCGCTGCATATTACATACTCAGAACTCGATTCATCCTTGTTAAACCACTTCGTTAAAACGCTACCACACGGTACTTTTCTTTCTTTCCTATTTTTTGTTTTGTTTGTAATTCTCGCTTTTTAAATTTCTCTCGGATCTGTTTTAACTCCATTTTGGCTTTAAGAAATAGACCCTCCATCCGCCACGCGCGCATTTCTTTTAAATTACTGCAAATTAGCGCCTGATTAAAAATGCTTTTAAAACGTATTCGTATTTTTTTAGAAAAATTGTTAATATTGTATATGATATCATCCACCCGCAATTAATCAGAATGTATTTTTTTATTACCCGACCCACCGGACCCGCGGATCATCCGCAGCGCCCGCGGATTTAACCGCCATCCGCGCATCACTAGTGAGCGCCATTTCATTGTGTATGTCAGTTGAGTTGAATTTTGTTTCTTCCTTGACGGTTTAGTCTGTGTTTTTAGTTTTTATGGCACTTAAATGGCATTTTTTAAATTTTTTTTTTTTTGTCTGGACCAATGATGAATTTGAAAAATTTTATAGGTCCTTGGACTTTACTTTGTAGCCTACTTTTAGGTTTGCTCTGATGTTGCTACACATAATTTGTGTATACTCTGAGTATGTGCTGTGTTCTTATCAGATATTAAAGTGAGTTAATACAAACAAACAAATTTATACTTATTCCCTCACCCAATGAGAATCGATAAGAGAATCGATAAGGAATCGGATCGATAAGCAATATCGATAATTGAATCGGAATCGTTAAATTCTTATCAATTCCCATCCCTAGTCGCCATAGAAATATCCCAGATCCTCTTATGGACCTCCTGATGGATGTATCTCTACCATCACAAACAGCCTCCACATTACTCTATTTAGCTTTCATTAATGCCAAGAGTGACCTGTGAGGGGGGGGAGTTTCCAGAAATTGAACCATACGTGAGTTCATATAGCAAAGACTTCTGTGTGTCAGTGTTAATGGACCTGTCTCGCTGAACTCTCACAACAATGATCTTTATGACCCGTGTGACATGCATTAGTCGTGTTCAGCCTCCAGCGTTTAGCCTGCAGACACACACCCGGTGCTAACTGATTAATGACGGACAGCGTGTGTGTGTGTAGCTGACTTAACTGTTCCTCCGCTCCGTCATGTTGCACCGCGAGCAAGAGATGGAACGAAATCGGAACAAGTTCCAACACCCTTCTGCTTGTTGCCATGGCAACAGAATTGTCACCCTTACCACCCCCCAACCTCAAATTTAGTCAGAAGAGAGAGAGAGAAAGAGAGAGAGAGAGAGAGAGAGAGGGATGAGAACGCACTGAGATTTAGTTTAAGAGAGACCTCTGGAATAATCGTGATGTCTTATTCTGCCTCCAGGTGCCTCCTTATTCTGCCTCCTAACCCTAACCCAAACCCTTACTGATCACAAACTGTTTTGATGCAAAGTGCGTTTGAGCTTGTGTTTGTCTTGTGTAAAGTTTTAAAGTCCCCATGAAATCCAAATTGATGTTTTTTGTAGGAAATGTAAGTAGTGTTTTTTCGGATGAAATTAAGCCATTAAACATGCATTAACTATGGCTTTCAAAATGGCTGGATGTACTGATGAGTGTATTTGTGGGAGAAAGAGAGATTTTAAATTGTATTTATACTGTTCTTTCATTTTAAATGGGAGCTGTGTTTGTGTATGTGTGTGTGAGAGAGAGAGTGAGAGATGGAGTTATGTTGGAGAGGATGGACTTCACTTCAGATTTAACAGATGTCATTTGTCAAGTGGCATTTCTTTACAAACAGAGACAATGTTTGTGAAATGTTGTACGGATTTTATAGTTGTTATATTGTTTTGGGAAAGAGTTGAACTGTAACACAGTGTCTACATACCAGACGCAAGCGGCACAACAAATGCCTTGTTTTTAAATGGTTTGTCATGTCGCACTGTGCTGCATCCAGTGTGAACAAAATGTAAAAAATTATAATGGGTTCTAAAGGGTTCTATTGTCTTTTGTTGTGTCGTGTCGCATCACGTCCGGTCTAAACACAGTGTATCACTCTACCGTACGCAGCAGAAAGGCAGATTCAATGTTCTCAGAAGAGATGCTGCTGAGGTTGTGTTGAGGTTGTGTGGACATCAGCTTTGTTTCTGTAATTCAGGGCTGAATAATAATTTGATGATGAGAAACACATCATTCGAAAAATGTTTGCGATAATGTCTCTGTCCACAGTGAAAAAACAACAGGAACATATCAGTGCGAAAAAACCCTTTTGGTCACACTTACTCTGTGTGTGTGTCTGTGCATATGTGTGTGTGTGTTTCTGAGCAGTCTTATGATTGCCAGTGGCCTCTGGTAATCTCTCAAATTTAACAACTTGTGTGTTCGTGTGTGTTTGGGTGTATGTGAGTGAGATAATTGAGGAGTCTGTAGCTGTCAGTCTTGTGTCAGTGGGTTTTTCTGTCATGTCACGTTTTTCTGTCAGATGTGTGCGTAGGTGTGTGTAGATGGACACAGCATGAAAATCTGACCAAATCTGATCAATTTGATCTACAGAGCTTTGTGCGTTGTTGTTTTAATGTGTGCATGTTTTGTGTGAGGAACAGCAACATAAAAATGTGTGTGTTTGTACACGATTGTGTTAGTGTGTCTCTGTGTTGTTTTATTGTGTGTAAAACAGCAGCGTGTGTGCATGCATGTGTGAAGGACAGCTGTGGACAGTGTTTTGACTGGCTGTAGTAATTGCTCTCTATTTTCAGCTCTCTCCAAATGTTTCAAGATCGCCCATTATACCCTGACTTAAACGACTGGAAAAAGCACAGCAATCTCTCTCTCTTTCCGTCTCTCTCTTTACTTTCATCTCCTCTGACATCTTGATAAACACCTCACCCTGTTCTGCACTTAATCCGACAATACTAAACCAAGACGGATCCTTTCTGCTTTCTTGAAACACATTTCTGGTCTTAATGTCCACGATTCATTATACCCAAAATAAACAACGTTTCTGTTCATCTGATGTGACCGATGTACACGCCGTTAGGATCACTGATAGCCAAAGACATTGTAAGGTAATGCAACACAAAACCAGCATCAGTGGTTTTGTGTTGATACAATGGAGGTCAAAGGGGCTCAATGGTGTTTGGTTATCCACATTCTTCAAAACATCTACTTTTCTGTTCTGCGGAAGAACGAAAGTCATCCAGGTTTGGAATCACAAGAGGCTGAGTAAAGGATGAAAGAATTTTCATTTTGGGGCAAACTATTCCTTTAATATAAAAAAGATTATGACAATAATGGCACATAATGCTAGATTTAAAAAAGTGAGGTTGTCATTGGGACACTCTGGAGGATGAACATGACCTTCTGCTTCTACATTCAAGTTGAAAATCCTCCTCAAAAGTCAGAGCTGCTGGTTTTTAAGGTCCTTCTCAATCCACTGAACCTCACATTCAGCTCTGACTTCATTCTGCTCATCCAATTAAATCCAGAGAGGAGATGAACAGTGAGAGGAGAAGAGACGAGAGGTTTGATCTTGTCTGCACGGTCACATTTCATTTGAGTTCATAGCTGTCAGAATTTACACACATGTGTGTGAAGTGTGGAGAGAGAGAGAGAAAGAGAGAGGTGCATGTCGCTCAGGCTGGCCTCCTTTAACCTTCACTGAGTATATTTATGCAGATACACAAAAACTCAGAATAATGTCATACAGGGAAAGCAGATGATGTGTGTGAGGCTGTATGATGTTCTCTGAGAGATCTTGGTTTGAACCAGTGTTAAAGAGGCTGTGTATTGATCAGGGATTTAAGGCTTGATCAGTATTGATCAGAGATGATAGACCATACGCTAACTCAACATGAAGTATAGGTTCTCAGTGAGTGAGTGAGAGAGAGAGAGAGAGAGAGAGAGAGGATGATCCGACAAAGTCGATGGCGTTTCTCAATATGCGTTCTGCAGTGGTGTCATTGTGTTATCGCTCTACGTCATCAATAACCGTCAAAGTCTGATTCAATACTCAAGAACAGAGAACGCATGAAAATATCCCAGATGTGATCTCAATATCAAGGATGCATCGAATACAGCCTTGCACACGTACAGGAATCAGCTTGGAGTCCCAGAAGTCAAGTCACTGAGGCGCGTTCTGCATAAGTGCACAAGTCTGTTCTTAGCATTCTTGGAATGGAGAAATGGCCAATGTTACTTTAAGTACATGAATATGATGCTTCAATGATTGCAGATATTTTGGTCTCTGAAAAATGTTGTGATGTTCATACAGAGATGAGGTCATATTGGTATCATTGCAGATCAGTTCAAAACATCTGGATTTTATCTGAAACTCTTAATGAGACAAATGTGATATTACTTGAGTCTGATTCTGGTCCTCGAGTCTCCATTTGCTCTTGACGTAATCTTATTCCTTATGAGAAACAATCGGGAAATTGAAGAGCACTCTTTAGATTTTTCCTCTCCAGTGGCATCGAGAGCTGAATTTTCAGCTTGATTCACAGCGTGGCGAATGAGATTTTGGGCGCAGCTGTGCGTAAAGAGGGACAGATATGGTCCCAAATAAACGAGTGCAGACGCATCCATCTGCCTGTTCATTTCCTCTCTTGACAGAAACGATGAAATAAATAGATAGCGAAGACACGCCAACACCCAATAAATGCGGAGGACATCTAAACACGTAGGATTTCGCACGGGTGAACGAGTCTGTAAATTATGTTTTGCAAATTTGACCGGAATTCACACTTATTATCATACCTGTGTTTATTTATTTATTCAATTTCACCGCAACGATCGGGAAGCTCTTTAACAACACACGCGCATGCACGGACGAACACACAAACTCGTCTGCATGTTGAGTGCATGCCCACACATCTGTTTTGATTGTTTTGTGTAAAGAACATTTCATAACAAACAGATAAAAGCTGTTGAAAATTAAACTTTTTTTTATGTGTAGCATAACACATTATATATTGCATCCTGGATGCTGATTGTTCAATAAAAATGTGTGTGTGGGTGTACGTGTGGCTCAGGTGATATTAATCACTGTTACATTACTGTTACAGTACTCTTATAGTAATATTTCTGCAGTGATGGGAGTTTGATGACACATGCTTTCATTTTAAATACCTGCTCAAAGCCACCCACACATTAATAAAGACCGACATCATATCCGACATGTGTTCTCAGTTTTCTATCACTCACACTGTATTAATGCGGGCATCTCATTCCACTGTTCCCAAGGCAGACTAATTATATTTCCCATCTCTTAAATGTAACCCACACTAACATGTGTCCCTGTAATGTAGCTGCACTTAAAATGAGGTCATACAACAAACCATTAATAGCAAACACTTGTAGGTGAGTTTGTTGAAATACTGTTATGTAGAGTCAAAACTTTGGAGTGAAACAATACATACAAACACACATCTCTTTCTTTCTCTTTCTACACTCTCTGACTTTCTAAAACTTGCTGATGCCCCTACAAGCTGCCAGAGTGTCAAACAGAGAAAGATCTATTGTTTGCGAGTCCATATGTCCTCATTAAGGGAGTAGTTCACTATAAAATAAATCCCTCACCCACATGTCATACAAGCCGCATTCGAGGAAAGCTTTTCAGAGCTCTTATTCATATAATGGACTAAAACGAGGGGCAGTTGGTTCAGGTTCAAATTTCCGTTTCATCGCACCTTTGAAAGGCTCTAAACGACACCAGCCGATCAATACAGCTGTTGTCTACCGAAACGCTGAGTCATTTTCAAAGAAAAAAAAAATTAGAGGCGCGTCTACAGTTCCATGACATGTGGGTGAGTGAATTATTATGACATTTTAAATATTATAGTGAAAATATCACGACACACAACACACTGCCAAATCATGTTTTTCTTGAAATCCAATGATTTGAGGGTTCAACTTTGGGTAAGTTATTAGAAAATATCTTAAGCCTGATCAAATCAATGGAAGTCTTTGAAATAACTGTGCGTGAAAGAGTGAGAGATTAGATATCCGTCCCTTTGGGGGAATGCTTCAGGATTGTGATTAATGTTTCATCGTCAAAGAGGACAAAAAGAAAGAGAATTCTTTCAAGTCAACATGAAATTACAATTAATAGTAAATAAAGGTGCAGTGTGTATTTTTATTAAAACCTTCAAATGAACTGCCAAACTAGGCACCATGTATATAAAATATTCACAAATTCCTGTGATATTAGGCTGAAACTGCAGAATAATGTTATAAAGTTATATAAAGTTATTGAGATGCTGTCATCATGAGTTAATAAGACCTTCAGTCCCTGTCTGTCGTCTCCCAAAATCCTTACTGTATTCACACTTGGTATATACTCCTGGTATAAAATGTTAAATTTAATTAATTAATTTAGTAAAACAATATAATGATTGTGAACCCTATATTTTGTATTGTATTGAATCATGAGCTGACTGGAGCTTTCTCCTTCTGAACTCGTTTATCAGGCATTTGCATATTCGCGGAAAGACTAATTCGCTCCAGTGACTCATTTATTTCTCACGCCGGTCATACACCTCAGGAGTCAACAGTTCACAGCAAAATAACAATTCTTCAAAATGCTGATTTGTCAGAGTGCATTGTGGGGAAAAGTGATAGCTCAGTGGGAGAGCACAGAGAGGAAACTGGCACTGAAATGACATCTGTGCTCCAGTCGGCCTCCTGTGATGGCCAGCAACATTCTGCCAGTGTTTGCGTGTCGAGGCGGTTAAAGTTATCTCTGGTATGCAGTCCTTGTTCCAGACGAGAGTGCGGCTGCATGACGGACTGTGTTGTGGGTCGGTTTTCTGTTTAATACTTCAACTTGGGAATGACAGCGACATGAGTAGCCCTCTCTCTGTCTCTCTCACTGTAGAAAACGATGTGCTCAATAAGTCATTTTGCACACGTTGTTTTTTTCTAAGTTATGCAGAATGCAACTAGATTTTTACATCATTTTTTGGTTATTATAATTAAATTTAGTTAATTATAAAATTAAATTTGTTTTATTATTTAATGATAGATTTAAGAATTTGACTTAACAAATATATTTACGGCATTTTCAGTTTTATTGTAGTTTGAATGTTAAGTTAAAATGTTGCTTTAAAATTGAAATGACCTTTTATTTAATATTTCTTTTCTTACATATTTAGTTTTTTTTTTACGTAGTTTAATTTTTTAACCAATTATGTTATTTGTTTTTGTCTCTTCTGTTGCTGTACAAGATTGTAGATGAATTTATTTAAATTTGTATCTTTTTTGATTTAGGCTAATAATCCAGTTAATAATTTATTGCCTTGAAAAAAAATTCCTTTCAAATTTTCCTTTATTTTGTTTTTTACATAGAAATGTTTTAATAGTTTTAGTGAATTAGTGCTCTAAAATGCCTTACTTTTTTCTAGACAGCATTGGGATTGCATAGACATCAAATGGAGACTTTTGGTTAAAATGTGATGTGTTTTTAATATTAAAATATGTTTTGTGTGCATATATGCCTTCTCTACAGTTTTAGAAGAATAAAACAGATCTCAAAAATCTCTTAAAATGTGCAAGATACGAAAACCGGATTTAAAAATCTTAGATCCCAACATTAACTTGTACTATTTCAACTAAATTCTCTCCAAACCAAATGAACTATGGTATACTATCCACATTCATTGTGTAGCTCTTCGCTTGTTTGTGTCTATTTTTATGAGTATTTTATGAGAAATGGTGAAGTTGTTTCTTAAATTAAACCTTATTTTCTTGGACATCAACACACACTAACAGTCTCAGTGTTGTCCCATGGAATCCCCATTAGGCACTTCCTTGATGCTGTCGCCATGACTACAGTCTCAGCCAATCACAGTCTAGCTAGTTTTGAGGCCACCAACACCGTCACACAACCACACGGGGTGTTACATGAGTTTGCCCACAATGATGCCATCTGCACCCTCAGAGTGTGTGTGTGTCTGTGTGTGAGAGAGAGAGAGATATTTTCCACCTCACTGAGGTGACTGTGTAGTTATCTGTTGTGTTGATGTTTATTTATGAACACAAACTTTTGTGTGGAGTCTCCCTTGAGTCTCACCTGTGGTGTGATATTTGTATTTATTTTCTGTCCATCAAACTGTTTTCATCTCCGTCCCTTGGCATTAACTGTAACATGTAAGGTCATAAATCACCAGCAGTCCGTCTGTGTGTAAGATATTAAATAAATAATTCAGTACCATGTGGTCTATATGCTCCTTTCTCATTCACATATGCACTTACTGTATATACAGATGTGTGAGCATTTTTCACATGAAGGATTATCTTTTATTGTCTTTTTAAAATGCTGCTGTTGTTGTCATGGTGACCGGGGAAACTGGCAGAGCAGGCAGAGAAAAATAATGAGTCATTTGAGTGTGGGTGTTCAGTTAATTGGCAATTTGTATCTAGTTTGTATCAAACTATTTAATTTGTCCAAATGTATCAGTCAACGTTAATTTCCGCGACAATTCATGTGGCAGAACTCCATGGCAAAATCTCACACACTCAAATACACACAAATGCTGTCTTTGTTCATTCGCAGCGATGGGTGGGCGGACCGTTATGACGTGACTGATGGCTACGTGCGCGAGGCCGCCGGCGGGATTACGATAAAGCTTCAGTCTGCAGACGTGAAATGGTTTGACGATTATTACCTGAAACTACGACCCGACAACAACCTGAGGAATCCGTGGTTCCCCGAGTTCTGGCAGCATCGCTTTCACTGCAGACTAAAAGGACATCCACAGGAAAACTTCAAATACAACCGAACCTGCAACAACAGTGAGTCACAAATCACCACATTCATATAAGCACAACAATCTGTGGTGTTTTGAGTATATTGCATTTGTGTTAGTGGTTTTGTTCTCAATCGTGAATGAATTCCGGCCAAGAACTGCCAATTTATCCAGAAAGGGTCGACTTGATAACTGACCACAGTTTGTTTTTAACGTGATGCTAAATTGTATATAATAGAACACAAAATTAAATTCAGAGACTCTAATATATCTGGTTTACTTCCTGGTTTTGTTATAATTCAAATGTCCAAAACATTTAATGATCCGATCACGCCATAGAGAGATTTTACTACCAACTCAATGTTTCAGATCGAATGAAATATAATTGGACATGAACTATGGTGCCATTGTCACGGATGTATATAGTTATATTACACACGTGTTTGAATGCGTTCTGGCCACACGAAAGCATTTTACATTTATGACCCAGTCTGTGAAAATCCAGATAAAGTTTCAAAATATGACGAGGATCAAATTTTAAGCGTTCAAACACCAAAAAAATCGTATACAAATGTTCCCTAGCTTTCTCTCATTTACTCAACTTTAGGGCGAGCAGTTTATGTAAACTTAATTTACTGATTAACCACAAAAAGACTTAATAAGGCAACAGCACTTTTCTAAGTTCTCTCAACTACGACTTTAAGTCCACCCAACCCAGAAGATTAAGTTTTCATTTAACTTTCTTTAAGTATTTTATTACATTATGTAAACAGTTTAAATTAAAACAAACCAGAACATTGGTCAAGCAACTGCTCAATCAGTTGTGTTGAAGCCCCTTTTAGCGTTAGCAACATTGCGTCATGCACTTATCCCCCAACACTGAACACACAAACCTTGATCATGGTATCCATTAAAAAACATTATTGATAAAAAAACTATATACATCAGATAACTATAGCATTTTCAACAACAAAAGCATAAATAATGTTTGCCAACACTAAACTAGTAATATTTTTAAGAGATGTATTGAACATGTTGCAGTGCATTCTGGGAACTTTCCTTTTGTTAAATTACACAGTTTGTCAAGTTTTTAGACAAAAACTTAAATATCTAACTCCAGTAAACAAAATAATCTTTGTCAATGACATTTTTAGTCTATATTGTTCAGTACACACAATATAATAATTTGAATCCTACATAAAAATCTTTGTTTACTGGATTTTTGACACATCATTAATTTCCCTGTGTTTTAAATTTTTGACATGTTCTTACATTTAAATTTACATTTACATTTAGTCATTTGGCAGATGCTTTTATCCAAAGCGACTTACAGTGCACTTATTATAGGGATAATCCCCCTGGAGCAACATTGAGTAAAGTGTCTTGCTCAAGGACACACTGGTGGTGGCTGCTGGGATCAAACCAGCAACCTTTTGATTACCAGTTCATTGGTTTAACCCACTAGACCACCATCTTCTTACTCAGTCAATCTTAAAGATGTGAAGGTTATATTTTCACTGTACGTTCTACACAATATGTTTGATGACTTTATGTAGAAAACGGAAAATCACAACAACAAAAAAGTTTTCAAAAGCAGGGTCAAATTAAGGAACTGATAAAAATGTTTGGAAAGCTTTTACTAAAATTAAGCAAAACTACACGTTTATCCAGTGATCATTGTGAGTTCTATGGTTTTAAGGGAGCCTTGTACAGTTCAATAAAAGTGCAGCTGACACTGGATATATGCGTGTCTGAAGATTTTCTCAAGCATGGCGAGAATGTTTTGTGAAGAGATCTAACAGCCAAAGCCATATTTTAATACCACCTCACCCGACCTCTTCATACAGTTTATGTAGAGGATCTGATACTGTTAGTTCAGGTGTAAATCTCACAGTCATGTAAGTTACACCCTCACCGATCCCCCATAAATACTGTTCATCTCTCTCACCGATAGAATTATGAGTCTCAATACGTAGGCAATATTACACAGTTATATTTTCATTTGCGCAGCCAACAGGACAGAAAGAAGACTTATATGTCATTCTCTCTCTCACCCTGTGTGTCTCAGAGCGAGATTCTCTCCGGCAGCAGTATGCTCAGGACACTAAAATGGGCTTTGTGATAAATGCCATCTACAGTATGGCCTATGGGCTTCACAACATGCAGAAAGCTGTGTGTCCTGGTATGGTGGGACTGTGTGATGCCATGAGACCCATTGATGGTTCCAAACTGCTGGAGTTCCTCATGAAGACCAACTTCACTGGAGTAACGGGGGAAAACATTTACTTCGACGAGAACGGAGATTCACTTGGAAGGTAAAATCATCCGTCTACCAACCTCGGAAACACTGAACTACAGTAGTAAATCAATCATTGAATAAATGAATCAATCATTCATGCAGACGGCCATTGATCGATTGAATCAATCCGCCAATAAATCATTTAACAAGTCAGGTAATTCATATTCAAGAAAACTTTTTTATACCCATCTCTTATGTGAATACTTGACAGAAAACAAACCCTGTCTCTCAACAGGTAGTGGTCTAGCTTTGGTTGAAACCAGTAACTTTTTTTGGCACCTAATGTATTGCTCCTGTATGACATATCGCTTATTGCTCCTTAAACTCTGAAAGCGTCTGCTAAATGACTAAATGTAAATTTAATGTTTGATAAATTGACTCAAACGATCAATATAGCTTGATCAGACCTTGTGTATCAATGTTCAATGTTCACAGTTATGTCATCATGAATTTCAAGAAGATGGGGAAGGATTATTTTGACTACACCAACGTGGGCAGCTGGGACAAAACCGGACTGCAGATCCAAGATGACGAGATCTGGCCCAACAAAGATGACATCATCAAGTCAGTGTGCAGTGAACCCTGTGACAAAGGTCAAATCAAGGTCAGCAAACAGTGACGTGGTCATCAACCCTGAATGATACATTATCTTTCATCTTCAATATGTCTATGCTTGTGGATACATATATATCACCGTTTGTAAGACGAGAACCCAGATGCAGGCAGCGTTGAAGGGGTTAGCAAACATTTATTCAGACACAAAAACAAAGACCCACGATGGGGTAACAAATAATAGGACTTAATAAAATGCGTCACGAGGACGTTTATAAATTTCCTTACAAGTCCTGTTAAGCTTGCAGACATATATATTGGCAGCGAATCAGATGTCATGCTGACATCAGGCATGATAAACAATTGCACCTGACTGTATCCGATGTCAATAGTCGGGGATCTTCAAGACGACATAATGGACGACACTCTCATCGTGGAAGTTGAAAAACTAAAAGTTATTTATGACCCTCAAGATGTGATGTACAAGGATATACAAGTAAAAAAAGAGCATGGGAGGCAGTGGCTGCTTGGTGTGGATGGTGAGTGGTACATTTGATCTTTTGATAATACACGATCCAACAAATGAGCAAAGACAGGACTAAAGACATTGCCTATTATATTTTACACACACCACGTAAGTCTATGATGTAGTGACTTTGAAAGTATGATTCCCCCCCGACCGTGTCTAAAACGTTCACTGATTTCAAAGACATTTAAAAAAGAAATAACAGAGCTTACACTGGCGATTGTCTGCAAATTGCTGAATATTAAATTTGTATCTGTTATCCCTATTTTATCATATGCTTTTTGCACACATCATGAACAGGTGTTCTATTCTGCTATTGCTAATATGCGGGTATATATGCTAGTAAATCTAACATGAACCTAACGTGATGCTAAATATTCAGTTTTTAATTATGTATGTCAAGGTTGTATAAATAGATTGACTATTTTGCTTGAAAAAAAAAGGCTTGTCATTCTCTTCTAATTATTTTGTTCATATTACATGGCATTTTGTGTTGACGGATGGTACATAACAATTAAAAAAAAGTATTTTATTTTCTTATCAAAGAGGAAAAGCGAATCAATTAAACGTTTTGTAACAATCTTCAACCATCAAACAGTACAAACAAGCATATAAGGAGATTGTATATTATGTATGAAACGTAAATACTGGTTAAAATATATAGCAGAAACTAAAGATTATTAGATGTCATATAAAATAACTTGATGAGTGTTCTCTCCGGTGAAGGTCGACTGGGTGCACCCACAATCTTCGTTGTCTCCTTTTTCGTAATCTCCTCAGCAGCAAATACAGCTCAATTGCCTTTCTTCGATCTACAATACGTCCTACAAGCAATCTAAGAAACCAGTTTAATCTAAGAAATACAGTTTTATGAACTTGTATTAGAAAACCAAAACAAACTATTTTGTAAAATAAGATAAAGGGATGCAAACTTACCCATGATGTAAACAAGACGCGGTTCAGATGCGCAATGGAAATGCTTCAGGTGTGAAAGGAAAATAGCGACGCGCTGCTCCTGCTCTGCCTACGCTCTGCTCACGCGCTGCTCACGCTCTGCTTACGCGTGCGGTATGAAACCGGCGTAAGGCTTTGAGTCGTCATATATCAGTAATGAGAAACTGATGAAAATGTCTCTGAATCATTCAGACCAGCTCAGTTTTTATACTGTCTCAAGGTTATTCAAGACCCAAACACAGCACCAGAAATATTTTGTGTACAAAATTCACAAAAATGTTCTTTAAATATATTTTTTTATTTGTTGGCATGAACTGCAAAGGCTTGACAATAAGCATTTTTTAGACTTTACGTAACAGTTTTAATAAATGTTCTTTGATTTCTGTTGTTCCCACTATTCAGTTGTTCACAGCACACTGTGTTCAACTCAGTAAAATGATGGAATGATTTAATTGAAAAAATAAAAATGGAAAATACAAATTTTTTAATTGCCAAATTAATAAATCATGATTTAACAAGTAGTTAAAACAGAACAATAAAACAATGAATTTCAAACATATTTTGTAATTAAAAAATGCATTTACAAAAAGACAAATTTCAAACTATTCATGTTACTTATGATATAAAACATTAAAAAAAATAACAATTACTTTAACCAATCATTTTATTAAAACATTTGATTACGAAAAACTTTTGCCAGTTGCTTTTCTTTGTCCTTTCGGCAAATGCTTTACTTTTTTCATTTGTGAATCAGTAAAAAAACTTGCCATTGGACTATTTACTCATTGGTTAGCGATTCATGGTTAATAAATTGATCAATCATTCCTTCATTTTATTCTTAAGTAGCACCCATAGTCCTCCATACACAGGATTTCAAGTATTTATTATAGTCTGTGTGATATTTTATTTTATCTTTGGTAGTTTTGTTCATGGATTTTGGATTTGAACATGTCAAACAACCTGTACATGTATACTTTGTGTGGATTGTCTAGCTGCTACTGTGTCGCTTGCAAAATTATTCTGTTCTAATATCATTGTATGAGTTTAATTGAATGTGTAGCCTTCAACGTCAACCACAAAACGGGATTATTCTGTCCTCAGAAACAATGAGTCTGTATGTTTTGCTATCTTACCAATGCACAATCTTTGGGCTGGTTGTGTTTTATTGATTGCATTTATCATTGCTTGATAAGCTCCCTGTTGGTAGTGACCAAAGCCACTGCTTTATAGAACCTAATAATGTAAACTCTCGCTTTGTCTCTCACTTTCTCTCTCTCTCTCTCTCTCTCTCTCTCTGTCTGCAGGTGATCCGTAAAGGCGAAGTGAGCTGCTGCTGGACCTGCACTCCCTGTAAAGAAAATGAGTTTGTTTTTGATGAGTACACCTGTCGAGCGTGTGATATGGGTTCCTGGCCCACAGATGACCTCACTGGTGAGTCAACAAACACACCAACCCAGCGACATATCAAGAGCGCAGCTATCAGACTCCTAGACTTCTGTAGTGATCAGATTGGTGAAAAATCTGAAATCCGACAGCCCTGAATTCACAGCTTGCACTTGTGTTGAGATTCAATAACATGTTTATCCATCTAGTTCTGTATATTTGCCAAGCACACAAACTTCAAACACACAGAGACCTTTTAATAAAAATCAAGCGTTTCGTTCAGGGTCATTTAGAAAAGGAATGACCGAAATAAATGATCTTGAAATGTGCATGATTGTATCTCTATTAAATTTACCAGTGATAGGAAAAGAAAGAGAGACGAATGACATCTTTATGTATCCAACACAAAAATAAATTCATTTCAAATGCATACAGTTATCGAGCTGAGCTGAAGGTCAACAGCATCGCAGTCGTCTGAGCTGAACTTATCAAATCTGTCTTCCTGTCTGTCTTCATCACTTATTTATACAGTCAGATTAACAATGAAAAAACATTTAATTGAAAAATCGTCAATTTACGTCTGTATGTTTTACGATCATTTTAGCAGACAGTACTAACTGTCACTCTCTCTCTTCAGGTTGTGACCATATCCCGGTGAAGTATTTGAGGTGGGGAGACCCCGAGCCCATCGCCGCCGTGGTCTTTGCCTGCTTGGGCCTGATGGCCACTTTCTTCGTCATGTCCATATTCGTCATCTACCGTGACACGCCGGTGGTGAAATCGTCCAGTCGTGAGCTCTGCTACATCATCCTGGTGGGAATCTGTCTGGGATACCTATGCACCTTCTGTCTCATCACCAAACCTCAGGTGATCTACTGCTACCTGCAGCGCCTCGGCATCGGCCTGTCCCCCGCCATGAGCTACTCAGCCCTCGTCACCAAAACCAATCGCATCGCTCGGATTCTGGCCGGCAGCAAGAAGAAAATATGCACCAAGAAACCTCGCTTCATGAGCGCTTGCGCCCAGCTGGTCATCGCTTTTCTCCTCATCCTCCTGCAGCTGGGCATTATCGTGGCGCTCTTCGTGATGGAGCCTCCCGACGTCATTCACGACTACCCTTCCATCCGCGAGGTCAACCTCATCTGTAACACCACCAACCTGGGCGTGGTGGCACCACTGGGCTACAACGGCCTACTCATCATGAGCTGCACCTTTTACGCCTTCAAGACGCGCAACGTTCCAGCGAATTTTAATGAGGCCAAGTACATCGCCTTCACCATGTACACAACCTGCATCATCTGGCTGGCGTTTGTGCCCATTTACTTCGGTTCCAACTACAAGACCATCACCATGTGTTTCTCCGTCAGTCTGAGTGCCACTGTCGCTCTGGGCTGCATGTTCGTGCCGAAGGTTTACATCATCCTCGCTAAACCCGAGAGGAACGTCCGAAGCGCCTTCACCACGTCGACGGTGGTGCGCATGCACGTCGGGGATGGAAAATCGTCGTCTGCCGCCAGCCGCTCCAGCAGTCTGGTAAACCTGTGGAAAAGACGAGGATCATCCGGAGAGACACTCAGGTGTGTGTGTGTTAAATACCAGATTTGGATATCATGGGAATAGCATTAAAGTTTGAGATAACTTTAAGCTTAGTTGTGTGTAAATGAAAGGCTGCATTAGAGACACTTTGCTGTCTCCATGACATCATTTACCAAAAATAAAATGGGTAGCATAAAATGTACAGACAAACTTATAATGGACATCCGTATGTTAAAGAGCTGCTTCAGTGACACTGATGATCAGATTAGATTCAGAGACACATGAAGTCAAAGGTTAAAGAATGTCTTTCTGGGGTCACAGTGGTTAAACTGTTCATTTGCTTGGTGATGTGGATCGGTCAAGCTAATAATATCCATTACATGGACATGTTTACGTCACAGCAGAGACGACTTCTGCATCACCGTCTGTTAAGAGCACAAAAGACATGAGCTTTTACCACATCTGAAAGACCGACAAACAATTAGATATGTAGTGGTAGTGGTCTATTTTTGTTGAAACCAGTAACTTTGGAAATGACTAATGTAGATGTAAATATGTAGACAGACAGACTGTTAGGTAGATGGACATACGTACTTAAGGATTGTGGCTTTTATACGCTTGATACCAGATTTTTTGTACATTAGGTAATCAAGCATTGTTTTAATATTTCAATGTTTCTATTCTATTCTAACCCATGGTTAAAAGGATGGACAGAAATACAGGTATCTATTCTGAGAGACAGACGGATAGATACTGTATATAGATTAGGGGTGGGACAATATATCGATATGGCGATGTATCGTCGTCCCTCTCAGTGCGATACGAGAATTGATACGCTGCGCAAAAGATCGATATTTTAATATTTCAAAGTGTTTTTACATCATGGCTCCAATGGGTGGCAAACGAGGGAAACTTGAACAAACTAGTCCGAGAAAGAGTTTAGGAATGCCTTTTAAAATAAAATATGCTCCATGCATATTTGTAAATGAACGTTAATGTGCTTAGATTTAATGCAAGTTCCTGCACTCAAATGTTTTTTTAGGTTTCTTTTATTTAAGCTGGTTAACACCGAGATGTTCCCAGGTTTAAATAAGTGGCTGTTAAATTTAGAATTGTCCCAGAGACCACAATCCATCTGGCTTACGTCTATTTGACGTCTGCATTAACATCTGCAAGACTTCTGCAATACATACTTGCTCATCTGCAATATGTCTCGGAGACGTCTGAACGTCAGTAATACATCTGCTTAAGATCTGGAGATCTGCTGCGTAAAAACATCTGCTAAACATCTTAGAAAGAGCAGCTTTACATCCATTCTAAATCAGAAACATCTTACAGACATCTTCTAGATGTCTATATGACGTCTGACACCAGACATCTCCGAGACGTTTTGCACATGAGCAAACTATGCATTGTAGATGTCTTGCAGATGTCAAATAGACATAAGGCAGATGTAGGGGTGCCAGTATGTAAATGTGTTAAAAATGTTTTAAATGTGTCAGTCTACAAAGATAAGCTTTTAATTTAAGCATTAAATGTTTAATTTACTTGAAATGTTACTCATGTTAGTAATATATTAATTTACCTACTGAGAAGTTTTGTGAACTTGAATAAAGAGACACATGTTGCACTTAATCTTTTCATGGGAATTTAATTTTCATAGTTTGGCAGATACAGTGATGTATCGTCAAAGAATCTGCAAACAATATAGTGATTATCGCGTTATCACTACCCTCTGTGATATTAGTGGTATCGTGAGTCATGTATCGTATCGTATCGTGAGGAACCCTGTGATTCCCAACCCTAATATAGATACAGGAGATAGATAGATGATAGATAGATAGATAGATAGATAGGCTGAAAGAGATAGATGACGACAGGATAGTCAAAGACACAAAAGGAAACGGAAATACAGATTGTACAGTTTCACCTGTCATTGTGGTTTATGGGGTTTCATTAACACAAAAGCTGTTGTTTTATTTGTCCTTGAAGAACTTGATGAAGGTCTTTCATACACACATCTGTCTGTCAGTCATATTTCATATCAAAGAGGAAAACGAAAAACATTCTCCATATTTTCTCTCTCACTATAGCTGTCTCTTATACCGCATTCAGACAAAAAATGAAAATATGTTGTGAAGTAAAGGTCATTGTTTTGGCATGTGTTTGTGTGTGTGTTAGACAAACATCATAGAAGTTCAACTCTTTCCCCGCCAGTCTTTTTAAAAAAAAAGTTGCCAGCCTACGGCAGCATTTTTAAACATTTTCACCAAGCTTTAATGGCTCACAGTACATTTTCTGTAACGAATATATGGACAAACAATATGTTCAATAGAAGAACAGAGATTCTGCTTTTAAACAAAATAAACCGTTATCTTCTATCTCCAATCCTCTTTTTTTTTATCACTCCTTAGATGTGGGTAGGTTTCTTCAAAAATGCATCACTTTGATTAAACAGCTGTTTACTGATAATTAACGTTTTTTGTCAAAGATTCCGCCCCGATTACACTCAGAACAATCCTTAAAAACCGATAAGAAACATACATTCTAGGTTCTGGGATTCTTTGCTTTTTCGCAAAGGTGTGTAACAGTGCCACCTGCTGTAAAACAGTACAAACATTGACTGCCGTAATAACTCGTCTTTGGCGGGGAACCGTTTTTTTAAAATGACGAGATAACTTGTCAATGCCGGTGAAAGGGTTAACCTCAGGCAACAATAATGAGTCTAATTAAACCCACAACACCACAAAGAAAGTGACACCGATCTATGACTTCACCTATGACTGCACGTTTCTCTTGTCAGGTTGTGTTTGCATCCAGCGCAATGAGCATCTGTAAACAAACTCTTGTAATCTTCTTGCAGCTCTAATGGGAAGTCTGTGACATGGGCTCAGAACGAGAGCAGTTCCAAAGGCAGCCACCTGTGGCAGCGTCTCTCCTTCCACATCAAGAAACGTGAAAGCAACCAGACCGCAGTGATCAAACCCTTCTCCAAGACGGCAGAAGGGCGCTACTGCGGTGGCACGGACATCAACACCGACAACAGTAACAACAAGATGCTCTATGAGGTCACAGAGACTGAAGAACGCTATCCAGTCACATACCGGCCTCAGATGCCGTCACCCATCAGCACCGTGACCCAGAGAGCCAGCATGACTTTGGCGCAGAGATCATCAGTGGATGCACAGGTCATGAGCATCTCCACATACATGTGTCAGCCTCCGCAGCGCGGCAGCGCAACGTACGGCGGCGGGAGTGCGTCGCAGGGTTCACTGATGGAGCAGATCAGCTGCGTGGTTAACCGTTTCACAGCCAACATCAGCGAGCTCAACAGCATGATGCTCACCAATTCTCCACCGCCGGGGCCCGCCGGTCTGTCCACCAGCACTTCTGCGCATGCCCACACCACCGTGATGGAACCATCGACCTACCGCCTCTCTCGAGAGGTTTCCATGCCGACCACCATGACCACCTACGCCGAGATCCAGCCCCTCCCACCGGTGGAGTCTAACGTAAGCCGACAGTCCCCGCCTCGCCCACTTTCATCGTGCCTCAGATGCTCACCCACAGCCAGTGGGAAGGAGTTCAAGGTGGCCGCGGTCTCGGGGCAGGGAGTCTCCGTCCAATCAGCCGGAGCTCGACGAACTGTTGCAGCTGACTCCGCCCTCCCCCTTCAGGGACTCTTCTGGGTCAGGTAGTGCCTCGCCCGGTTCGGATGTCCAAATGGCCCTTCCACCTACACCTAAATACGAGTGCTTGGTGCTCCGACACTACAGCCAGAGTTCCTCCTCATTATAGGAACGGCTCAACGAAGAGGGAAAATGCATCAGAAGAAAAAGACGGAGACGGACAGGAGTCCTGGCTTATATGTGTGTGTGTTTACATGTTCTCACTTTTGGACCAATGCAGAACAAACTCTTTCACGGACCTGCAGTAGAATCACAAAGGTATGTGAACGTTCGTCTGGTCGGAGTGCCGTTTGTCAGTTTTGTAGTGGCCTTAAACAAACATGGCTTTCATCTAATTAGTGCTGTCTCAGACGTGTTGGCTGTCTCTGAAGAGACGGGGTGGAGGATCTCACAGGGAGACGTGCGCCACGGGGACGTCACCAACGTACCTGGACATAAACCTTTTCTGAAGTGTTCATCGTCAGATAATGACATTATTAAGGGCTGGAATAAGATAAGCAAAAAGCCTGTATAATTACATGTTGAATAATCACGCGTGCACACACACCGCTGGTACGCCATCATAATTAAAGTCTGTGAGAGGCGATGTCCACGCAGATTTCTCAATCTTCGAATAAAATGCTTAGTCTGATGTTCAGCAGAGCAATCTCCGTGCAAACGCAGGCAGGCATGAGAGATACCGACAGCTCCATCATCTTCAGTCCTCACCTTTTTTTGGGATCAAAATGACAGATGAATCTCACAGAAAACAGGTCACGATGTCTCATTTTGTACTCCAATATCAAAAGAAATGTAGAACCATTGATACTTACAAATATATACAAATACATTGTTACGTACAAATCTGTTCAAAATAATTGGTTAGAGGGGTCATGTTTTTCTGTCTCTTTTGTGTATTTCAAGTTGCCCATGCATGTATTTGACATGTTACATTGTAAAAATTAAATTGTCAGACCAAAAGATGCCTTCTATCAAAAAGCAAATGCTCCAGCAGACCTGCCTGAAACGCTTAGTGTAACCACACCAATTAAAATATAAATCATTTTTTTAGTTTGATTTGACTAAGACCGCCCAAATGTCTACGCAAGTAAGGTTGGCGTACCTGTCAGTACAATTGCTTGGGAACATGATTTTCCAAATATGGTAAGAGGCGTTACGTTTCCGTCACACGATTGCAGTTTTCGACAAATCACTACGCACTTATTAACTGGCTAATCACAGCACACCTCGCTTTTCAGAGCGATGAGGTTTGTTAAAAATCCAAACGTTTCAGAGAGGCGGGGGAAAGAGGACACTACAAACATGTAAGGTATGTGGAAAATACAGCATCTTTTAACCTTAAATCGGGCTTACACATTGCATTACATCTAAAACAAACGATAGTTTCCGTTTTAGCCGTGTCATATGACCCCTTCAAATAAAAGTTAAAAAGTAGATTGACTACAAGACTATGATGTCACAATACAAGCAAATCTTAATGATTTAAAAATAAATATATCTTATTTTCCTGTCTTTTGATTTGGTGTAATATGACCTTGGTTTTGTGAGATTGGCTGTTTTTTGATTGTATTGAAATAATTGTGGGACCAAGCTCTGTATCTGTCTCAGCCTCTTAGAGTAGATTCTTTAACCTGCTGTAGTAAACCGCTCATCATGAGATGTACTGGGGCAGTTTCGAGGTACAATAATGATATCTGATGGTAATGCCAAAGTAAGGTACCTCAAAAAAGGTCATGGTAAAAATAATACTAGCTTTACCGTGGTTCGTTCTGGCACTTTTTGGTTAGTGATTTCAACAAACTAGTGAATGAAAGACACATTTTTTTTTAATACAGTAAAGTATAAGGTTACATCGAATCACCTCAAACTGCTTCACTGTGGTTTAACTATTATTAAATTTCATCCAACATTCCAGTCCAGTCATTAAAGTCAACCTGAAATGAAAATGGAGCCATTTTATTTCATACACACCGGTAAGAATGGAAAACAAAACCCCACTCCAGACTTCTTTAATATTTTGATGATTTTTTTATTATCCGCGAGATTAAACGAAGAACAAATGGAAACTTTTGCTTAAAGGGATAGTTCACCCCTTAAATTAAAACTCTCTCATTATTAACTTACCCTCAGGTTGTTCCAAACCTTTATCAATTTCTTTGTTTTGCTAAACACTGAGGAAGATATTTGGAAGAATGTCAGTAACCAAACCCCTTTCATCCCCCATTGACTCCCATAGTATTTATTTTCCCTACCATGGCAGTAGATCTGTGCAAGATCTGTTTGGTTACTGACATTCTTCCAAATATCTTTCTCTGTGTTCATCAGAACAAAGAATTTTAATTTCTCAGTGAACTATCTCTTTAAGTCTCATCAGTATCTCAGATATTTCTCCATCAAATCTCCTGAGCTAAAAAAGAGCAACATCTGAGCAATAACGATTTCTTCTGGACAATCTTGGCGTAATTGAAAACAATTTAATTAGTCAGCATTCTAAAGAGAAAAATGTTGCGTCCCCCTAAAATGACTCATCACATCACAAAAGAAAGGTTTCATGTTGACTTTAAAGGCTGTGTTCACTGGCAGAAGGGCTTCTGACACCATTTCAGACTTAAACAGTTCTCAACAGTCTATTCAGAATTATAATTAATATCAGTTCACAATTTAGTCATTTTCATTAATCATCTCTATTGATTGTGTAAATATCAAGGGCATGCATACAGCAACAAGTGTGATAAAGTTTTAACACGCACAGATTGTTAAAGCTTAACAACAGCAGCGTTTTACACAGATAATATGAGGACGGGAAACTTTATCATCAGAATCAAAGATGTCTTTTCTTACCTCCCCTCGTGTACAGAACTTAGATGAATGTGAGCCTACTCAAGTCTCTAGCAATTACATAGATATATAAAAAACAAAAAGTGATTTAAAAGTAATATTTATATTAATAGAGCTTTTAGTGCCAAAGGGGAGAGGGATGATATGTGGGTTTTCGTAACATAATGATATGAATCGCTTTTATGGTGATGAATATTCTTTTATATTATAAATATACGAGACGACTCGAAGCAATACAAACCATACATTTACACAAAGCACACAGACATGAGGAAGTTTTTCTTCATTTATTCGTAACATTTCTGACAACACTGGACAAGTTGGAATGATGACCGCCCTGTTTCTAATTCTGCCGTACATTTGAATTCTTAAAGCAAGCTTATGATGTTTAAATTCCGTCCCGATTATATTGAATCGTTTTTTATCTATCCACATGATGTAGCAATACTTCATAATTTCAACTGTATTTCCAATGAATATGAATAATGTCCTGCACTCATTGTACTGTTGTTAATCTGTAAGCCTCGAGCTTACAGCCGCTCTGTTATCAATGAACATTTACAGCCAGGTAACATGTTGCGCCGGTTTGTCCCAAGGCGCTGTGATGTCGGCCATTTCTAGTATAGACGCAATGTTAGATGAAAAAACTGCTGATATAAAGGTGATAGCTATAGCTGGTATAAAGTCACATTGTGTTTTCTGTTTACTGAACATTCAGACCATCACAAAGATGTTATTTTAAAAACTGTGATTTTACTCTGAGGATTTACTGTGGTCTGCCTGTGCGGTGTGTTCCACTTCTTTGTTTTCTTTATCTCCTGTTTCATAGAGAATATACTGTATCAGGGCTGCAATGAATCTATTTATGTATAAATATTTATAAATATCAAATATTTATGAATATTTAAAATCTGTTTATAAATCTATCTATTCCAAATGACATCTAACATGTGCGTCAATTGGTAATAGGCTTCAGTGTTAAGCTTTACTAAATAGCCAGAGAGATGAGTACGATTTCTGAAAGCTGCAGTTTATTAAAAACCAGCGGCGGTGTGTCAGGAACTACTTAGATTTTATTTTGCATGATCAAAAACAAGACGCTAGAAGAGCCACGTTAATAATTCAGCCCGAGGACGCCGATATCAGTCTTTCTGTTCTGATTTTCTCTTCATTAAATGGGTATATGAATATGACAGATACATTTGGCACATTTGTAGGAACTCTGCGCTGAATGTCTAACGCGGACTCACATTAATGTTTACATTTTGCTACATTATGATGCTGAAATCATTTCTCAGCGAAAAATACAGTCGATTAATAGAGTTTAAACTGCAAAACTAAACCTGGCTGGATGTTTTTAGGAGGGAAATTCGATGTTAAAACACACTTCTTATTAATCTTATCTATCAATTGAGTTTTTAATCTCAGAAGAACTGCTTTGTGAATTCACTCCTGAATGTTTGACAAAGGTTCATAAAATCATGAGCTCTGTGACTTCATCTTAAGTGCTGAGCATTGTTTTGTGTTCTTGCCTCTCAAGTGATGGTTTTATTTTTGTTAAATCTATATAACGATTAATCTATATATTGGGATTGTGTTTTCTGATTATCTGACGTAGAGCTCTTATAGAATGTTGAATATCATTGACGTGATACTGCAGATGATTTTTTGACATTTGTTGATATTCCAGTAGTTTCTTGCAACTTAGTGAGGAAACAAAATGCTGTGTAAAAAAACTTCTTCCTTTTTCTTGAAATGGAAACCGTTGTGGTGTGGTATGGCATATTTCTTTATTAAAAACAGGAAAAATAATAAAAGCTGTGTTTCTGTGGAACACAAGAGGAGACATTTTGAGATACACACAAATAAATGTTGGGTTGTTTCTGTTTTTATTGCAAAGGGATACAGTCAGCAACATCTGTTGATGACAACATCACTTTTACAGTTAAAGTCAGCATAACAAAATTTAACGACAGAATAATTGGCCAATAACACAGTCAAAGTTATGACAATAATTATTCTTTGTACTATTTTTGTTTCGACACTGAAACTACTTACAAAAGAGGGGCATGTTGGTCACATCAATAGGAGGGAAACAAAATACAAAAAAAATTCAAGAACAAAAATATTGGGCTCCATAGGAGTTATGTACTCAATCCATTTGGTCCTAAAACCAACAAAAAGGAATCTTTCAGGAATTTGACACAAAATGTTTCCATTGTTAATATACTCCTAAATACATCAATCCAGTCCCGCCTTTGCGGAGGGTAAGTTTTATACTAACACCAAGTTATTGCATTTTTTGGCCTTGTTCACATAGGAATCCTAAGAAAAAATGAAATGAACACATCATGTTTTTCCTAGATGAGCTGGAACGTCTTTAAAAATAACCTTTTCCTAATATCGAAATTCGAAGGAAGGTTTTTTAAAAATTGTGATTTTAATTAACGCCTCCTTTAATGAATAGTTTGGGTCTTCAACAGTCCTTTGTTAAATTTTCTGGTAAAGGTTTTGCTGTAATTGGAGACATCCATAGAAATCCTTAGATTCTAGCTAAAAAATTTCTTTCAATTGAAAATCAAATAGAAAAATGATGACAATTGACAATGATAGAGGAATAAGCACAGCACATTTCAAATGGTGCGTAATGCATTTCTCAGACCAAACACTTGTCCAAAGTGTTTGGCTTTAAATCTGAATCATATGATTGGCTGGTGTGCGGAGATTCCTTTACAAGCGACCATTCCCAGATAGCACGTCTATTACGTCTATTTGACATCTGCATTTACATCTACAAGATATGTGAAATACATAGTTTCCTCAACTGCAATACGTCTCGGAGACGTCTGGTGTCAGACGTCATATAGACATCTCGAAGATGTCTGTAAGACGTTACTGAATTAGAATGGAGGTAAAGATGCTCTTTCTAAGATATTTAGCAGATTTTTTTACACTGCAGATCTCCAGATCTTTAGCAGACGTATTACAGGCGTTCAGACGTCTCCGAGTCGAATTGCAGATAAGCAAACTATCTATTGCAGAAGTCTTTTAGATGTAAATGCAGATGTCAAATAGACTTAAGCCAAATGGATTGTGGTTCCATTAACCTTATTAAGGTTATTTTTTTATTTCTTTATTTAGCCTTGTTGTGCAAGCACTGTCGAGCTTGTGCAGAGGCAGCAGCTTTTGCCAGAGGGAAACTAGAATCCCCTGGTTGGGCCTGGGTTCTCCTGAGATTTTTTTTCTCGATGGGAGTTTTGGGTTCCTCACCACCGTTTGCATATTGTTTTGCACTATCTGCCTGGCCGGGGGGGCTGCTTTAGAATTCAGAAATTAGACATAATTAATATTGCATATAAGAATTTATAGTCCGTTTAATATTTGACTTGTGGTTCTCTCTCCTTTATCGTCAATGTGTGCTTTCACTGTGTGTGTGTGTGGTGTGTGTGTGTGCGTGTGTGCGCGAGTGTGTTTGTGTGAGAGTGTGTTTGTGTGTGTGTGCGAGTGTGTTTGTGTGTGTGTGCGTCTATGTCAATGTGTGTAAGTATGTATGCATATTGTGTGTGTGGAGCATTTGTATGTCTGTCTTTGTTGTTTTCACCTTTTTCCTGTTTTTACAGGTATATGCCTTCAGTTGTTTTACTTGTATTCAATGTGTCTCATGTACAGCTACTTTGTAACAATGAAAATTGTAAAAAGCGCTATATAATAAAGTTGAGTTGAGTTGAGTATCTGGGAATGGTCGCTGGGAAAGGAATCTCCGCACACCACGCTATGTCTTATAGTAAGGGTCACACCAACATATTACTGATCTCAATTATGCCGCCCAGTAATATTTTTGTTTAGTGTTGGGTTGTTTCAACACATGGTTGGGTCAAATATGGACATAATATGGCCGTATGACTTGTGTGATGTTTTCTAAATCCAAAATAGAACTTGTTATTCTTATAATGACACTAAACTCCTTTACTTCCCCTGTGTATTACACCGAATCAAGTTGAATACGCAGCATGGATGATGAGATTTAAGATTTGACTGATTTAATGTGACTTTTTGATTTAACACAATGTAATTGGACATTGATTGTTTTTGAGTTCATGGCCACCAGACTACACAACGTGCTACGGGAAAGTTCTGAAGAGAAAATACTTTCAATCCCAGACAGGCCGGTAAACATGAATGAAAGTGCGTGAGCGTAATTTTCTTTCACCCACATAAACACACATCCCTCAATGGCTTCATACAGAATATTTCTCTTGTAAGCAGGAGGTAGTCTGTGATTCAGTTTTAATTCTATTCGAAAGAGCAGAGGAGAACACGCTTGCACACCCTTCACCATCTATAAAGATGAGATGCAGCTTGTCTTGCAAACCACTGTTTAGCATTCTTCACGCTCTGTGCTGTTGTTATGACAATCTTTTGACATTCATGGAATATATAAAGAAAACCGCATTGAGAAAGTGCAGGACGATATTTGAATACATCTCACTCTGCAGAGGATTGAAACCGCGCTAGCATCAAGGATGTCGTCCCCAGCTGTTTGGAAGCGTCTGCCGTCACAACGAAGCGTTTTTCATTGTCAGATTAATTCCGGCAGATAAACACGGTTTTTATTTATGTTGTGTGAGCCCAGACCTTTATCTGAAGGTCTAAATCTGTCACAATCTCCACTGTGTGATAAATAACAGGTGTTGAAAAGACACTACACGCTTCAATGTAGAGGTTAAAAAACACAGCTGAGATGATGAAAGTCTTTCTAACACTTCACAGCTATGGTAAGCCGAGTTAGCTTAAGTTGTCCCTAGCGTTACTCATCATATTTGCATTGTTACTTGTAAGAATTACATTAGAGATCTCTATAATTACATTTTTACTAGTAATAATTATGATTAGAGAGCTCTCTAAATGAATTACAGAGAGCTCTAATTCAATTGTTACTTGTAAAAACTGAATTAGAGAGCTCTCTAATGTAATTCTTACGAGTAAGAATTATAATTACATAGCTCCACAATTGAATTTTTACTAGTAAAAATACGTATTCATTAGATACGAAATGCTTTGCTATTTCCTGACCAAATCCTGCCTGCGGTGAAACTTTTTCTAAATAAAAAGTCCAGTAGGTTCTTAGTAAATTAATGTCACGCAAATACCTGACTAATACATTTATCATGATCATTTATTTGCATCCCAATTTCTAAAATATTGAAATGAAGAATCAGATGTTATTTATTTAATAATTAAATTCATTATTACAATTATATTTCTGTATACTCTTGAAGAAGAACTAGCACTACAGATATAAAATGTAATACTTTGTTAATAAAATGTATTATAAACATATTACTACATTTTGCAATATACTATGGACAGTATATTTATATATTGTATAAATATACTATAAGAACTTGTAAATGTCAAATACTATTCATGAACAGAAGACCAAGTGCTGAATTCTTATAACTTCTTCACAGCAACTCCGGGTGGAAAGATGTGGTGGTCCAAATATGATTATGCTACTTATGATTCCAAAAATGTAAAGATGTAAATTTTTTAGTTGTGTTAAGGGAAAAGTGAATTACTCATCTGTCAGGCAGCAGTGAAAAGGACCCGCATATTTGTAGTGTTTACAACAACCTGGTATGGAGGGGAAATAATTGGAGTCTTACAATTTGTGGTTCTCTGTTCTTTCTTTCAGTGCAAGTAAGTTCAAGCTAGTGCAATGGACTGTATGTTTTTGAACTGAAGAATCACTGACTAAATGTCACAAAGGCTATTGTGCAGCATATAGCTTTTGCCATTAAATTGGGTAATATGTATTTAGCAGATCATTTGTTGTGATTCACACAGAGAGAGAGAACCAGCGAGAAGGGGTTAACAAAGAGACTTTAATAATAAAATACAAAACAAAACAAAAACCCACTATATGGAAAACAAAACACGATAACAGGGAAACACAGGAACATAAACTGACTACACTAAACTAACAAAGACTCAATACAACACTTGACATGACTACAATAAACTAATGCAAAACTAGACTTACTTAACTTCGGAAAATATCATCCACAGAGAAATATACACAGAGGTATAACCACAATGAACGAGCACAGGACAAGAGATGCGAGGTCAATATAGGGAGATAAATCAAGAGGGGCCAGGAGCAGTGCATGAACTAATGAACAATACTAATGAAGAGACGAAGGGGCGGAAACATAGACGGGACCAGACAAAGCATATGGAAGACCAGAAGGGTCAAAATGTCTCCACATAAAACAAGGGATCCTGCCATGATTCTCCCACAAGACCAAGGACAACATGATGTGATGAGGCAGAATCAGGACATGAGTTTGGTCCCTTTGTGTCAGTTCAACGACAGTGTTACATAAGGCGGAAAAAAACAAAGTAGTAAAGAATCATTCCTATATGCACAACATGGTGTTTAATCGCATTAGCTGCCTTCCCATAGTATAATCCTGTCGTAACAAATTACTAAGAGCTTGAGAATGTGTTGTTGTTTTATTTATTCATTCATTTTCAATAAACTAAATATGGTATAATATGGAGTGCATTTAAAGATCTTGGCCGGATATTGAAAAGACAAGATGGGGCAGATTCCAGATCGTACATACATTTCTAATAATTGTAAATAATAATTCCAGTAAAAAAACTGCTAAACCGGGCACAAGGAACACATGCTTTACTCTGTTTAAAATTACAGGTTGCTGGTTTAAGCTGGTCATGTGCTGGTTCTTAGCTGGTCATGAGCTGGTCCGCAGGCGGTGAATGGCGGCGCCGGTATGTGTACAATCATAGAAAACAATATGTTCATTTTTACAAACAATTGCACTACGCGACGCTGCGCGGTGCTTCCGAATCCGCTGTGCCACACCTTTAAACGTGGTAGCGATATATTCTTAAGAACGACGTAGTGATAAGTCGTTTTTGGGAAACCCAGCCCAGCACATTACCGGCTCAAACCAGCTGAGGACCAGCACATGACTAGCTTAAACCGCTCAAACCTGGAACCTTGCTTCAATCTAACCAGAAAATGCTATTTTTTTTTGTGTCCCTACCATCGAAATGAATGGATGCCGGCACTATTTGATAGCACGTGTCTCGGAAAATGGCACGTATTGTCACCCTACTGTATTGTCCAAGGATCAGGACAAATTGTGTTTTGATGCTTTGGGAATACTGTTTCTTAAGATTCAAGATTCAAAGTGTTTACAATTCTTACTTTGCTGCCCACAATAAATGCCAAGACAGTGCAAAAGCTATGCACACACATACACAAACTATACACGCATACAATGTAAGAAACCTTATAGTAAAAACTATGTTGAAACATAATAATAATTAAAAATAGACTATGTATATGAAATTTATTTATGTAAATGTACATTATTAACGTATGTGTAACCAACAATTGTGCAGTTACATGTGCAAATTAAGTGCAATTTACATAATAAAAAAAGCAGCAGTAATAGTAACAGATGTGCAAATTGAGATGAGGCTACATGAGTACTATTAGCAAATATACAATGGTAGTAATAACAGCAAAAACATTACAAATGTTCAAATGTGATGAAACAGCTGGACCGAATGATCTCTGAGATAGGTTAGTCCACTAGCTACCTATTTAAGAGTCTAATAGCTGAGGGGAAGAATGAGTTCCTTAATCTGGAAGTTCTGCAATTTACACTCCAGCAAGTGTGAACAGTCTGTGTTTGGGGAGGGTGGGGTCTTTAATGATGGATGCAGCTCTTCTGTGACTCTGGGATGGTAAATGGAGTGCAGAGAGGGCAGTGGAGTCCTGATGGTCCTCTCTGTATCTTCACAACTCTCTGCAGGCGTTTATTGTCTTAAAGCATTCATAGGTAAAGCCGAATAAATGCATTGCCTTATGCAAACCCCAGATTGTAAAGAATGTAACAACAACGAATTACACGTTCTCCCTTTTAATCAATTGTTTGCATATCCCCATTTTACATTCCTAAAATTCAGGCATTAAAAGGGAACATAATTATTGCTGGCTTAACAGACAAATTGGTAATATTTAAAAATGGAACATTGTTTAAAATAACCTGTAACTTTAATGATAATCCAGATTGAAGAGGAAAACTGCCAGAATATATGTGATGGCCTATAAAATAAAAAAGAATAATTAATTTACTACATCATTATACCAAAACAAAACACTAAGCCATTTTACACAGACATATGACACGATTAACAAACATAATACAGTTAACAACACATTAAAATAATACAGAAATTAAAGTAGAATTTTAGCACCGTAAACTCTACTTAGATATCCACAGATTAATATTATTGTCCTTCTTGACAGTTTAATTAAGTAGATTTAAGATCATAAAATTAAACGATGCGTATCAATCTAATCTTCACGCTGATGATAGGATACTACTGCTGATTTAATGTAGCTGACGGACACTGACCATGTCGACATGCTTTAACCCCATTTAAAGTTTAAATCATGAGTTGGCTATAGTATTATGATCAAAGTCATTGTTGGGGTTACAGTTTCATTAAACAAATGGTCAGTAAATAAACAACTCGAATAATAAACAGAGAGCTCTCTAATCATAATTATTGCTAGTTAAAATTAAATGACAGCGCTCTATAATTAAAATGATTACCAGTAAGAAATACATTAGAAAGATACTCTTTTATTAAAAACGAATGGAAGTCAATGGAGATATATGACTAGTAATAATTGAATTATAGAGTTCTCTTAGTGTAATTGAGAGCTATGTAATTGTAATTGTTACTAGTTAAAATGCAATTACGACGAGTAATGCTGGGGACAATTTAAGCTAATTCGGCTTGCCATACACAGCTCACTTGACCACAAACATACATATTAACATTAATTGTGGGTGGGTAAGAGCATTTTCTTTCATTTTTTTGGAGCTGTAGATTTTTGCTGAAGAACAATGGTAACGGTATGTGTGTGTGTGTTTCAGCGGCTAATGATTTACAGTCTCTCCTTGCATGAGAACTTTATTTTAGCAGCTCAGATCATTAAGCAGACCAGCACTATACTGCACTGCATTTCATCATTTCTGTGCTTCTCTTCTAAGCTAACACACACGCATACACACACACTCAAACGATCACGTGAGCAGCCATGTGATTAAACATATAGCACAGAGGCAATGCCGGTGATCAGAATAGAGTACTAATGTGCTACTTACTGCATTCTGCAGATGTCATGTACTATATACTGATAATGTTTTGTAAAAATGAGATACAGTATGTCAAACAATATCTGTTTGCCGTCAGCACAGGACAGGATTACTAGGAATTGTAGACAAAACAGATGTCAGTGGGTGGAAATATATAATGGAATCAAAACACTTTCATATATTGAAATCGAATGCTTTATTAAGTATTAATATAATATGAAATGTTGCAATTGCTTCTGTATTATTCAATGTATTGTTATATTTTAACCATGTAAAATATGTATCAAATGATCTGTCTGTCATCCATCCATCCATCCATCCATCCATCCATCCATCCATCCATCTATCTACTCGTCTATCAGTCTGTATTTATGTCTATCTATCTATCTATCTATCTATCTATCTATCTATCTATCTATCTATCTGTCTATCTCTGTATTGACAAGAAAGATTAGCGTTGTAGTACTATAAATGTGTCATGAAACAAGAACCCAGTTGCAGGCAGCCGTGGTGAGTACAATTTAAAACAAAGAACACAAAACAAAAACACGAGGGGGTAAAGCAATAAACACATGAGATAATAATACAGGTAAAGAGAAACAAAAACTAAATAAACACTAGACTAACCAAACCCTAGACATGAACTAAACTCAACACTTACTGAGACAAGATGGAATAATCCAACAACAGGAACATGAGCATGAGGAACAGGTAAGCACTTGAGGAACAGGTAAGCACTCGAGGAACAGGTAAGCACTTGAGGAACAGGTAAGCACTTGAGGAACAGGTAAGCACTTGAGGAACAGGTAAGCACTTGAGGAACAGGTAAGCACTTGAGGAACAGGGCACATGGGCAACAGGTAAGCGCATTGGCAACAGGTAAGCACTTGAGGAACAGGTAAGCACATTGGCAACAGGTAAGCACTTGAGGAACAGGTAAGCACTTGAGGAACAGGTAAGCACATGGGCAACAGGTAATTACATTGGCAACAGGTAAGCCAATAGTATAGGGCACATTAGTACAATTAACGAGCACAGGACAATAAACATGGGAGTTATTTAAAGGGGAGCAAATGAAGAGGGGACAGGTGCAGGGCATGAACTAATTAACAATCAATAACGAGGAATACAAGAGGGCAGGACCAAAGACAAGACCGGAGATAGCATATGGACCGCCAATAGGTATGAAAATGCCTCTCCACATAAAACAAGGAATCCTGCCATGATTCTGCCAAAAGACCAAGAAAGGCATGACACGATGAGACAGAATCATGACATAAATGAATTGGTGTGTATGTCGTGTAGTTTTCTTGTGAAGTGTCTCTTGTGGGTTGTGTGTTTCAGTGCTGTATGAGCAGATGGCAAGCTTATGTAATTAGTGTGGGCGAGATGACAACGGCAGCATGTTTGAATTCAAGAGCCCGAAGATCACGTCATACACACACACAGAACACATACCATGAAATTTTGCGCTGATCGTATACCTCTCTTACATACAAGACTAGCCTATTTCAATTAAGCAAACGATGCTGATGACATGTAGGTCGAAGTGCAGAATGCTGTCTCTCATTATATGCATTTGCACATTTGGCAAACGCTTGTGCATTCGACAAGTGCATTCAAGCTACATTACGTTTGTATACAATACATTTTGTCTGCATATGTGTTTCTTGGGGATCAAATGGCCTTTGCTCTACTAATGCAATGCTCTACCAGTTGCTTTACAAAAAAAGACATATTGTAAACATTCCAATCCAATCGTCTTTTCATTTTCCGATGCATTACAGAATCAGAAACATCATATTGACAACGGTTCTGTCAGCCGAAACCCTAACACCAGCCCACCATTCAGAATAAAACAGCTGTTTGATGTGGACGCCCTTAAATTCTCCCTTCCGCTTCCTAACACACACAAACACGTCGCCGGCATGACTAATTCCTATGCATGCGAGCCCAGCGTCGATCTATTCTGGGTTGTTAGGATGGAGCGTGTGAATCATAGTCGTTGTGTGGTAATTGCCCGTGTTTTGTCTTCCCCCACCCCACTTGGCTCTGATTGGTTAATGAGGCTTGTTAAATGCAGCAGCTCGTCCTTTCGACAGAAGAGACAGCTGAGCGCAGAGGGGGGCGTCAGATGGTCTTTTCTGTCTCTAAATTGAATCAGCCAATAGCCTTAAGCAACACATAAATACAGGAGGAATCATCTCGGTGACCCAATCATTAAACTCCTGAGAAAGATGTTCATAAAATAGCACGGCACATAAGTGTTCCCGAGGGACAATTGCTGTGTTTGGGATAGCGGTCAGTATTTATGCGGGCCTAAAGCATATATAATGTGCATGTGCACACAGTGTCTGTAATCCTGGAAGTACTGAATATTACAATTTAGCAAAATGTGCCGTACATAACATTAATTTACCCCACATGAAATGCTCTTGACATGCAGTCGACTTGATATTATATGTCATATGATGAATTAAATGTGCAATGTAGTGAGATTGCAAAAGCATACAACTAAGTTGTTGTATAAATGCTTTGTATAATGCTTTTATACCTTTGTATAACGTACTGCATCATTAAGTGTTCAATTTTCTGAAGGGACGAAAAGGTTTTTGTTCTTAATAAAGTAGCAGGATACCTTCCCAATGGACCAATACGTGTATTACACTGCTGAAAATCTTAATGTTTTTGCGTTTGTATGTGTTTGCTAAAGTAATACTGATGCTTCTTTGGGGAAAAAGTCTGGCCATCAATCCGTTTCTCCTATTTATGCAAGTAATTTTATCCTTTTATAAGTCTTTGTAAGATTATGGTGTGAAAATGGAAATTCACAGGAACGTAGACAAGCAAAGAAAATATTTCAAATCTGAAAGTTCTGTTCAAAGGCGTCAAGACAAGACACGATTCATCTCATTATAAGCTCTATATATTTGATTAGTGAAATGATTAAAAGCCACAAAAAATGTTCCTTCCTCTTATGTTGTGCAGATTAAAGAGTTTTAATGTCCACACGGACATGTGTGACTTAGGTTATCAAGGTCTTGACTTTGAGTTTTCACTTCACTAAAGATCTTCCTCTTTAAGTGTGTGTTGGTATGTTTGTGTGGAACTGAATCTAAATGTCCCTACAAAAACTTTAATACCAGTCATTTTTGAATGAGGGATTTTTTTGGTTCCCTTGATGGAAAAATTTGTAAAATACTTTTTTCTGTGAGGGTTAAGGGAAGAAATTTTACAGTTTACTTTGTAAAGTATAACATTTATTCTATATTCATCCCCATAAACATGAAAACACAACCTATGAACATCAATAAATGTCATCAAAAATACAGTAAAACATGAGCACAATTTAGGTCGTTCCTACTTATACATTTTTTTAAAGAAAAACATCAAAAGACTTCCAGGCTACAGTAAGTTCCCTTTCTGTCGGTCTCTCGACGTTGTGTCGAGAACGACAGATGGGGTTCGTCCTTGAGAACCAATCAACTCTGACTACTATAGAAAAGGCCAATGAAATTTGGCGAATGAAATTTGCATGCCGGACTCCGCCACCGGATATCCGGTATAAAAGGAAGCCGGCGTGCAGCATTCATTTACCTTTTGTTCTTCAGAGCCTTCACTCTTGAGTACAACTTAGGATTCAAAATCCTCTACAAACTACACTGCTGGAGCTACGACGTGTTGCAGCGGATCGTCCCTACCTGCAGCGACCTTCCCCTGGGCGTCTCGGCGGTTCCGGAGGTGTTAGAGATCTTCTAAAAAGTCCTTTTCAGGACTGACTGAGCATTCTCCAGCGCGGCATGTCCCGCTGTTCTCTTGGGTGCGGAACCCTCATCGAGGAGGGGGATGGAAACGATAGCTGCATTAGGTGTCTGGGCGTCCAGCACACTGAAGCAGCGTTCGTTGACACATCTGCCTTGCACTGCGGGCAGATTGTCTTCCAGAAGTTGCGGTCACGGGTGGCTGTCTTCCTACGGGAACCAGCCACCATTTCGTTCGCTACCTGGGCTGTGACATCTGTGGCTACGGCCCTGATGACCACCCACGTTAGCAGCGTTAGTGATATGGGGAACTCTGCGAACGTAAACCCGCCAGCCAAGTGCTCACGGGCCGATCGCACCCCGATTCGCTCTTCTAAACGTTCCCCAACCGGCGGTGGCATACCGTCCGGATCCTCACGCACACACTCAGAAACGATGTGTGACGTAGATGAGACGTCGCTCGCAGCATCGGAGGGAGACTGGCATCCGTCTCTGACGAATCTGAGCTCCACCCCCGGGTCGATTTCCAGAGGAAGCAGAAGTGATGCCACCCGTGCTAACCCGGGGATGCGTGGTTCCTGGGGTCGGAGCGCGGTGCAAACCGCCCACCCGGGGTTCCATGTTTTTCCCGGAAGTGCATGAGGAGCTGTGTAAAACTTGGAACGCTCCACGGACCGTTCCAGTGAGACCAGCTCCGGCTCCCTTACTTCCCTCGATGGTGTGGCAGCCAAGGTCTACGTCGACATCCCCCGGGTGGAACGTCCGCCACTGACGGGAAGACCCCAGGGAGGACAACTTCGGGCCCGAACCTTCACAGCCACGGCTCTGATCGGTCGGTACGGGACGACTCCTGCCTCGTCACCTAAGCCGGGCCCTTGTCAGGGCCTGGCGCCCACTTACTCACAGAGTTTTTCCGTTCTCCCCGGGTGTACTTACAGCCGATCGCACACTCCACTGGACTGTGCTCGGCGAACCGACCTCACACCCTGGCGAGGTGTGAGGTCGTACACATACGACAACTGTCACCACTCTCAACCGACAGTGCGTGCCGTTGTCCCGCCAGGCAGGTAAAAAGGCGGAGCCAACCTTCCCTCCGGGGACCCTCCGCCAGCCGACGAATAACCCCCTGTGGGAATGATGAAGCAGACCGTCCCCTTGGTCACCCTGTCACAGTCCCTGGGAGCTCGAGAGCTGCCCACACTGTCTCGCTGGCCTTGCGGGCGGTCCGTCTTGGTTACTCGATCCAGTTCGCCAGAGACTCTCCCAAGTTTCAGGGCATCATCTCTCCCTCTCTCAGAGGCAGGGACGCCTCCGTACTTCGGGTAGAGGTCACCACCCTTCTGGCAAACAGGCATCGAGCTCGTCCCTCAAATCCAAGATGTTCAGTGGGTCACGACCCGCACTTCATCGTTCCCAAGAAAGCCGGTGGGTTGCGCCCTAATGTCTGCGTACCCGGAACAGAGCACATTCACAAGCTGCCGTTCAGGGTGCTCACACAGAGGCGCGTCCAGACATCTATCAGGTGTCAGGATTGGTTCGCGGCAATCGACCTGAAGGGCGCTTACTTTCATGTCTCGGTCCTCCTCGACACCAGCCGTTCCCACGGTTCTCGTGCGAGAGGCGGGCATATCAGTACAGAGTCCTCCCTTTCGGTCTGTCCCTGACCGCCCTTTCTCCCTTAGGGGAAGAAGGCAAGCGGGTACTAAACTACCTCAGCGACTGGCCTACCCTGGCACACTCGCGAGATCTGTTGTGTACAGGAAGGGACCTGGTGCTCCGGCACCTAGATCGATTGGGACTCCAGGTCAACCAAGAGAGGGGCAAGCTCTCCTCAGTGCAGAGCATCCTCTCTCTTGGTATGGAACTCAACTCTGTCACCACGGCGGCGCTACTGTCCGCAGTTGCGCCCAACCAGTGTTGAACTGTCTGAAATGAACATTTTAGACAGACAGCGGTCCCCCTGAAACAATTCAGAGGCTCCTGGGACACGTGGCGTCCTCGCGGGTTAATACCCCTCGGGTTGATGCACATGTGACCGCTCCAACACTGTTTTCAGGGTCGAGTTCCGAGGAGAGCGTGGCACACTGGCAGCAGACGCATGGTGATGCCGCCCTGCTGCCAACGCACCATAACCCCTAGTCTTATGACTTTTTCGACGGACTCAGGTCCCTCTGGGCAGGTTATGAGGCAGGTCGTGGTGACGGCTGACGTCTCCCTGCAGGGGTGCGGTGCAGTGTGCAACGAGCACGCAGGTGGGGTGTTGGACGAACCCCCGCCTGCGCTGGCATGTCAAGTGCCAAGAGTTGTGGGCTGTGCTAATTGCACTGAGCAGGCTACGGCCTCTCGTGCAAGACATGCACGTGCTGGTCCGAGGACAGCACTATAGCTGTAGCGAACACAGATCGTCAGGGTGGCGTTCGCTCACAGCAGCTAACACAACTTGCTCGACGCCTCCTCCGGTGGAGTCAACATGTGACCCGTTCCCTGCGGGCCACACACACCCCGAGCAAACTGAACTAGACAGCCTACGTGCTCTCTCGCCAGTTTATGCCTCGTGGAGAGTGGCGACTTCACCCCCGCGCACCAGCTCATTTGGAGGCTGTTCGGGGAGGCCCAGGTAAACCTGTTCGCCTCCCGTAAC
The DNA here is from genome assembly GCA_008369825.1 of Triplophysa tibetana. NCBI lineage: Eukaryota > Metazoa > Chordata > Actinopteri > Cypriniformes > Nemacheilidae > Triplophysa > Triplophysa tibetana. The sequence continues at coordinate 23,419,184 of CM017917.1, forward strand.
ACCACCATTTGCCCGCTTGATATTCCTGCCCTCGGCACGGAAGCACACCTTCCCCCCCCCAGGAGCCTCCTTGCACAGACGCTGTGCAAGGTCAGGGAGCAGGAGCACCAGGTGTTATTGGTTACACCACTCCGGTCTAACCGCACTTGGCTTCAGAGCTAATGCTCTGGACAGCGACTCCCCCTGAACCATTCCCCTGACAGAGGACCTGCTCTCTCAGGGGAGGGACACGTTCTGGCATCCCAGATCAGACCTCTGGAACACCCATGTCTGGTCTCTAGACGGGACGAGAAGATCCTGAGATGGCTACTCCCCCTCTATGGCAGAGACCATCACCCAGGCTAGGGCCCCATCTACTAGGCGGTTACACGCCTCTAGACGGCGCCTCTTCTCGTCCTGGTGTCTCTCTCAATGAGAAAGACCCACTGAGGTGCTCGATCAGGATTGTGTTTTCCTTCTTACGAGACTGGAGACTAACATCTCCCCTCCACACTGAATGTGTATGTAGTCGCTCTTGCCACTCATCACGACTCAGTCGGTGGAAAGAGTCTAGGGCAACACGACCTGGTCATCAGGTTCCTAACGGGCGCGAGAGGGCGGAATCCGCCTCACCTCCGCTCCATACCCTCTTGGAACCCTAAGTGGTCCTGGGGAGCCTCAGGGCCCCCCAAGAGCCCCTCAGAGGTTCCGATCTTCCTCACTGAGTAAGACGGCCCTCCTGACGGCGCTCACTTCCTTCAAGAGGGTAGGGGACCACCGAGCATCCTCCGTGTCCCCGGATTGCCTTAAATTCGTCCCTGGATACTCTCACGTTAGTTTGAGACCCAGGCCCTGATGCGTGCCCAAGAAGTTCCCACTACTCCCTCCGGGGCCAAGTGGTGAACTTGCAGGCGCTCCCCATAGGGGAGGAAGACCCAACCCGATCAGTGTTGTGTCCAGTACATGCTGGACCGCACGCAGAGCTCTGAAGCTCTGACCAGCTCCGTGTCTGTTGGAGGACAGCAGAAGGGGAAGGCTGTCTCCAAACAGAGGCTGGCGCACTGGGTCGTGGACGCCGTTACGACGACATTCCGATCTCAGAATCTCCCATCCCCTTGGCAGTGAGGGCTCACTCCACACGGAGTTCAGCCACCTCCTGGGCACTGGCAGAAGCGCCTCTCTAGCAGACATCTGTAGAGCTGCGGGTTGGGCTATGCCCAAACACCTTCGCAAAGGTTTAACAACCTTCGCGTAAACCCGGTGTCAGCCCACGTCCTGTGTGGCGACATGTAGGACTGGCATCCGGGGGGGCGTATGCCTGCGAAAGCACCTTTCCACCCTCTAACAGGTTGGGTCAGTGTGCTATCTATCCTTTCCTTCTTACCCAACCTTGGCTAAGAGAATTGGTACCTCACCAGCCTCCCTTCTTACCCACACCCTGGTTAAGAACAGGCATTCCATCCATCATTAAGCAACCACCTCCTGGGGGTTGGCTGGGCAGAGCAGCCTTCCCCCTTAGGCCGGGACATATCTTGACCTATCACACATAGTTCTAACCGGACCTGTGCTATCAGACGCAGTAACACCCCCTCCGCGGGCTGTTCCGTCTGGCATACCCTCATGACACTGGTTCCCACACTTGGTAACCCATGAGCTTCCCCAGGTGGACCTCCACCTCGCGGTTAACTACCCAGTCCGCACGTTCCATGCGTTCTCCTCCTAGGACGAGACCATACTTTCTCCACCATATTCCTCCCCACGGGTAGGAGGTGGCCTCTGCAGCTCTTCTCTGCTTAAGAGTGCGCTTTCCCGGTGTAAACCGATCCGGACGGCCTCTCGCCTGTAGAGAGCTAAGGCCCCGTCCGTGAAAGTTACCGGTCAGGGCTGTATCCATCTTTCCTGAAAGCTCTGGAACCCCCCGACCACCACACTGGAAGGTTACAGGTCTCACGAAAGCTTCGAGCTGACACGCCCAGGCTTGTCAACGTTGCTTCGCTGAGATTGTGACGCGATACAGGTTTTGTGGCGTTTTCCATAGATAACCCCATCTGTCGTTCTCGACACAACGTCGAGAGACCGACAGAAAGGGAACGTCTTGGTTACGTCTGTAACCTCAGTTCCCTGATGGAGGGAACGAGACGTTGTGTCCCTTATGCCACAAACCTGTATCGTTTCTGTTGCAGTTTGAGAGGCTCTCAGGCTCTTCAGAACAAGAGGTAAATGAATGCTGCACGCCGGCTTCCTTTTATACCGGATATCCGGGGGCGGAGTCCGGCATGCAAATTTCATTCGCCAAATTTCATTGGCCTTTTCTATAGTAGTCAGAGTTGATTGGTTCTCAAGGACGAACCCCATCTGTCGTTCTCGACACAACGTCTCGTTCCCTCCATCAGGGAACTGAGGTTACAGACGTAACCAAGACGTTTTGTGAGCGCGCGTACTGCTTTGTAACAGTTTATCACATGACTCATATTTTTTAATGTCTCTAATAAAGTTAAGTATAACAACAGATTTAGATGATCATTAAATTACTTTTAATGATAAAGGTAATTAAAGCATACCCTTTAAGATAAAATGCGATATGCAATAAACGGGTGTGAACGCGCACTCAATGGCTCGTCACACGGCTGCGATCACATGATCAGTGTCACATGACCATCACCTCTATAAGTAAGCGGTACGTTGTTTCGCAACGGAGTGTGTCTGTACTGCAGGTGCGCAGAAGTTCACGCGGTTGTTTCGTTGTGTCCGGAGACACAAAATCATTTTGTTTGTCTGCGAGGAAGATCGGATCCCTGTCGAGATGATGCTCGGACTGTCTGTCGTCGCGTTGTTTCTGTTTTTCGGCGGATCTTCGGCCGACACACCTGCCAACTGCTCCTATGAGGATCTGCTGGGCACTTGGATCTTCAGCGTGTCTGATGTGGGTCAGGATCGGAACATCAACTGCTCGAGCACAGGTCAGAACAGACTCAATGATAACTGCTCATTCTTTAACGCGGAAGTTCAAGTTTCTTTCAGTTTCATGTCGTGGTTTTGGCCTTTTGTTCTGTTTAGTACGTTTGGGTCATGTGATCGATATTAAATGTATTTATGGTACTCAAGGCCACTCAAAGGACGTCCAAAAACATGATACTATTTTGGTTGTCTCCTTATTTTGTTATGTAATCTCGTAATCTATTTTTAACATGATTCATAGCTGGCCTAACACGATGTCCTGTAATCCAATAGCACAGATGTGTAATTTTAGATTTTATTTTTTGTGTATTGTTTCTGTTGTACAGTGTGTGGACGGTGTTTAAAAAATTGGTGAGCTGCCCATGTAGGCAGCATTATAGGTGCATTCAGACAAGCTTTTAATACCCTGATGGTTTATCCCTAATAGGTAAAGTAGTGAAGACTGTAACTGTGGATCTGCAGAAGTTGTATGTAGCTGTGGATGATCTGGGCCACACCGGATTCTTCACCCTCATCTATAACCAGGGCTTCGAGGCGGTGATCAATGACTACAAATGGTTCGGTTTTTTCAAAGTAAGTCTGTTATGACCCTCGATTTTGAATAACACGTGACGCATCAGATGACTGATCTTATTCGCATCAGATGACTGATCTTATTCAGATCAGGAAGTGCTAATTTAGGGTATTTTCTGGTGTGGTCTGGATTAGACACCTCAGATCAAATTCACACCAGTTTCTTTTCGCGTGTTTTACAAACACATCTTGCAACATGAACTCTTCAGAAGACATTTTCACGACGGCAGACTGACAAAGGTTGACTTAAATTACGCAAGTCATGTATTTGAAATGATCACTGTTGTCTCTGTGTGTCTGCAGTATTCTCAAAAGGGTTCACAGGTCACTAGTTACTGTGATCAGACGCTGCCTGGTTGGGTTCATGACGTGTTTGGAAACAATTGGGCCTGTTTCACCGGGAAGAAAGTCCAGCCCATCTCACCCCGAACTGACTGGAGTCCACAGTTGGGCTTCAAACATGAGCTGTGAGTGTTTGATTGTGTCATCTGTGATCTAATCAACTCTGTGGACCTGTCCTTTTTATGTGTTTGATCATTTATAATGTTTTGTTTGAATTCCAGACTCATGCAATTGCCGTACACGCACAATGTGGAGTTTCTGGATCAAATAAACTCTGTTCAGAAGTCGTGGAGGGCTGTGGCGTACAGTCACCACGAGACCTTCACCATTCAGCAGCTGCTGAGGAGATCAGGAGGACTGGCTTCCAGATTACCACGGTACAGATATGATTTACCTTTCTTACTGTTTGAAGGCGACTGAGAACATGATTTGGTGTATTTGGAAAATGGTGTAAAGTTTCTTTTTTATAAAACACGTTGAATTATTTAACCCCATTTCACTTAAAGCCTTTAAAAATTGAAATTTTAGTTCACAGTATAGCACTTATTGGATTCCTCAAAATGGCTTCAACACACCTTTACTTTCTAACAATACCACATCAAATATCTTTTTTTATCCAATCAGAAGCCTTAAATTTAACCTTTTTTTCCAAATACAATCTTACAGCATTAAAGCAAAAAGTTTTTAATTTTGGTCCATTTTCTTTGAAATTTTAAAATGAATCCCCTTTGTTTCAGACAAGTACATTTCAAATAAATAAAATCAATATTTACATTGTAATTGGATATTTGAGGTATTTTGTTCTCAAGACTGATTCACGAGCAAAAAAGATGGGATTTTGATTTAATAGATATTAGATAAGAATATGTTTTGATCTTTTATTTTGTTATTCTCTTTAAGGCGAGTCAGACCTGTGACTGTCACCGCTGATGCAGGAAAGCTGGCTGCTGGTCTTCCAGAGCGCTGGGACTGGAGAGATGTTAATGGAGTCAGTTACATCAGCCCTGTACGCAACCAAGGTGTGTGTGTGTGTCTGAAACACTGTATATTTAGGAATATAATGTTGTTTTGTATATGTAATTGTATTTGTGTTGTCCAGATTTTGTGCTCGTATTGAAGTGTATAAATGGAATTCAGATAACACAGCCGGCACTTTTAAAACTGTCATATGTAAAGGTTAATGTGATCTTTCATCTTGACCTTATGAAGTGCGAGAGAGCGCGATAGAGGGCGCAAAACAATGAAAGAGTACAAGTGTGTTTCAAGGTGAAGTGTTGGACTCTCTCTCTCTGTCTCTCTCTCTCTCTCTCTCTCTCTCTCTCTCTCTCTCTCTCTCCAGCCTGCTGGCTCACTTTGGGCCAGTAATGAGTTTTTTGATTCTGGTCCAACAGGTGTTCCGTTCCTTTATTATACTGACCGTTAAATAAAACATTTCCTGAAGCTGATAGTCTAGTCGTGAACTCATTTCACCTTAAATCCAGAACAAAGTCCTGACTTTTAAGGGAGAATAGCTAGTTAAAAATTTCCTGTGATTTGTACATTTCTATTTACTTTTAGTAAATGTGACTTTCTTTTTTAAGCCCGTTTAACATTAGATCATTAGTTGTTCTAGTTGTTTTTCTATCCAAATCTCATTGCACATCAAAAATTTCAACTAGCACAGTCGTGTGTGCGTGCGTGCGTGCGTGCGTGTGTGCGTGCGTGTGTGCGTGTGTGCGTGTGTGCGTGTGTGCGTGTGTGCGTGTGCGCGTGTGCGCGTGTGCGCGTGTGCGCGTGTGCGCGTGTGCGCGTGTGCGCGTGTGCGCGTGTGCGCGTGTGCGCGTGCGTGCATAATACCTGCAAAATGATAAAGGTCAAAGTTCAGAGATATTGTCTTTAACAGAATTCGCTTTTCAAGGACTACAGAGAAAGGTTGGATTGGACTACAGCCCTCTATTTCCTGGGTACATGTCAGTATTCCGAGTGCTTTTAATGACCTCCGTCCAAAGGAATACGCAAAAAATTGGTGATGTCTTCCTTCGAGAAGAGGAAGAGCCGCTGGAGTTGTTTGGTTATCAGAGATTGTAAACATTAGACTGAGCTTCGTGCTAAACTACTTTCACTTTCATCACAGTCCTACAGCTGGTAATAAGAATTCCGCTACACACATTCTTAGATAACCAACAGTCAAATAACAGTGTCCATGACTTCGGCTGCGAAAGCTGTTCTGTGTAATACACTGATATTGCGTGTGTGTGCACTTGCCTCTTAAACACTTCTATGAAACATCCTTTGAAGTCCTGCTTGCAAATGGCTCCTGGTCAATCTGCTTGTTTTAGTATCCAACTAGGGTCCAATGTAAGAAGGCAAAACTAATGCTTCTGTTATTCGTATTAATTAATATAACGGAACTCAACTTTATTTATATAGCGCTTTTTACAATTTTCATTTGTTACAAAGCAGCTGTACATGAGACGCATTGAAGAAAGTAAAAAATCCTAAATCCTCTGAGGATTAATATTATGGAGGTGTATTGTATGCAAGATTAAAAAGATGAGTCTTTAGTCTAGATTTAAACTGACAGTGTGTCTGCCTCCCGGACAGTGCAGGGAAGAATATTCCAAAGTTTAGGTGCTAGATAAGAAAAGGATCTACCACCTGCACTTGATTTTGAAATTCTAGGTATTACCAACTGACAGGATGCCTGAGAGCGTAATGTACGTGGAGGTCTGTAATACAATAGCAGTTCATTCAAATACTGCGGCGCTAGACCATGTAGGGCTTTATAGGTAATAAGCAAGATCTTAAAGTTAATGCGATGCTTTATAGGTAACCAGTGCAAGGTTGACCGAACCGGGGTTATATGCTCATACTTTTTTGTACGCGTAAGAACTCGAGCTGCCGCGTTTTGGGTCTGATGCCATTCGGTCCGGTCTCATGTCCCTCGCCAGAAAAATTGCCATCTCTAACAAAGATTGAGGTTTGCACATGCACTAGCAGACCTCCGTTACACTTCGATCGATACGCATGTTTTTAACTGCTAAAGTGAAGTTGTCGCCATTGTTTCTGTTTACTGCGAACAGACCGTTTATGAATACACGTGCACTGAGAGGCTGATATGCTACGGGAGGGACATCTTTACACGCACATTCTAAGCGGGAACCAATCACGACAGACGTTCCGGAAGGAGGGACTTTATATAGACCGGAAGAAATCCAGTCGTTAAGTGAGAAGAGGGAGAGCTGTGAACGATAGACTTGAAATATATAGCGTTTTTTATTACAAACATGAACATCCATTGTTAAACACTCATAAAACATAACCAAAGCCTCAAAAACGGGAAAGACTGGCTCTTTTAAAGGAGGGAGAAACAGAAAGGATAACAGGACACTTCTGTAGATGATGAGATTAGATTGTGACTCGTCCTCTAACCAGTAAATCATTTATTCTCTTCTCTCTCTCTCTCTCTCTAGCATCTTGTGGGAGTTGTTATTCTTTCGCCACTATGGGAATGATGGAGGCCAGAGTCCGGATCAAGACGAACAACACGCAGCAGCCCGTGTTCAGTCCGCAGCAGGTTGTGTCCTGCTCTCAATACTCTCAAGGTATCCCGTGCATGGATGTCTGTCATTTATAGTTTAACGTGTCTGTTCTGAACTTGACTTTGTGGTGTGTTTGCCGTTATAAAATCGTGAATGTTTGCTTTTTAATTTTTTTGACTTTGTTGGATTTTTTTTATGAGATCGAAACATTTTTTATTTGTGCATTCCAATTAACATCAATCAAACTCCAGTTGGTTTGGTTTTGATTTACAAATACAGCTAACTAACACAATAAAAACATAACATAATGAAAAACATATTATAAAGTGCTCCGCTTCCACGTTTTGTTTTACAAGCTCAAAGCATGAATGGGTGTATTGTAAAGGAATAGCTGATTATCTTCAAGTCTGCTTCGAATATAACACAAAATGTACACTTGCACAGACTGATAATCGCAGAATATTTCATCTTTTGTGCATTTCTGACAGTTTTGTTGTCTTTGGCAGGTTGCGATGGAGGTTTTCCGTATCTGATCGGTAAATACATCCAGGACTTTGGCATCGTGGAAGAGAGCTGCTTCCCTTACACTGGCGGTGATTCTCCGTGTAAAATCTCCAGCAAGTGCACGAGGTACTACGCCTCAGATTATCATTACATCGGAGGCTTTTATGGAGGATGCAGCGAGGCGGCGATGATGCTGGGGTTGGTCAGGGACGGCCCCATGGGCGTGGCCTTTGAGGTGTACCCAGATTTCATGCACTACAAGGAAGGCATTTACCATCACACTGGCCTGCGTGACTCCAACAATCCGTTCGAGCTGACCAATCACGCTGTGCTGCTGGTGGGCTACGGGAAGTGCCATAAGACCGGGGAGAAGTTTTGGATCGTGAAGAACAGCTGGGGAACTGGATGGGGTGAAAACGGGTTCTTTAGGATCCGCAGAGGAACGGATGAATGTTCCATTGAGAGCATTGCTGTAGCGGCTACGCCGATCGCCAAACTTTAAAAGACTCATTTGTGGAACAGTATGAATGATGGCAAACTGCTTCGGTTGTTCATTGTTAGATCTGCACTCTTGAATGCTTTCGGCATTACTGCATACTGGAACACATCTAGTATTTGTTTTTCTTCCGCTTATGTGTTTTAAAGGGGATTTTTATGGATTTTGTATCGATCCGCTTATCTTGAATTGCTCGGAGCACAACATCATTTTTTACTTCAGTTTTAATCAGTCATTTTTGCACTTTGTATTCAGAAATTAATTATGTTTTCAGTTATTCTCAGGTAAAAATGTTCTGAAGTGAACAATCATTTTACCTATAGCAACATATTTCATAAAGGGATTCTTGAATGAATGTACGTATATTTGCAGTCCTGTCAGCCTGTCTAGGGCAGTTTTAAATTTTGCCTTGCATGTTGTATGATCTTCAATAAAATTGATTTTTTAAGACTTCATTGATTTAGAAAGTTTTGTTTTTTTGCAAACAATTCATTATCAATACCACAGGTTGTCATATTCCATGCATTTAATTCTTAAATATAATAATGCTGTCATTCAAATCCATTTTTAACTTTTATGATTCACACCCAACATATATAGAGGGAGGCAGAAAGTGAGTTTGTAATCTTTGATGATCAATCCAGACAGTGTTTGACTTCTTTTATATGAAATAAAGTAAAGATTGACATGGTTTATCAAATAACTTGTGTGATGCTCTCTTGAGTTTGACTGAAGCAGTCATTCTACTCGATCTTGACTTGGTAAGCTTTGCTCATGTGTTGTGATTTATTTGCTCTCTAGAAATAATTCTCATAGCAAAGCGTCCATTTACATTCCAAGCACAACACAGCACCCATAAAAAACCTTAAAATATTTGAAATAAAAAACGTCTATTTCAGAGTTGGATATAGTCTTTGAACATTCAATATAGCTACACAAGGCCTTTCACGTAGCCTTTGGAAGACAAAGTAAAGGCAAGGGGGAAGACGTATTAAAGACAGTCACATTTTTGCCTATTTGATTTATCTGCTGAAGTGTGGTTATGTTGAGTGTTTGTAAGGGCAGAGCAAAGATCTCATGCTTCACTAGTCACAAGCTTCACTGCGGGGCGTTTCTCTCTCTTCACTCTCTCTGCGCGGCTAACACGGGGTCCATGGTTGGGTCCATCTCGCAGAACCATGCAGAACCATCACCTGAAGGAACATCTCTATAAAATCCTGGTGATCGGGGATCTGGGTGTGGGAAAAACAAGCATCATCAAGCGCTACGTGCACCAGAACTTCTCGGCGAACTACAGAGCGACGATCGGCGTGGACTTCGCGCTCAAAGTCTTGAGCCTTGAGCACGAGACCGTCCGACTGCAACTATGGGACATCGCTGGTAAATAAAAGACTTTATTCAATTTTCAATACCAGAAGTATTTAAAATAAGATAATTAAATAATAATTACGTCATTATTTTTTAACCTTTAAAAATGTTATGCGTTACTGGTTATATTTAAAAATAACAATAATCTCAAACGATGTTGTTTATACATTCACAACGTGTTCTTTGTATGTATAATAAAATAATATTATACAGAATTATATTTTGTTTACAAGAATACAGATTAACCAAGGTTTGTTAGGTACAGAGAATCATTTTTCCCCGTGATAAACTATTGAACGCTATATAATTTACATAATAGTAATACACATTTTTTTTGTCTTATGCAACTTTGTAAAATTGTTGATAAAATCTAATAAACTGTGCTTCGTTTCATGAATCTCTCTTGCACAATGTGGTCCACAGGAGCGCCCTGCGGGGTCATGTGTCATGCGCGGTCACGTGTTAGTTGCTCATGTGAGGGAGATTAATTTACAAAAGTGTGTGAAAACAGAAATGTCATTGTAAATAAAAGAGCTTGGTTCTGATAGAAATGGAGAATACAAATACTATGTTGGGCCCCCTGTTATATTTACATTTGATGTTAAGATGTGTAAAATAAAGTTTTTTCCCAAATTTCATTCGACTTGTTTTGTAAAAGCCAATCTTTTCAGCTGTTTGATATCTAATCTAATTGCTAACTGCTAATGTTCATGGGAATTTGCGATTATTTCCCTCTGGCTGTATACGTTTGTAAATCTCTAGACACTAATCTGGTTGGAGAGTTCAGGATCAGTGTTTTACGTTAAACAGCAGAAGGCCGGAGCTCAGTAGACTTTGTGGATTTGGTCAAAATTAGCCCTTGGAATGTGCTTTTCCTCGTTAACGTTAACGACCCTTGGAAATATGTACAAGAATCTCCAACTAAATCACGTGGATTATCGAAAAAGAAACACGTGTGTGAAGGAAAAATTCCTTTTCATTCACACATATAAACATTTTCTTTGTGCTACTGCTGCTTTTTGACCAGTTTATTCATACCAACTGAAACAAGTAGGCTGTGAAGGTACCAAAACCATACCCTGGATACACCAAAAAAAATGGTTTTGAGAGTTATTTTTAGCTTCCCTCTCCACCTAAATCATCTTACCAAGATAGCAACCAAACCAGCAAATTGTAAAGGCCCAAATCCTGCCCACACCGTAGTCCCCCGTCACCTCATCTGCCCCACACACCGTGTGGAATAATGGAACTTGGGCGGTCCACTCCTGTTTGCCAGATTTGGGCCGAAGCCATGCCAAAGCTAAGCCACATGTCAAACATCAAAACAAATAAAGCTGAGCTGACCCAAATATAAACAACAGTTTATTTCAATTCTGGCCCGGATTTATCCCAAAACCAACACCTTAAGGTGCTCCAGTTTGACAGAATTTGAATTGAATTTCAATATTATTACAGTGATGATTGAGTCATTAGTGATGAACATCTGGCGTGAGCAAGGGCTGAACAAAATACTTCAGGTTCATTTTATGAAGTAGCCTATAACTGCTAGTTCAAAGCATACTGTTTGTAGTAAGAATGATGTCAACGTGCTAGTAGTAGGCCTATAATACTTGTAGTGACCTGTTTCAATTATATTCTGTCAATTATAAAACGTGTCAAAAACCTTAGCACATTAGCTTGTCACCGCGATATCCTTAAGGGTCATTTTAAATATGTCTTAATGGTAAAATGAAAGTATTGGTACACATCGTGTTTCTCATATGGTTTATTCTTTTCATAGGACAGGAGCGTTTCGGGAACATGACACGAGTGTATTATCGAGAAGCCGTGGGAGCCTTCATCGTTTTTGACGTCACGCGACCGTCGACGTTCGAAGCCGTGAAGAAATGGAAGGAAGATCTCGATGCCAAGTTGAATTTATCTAACGGCAAACGCGTGACTGCTGTTCTGCTGGCCAACAAATGCGACGAGGGCAGAGATGTTCTGACCAACAATGGCATCCGCATGGAGCAGTTCTGCCAGGAGAATGGCTTCGTGGGATGTTTCGAAACTTCAGCCAAAGTACGGAGTAAAAATCTGGAGGATTTTAAGCCTCTTTAAAGAGAAGTATACTGATGGTGATGCAAGAATCGATTAAATGATTGACAATCACATGATCAAAATTAAAAGGATTGATGCCCGATGACTCCTGAGATAGGCGCAGGCTCCCCGTGACCCGAGGTAGTTCGGATAAGCGGTAGAGAATGGAATGGAATTTCTTTAGTTGAACTCAAACAAATAATTTTATACAGTATACATTTTTCTTGCAGTCATGTCTTTCGTCTCGAGGCACGCAAGAACAATGACCCCCATTTGTAAGAAATTATTTGTCTGTTTTCAACTTTGTAAACGAAGTCGTAAACATGACAAGAGCATCAATAAATTATAGAGAAGAGATTTATTATAAAAAATCGACTACAGTAACATGATCCTACAGCTACTCTACAGCTTTTTAATTCACTTGTAAATCACAAGTGATAGCGTCATTTTCATTCAAAACCTCTGTGGCAGTCTTTCTTCAGTGGAACACAAAAGAATGTATTTTGAGAAATGTCTCAGTGGTTTTCATACAATGGAACTCAATGGGGTTCAACATTCTTCATAATATCTTATTTTGTGTTTTGAAGCAGAAAGGAAGACAGTTTAGGAAATGACTTAAGGACAAGTAAATGTTGACAAAAATTCTAACATTCTATTCAATGTGAAATACAATTCACTATTTCAAAAAGCTCAAAAACACAATACATCTAAAGGACAAGAAATGTCATCTACATACACACAAAAACTCTGTTTATTCTCTCTTGTTGTGTGAATCTAGACTGTACATCATTAATTCAATTCAAGTTTATTTATATAGCGCTTTTCACAAAGCTTTTCACCCGGTGAGCAGGCCAACACTGCCCGGCTGTGGCGAGGAACCCAAACTCCAATGATTGATTAATGGAGAAAAAAACCTCGGAAGAAACCAGGCTCAACCGGAAGGGCCAGATCCCCTCTGACGTGTCATAGCTGCACTCAAACTGCTGACATGTGATTTAAGTTTAGCGTTTAATACCAAATATTGTAACTTCAGCATTAATGAGACAAATAGTCCGTCTTTGCTCTTGGTTGGGGGTGTATTGGTCTGAGCTGGGATGGTCCGATGGTCATATTTCTCTTGGCTGGTGGTGGAATTGCCTTAGATGGAGCTGGGATGCTCAGTCAGTCTGCAGCTGTAGCTGGCGTTATCTCAAATTGGGGATCGGCATCTGTCGGTCGTCTGGACATGGTGGAACTTCTTCCTACCTCGGGATGGGCATCCCGAGGCAGAGGCGGAAAGAGAATAAAGAGAATAATTAGCGTAGCTGCTGTTCATTAACAATGCATTAAGTGAAAGCTTGGCTGAAAGATGTGTCTTTAATCTAGATTTAAATTGGGAGAGTGTGTCTGACCCTCGAATAGTATCAGGAAGGCCATCCCAGAGTTTAGGTGCTACGTATGAGAAAGCTCGACCCCCTTTGGTGGATTTAGTTATTCTAGGTGTTGTCAAAAGTCCTAAGTTTTGAGATCTTAGAGAGCGTGATGGTTTGTAACGTGATAAAAGCTCGGTTAGGTAAGTAGGGGCTAAACCGTTTAAGGCTTTGTAAGTAATTAAAAGAATTTTAAAATCAATACGATACTTAATGGGTAGCCAGTGAAGCGATGATAAAACTGGGGTTATGTGATCGTCTAGGCTTTTTCATAGATAGTGCAAATATGTGTATGCATACGACAAGCAGGAAATGCTTCAAATACTGTTTCCGCTGAGTCACAGTTCTTTGGCGAGGTCATGAATATACAAGAGCTTATTAATTCAGTCAAAGCTCGAGACAAGGTGTGTGAACATGGACAGTAACGTAACCATGTTTCTCTCTCTCTCTCTTTAGGAGAATATTAATATAGATGAAGCGGCACAGTGTCTGGTGAAGCACATAATAGCAAATGAGAAAGATCTGCTACAGTCTGAGGTTTCAGACACCATCTCACCACAGCAAGAGACCGGCCGCGGAGGAACCTGCTCCATGTGCTTCACATCCTGATGAACCCAAACATAGATAAACACATACTCATGTCCAGCCAGCGTGGACCAGCATCAAGCCAGATTTGACGTCTCGAAACACGTTTTCTGCTGTCATCTCATTTTCTCTCATCTCAGCTCTCCTCATATTGTCTCATCTCATGTTGTCTCATTTTCTTGTCTTATCTTTTTTGATTTAGTTTTTTCGCTTCTTTCTTGTCTCATGCCAAAGACACTGCTCCGTTTCCATGATGAAAGATTTATCGAATATTCTACAGACCAGAAAATATTTAAAAGGAAAAGAAAGCTGCGAAAATTCTGTCAATGGTAATTCTTTTTTAATTCTTTCTCTTCATATGGGCGTTCTGCGAGAATCTCTGTGTGTTTTTGCTAAATCATCAAAATGCAAACAGAAACGTCTAGAAAACCCAAATGGCCAATCTTTGGCCAATTCAAACATGCCGACGGTTCATTTTAGTGTTATTTGAATTCATTAAAGTCTATGATGTTTATTCATATTCTCTATTCAGTTTACTATCCAGAAGTAATTTATGCACAACAGACTTAAAGAAGTTAACATCTATACGTGTGGATCATGTTTTTTTTTCAAATTCTGCCAAGAGTCATGCTGCTCATGAATTATACAAACCAGCCTTAAAATATGAATGCATAAAAAAACATGAGCAGAATTCATATCTCTCAATGCTGTTACTTTTATAATTCAAATGCGGATGTTTTCTACATTTTTCAGAACCGTTCAACATTGTTTTGGATTGTTTGTTGTTTTTTCTACATCATACATTTTTATCTATCATGTGGCTGTAAGATGGTGAAATATTTTTTCTTACAGAATATAAGAAGATGCTGTGAATACCCCTGTATTTACCCAGACTGATGAGTTAATAAACTTAATCTTTAATAAAGCCTGTTGTCTAAATGCTTTTCACACAGCTCAAAATGGATTTAAATCCAACAAAAATTGAGTTGCTTCAGATAAAAGCGTCTGCTAAATGAATAAATGTAAGTGTGAAATATTACTGCATCTTCTCAGAAGTGTTGGTCTGCCGGTTGGTGGAGAGATTTGAGCATCACAACCATCACAAAGTCACACCCAATAGATTAAACCAAGAGACCGCAACTTGTCATAAATACACCCAACCTGTGGAAGACAGAGGAAGAAAAACATTTGCATACAGTTATTGCAGAAGAATGAACATTCTGCAGATTTTGTCGGTATAATTTGCCATTGAAATGAACTGTGTGTTGCAGAAAATCTCAGCGAATGTGATCGCTGCTTCACACCTCCTAATAAAATTTGTTCCAAGATATTCCAGGTCAATTCTGACCTGACATGCGGAGTGGAGGATTCATTTCATATTAGAGCTAGACCCATAGGTCAATGAATAAAACATTCCCATTAACTCGCTTTTTCTCTCACTCTCTGCCATGCGGTGAGTTGATTTGATACACATGATGTGAAAAAATGTTTTATCTCATTCTATTAATGATTATAATCTAATAGTTATGGTAGCAGAATTCATTTATCTTTCTCTGTTTCTTCACATCCCTCTTTCTTCCAAATTTACACTGATACATAATTGCGATGCATGTTTGACAACATTCAAGGGTCAAACACTTTACATAAATCTGTGAGTGTGTATGTGACTAACCCATGTAAACACACACACATAAACACACAATAATAATTGTGGGCGCAGTTTGTGTTGCAGTGGATGATCACTCATCTTCAGTTCAAACATCTCTGACACTTGCAGTAATGAGAAAAACCTGTGTCCATGTGTGACATCCATGAGTAATGATACACGTGTAAAAGGGACGTCAGGAAATAGGAAAGACCCCCTGCAGGAACAGACAAAAGGTGGGCAGGAGATGAATTAATCTCATTTTATCCAAACCACTACTGACAGCTGGATTATAGATCCACAAGAAGCAAAATGTCAGTTTAACAACACACTTTCACAACATACAGTGTTGTGTGTGTGTGTGTGATTGAGATCAATACCTAGACTCAGTGGGTTTACACATATTTTACAGCACAATCATAAATGTTATAACTCAAATATTGCTCTTTCACAGCTCAGGAGCACAGCTTGATGGAGTTCTTAGTTGGGTTTTGTGTAAGTATAAACTTAATCTCAGATGTTTTTTCAAAAATTGCTCAGGAGAAATAAACAAGTGAGAGGGTAATTCTTGAAATGAATGAAGAGAACGGAGAGGCGAGATACTGTAAAAGTAGAATTTAGTGGTAAATTAGACGAGGAATGTTTCATATTGTGATCTGCAATAATATTGACTTTTGATTGCAGACTTGACAAATCTGAGCTCAGTTTGAGACATGTTGATTGCATCCCTCTCTGGGTGTTAGGGTGGTGGGTGTACAAGGCATGTGGGTTTGGGTGGGGTGATGTTGGGGGGGCGGTCGCCATGGAAACTCGGATTGAGTTGAGTAAAGACTCTGTGAGATTTCTGATCTTTCTTTGATCTATCTCTGATCTTCAAAGTATGGATGTTGTCTCTTCATATATTTATACAAGCTAAAAACTCGACATTGGGTCAAAAAAAATGCACAAACCTTAATGTCAGGGCAAATTGACACATCAAATGATTTATATTTGATCAAACAATAGGTTCTAAAACAACCCGGCATTTTGGGGTGAAACATCCAAACCAAGTGTAATTCCTATCCCAACGGTTGGGTTTGTCCAATTTTGACCCAGCGCTGGGTTGAAAATAACCTAACATTTTTATAGTGTTCAGACATGACAGGACTATTTATCCCACTGCATGTATACAACCAAATACTGTCCCATCACAATAAGGATTGATCACGTGACTAATCATATGCTGCACCAACCAATCAATAATTCAAACAAAATAAGAATAACGGGTAAAAATTTATCTAATCTACATGGAGAAGTCTTTAAAGAGAGAGAGAGTCAAATGTTTGAGCACTAAATGTCTTGTTATCTCAGTAAGTCCTCTTGTAATGTGAATTGAACAGCACATGTTGTGTATTACATCACATATTTTCGTTTAATGAGGAAGGTTTACAGGATCTTATTAAAACTCACATGTTATATTGGCCTACATGGGGTTCACATCAGTTTGCTACATGTTAATGACACTTTCAGACATAACAGTTTACCCCCGAGGATTATGGGTAGTTCCAGCAGTGCTAACACGCGAAAGTCCCAATTCTCTTATGACCCATTCTAAATCTCATGCAATCTATATAACAGGACAGCACTTAATAAGCCACATAATTGAAAACAAAATGATTAACCCTCAAGGAAAACCTGTATGAGTTTCTTTCTTCTTCGGAACACAAAAGAAGATATTTTGAAGAATGTTGGCAACCAAAAAACAGTGAAGCACATTGACTTCCATTGTATGAACACAAAACCATTTCTCAAAATATATTTTTAGTGTTTCACTGAAGAAAACGTCACATACAGATTTTGAACCACATGAGGGGGAATACTGTTAGTGTCGACAAAATATATTTTTACATTAACGTATTTCATTAAACTAAGACACATTAGAAAAATCACAATATTTGACTATTTTGAAAGGACATTGAGGATATTATCATCGGCTCTGACATTTGGTCCTGAAGGACAGATGTGCGCAGACATTCAGCACCTGTGTCACACATCTGTCCCAGCGTTCCCATGGGAACATCAAACGGGATGACACCAGGAGAAAACAGGAAGGGTCCCAGAGCATCTCCTCTAGTGTCAAACAGCTGTCTGATCAATAAGAGCCATACTGTATGCTTTCAAACAAGTCTCTTCGCATCAAATTTCTCTTTCATCTCTCTTGCTTGGAGTTTAAAGGTATGAGTGCATCATTTTTTAAGATCTATTTTTTAATTAAACACACAGACGTGCTTTTTATATTTATTCTATCATCATACGTCACTGGCACCAGAGGGACATCTCCATGGGTCTTTTATAGACAGATTTGATTTATTTGACTATTAAAACACTTTAATTGACTTCACTGTGGCCATTTATATTTCACGTCTCCTTGTGAGCACATTGATGAGAACACGACCAACTCCAGTGATTTTATTGGTCTGCTACATCGGTGAACTCACACATTACTATTAATTTCTATTTAAAGTACTATGTTGATAAACATAAAATAGTGTGAACATACTGAATGACCAAATATGTGTCAACATTCCCAGCACCCGCTTATATCGACTCTAGATTCAATAGAAAGACCTCCACAGATTCAGCAGAGGAGCGTTTTAATTAAGAAAGTGAATCAGCGATGATAAACAAATGCTCACAGACGAGGGAGAGATAGACAGAATGAATGCACAGTTAATAGACTGAGAGGCAGATGGAGAAATTAAAAGGCAAGTCTATATTCACATAATCATCAGAATCCTGTTTCAATCCTCACTGGAGCTGCAAGAGCATCTGGATGTTCATGAAAAATGATTTAAATACAAAGATAGACAGACAGGCAGACTGACCCACACATAGTCAGATAGACAGATCAACAGACAGACAGGCAAACATTTAGACTGAAAGATAGACATGTAAACACATAGACATATAGATACACAGGTAGTCAGGCAAACTTACAGACAGATAAAAAAACAGACAGATACATAGACAGGCAGGCGGACGGACGGACGGACGGACAAACTTTTAGATAGACAGAAATGCAAACAAATAAACAGACAAGCAGACAGACAGACAAAGAAACAGACAGACAGTTCGAGAGACAAGACAGACAGACAGACAGATATTTGACCTTGTGTTTTTCATAAGTGAGGTGAATCTGTGTGTTTCTTTCTTGAATAATATTTCTGTGATGTCAGGTGAAAACATCTCTCCCTCATACCATAACCTGTGTGATTACATCAGTAAAAAGACAAAGCACATGTCTTTAGCAAATTATAAATGTATCATATTTAATTATGAATTATTTCATTAAAAGTATTTGTAAGTCTGTGCTTTGGAGTTTATATGCTGTGACAAACAGGATACACTGTATAATTTACATGTGTCTTTTACTGGTAAATGTGGTAAAGTGTTGAGTATGTGAGAAAATTAAACAACAATAATCCCTACTGAGTGCTTACAGTATTGATTCTCATAAAATTCTCAATATTAATGTCATTATTTACTCGCCATCATGTCATTTCGAACCTGTATGACTTTCTTCCGCAGAACACTAAAGAAGATATTTTGAAGAATGTTGATAACCCAACACCTGTGGCACCCATTGAATGGACAACATGTTTTTGCTAAGACAAATTAGAAAATGATAAAACTGTAGCTGAGCGTGTGTACTCACTTAAAGAGATAGTTCGGCAAAAATGTAAATTTTTTCAGGTTGATATTTGGAAGAATGACAGTAACCAAACAGCTCTCATGCCCATTGACTCCCGTTGTATTTATTTCCCCTACCATGGCAGTACACTGGGTATGAGATCAGTTTGCTTATTGATATTCTTCATAATATCTTTCTTGTGTTCAGCCGAACAAAGAAATTGACACAGGTTTGGAACAATCTGAGGCTGACAGAATAAAAATTTTGGGGCGAACTATCCCTTTAACCTTCAGTGCTTGTGTGTGTTTGTGTGTTTTGTCTATTGACTGTTTCTTGCTTACACCGATCATACTATGATCTCAGATGAATTGTCTCTCCGGGTTATTGGGTCACAGGGAGACTGAACATCTTGAAATCAATTTATTCCATTAGGAGCCCAGAATCAAGGAGCAGAAAACTGACAGCAAGTTTTATGTGCTGTGAGCATGAAGCCAGCATAACAATTGATGAAAAATGTAGCCAGAAGCGCAAGTCCTCTCAACACATTTACGCCCCCTTCTGGCCAAAACAATGGATCACTAAGAATAATAAACGTATTGACATGTCTCTCTATTGTACTTACACCTTGACGAACACACACATGACTGCAGTGCTTCATTCCTCTCAAATAAAGACAGACAGCTGTTACACTAACACACAAAAAGTTCTCATAGGCCTATTATTTCTTACCTTTTTCTATTCTAAAAGCTTTTTTCCACAACAAAGAACGTTTTGTTTGTTGAAAGTTAAAAGTTCTCCTATGGCATCATGAATATATTTTAGTATAGTTTACCTATAAGCTCATCAGGGCTAAATAATAAAAACAAAGCTGACATCACAACAATGGAAAATTAATAGCATCAACGCATGCTGCGGCAAATTCATAACACGTCGTCTCATCACAATAAAAACAACTGATTTGATTTAGAACATTCTATTTATTTGAGGTATAAATATATACATGCTACAAATACAGTGTGTGCAGAACTATTAAAGTGGTGATCCAGCTCCAAATCACATAAATCCTAATAAATACTGTGTCCAATCAGGTTGTAACTTAAGGCGAGTCATGACAGTCCTGACTGTCACTTCTGTTTTAGATGTCCTTACCAGGATGACCGTTACCTGACAGCACTGGTTCCTGAAGTTGGCTCATCTGGTCTTCAGTTCCCAACCCACTACAAGCGCTTTGTTGTGAAGATGTTCACGTTTGTGGATCCATCTTCACTGGCCCCTCTGCAGGAGACTGTATGATTTCCTTACAGCCTTCCATATCCTCTAAATTGCCTTTTTGTATTTGTTGCTAAAGCTGATCTCTTTGTTTGTCAGATCTATATTCACTGTAGTACCGCGGTGTGCCACCCTGCTTCTGGTTCCTGTGAGCAGAGCTGTGCCAGGAAAAGTAGGTCTTTAACTTTGGTTTGTATACAACATCAAAAGACATCCGTTTCATCTGCCTCTATTGTGTTCCAGGGAGAGCTGTTGCTGGAAAAAGGAGTAAAGGAACCGTGGTTTCCAGTGGAGGTGTTTTCTTTAGGATGTAAATTCCATTGCTGGTTTTAATAAAGTTATTAGACTACACTTGTTGTCAGCATTTGTTTACACAGTGGCATTTTCAGGAGTTTTTCCCCCAAGGACAATTGCAGTGTTTTGAGAGAAAGAGCCGGTTTTAAAGGAAACCACAGAAGGTTGACCGTTCAGAGATGTGGTTTTAAACCGCTTGCTATCTGATGATTTCTAGCTGTACATACCAAAGATGCATTGTGACTCAAGCTTGTGCAACATTCATTAACTGTCTTGATTCCCAGTGACACTTAAAACTCTGATAGCTTTGAAATGCCATACATTTTATTTTCTACCTTGGAACTGAAAATGAAGACTTGATAAGTGGAGTTTTTAGGGTATTTGGGATGTCTAAACATGGAGTTATTGAACTTGTTCAAACATTTTTGAGCTGCGTTTGTTGGTAAACGTTGATCCCTAACATCAAGGTGAAGAAATGCTTCAGAAATAATGTTTTGACTAATTTCACTGCATTGGTATTAAACAACTTTACATTCACATACAATGTGACCAAATGCCAACCTGGCATCAGCTCCACCAATTAAATTATTTCAGAATTCATTTTGTCCTTCTCTTTGGGATTAAAAACTATCATTTGACAGTTTGTACCACTTCAATGTAAAACCGATACTCAAATATTTACTTTATTGTTTTTTCGTAAACTTTATCAAATTGTTTATACTGTACTTGAGTATAGCTGTTAAACATATTTTGTAATTTTAATGTCTAGCTGTTGTGTGAAGTGATTAAATCAGTTTTTTGGCTTTCCCCAACAAGTTGGTAATACACTTTACATTTATGCATTTGGAAGTCGCTTTTATCTAAAGCGACTCGCATTGCATTATACTATACAGCCCACGGGAAAGCGAGCCACATACAGCCCGCAAGAGTCGCAGCCGACATTCATGCACAATTTAACGTGTTAAATATTATAAATCTAATGTACCATTAACATTGACCTTGCTTTGTTCTAAAATTGACCGTTTTATATTGTGCCTTGTTTTCAATTCATAGAATGCATCGGGAAGCATTAATATTGAGCTTCCAGCAGTTTTCTCTTCCGCCAACATCTTACTGTTCTGTTCTGACTCAAGTTTCTTCTCTACTCTTTTCTTCTCTACTCTAAAAAAAAAAAAAAAAAAAAAAAAAATTATGAATGAATGTTTCTGTATACTGTCTTAGGCTATATGAGACCAGTCTTCTTTTTGAGTGCACTTATGCTCTTGTTGTACTTATGCTGTCCTAATTGGTTCCATTACCTACCCCACTTGTAAGTCGCTTTGGATAAAAGCGTCTGCTAAATGACTAAATGTAAATGTTTTTACGTTTTTGATTTATATGTATATTTGCCCTTAGATTGGACATCCGGTTCCTGATTGCATCGCTGCCAGCGGCTAGTTTGTATCCTCTGACACTTGCTTCACCTCACATTTGTTCCTGGTCTTAATATTAGTGTATTTTACTATCGTTACCTATCACTGTCGTTGCCGAATTATTTATAACTTTATTTTCTAAACCTTTATTAATTGAAGCGTAACGCCGCTAGCATATTAGCATATTAGCGTGTTAGCTTGCCTTCCGTTTACACTGTGGAATATCATCCCCCCTATTTGTCTTGTGTGCTAACTGTTTCTCTTTTTAAGTGTATATACTAAGACTAATCAAGCAACCTTGGTAAGTTAGGATTGCACTTCATACCCAGTGAGTCATGGCTTCTATTCCTATTGTTGTTATTTGCACCTCATGTCATATGTTTAGCTTAGCCTTCTCTGTCAGCGGCGAGGGTTTTACATGTGATAAATGCAGGGAAGTAGTTAGGCTGACGGAGAAGATCTTAGAATTAGAGTCTCGCATCCAGTCTTTATTTGAGGATAGTAAGAGTGTTAGGACCGTAGAAAACATTTTGGATGCGAGCAATGTTGCGCGCACACAGATCGGTTCCGGTTGAAAATCCCCTGCAGCTGGGAAACTTTGTGACGGTGAGACGGCATAGTCGCAGGACAAAACATCACTCAACCGTTCCGATTAAAGTCTCGAACAGGTTTGCCCCGCTCAGTGACGCACCGACTGAGAAACCTGCTGAAAGTGCCCTAGTGATCGGTGATTCTATTGTCCGGAACGTTAACATAGAGGCACCAGCCACCATAGTCACATGTTTACCGGGAGCCAGAGTGCCTGACATCAAGTCAAATTTAAATGTGCTGGTTAAGGCTAATCGTAAATTCAGTAAGATTGTTATTCACGTCGGCACAAATGATGTCAGACTCCGTCAATCGGAGATCACTAAAGATAATATTAAAGAGGTGTGTGAGCTCGCAAAAACGATGTCAGACACTGTAATATTCTCTGGCCCCCTCACTGCTTACCGTGGTGATGAGATTTATAGCAGATTATCATCACTAAATGGCTGGTTGTCTGAGTGGTGCCTGCAGAATAATATAGATTTTATAAATAACTGGAAGAGTTTTGAGGGCAGACCTGACCTGTTGAAACGAGATGGTCTCCATCCCTCCTGGGATGGGGTTTCCCTCCTCTCTAGAAATTTGGCACACAGTCTTAATAATGCTAAAGTCTGACTACCTAGGGCCCAGGTCAGGAAGGAGACAGAACGGCTTAACCAACTGTCTGCTTGCCGTCTCGCGTTACAGAATACACAAAATATGCAACATGTAATAATCCCTTCTTACAAACAACATAAAATAGAGACTGTGTCTGTCCCCCGGATTAGCAAACATAAGATATTGCGTAAACCCCTTGAAAGTAATTTAATAAACGTTAAACAAATCAAACATGAACAAAATACAGATAATCAACTGTTACGACTCGGATTGCTTAATATTAGATCTCTCTCAAATAAAGCACTTTCTGTTAATGATATGATAACCGATCATAAAATAGACATGCTTTGTTTGACAGAAACATGGCTAAAGCCAGATGATTTTATTACTCTAAATGAATCCGTTCCTCAAGATTATTACTATAAACACGAGCCTCGTCTAAAAGGTAGAGGGGGAGGTGTCGCTGCACTTTACAATAATTATTTCATCATCTCTCAGAAGTCTAATTTTAAATACAATTCTTTTGAAGTCATGGTACTTCACGTATCGACACCTAATACTAAGGACAAAACATTTTAAAAATTTATTCTAGCTATTGTATATAGGCCTCCAGGGCACCACACAGATTTTATTAAAGATTTTGGTGGATTCTTATCAGAACTAGTACTGGCCGCAGATAGAGTCCTTGTCGTCGGTGACTTTAGTATCCATGTAGACAATGATACAGATGCCTTGGGAATGGCTTTCAAAGACACTCTTAACTCCATGTGCGTTAGTCAACATGTGTCAGGACCCACTCACCTTGGTAATCATACTTTAGATTTAATACTTTTTTATGGTATAAATGTGGACGATGTTAAAATCGTTCAGCAGAGTGAAGACATTTCGGATCATTGTCTGATATTATGTTTGCTTCAATGGCCTACGGCTGCAAATCAAACTCCTTGTTACAAATATGGTAACACCAAAGATGCGTTTCTCGATAATCTGCCTGAATTGTCTAAAATATCTAGCATGAGTAAAAACGTTGACGATTTTGACACTACTATTGAAAATTTTAACTCTACCTTCTCGGAAATATTAGACACAGTTGCTCCTCTGCGTTTAAAGAAAATTAAAAATAGCAGCCCAACACCGTGGTATAATGAACACACTCAGACTCTAAAGAAAGCGTCCCGGAAAATTGAGCGCAACTTTAAGAAAACTAATTTAGAGGTCTTTCGTATAGCATGGAAGGATAGTACTCGAAAATACAGGAATGCCATAAAAACATCTAGATCCGCCTACTTTTCATCACTAATAGAGGAAAACAATCACAACCCTAGGTTTTTATTTAACACCGTGGCTAAATTAACAAAAAATAAGTCGTCAGCGACATCAGATTCTGATTATCAGCATAACAGTGATGAATTTATGAACTACTTCACTAGTAAAATCCAAGATATAAGAGAAAAAATTATAACAATGCAACCTGTAGTGAAACCCACTGAACAAACTAACTTCAGCACCCCAAAGGAGAAATTGCAATTATTTTCTACAGTAGATCACGATGAACTGTCTAAAATCATTAGATCATCTAAATCAACAACATGCAAGCTAGACCCCATACCTACAAAACTACTGAAAGAAATGCTCCCAGAAATTATAGATCCTCTTCTTAGTAGTATTAACTCATCTCTGACATTAGGACATGTGCCTAAAGCATTTAAGGTGGCTGTTATAAGGCCTCTTTTTAAAAAAAAAACTCGACCCTAAAGAACTAGGGAATTACAGGCCTATATCGAATTGACCTTTTATATCTAAAGTTCTGGAAAAAGTAGTTTCAACTCAATTATGCTCCTTCCTCCAAAGGAATGACATTAATGATGAATTCCAGTCTGGATTTCGAGCATGTCACAGTACAGAGACTGCTTTGATCAGAGTTACAAATGATCTGCTTTTAGCGTCTGACCGTGGCTGTATTTCGTTATTGGTGCTGCTAGACCTCAGTGCTGCATTTGACACCATTGACCACAGCAAACTTCTACATAGACTCGAAAATTACGTCGGCATTAACGGAATAGAATTGAAATGGTTTAAGTCTTATTTATCTGACCGTTTTCAATTTGTAGCAATAAACAATGAGGTGTCCCGCAAATCACAAGTCCAGTACGGTGTACCACAGGGCTCAGTTTTGGGGCCTCTGCTCTTCGCATTATACATGCTACCTCTAGGAGATATAATAAAGCGACACGGAATTAGCTTTCACTGTTATGCTGATGATACTCAACTTTATATTTCCTCGAAGCCTCATGAAACCCAGCAGTTTCATCGAATAAATGATTGCATAGTTGACTTAAAAATGTGGATGAGTAACAATTTTTTACTACTAAACTCGGACAAAACAGAAGTGTTACTTACTGGACCGAAAACCGCTATACGTAACAACCAAGAATACTGCTTAACGATTGACGGATGCTCCATAAAATCCTCGTCATCAGCTAAGAATCTTGCTGTTGTATTCAATAGTACTCTGTCATTTGAAAGCCATGTCGCCAACACCTGTAAAATTGCATTTTTCCATCTTAAGAATATATCTAAACTACGTCATATGCTGTCACTGTCAGATGCAGAGAAATTAATTCATGCATTCATGACATCAAGACTAGATTACTGTAATGCACTTCTAGGTGGATGCCCTGCAGGCCTATTACAAAAACTGCAACTGGTTCAAAACGCGGCAGCTCAACTTCTTACACGTACAAAAAAGTATGAGCATATAACCCCATTCTGTCAACCTTGCACTGGTTACCTATAAAGCATCGCATTAACTTTAAGATCTTGCTTATTACCTATAAAGCCCTACATGGTCTTGCGCCGCAGTATTTGAATGAACTTCTATTGTATTACAGACCTCCACGTACATTACGCTCTCAGGCGTCCTGTCAGTTGGTGATACCTAGAATTTCAAAATCAAGTGCAGGTGGTAGATCCTTTTCTTATCTAGCGCCTAAACTTTGGAATATTCTTCCCTGCATGGTCCGGGAGGCAGACACACTCTGCCAGTTTAAATCTAGACTAAAGACTCATCTTTTTAATCTTGCATACACTACACCTCCATAATATTAATCCTCAGAGGATTTAGGCTGAGCTATTTAGATCAACCGGAACCAGGAACACATCCAACAACAAATGATGTGCTTGTTGCATCAAGGAGTGCAGAACAGTACTCTACTCTCAGCCAGTCTTGTCTCTCTTTGTTCCAAGGTTACCGCAGGATGCAGTTCATGCCCAGACCTGATGGCAGAGCTGAGAATGGGAAGCGGTGACCTGACAAGAGCTAAGAGGATAGAGCTGGATAAAGGACGCGACAACTTTGATTTTCCTACAACATTTCAAATGCTATTAGATTGTTAATGGTAATCTTAAATCTATCATTTTTTATTTTTATTTAGATTTGTTGTGCAAGCACTGTTGAGCTTGTTCAGAGGCAGCAGCTTTTGTCAGAGGGGAACTGGAATCCCCTGGTTGGGCCTGGGTTCTCCTGAGGTTTTTTTTCTCGATGGGAGTTTTGAGTTCCTCACCACCGTTAGGATATCGTTTTGCACTATCTGCCTGGCCGGGGGGGCTGCTTTAGAATTCAGAAATTAGACATAATTAATATTGCATATAAGAATTTATAGTCCGTTTAATATTTGACCTGTGGTTCTTTCTCCTTTATCGCCAATGTGTGCTTTCACTGTGTGTGTGTGCGTCTATGTCAATGTGTGTGTGTGTATGTATGTTTGCATATTGTGTGTGTGGAGCATTTGTATGTCTGTCTTTGTTGTTTTCACCTTTGTCTTGTTTTTACAGGTATATGCCTTTAGTTTTTTTACTTGTATTCAATGTGTCTCATGTACAGCTGCTTTGTAACAATGAAAATTGTAAAAAGCGCTATATAAATAAAGTTGAGTTGAGTTGATACTTTGTATGAAGAGCTAATCTTGCATTGTAAATGAGGCCTAGTCCACACGTACACGTATATACTGAATCCGAAATGGCATACTTCCTTACTATACAGTAGGCAAAAAGCAGTTAGCAAACGACTAGTATGGCTTATCGTCTGCATTCCCAAAACAGTATGCGAGAAATACCCGATGGTGGACTGTTCTCGCCGCCTTTGTCCGAATACATCTACTTACATACTATGTAATAGAAGAAAACAGTAATTGGACAGAGTAGTATGTCAGAGTCGTCAGTATTCATAAAAGAGAAGGCGGGAAATTCCCGGATGGCTTACTGGTGAAGCCCAGATTCCGATGCATTCAGCGACAGATACTTAAAATACTTCTATATGACTATATACCATGAGCCCACAGGAAAGAATACCAGGCAGTTCCGCAAAACAGTCTCAGCCGACTTTCATGTACAATTCAACACGTTGTTAATTATTGTAAAGCTCATGTAACATAAACATTGACATAAACATTTGTTCTTAAATTGACCCTGTTTCATAATGGACCTTGATTTCAATTCATAGCATTACAAAGCATTAATATTGAGCTTTTCAGCACGTTTGGGTTTTATATGTACATTTGCCCTTGAAATTATTATTGCTAGAATGTTTTTTTAACTCACAGATAAACAATATACATTATAATTATTCACAAGATCATTTTAATCAGGTGGTTTTAACAGACACACTTTGGCGCAATTCACCTTTCTTATCACCTTTCATAAACTTATAATTACAAAAAACAAATAAGCCCTAAACCAATCGCTTACTAAAATTAAATAACTTTTATACCCGCTACCGCCCTCTCCAAATTAAAGTTTTTGTGCTCCTTTAATTGACATTTCGACAAGAAATCATTCTCGAATGCTACTATGGTTCCATGTGACAGTTTCTTCACAGTCTGTTTTATGTAAGGCTTTCATTTAAATGTGTCCTTGTTTTGTTTTGAATGTATGGTCAATGAATAACGGAATTAATAAAAGTGACCCAATTTTCTCCCAATCGTCACGCCCCACCTGTCCATTCTATATTCCCCACCAGTGACCCGCACTTTGAGAAACTTGCAAGCAATGTTGAGAACTTTTCATTTGTGAAATTACGCTTTACTTTCACTCGCTTGGTAGAGTTTGGTCAAACACGATCGTGAAAAATCTTGAAATTGAACAGAATTCACCCTGTTTGTAGCTTCCAGCAGGTCTGGAGAACAATCATTGTTAATTGATCTAGGAGGAACAACAAATTCTGACTGACGGTTTACGGAGTGTATAAGACTAAACACACGACTCTTAGAGTGTCTACTTGTGGCAGGATGGCGGGAACTACAGGGATGGTTCGTCTTGTGGCTATTGGTGCATGGTTTTGTGCTTTCTGTCATGCCGTGCCACAGTTTAGTAATTTCCCCCAGGAGCCTCAATCTCCAGTCTTCCATAAAACTGAACAACAGTTTTCTCAGACGTTTCCACTTCAGAAGCCAGTGGTGCAGTCAGAACCTCTTGACAAGTGTGCTGTAGCTGATTATGAGCAGATCCAGTGTGGACAACCCGGTATCAGTGATGCAGAGTGTGAATCTATAAACTGCTGCTTTAATGGACAGCAGTGTTATTATGGGATGTCAGGTAGGGGTGTTATACCAGTGAAATGTTTCTTGCCAAGCTGATTACCTGATAACTTCCTCTCTCTCTCGCTACAGTGACTGTCCAGTGTATAAGAGATGGTCAGTTTGTGCTGGTGGTGGCAAGAGACGTTACCCTGCCTCGGTTGAGTCTGGACACTGTCCGTCTCCTGGGTGGAAATGAAGCGTCTTGTGGTCCTGTTGGTTCCACGCCTTCCTTTGCCATATACCAGTTTCCAGTCACCGCCTGTGGCACCAGCATGACGGTGAGTTTGCTGTTGGTGATTTAGATGTCTGGAACAGATTTGATGTTGATCGTGCTTTCGCTTGCAGGAGGAAAATGGCTACGTGGTGTATGAGAACAGAATGACTTCATCCTACGAAGTGGGGATTGGACCTCTTGGCTCAATCACAAGGGACAGTCAATTTGAGTAGGTCATCTGTGTTTTCTCTCAGTACTGTGAATTCTTGAACGGATGTAAGAAGCTCACTGTTTGTTGTCTAGACTTCTCTTCCAGTGTAGATATTCTGGCACTGCTGTGGAAGCTCTAGTTGTTGAGGTCAACACCGTTCCACCTCCTCCACCTGTAGCTGCTCCTGGACCCCTCAGGGTGGAGCTTAGACTGGCAAATGGCCAATGTGTCACTAAAGGATGTGCAGAAGGTAATGATGTGCTCGTTTTCAAAAAATGCTTCTCAAGAGGATTGCTACTTTTGTTGCACTGGTCTCAGACTCTAGCTGGGACGGTAAAAATAAGTGTTCATCCTCAGGAGATGAGGCGTACGCGTCCTACTACGGTGAGGATGAGTATCCAGTCACAAAGGTACTGCGAGACCCAGTGTATGTTGAGGTGCGCATTTTGGAGAGGAGTGACCCGAATCTTGTCCTGATGTTGGGACGCTGTTGGGCGACATCAGCCCCTAGTCCTCTCAGTCTACCCCAGTGGGATCTTCTAGTTGATGGGTGAATAGGAACCCACGCATTTGTCCAGATAGTCTGCTGTGAACGAGTCCTGACTGTCACTTCTGTTTTAGATGTCCTTACCAGGATGACCGTTACCTGACAGCACTGGTTCCTGAAGTTGGCTTGTCTGGTCTTCAGTTCCCAACCCACTACAAGCGCTTTGTTGTGAAGATGTTCACGTTCGTGGATCCATCTTCACTGGCCCCTCTGCAGGAGACTGTATGATTTCCTTACAGCCCTTTTTGTATCCTCTAAATTGCCTTTTTGTATTTGTTGCTAAAGCTGATCTCTTTGTTTGTCAGATCTATATTCACTGTAGTACCGCGGTGTGCCACCCTGCTTCTGGTTCCTGTGAGCAGAGCTGTGCCAGGAAAAGTAGGTCTTTAACTTTGGTTTGTATACAACATCAAAAGACATCCGTTTCATCTGCCTCTATTGTGTTCCAGGGAGAGCTGTTGCTGGAAAAAGGAGTAAAGGAACCGTGGTTTCCAGTGGAGGTGTTTTCTTTAGGATTTAAATTCCATTGCTGGTTTTAATAAAGTTATTAGACTACATTTGTCAGCATTTGTTTACACAGTGGCATTTTCAGGAGTTTTTCCCCCAAGGACAATTGCAGTGTTTTGAGAGAAAGAGCCGGTTTTAAAGGAAACCACAGAAGGTTGACCGTTCAGAGATGTGGTTTTAAACCGCTTGCTATCTGATGATTTCTAGCTGTACATACCAAAGATGCATTGTGACTCAAGCTTGTGCAACATTCATTAACTGTCTTGATTCCCAGTGACACTTAAAACTCTGATAGCTTTGAAATGCCATACATTTTATTTTCTACCTTGGAACTGAAAATGAAGACTTGATAAGTGGAGTTTTTAGGGTATTTGGGATGTCTAAACATGGAGTTATTGAACTTGTTCAAACATTTTTGAGCTGCGTTTGTTGGTAAACGTTGATCCCTAACATCAAGGTGAAGAAATGCTTCAGAAATAATGTTTTGACTAATTTCACTGCATTGGTATTAAACAACTTTACATTCACATACAATGTGACCAAATGCCAACCTGGCATCAGCTTCATGAAGAGTGAATTCATGAATGAATTCAATTTGTCCTTCTCTTTGGGAGTAAAATCTATCATTTGACAGTTTGTACCACTTCAATGTAAAACCGATACTCAAATATTTACTTTATTGTTTTTTCGTAAACTTTATCAAATTGTTTATACTGTACTTGAGCATAGCTGTTAAACATATTTTGTAAGTTTAATGTCTAGCTGTTGTGTGAAGTGATTAAATCAGTTTTTTGCCTTTCCCCAACAAGTTGTTAATACACTTTACATTTATGCATTTGGCAGTCGCTTTTATCTAAAGCGACTCATTGCATTATACTATACAGCCCACGGGAAAGAGAGCCACATACAGCCCGCAAGAGTCGCAGCTGACATTCATGCACAATTTAACATGTTAAATATAAAACTAATGTACCATTAACATTGACCTTGCTTTGTTCTAAAATTGACCGTTTTATATTGTGCCTTGTTTTCAATTCATAGAATGCATCGGGAAGCATTAATATTGAGCTTCCAGCAGTTTTATCTCTTCCGCCAACATCTTACTGTTCTGTTCTGACTCAAGTTCCTTCTCTACTCGTTTCTTCTCTACTCCAAAAAACAATCAAACAAAAAAAAAATGAATGAATGTTTCTGTATACCGTGTTAGGCTATATGAGACCAGTCTTCTTTTTGATTGCACTTATGCTCTTGTACTTATGCTGTACTAATTGCTTCCATTACCTACCCCACTTGTAAGTCGCTTTGGATAAAAGCGTCTGCTAAATGACAATGTAAATGTATTTACGTTTTTGATTTATATGTATATTTGCCCTTAAATGTTTTGCATTATGATAACCGTCAAACATTTAAATTTGTTATGAAAGGAAAACAAAGTATTTATTTTACTAAGCATTTTATAATGATATTTAACAAAATAAGGAATGGATTCTGATAAATCATACACTATAGAAACATTTAGCAATTCATTGTGATTCCATTCAGATTTCTGGGACTCTTCACTTAGTCAAATGTAGGAAGACTGGCGTTTTTTGATACTGTATATGGGCATATGATGTTTAGGAAAAAAAACTGGCTACGGCTTATACAGTAACTGTTGAAAAATAAACTAAAAATATCCTAAATGGACAAGCTAAAAGCTGTTAATACGGGTAAGTAACAGCATTACGTTTTTACGGTTGATAGAAATGCAAGACCAGTTGCGAAAACCAACTAAAAACAAAGTTGACAAGCGAAAATCTAATAGCATGTGCATACTAAATGCAACATTGGGTAGAGTGGCAAGAATTAATCTTCATGCTTCGGCTATGTCCCTCAAGAAAAACTCTAGCTTCTATTAAAACACCACATTTGCATTGCAGTAACTGCTAGAGAAGCAATGTCATTAACATGGAGTTTTTACAAACTACATGAGTCTTTGCCACAATGAGTGTTTTAACTTGATCAAGTCAACATCACTGATTCTTGAAAAGCAGTTAAATCAAATCTAATTAAGGGAAGAATTTGCAGTTTGTGTGAAGTTAAGCTCACAAACAAAGTTCCACACCATTGTTTACCCATTTTACTTCAGGGTATAGGGATGTTATTTTTGGGTAGGTACAGGCATTTTGTACCTACCATGCATTCCCTAGCAAAAATCAGTAAAAGTGCTGTAAAAAGTACTCTTTACAAGACAAACCAGAACCATAAAATGGCAAACATGTAAATGAGATATGCAAGACTTCCTGAAGGACGACCACTTCTAGACCATGTATAAATCAGTTAAAAGGTTTTATTCATCACGTGACCTCATGGCCATTTCAAATTACGGTTTACCCGAGCCAAAATCCTTCACATTGAGGGGCCCAACAGATGCTTGCTCCCACCGTAGATCTAAGGAGAACAGACAAGTGAGAAACCTCCAAGACCATAATCACAGTCACTTGTAGTAAATCCGTGTGTTAACCCATACCTCCAAGAACCTGATCGCTTGCACTACTGCGGCTACAGGCGGAGTCACAGCAGCCACACACCTGATCAGATTCATCCACAGACACCCACCTGCCAAACAAAGACACATCCTCAATGATAAACGCCAACCTACTGAGACAGTAAAGGCTATTTGGTGGCAACGTACCCATTAGGGAAGAACGAGCAAGCCTTCTGCTCAGAATTTGTTGCAGTGGCCACAGGAACCGCCTTCAAAATGCATGTGATGTAGACCTGCAAAGACAACAGGGTTCGGGTATCCAAACAATGCACTAGAGTGTACTCAAAACCAAGGCAAATACATACCAGGCCACTGTTCGCTTGCTGGAACCTGAAAGCCTCCAGCTGAAATTGCAGCTTATCAATTCGAGTTCGAGGCAGGTAGCGAGAGCTCGAGCCTGTGAACTTGGCATCAACCAGGCACCTGGTGAAGAAACAAGTTAAACACCGTGGAATACTTCTAGGATAGGCTGGGTAAATGTCTTACCCATTATTCTCAATGAAGGAGTATCTAGGAGCGGAGTTGACGTCAGGGGACACAGTGGCTACGCAACGGTCCACAAACACACGGAGAGGTACATGGTTGTACGTCTTCACAGAGGCCTCAATATTCACAATGTCACCGAGGAAATACTGATTTGAAGGTCTCTCAAACTGCCACTCATCTGTTTCAAGGAAGAAGAAAAAAATTGATAAGGTCTACAAAATTAAGTTGAAACTACATTAAAAGCTACACCATACATGCATACCAGTCATAAGCTTGAGGGAGAAGACCAACCGCTCTTCTGCAACCTTAGTAGCTGCATATGGTAACCAAGTGGGCACCAGGACATTGCTGCTCACATTATGCATTCTGTAGATTATAGAAAAAGGTTGGTCACCGCAATATCTTTTACTACACGCATGAGAACGCATCCATCTTGAACCCAGAACCGTACCTTGGATAGTGACACTCAATACTGACCACAGCACCACTACTCCGGACAATAGGAACACCATTTGAAAACTCTTGGGGAGTATAGACAAGGGAAAAGGAATAAACAAGCTCATCTTCGGTCACCTAAAGAAACAAGAAGAATTATTCAAAACTTACGCAAGAATTATTCAAAACTAAATCACTTTTGGAAAGTGATCAGTCTTCTCACCGTTAACATGCTGCCACATCCATGCAGTTCTGATTCAAAGAGGAGCACTCTAGCATTATTGTCCTGGCCTGTTGGTCCACAGCCTCCCAGTGCAAAACCAGAAGCCATTAGTAGTTGTCCAGTCCCAAAGAAGTCCTCCATAACTTCCACATACACAGAATTCTCACCGCACTGAGCCCCTACACTATTGGGAGACAAAGGGTTCCGCTGCTCAAAAGGAACCTCTGGCTCTACAGGTCCTTCTGGTAGGCTTGGAAAGGTCCACGTCAGTTTTCCCATGGGACCCTGCAAAAGCTGTTTAGACTGAACGCCAAGAGGATCTTGACCAGGCTTTCCACCAACCACACCAGGAGTCTGCATTGAAAACTGAGAAGGAAAGCTCTGTGGCACAAGCACGGGTTTGTTGGTTTGGGAAGAAGGAGGCATTCTGGTTTCACTCTGTGGAGGAACTTGCATTTGAGACCAAGGCCTAAATGTACTAGGTTTCTGTGTTTGAGCTGATCTTCCTTGCCATTGTGCATCAGACAAGCCAAATGCAAGCACCAGCACACAACTAAATCCAGCTTGCCAAAGCCCCATCATTGCTGTACTTGAGTTTCTGTGAAGCACTAGAAGCCCAGCATAAAAATTTATACATCTTGAAATCCGGATGGCTCCGCCCCTCTAGTGATTGGCGTAATGCTATTCTAGACTTGTTTATTTACCCATCCAGCTTGCAGCAGGTGGATATTGTCGGACATTTAGTACGCAGATGGAAATCGGGATGTTGATACTTTGTATGAAGAGCTAATCTTGCATTGTAAATGAGGCCTAGTCCACACGTAGACGTATATACTGAATCCGAAATGGCATACTTCCTTACTATACAGTAGGCAAAAAGCAGTTAGCAAACGACTTGTATGGCTTATCGTCTGCATTCCCAAAACAGTATGCGAGAAATACCCGATGGTGGACTGTTCTCGCCGCCTTTGTCCGAATACATCTACTTACATACTATGTAATAGAAGAAAACAGTAATTGGACAGAGTAGTATGTCAGAGTCGTCAGTATTCATAAAAGAGAAGGCGGGAAATTCCCGGATGGCTTACTGGTGAAGCCCAGATTCCGATGCATTCAGCGACAGATACTTAAAATACTTCTATATGACTATATCCCATGAGCCCACAGGAAAGAATACCAGGCAGTTCCGCAAAACAGTCTCAGCCGACTTTCATGTACAATTCAACACGTTGTTAATTATTGTAAAGCTCATGTAACATAAACATTGACATAAAGATTTGTTCTTAAATTGACCCTGTTTCATAATGGACCTTGATTTCAATTCATAGCATTACAAAGCATTAATATTGAGCTTTTCAGCACGTTTGGGTTTTATATGTACATTTGCCCTTGAAATTATTATTGCTAGAATGTTTTTTTAACTCACAGATAAACAATATACATTATAATTATTCACAAGATCATTTTAATCAGGTGGTTTTAACAGACACACTTTGGCGCAATTCACCTTTCTTATCACCTTTCATAAACTTATAATTACAAAAAACAAATAAGCCCTAAACCAATCGCTTACTAAAATTAAATAACTTTTATACCCGCTACCGCCCTCTCCAAATTAAAGTTTTTGTGCTCCTTTAATTGACATTTCGACAAGAAATCATTCTCGAATGCTACTATGGTTCCATGTGACAGTTTCTTCACAGTCTGTTTTATGTAAGGCTTTCATTTAAATGTGTCCTTGTTTTGTTTTGAATGTATGGTCAATGAATAACGGAATTAATAAAAGTGACCCAATTTTCTCCCAATCGTCACGCCCCACCTGTCCATTCTATATTCCCCACCAGTGACCCGCACTTTGAGAAACTTGCAAGCAATGTTGAGAACTTTTCATTTGTGAAATTACGCTTTACTTTCACTCGCTTGGTAGAGTTTGGTCAAACACGATCGTGAAAAATCTTGAAATTGAACAGAATTCACCCTGTTTCTAGCTTCCAGCAGGTCTGGAGAACAATCATTGTTAATTGATCTAGGAGGAACAACAAATTCTGACTGACGGTTTACGGAGTGTATAAGACTAAACACACGACTCTTAGAGTGTCTACTTGTGGCAGGATGGCGGGAACTACAGGGATGGTTCGTCTTGTGGCTATTGGTGCATGGTTTTGTGCTTTCTGTCATGCCGTGCCACAGTTTAGTAATTTCCCCCAGGAGCCTCAATCTCCAGTCTTCCATAAAACTGAACAACAGTTTTCTCAGACGTTTCCACTTCAGAAGCCAGTGGTGCAGTCAGAACCTCTTGACAAGTGTGCTGTAGCTGATTATGAGCAGATCCAGTGTGGACAACCCGGTATCAGTGATGCAGAGTGTGAATCTATAAACTGCTGCTTTAATGGACAGCAGTGTTATTATGGGATGTCAGGTAGGGGTGTTATACCAGTGAAATGTTTCTTGCCAAGCTGATTACCTGATAACTTCCTCTCTCTCTCGCTACAGTGACTGTCCAGTGTATAAGAGATGGTCAGTTTGTGCTGGTGGTGGCAAGAGACGTTACCCTGCCTCGGTTGAGTCTGGACACTGTCCGTCTCCTGGGTGGAAATGAAGCGTCTTGTGGTCCTGTTGGTTCCACGCCTTCCTTTGCCATATACCAGTTTCCAGTCACCGCCTGTGGCACCAGCATGACGGTGAGTTTGCTGTTGGTGATTTGGATGTCTGGAACAGATTTGATGTCGATCGTGCTTTCGCTTGCAGGAGGAAAATGGCTACGTGGTGTATGAGAACAGAATGACTTCATCCTACGAAGTGGGGATTGGACCTCTTGGCTCAATCACAAGGGACAGTCAATTTGAGTAGGTCATCTGTGTTTTCTCTCAGTACTGTGAATTCTTGAACGGATGTAAGAAGCTCACTGTTTGTTGTCTAGACTTCTCTTCCAGTGTAGATATTCTGGCACTGCTGTGGAAGCTCTAGTTGTTGAGGTCAACACCGTTCCACCTCCTCCACCTGTAGCTGCTCCTGGACCCCTCAGGGTGGAGCTTAGACTGGCAAATGGCCAATGTGTCACTAAAGGATGTGCAGAAGGTAATGATGTGCTCGTTTTCAAAAAATGCTTCTCAAGAGGAGTGCTACTTTTGTTGCACTGGTCTCAGACTCTAGCTGGGACGGTAAAAATAAGTGTTCATCCTCAGGAGATGAGGCGTACGCGTCCTACTACGGTGAGGATGAGTATCCAGTCACAAAGGTACTGCGAGACCCAGTGTATGTTGAGGTGCGCATTTTGGAGAGGACTGACCCGAATCTTGTCCTGATGTTGGGACGCTGTTGGGCGACATCAGCCCCTAGTCCTCTCAGTCTACCCCAGTGGGATCTTCTAGTTGATGGGTGAATAGGAACCCAAGCATTTGTCCAGATAGTCTGCTGTGAACGAGTCCTGACTGTCACTTCTGTTTTAGATGTCCTTACCAGGATGACCGTTACCTGACAGCACTGGTTCCTGAAGTTGGCTTGTCTGGTCTTCAGTTCCCAACCCACTACAAGCGCTTTGTTGTGAAGATGTTCACGTTCGTAGATCCATCTTCACTGGCCCCTCTGCAGGAGACTGTATGATTTCCTTACAGCCCTTTTTGTATCCTCTAAATTGCCTTTTTGTATTTGTTGCTAAAGCTGATCTCTTTGTTTGTCAGATCTATATTCACTGTAGTACCGCGGTGTGCCACCCTGCTTCTGGTTCCTGTGAGCAGAGCTGTGCCAGGAAAAGTAGGTCTTTAACTTTGGTTTGTATACAACATCAAAAGACATCCGTTTCATCTGCCTCTATTGTGTTCCAGGGAGAGCTGTTGCTGGAAAAAGGAGTAAAGGAACCGTGGTTTCCAGTGGAGGTGTTTTCTTTAGGATTTAAATTCCATTGCTGGTTTTAATAAAGTTATTAGACTACATTTGTTGTCAGCATTTGTTTACACAGTGGCATTTTCAGGAGTTTTTCCCCCAAGGACAATTGCAGTGTTTTGAGAGAAAGAGCCGGTTTTAAAGGAAACCACAGAAGGTTGACCGTTCAGAGATGTGGTTTTTAAACCGCTTGCTATCTGATGATTTCTAGCTGTACATACCAAAGATGCATTGTGACTCAAGCTTGTGCAACATTCATTAACTGTCTTGATTCCCAGTGACACTTAAAACTCTGATAGCTTTGAAATGCCATACATTTTATTTTCTACCTTGGAACTGAAAATGAAGACTTGATAAGTGGAGTTTTTAGGGTATTTGGGATGTCTAAACATGGAGTTATTGAACTTGTTCAAACATTTTTGAGCTGCGTTTGTTGGTAAACGTTGATCCCTAACATCAAGGTGAAGAAATGCTTCAGAAATAATGTTTTGACTAATTTCACTGCATTGGTATTAAACAACTTTACATTCACATACAATGTGACCAAATGCCAACCTGGCATCAGCTCCACCAATTAAATTATTTCAGAATTCATTTTGTCCTTCTCTTTGGGAGTAAAAACTATCATTTGACAGTTTGTACCACTTCAATGTAAAACCGATACTCAAATATTTACTTGTTTTTTCGTAAACTTTATCAAATTGTTTATACTGTACTTGAGCATAGCTGTTAAACATATTTTGTAATTTTAATGTCTAGCTGTTGTGTGAAGTGATTAAATCAGTTTTTTGCCTTTCCCCAACAAGTTGTTAATACACTTTACATTTATGCATTTGGCAGTCGCTTTTATCTAAAGCGACTCATTGCATTATACTGTACAGCCCACGGGAAAGAGAGCCACATACAGCCCGCAAGAGTCGCAGCTGACATTCATGCACAATTTAACATGTTAAATATAAAACTAATATACCATTAACATTGACCTTGCTTTGTTCTAAAATTGACCGTTTTATATTGTGCCTTGTTTTCAATTCATAGAATGCATCGGGAAGCATTAATATTGAGCTTCCAGCAGTTTTATCTCTTCCGCCAACATCTTACTGTTCTGTTCTGACTCAAGTTCCTTCTCTA
The DNA here is from genome assembly GCA_008369825.1 of Triplophysa tibetana. Classification (NCBI taxonomy): domain Eukaryota; kingdom Metazoa; phylum Chordata; class Actinopteri; order Cypriniformes; family Nemacheilidae; genus Triplophysa; species Triplophysa tibetana. The sequence continues at coordinate 23,458,212 of CM017917.1, forward strand.
CTCGTTTCTTCTCTACTCCAAAAAACAATCAAACAAAAAAAAAATGAATGAATGTTTCTGTATACCGTGTTAGGCTATATGAGACCAGTCTTCTTTTTGATTGCACTTATGCTCTTGTACTTATGCTGTACTAATTGCTTCCATTACCTACCCCACTTGTAAGTCGCTTTGGATAAAAGCGTCTGCTAAATGACAATGTAAATGTATTTACGTTTTTGATTTATATGTATATTTGCCCTTAAATGTTTTGCATTATGATAACCGTCAAACATTTAAATTTGTTATGAAAGGAAAACAAAGTATTTATTTTACTAAGCATTTTATAATGATATTTAACAAAATAAGGAATGGATTCTGATAAATCATACACTATAGAAACATTTAGCAATTCATTGTGATTCCATTCAGATTTCTGGGACTCTTCACTTAGTCAAATGTAGGAAGACTGGCGTTTTTTGATACTGTATATGGGCATATGATGTTTAGGAAAAAAAACTGGCTACGGCTTATACAGTAACTGTTGAAAAATAAACTAAAAATATCCTAAATGGACAAGCTAAAAGCTGTTAATATGGGTAAGTAACAGCATTACGTTTTTACGGTTGATAGAAATGCAAGACCAGTTGCGAAAACCAACTAAAAACAAAGTTGACAAGCGAAAATCTAATAGCATGTGCATACTAAATGCAACATTGGGTAGAGTGGCAAGAATTAATCTTCATGCTTCGGCTATGTCCCTCAAGAAAAACTCTAGCTTCTATTAAAACACCACATTTGCATTGCAGTAACTGCTAGAGAAGCAATGTCATTAACATGGAGTTTTTACAAACTACATGAGTCTTTGCCACAATGAGTGTTTTAACTTGATCAAGTCAACATCACTGATTCTTGAAAAGCAGTTAAATCAAATCTAATTAAGGGAAGAATTTGCAGTTTGTGTGAAGTTAAGCTCACAAACAAAGTTCCACACCATTGTTTACCCATTTTACTTCAGGGTATAGGGATGTTATTTTTGGGTAGGTACAGGCATTTTGTACCTACCATGCATTCCCTAGCAAAAATCAGTAAAAGTGCTGTAAAAAGTACTCTTTACAAGACAAACCAGAACCATAAAATGGCAAACATGTAAATGAGATATGCAAGACTTCCTGAAGGACGACCACTTCTAGACCATGTATAAATCAGTTAAAAGGTTTTATTCATCACGTGACCTCATGGCCATTTCAAATTACGGTTTACCAGAGCCAAAATCCTTCACATTGAGGGGCCCAACAGATGCTTGCTCCCACCGTAGATCTATGGAGAACAGACAAGTGAGAAACCTCCAAGACCATAATCACAGTCACTTGTAGTAAATCCGTGTGTTAACCCATACCTCCAAGAACCTGATCGCTTGCACTACTGCGGCTACAGGCGGAGTCACAGCAGCCACACACCTGATCAGATTCATCCACAGACACCCACCTGCCAAACAAAGACACATCCTCAATGATAAACGCCAACCTACTGAGACAGTAAAGGCTATTTGGTGGCAACGTACCCATTAGGGAAGAACGAGCAAGCCTTCTGCTCAGAATTTGTTGCAGTGGCCACAGGAACCGCCTTCAAAATGCATGTGATGTAGACCTGCAAAGACAACAGGGTTCGGGTATCCAAACAATGCACTAGAGTGTACTCAAAACCAAGGCAAATACATACCAGGCCACTGTTCGCTTGCTGGAACCTGAAAGCCTCCAGCTGAAATTGCAGCTTATCAATTCGAGTTCGAGGCAGGTAGCGAGAGCTCGAGCCTGTGAACTTGGCATCAACCAGGCACCTGGTGAAGAAACAAGTTAAACACCGTGGAATACTTCTAGGATAGGCTGGGTAAATGTCTTACCCATTATTCTCAATGAAGGAGTATCTAGGAGCGGAGTTGACGTCAGGGGACACAGTGGCTACGCAACGGTCCACAAACACACGGAGAGGTACATGGTTGTACGTCTTCACAGAGGCCTCAATATTCACAATGTCACCGAGGAAATACTGATTTGAAGGTCTCTCAAACTGCCACTCATCTGTTTCAAGGAAGAAGAAAAAAAATTGATAAGGTCTACAAAATTAAGTTGAAACTACATTAAAAGCTACACCATACATGCATACCAGTCATAAGCTTGAGGGAGAAGACCAACCGCTCTTCTGCAACCTTAGTAGCTGCATATGGTAACCAAGTGGGCACCAGGACATTGCTGCTCACATTATGCATTCTGTAGATTATAGAAAAAGGTTGGTCACCGCAATATCTTTTACTACACGCATGAGAACGCATCCATCTTGAACCCAGAACCGTACCTTGGATAGTGACACTCAATACTGACCACAGCACCACTACTCCGGACAATAGGAACACCATTTGAAAACTCTTGGGGAGTATAGACAAGGGAGAAGGAATAAACAAGCTCATCTTCGGTCACCTAAAGAAACAAGAAGAATTATTCAAAACTTACGCAAGAATTATTCAAAACTAAATCACTTTTGGAAAGTGATCAGTCTTCTCACCGTTAACATGCTGCCACATCCATGCAGTTCTGATTCAAAGAGGAGCACTCTAGCATTATTGTCCTGGCCTGTTGGTCCACAGCCTCCCAGTGCAAAACCAGAAGCCATTAGTAGTTGTCCAGTCCCAAAGAAGTCCTCCATAACTTCCACATACACAGAATTCTCACCGCACTGAGCCCCTACACTATTGGGAGACAAAGGGTTCCGCTGCTCAAAAGGAACCTCTGGCTCTACAGGTCCTTCTGGTAGGCTTGGAAAGGTCCACGTCAGTTTTCCCATGGGACCCTGCAAAAGCTGTTTAGACTGAACGCCAAGAGGATCTTGACCAGGCTTTCCACCAACCACACCAGGAGTCTGCATTGAAAACTGAGAAGGAAAGCTCTGTGGCACAAGCACGGGTTTGTTGGTTTGGGAAGAAGGAGGCATTCTGGTTTCACTCTGTGGAGGAACTTGCATTTGAGACCAAGGCCTAAATGTACTAGGTTTCTGTGTTTGAGCTGATCTTCCTTGCCATTGTGCATCAGACAAGCCATATGCAAGCACCAGCACACAACTAAATCCAGCTTGCCAAAGCCCCATCATTGCTGTACTTGAGTTTCTGTGAAGCACTAGAAGCCCAGCATAAAAATTTATACATCTTGAAATCCGGATGGCTCCGCCCCTCTAGTGATTGGCGTAATGCTATTCTAGACTTGTTTATTTACCCATCCAGCTTGCAGCAGGTGGATATTGTCGGACATTTAGTACGCAGATGGAAATCGGGATGTTGATACTTTGTATGAAGAGCTAATCTTGCATTGTAAATGAGGCCTAGTCCACACGTAGACGTATATACTGAATCCGAAATGGCATACTTCCTTACTATACAGTAGGCAAAAAGCAGTTAGCAAACGACTTGTATGGCTTATCGTCTGCATTCCCAAAACAGTATGCGAGAAATACCCGATGGTGGACTGTTCTCGCCGCCTTTGTCCGAATACATCTACTTACATACTATGTAATAGAAGAAAACAGTAATTGGACAGAGTAGTATGTCAGAGTCGTCAGTATTCATAAAAGAGAAGGCGGGAAATTCCCGGATGGCTTACTGGTGAAGCCCAGATTCCGATGCATTCAGCGACAGATACTTAAAATACTTCTATATGACTATATCCCATGAGCCCACAGGAAAGAATACCAGGCAGTTCCGCAAAACAGTCTCAGCCGACTTTCATGTACAATTCAACACGTTGTTAATTATTGTAAAGCTCATGTAACATAAACATTGACATAAAGATTTGTTCTTAAATTGACCCTGTTTCATAATGGACCTTGATTTCAATTCATAGCATTACAAAGCATTAATATTGAGCTTTTCAGCACGTTTGGGTTTTATATGTACATTTGCCCTTGAAATTATTATTGCTAGAATGTTTTTTTAACTCACAGATAAACAATATACATTATAATTATTCACAAGATCATTTTAATCAGGTGGTTTTAACAGACACACTTTGGCGCAATTCACCTTTCTTATCACCTTTCATAAACTTATAATTACAAAAAACAAATAAGCCCTAAACCAATCGCTTACTAAAATTAAATAACTTTTATACCCGCTACCGCCCTCTCCAAATTAAAGTTTTTGTGCTCCTTTAATTGACATTTCGACAAGAAATCATTCTCGAATGCTACTATGGTTCCATGTGACAGTTTCTTCACAGTCTGTTTTATGTAAGGCTTTCATTTAAATGTGTCCTTGTTTTGTTTTGAATGTATGGTCAATGAATAACGGAATTAATAAAAGTGACCCAATTTTCTCCCAATCGTCACGCCCCACCTGTCCATTCTATATTCCCCACCAGTGACCCGCACTTTGAGAAACTTGCAAGCAATGTTGAGAACTTTTCATTTGTGAAATTACGCTTTACTTTCACTCGCTTGGTAGAGTTTGGTCAAACACGATCGTGAAAAATCTTGAAATTGAACAGAATTCACCCTGTTTCTAGCTTCCAGCAGGTCTGGAGAACAATCATTGTTAATTGATCTAGGAGGAACAACAAATTCTGACTGACGGTTTACGGAGTGTATAAGACTAAACACACGACTCTTAGAGTGTCTACTTGTGGCAGGATGGCGGGAACTACAGGGATGGTTCGTCTTGTGGCTATTGGTGCATGGTTTTGTGCTTTCTGTCATGCCGTGCCACAGTTTAGTAATTTCCCCCAGGAGCCTCAATCTCCAGTCTTCCATAAAACTGAACAACAGTTTTCTCAGACGTTTCCACTTCAGAAGCCAGTGGTGCAGTCAGAACCTCTTGACAAGTGTGCTGTAGCTGATTATGAGCAGATCCAGTGTGGACAACCCGGTATCAGTGATGCAGAGTGTGAATCTATAAACTGCTGCTTTAATGGACAGCAGTGTTATTATGGGATGTCAGGTAGGGGTGTTATACCAGTGAAATGTTTCTTGCCAAGCTGATTACCTGATAACTTCCTCTCTCTCTCGCTACAGTGACTGTCCAGTGTATAAGAGATGGTCAGTTTGTGCTGGTGGTGGCAAGAGACGTTACCCTGCCTCGGTTGAGTCTGGACACTGTCCGTCTCCTGGGTGGAAATGAAGCGTCTTGTGGTCCTGTTGGTTCCACGCCTTCCTTTGCCATATACCAGTTTCCAGTCACCGCCTGTGGCACCAGCATGACGGTGAGTTTGCTGTTGGTGATTTGGATGTCTGGAACAGATTTGATGTCGATCGTGCTTTCGCTTGCAGGAGGAAAATGGCTACGTGGTGTATGAGAACAGAATGACTTCATCCTACGAAGTGGGGATTGGACCTCTTGGCTCAATCACAAGGGACAGTCAATTTGAGTAGGTCATCTGTGTTTTCTCTCAGTACTGTGAATTCTTGAACGGATGTAAGAAGCTCACTGTTTGTTGTCTAGACTTCTCTTCCAGTGTAGATATTCTGGCACTGCTGTGGAAGCTCTAGTTGTTGAGGTCAACACCGTTCCACCTCCTCCACCTGTAGCTGCTCCTGGACCCCTCAGGGTGGAGCTTAGACTGGCAAATGGCCAATGTGTCACTAAAGGATGTGCAGAAGGTAATGATGTGCTCGTTTTCAAAAAATGCTTCTCAAGAGGAGTGCTACTTTTGTTGCACTGGTCTCAGACTCTAGCTGGGACGGTAAAAATAAGTGTTCATCCTCAGGAGATGAGGCGTACGCGTCCTACTACGGTGAGGATGAGTATCCAGTCACAAAGGTACTGCGAGACCCAGTGTATGTTGAGGTGCGCATTTTGGAGAGGACTGACCCGAATCTTGTCCTGATGTTGGGACGCTGTTGGGCGACATCAGCCCCTAGTCCTCTCAGTCTACCCCAGTGGGATCTTCTAGTTGATGGGTGAATAGGAACCCAAGCATTTGTCCAGATAGTCTGCTGTGAACGAGTCCTGACTGTCACTTCTGTTTTAGATGTCCTTACCAGGATGACCGTTACCTGACAGCACTGGTTCCTGAAGTTGGCTTGTCTGGTCTTCAGTTCCCAACCCACTACAAGCGCTTTGTTGTGAAGATGTTCACGTTCGTGGATCCATCTTCACTGGCCCCTCTGCAGGAGACTGTATGATTTCCTTACAGCCCTTTTTGTATCCTCTAAATTGCCTTTTTGTATTTGTTGCTAAAGCTGATCTCTTTGTTTGTCAGATCTATATTCACTGTAGTACCGCGGTGTGCCACCCTGCTTCTGGTTCCTGTGAGCAGAGCTGTGCCAGGAAAAGTAGGTCTTTAACTTTGGTTTGTATACAACATCAAAAGACATCCGTTTCATCTGCCTCTATTGTGTTCCAGGGAGAGCTGTTGCTGGAAAAAGGAGTAAAGGAACCGTGGTTTCCAGTGGAGGTGTTTTCTTTAGGATTTAAATTCCATTGCTGGTTTTAATAAAGTTATTAGACTACATTTGTTGTCAGCATTTGTTTACACAGTGGCATTTTCAGGAGTTTTTCCCCCAAGGACAATTGCAGTGTTTTGAGAGAAAGAGCCGGTTTTAAAGGAAACCACAGAAGGTTGACCGTTCAGAGATGTGGTTTTAAACCGCTTGCTATCTGATGATTTCTAGCTGTACATACCAAAGATGCATTGTGACTCAAGCTTGTGCAACATTCATTAACTGTCTTGATTCCCAGTGACACTTAAAACTCTGATAGCTTTGAAATGCCATACATTTTATTTTCTACCTTGGAACTGAAAATGAAGACTTGATAAGTGGAGTTTTTAGGGTATTTGGGATGTCTAAACATGGAGTTATTGAACTTGTTCAAACATTTTTGAGCTGCGTTTGTTGGTAAACGTTGATCCCTAACATCAAGGTGAAGAAATGCTTCAGAAATAATGTTTTGACTAATTTCACTGCATTGGTATTAAACAACTTTACATTCACATACAATGTGACCAAATGCCAACCTGGCATCAGCTCCACCAATTAAATTATTTCAGAATTCATTTTGTCCTTCTCTTTGGGAGTAAAAACTATCATTTGACAGTTTGTACCACTTCAATGTAAAACCGATACTCAAATATTTACTTGTTTTTTCGTAAACTTTATCAAATTGTTTATACTGTACTTGAGCATAGCTGTTAAACATATTTTGTAATTTTAATGTCTAGCTGTTGTGTGAAGTGATTAAATCAGTTTTTTGCCTTTCCCCAACAAGTTGTTAATACACTTTACATTTATGCATTTGGCAGTCGCTTTTATCTAAAGCGACTCATTGCATTATACTGTACAGCCCACGGGAAAGAGAGCCACATACAGCCCGCAAGAGTCGCAGCTGACATTCATGCACAATTTAACATGTTAAATATAAAACTAATATACCATTAACATTGACCTTGCTTTGTTCTAAAATTGACCGTTTTATATTGTGCCTTGTTTTCAATTCATAGAATGCATCGGGAAGCATTAATATTGAGCTTCCAGCAGTTTTATCTCTTCCGCCAACATCTTACTGTTCTGTTCTGACTCAAGTTCCTTCTCTACTCGTTTCTTCTCTACTCTAAAAAACAATCAAAAAAAAAATGAATGAATGTTTCTGTATACCGTGTTAGGCTATATGAGACCAGTCTTCTTTTTGATTGCACTTATGCTCTTGTACTTATGCTGTACTAATTGCTTCCATTACCTACCCCACTTGTAAGTCGCTTTGGATAAAAGCGTCTGCTAAATGACAATGTAAATGTATTTACGTTTTTGATTTATATGTATATTTGCCCTTAAATGTTTTGCATTATGATAACCGTCAAACATTTAAATTTGTTATGAAAGGAAAACAAAGTATTTATTTTACTAAGCATTTTATAATGATATTTAACAAAATAAGGAATGGATTCTGATAAATCATACACTATAGAAACATTTAGCAATTCATTGTGATTCCATTCAGATTTCTGGGACTCTTCACTTAGTCAAATGTAGGAAGACTGGCGTTTTTTGATACTGTATATGGGCATATGATGTTTAGGAAAAAAAACTGGCTACGGCTTATACAGTAACTGTTGAAAAATAAACTAAAAATATCCTAAATGGACAAGCTAAAAGCTGTTAATATGGGTAAGTAACAGCATTACGTTTTTACGGTTGATAGAAATGCAAGACCAGTTGCGAAAACCAACTAAAAACAAAGTTGACAAGCGAAAATCTAATAGCATGTGCATACTAAATGCAACATTGGGTAGAGTGGCAAGAATTAATCTTCATGCTTCGGCTATGTCCCTCAAGAAAAACTCTAGCTTCTATTAAAACACCACATTTGCATTGCAGTAACTGCTAGAGAAGCAATGTCATTAACATGGAGTTTTTACAAACTACATGAGTCTTTGCCACAATGAGTGTTTTAACTTGATCAAGTCAACATCACTGATTCTTGAAAAGCAGTTAAATCAAATCTAATTAAGGGAAGAATTTGCAGTTTGTGTGAAGTTAAGCTCACAAACAAAGTTCCACACCATTGTTTACCCATTTTACTTCAGGGTATAGGGATGTTATTTTTGGGTAGGTACAGGCATTTTGTACCTACCATGCATTCCCTAGCAAAAATCAGTAAAAGTGCTGTAAAAAGTACTCTTTACAAGACAAACCAGAACCATAAAATGGCAAACATGTAAATGAGATATGCAAGACTTCCTGAAGGACGACCACTTCTAGACCATGTATAAATCAGTTAAAAGGTTTTATTCATCACGTGACCTCATGGCCATTTCAAATTACGGTTTACCAGAGCCAAAATCCTTCACATTGAGGGGCCCAACAGATGCTTGCTCCCACCGTAGATCTATGGAGAACAGACAAGTGAGAAACCTCCAAGACCATAATCACAGTCACTTGTAGTAAATCCGTGTGTTAACCCATACCTCCAAGAACCTGATCGCTTGCACTACTGCGGCTACAGGCGGAGTCACAGCAGCCACACACCTGATCAGATTCATCCACAGACACCCACCTGCCAAACAAAGACACATCCTCAATGATAAACGCCAACCTACTGAGACAGTAAAGGCTATTTGGTGGCAACGTACCCATTAGGGAAGAACGAGCAAGCCTTCTGCTCAGAATTTGTTGCAGTGGCCACAGGAACCGCCTTCAAAATGCATGTGATGTAGACCTGCAAAGACAACAGGGTTCGGGTATCCAAACAATGCACTAGAGTGTACTCAAAACCAAGGCAAATACATACCAGGCCACTGTTCGCTTGCTGGAACCTGAAAGCCTCCAGCTGAAATTGCAGCTTATCAATTCGAGTTCGAGGCAGGTAGCGAGAGCTCGAGCCTGTGAACTTGGCATCAACCAGGCACCTGGTGAAGAAACAAGTTAAACACCGTGGAATACTTCTAGGATAGGCTGGGTAAATGTCTTACCCATTATTCTCAATGAAGGAGTATCTAGGAGCGGAGTTGACGTCAGGGGACACAGTGGCTACGCAACGGTCCACAAACACACGGAGAGGTACATGGTTGTACGTCTTCACAGAGGCCTCAATATTCACAATGTCACCGAGGAAATACTGATTTGAAGGTCTCTCAAACTGCCACTCATCTGTTTCAAGGAAGAAGAAAAAAAATTGATAAGGTCTACAAAATTAAGTTGAAACTACATTAAAAGCTACACCATACATGCATACCAGTCATAAGCTTGAGGGAGAAGACCAACCGCTCTTCTGCAACCTTAGTAGCTGCATATGGTAACCAAGTGGGCACCAGGACATTGCTGCTCACATTATGCATTCTGTAGATTATAGAAAAAGGTTGGTCACCGCAATATCTTTTACTACACGCATGAGAACGCATCCATCTTGAACCCAGAACCGTACCTTGGATAGTGACACTCAATACTGACCACAGCACCACTACTCCGGACAATAGGAACACCATTTGAAAACTCTTGGGGAGTATAGACAAGGGAGAAGGAATAAACAAGCTCATCTTCGGTCACCTAAAGAAACAAGAAGAATTATTCAAAACTTACGCAAGAATTATTCAAAACTAAATCACTTTTGGAAAGTGATCAGTCTTCTCACCGTTAACATGCTGCCACATCCATGCAGTTCTGATTCAAAGAGGAGCACTCTAGCATTATTGTCCTGGCCTGTTGGTCCACAGCCTCCCAGTGCAAAACCAGAAGCCATTAGTAGTTGTCCAGTCCCAAAGAAGTCCTCCATAACTTCCACATACACAGAATTCTCACCGCACTGAGCCCCTACACTATTGGGAGACAAAGGGTTCCGCTGCTCAAAAGGAACCTCTGGCTCTACAGGTCCTTCTGGTAGGCTTGGAAAGGTCCACGTCAGTTTTCCCATGGGACCCTGCAAAAGCTGTTTAGACTGAACGCCAAGAGGATCTTGACCAGGCTTTCCACCAACCACACCAGGAGTCTGCATTGAAAACTGAGAAGGAAAGCTCTGTGGCACAAGCACGGGTTTGTTGGTTTGGGAAGAAGGAGGCATTCTGGTTTCACTCTGTGGAGGAACTTGCATTTGAGACCAAGGCCTAAATGTACTAGGTTTCTGTGTTTGAGCTGATCTTCCTTGCCATTGTGCATCAGACAAGCCATATGCAAGCACCAGCACACAACTAAATCCAGCTTGCCAAAGCCCCATCATTGCTGTACTTGAGTTTCTGTGAAGCACTAGAAGCCCAGCATAAAAATTTATACATCTTGAAATCCGGATGGCTCCGCCCCTCTAGTGATTGGCGTAATGCTATTCTAGACTTGTTTATTTACCCATCCAGCTTGCAGCAGGTGGATATTGTCGGACATTTAGTACGCAGATGGAAATCGGGATGTTGATACTTTGTATGAAGAGCTAATCTTGCATTGTAAATGAGGCCTAGTCCACACGTAGACGTATATACTGAATCCGAAATGGCATACTTCCTTACTATACAGTAGGCAAAAAGCAGTTAGCAAACGACTTGTATGGCTTATCGTCTGCATTCCCAAAACAGTATGCGAGAAATACCCGATGGTGGACTGTTCTCGCCGCCTTTGTCCGAATACATCTACTTACATACTATGTAATAGAAGAAAACAGTAATTGGACAGAGTAGTATGTCAGAGTCGTCAGTATTCATAAAAGAGAAGGCGGGAAATTCCCGGATGGCTTACTGGTGAAGCCCAGATTCCGATGCATTCAGCGACAGATACTTAAAATACTTCTATATGACTATATCCCATGAGCCCACAGGAAAGAATACCAGGCAGTTCCGCAAAACAGTCTCAGCCGACTTTCATGTACAATTCAACACGTTGTTAATTATTGTAAAGCTCATGTAACATAAACATTGACATAAAGATTTGTTCTTAAATTGACCCTGTTTCATAATGGACCTTGATTTCAATTCATAGCATTACAAAGCATTAATATTGAGCTTTTCAGCACGTTTGGGTTTTATATGTACATTTGCCCTTGAAATTATTATTGCTAGAATGTTTTTTTAACTCACAGATAAACAATATACATTATAATTATTCACAAGATCATTTTAATCAGGTGGTTTTAACAGACACACTTTGGCGCAATTCACCTTTCTTATCACCTTTCATAAACTTATAATTACAAAAAACAAATAAGCCCTAAACCAATCGCTTACTAAAATTAAATAACTTTTATACCCGCTACCGCCCTCTCCAAATTAAAGTTTTTGTGCTCCTTTAATTGACATTTCGACAAGAAATCATTCTCGAATGCTACTATGGTTCCATGTGACAGTTTCTTCACAGTCTGTTTTATGTAAGGCTTTCATTTAAATGTGTCCTTGTTTTGTTTTGAATGTATGGTCAATGAATAACGGAATTAATAAAAGTGACCCAATTTTCTCCCAATCGTCACGCCCCACCTGTCCATTCTATATTCCCCACCAGTGACCCGCACTTTGAGAAACTTGCAAGCAATGTTGAGAACTTTTCATTTGTGAAATTACGCTTTACTTTCACTCGCTTGGTAGAGTTTGGTCAAACACGATCGTGAAAAATCTTGAAATTGAACAGAATTCACCCTGTTTCTAGCTTCCAGCAGGTCTGGAGAACAATCATTGTTAATTGATCTAGGAGGAACAACAAATTCTGACTGACGGTTTACGGAGTGTATAAGACTAAACACACGACTCTTAGAGTGTCTACTTGTGGCAGGATGGCGGGAACTACAGGGATGGTTCGTCTTGTGGCTATTGGTGCATGGTTTTGTGCTTTCTGTCATGCCGTGCCACAGTTTAGTAATTTCCCCCAGGAGCCTCAATCTCCAGTCTTCCATAAAACTGAACAACAGTTTTCTCAGACGTTTCCACTTCAGAAGCCAGTGGTGCAGTCAGAACCTCTTGACAAGTGTGCTGTAGCTGATTATGAGCAGATCCAGTGTGGACAACCCGGTATCAGTGATGCAGAGTGTGAATCTATAAACTGCTGCTTTAATGGACAGCAGTGTTATTATGGGATGTCAGGTAGGGGTGTTATACCAGTGAAATGTTTCTTGCCAAGCTGATTACCTGATAACTTCCTCTCTCTCTCGCTACAGTGACTGTCCAGTGTATAAGAGATGGTCAGTTTGTGCTGGTGGTGGCAAGAGACGTTACCCTGCCTCGGTTGAGTCTGGACACTGTCCGTCTCCTGGGTGGAAATGAAGCGTCTTGTGGTCCTGTTGGTTCCACGCCTTCCTTTGCCATATACCAGTTTCCAGTCACCGCCTGTGGCACCAGCATGACGGTGAGTTTGCTGTTGGTGATTTGGATGTCTGGAACAGATTTGATGTCGATCGTGCTTTCGCTTGCAGGAGGAAAATGGCTACGTGGTGTATGAGAACAGAATGACTTCATCCTACGAAGTGGGGATTGGACCTCTTGGCTCAATCACAAGGGACAGTCAATTTGAGTAGGTCATCTGTGTTTTCTCTCAGTACTGTGAATTCTTGAACGGATGTAAGAAGCTCACTGTTTGTTGTCTAGACTTCTCTTCCAGTGTAGATATTCTGGCACTGCTGTGGAAGCTCTAGTTGTTGAGGTCAACACCGTTCCACCTCCTCCACCTGTAGCTGCTCCTGGACCCCTCAGGGTGGAGCTTAGACTGGCAAATGGCCAATGTGTCACTAAAGGATGTGCAGAAGGTAATGATGTGCTCCTTTTCAAAAAATGCTTCTCAAGAGGAGTGCTACTTTTGTTGCACTGGTCTCAGACTCTAGCTGGGACGGTAAAAATAAGTGTTCATCCTCAGGAGATGAGGCGTACGCGTCCTACTACGGTGAGGATGAGTATCCAGTCACAAAGGTACTGCGAGACCCAGTGTATGTTGAGGTGCGCATTTTGGAGAGGACTGACCCGAATCTTGTCCTGATGTTGGGACGCTGTTGGGCGACATCAGCCCCTAGTCCTCTCAGTCTACCCCAGTGGGATCTTCTAGTTGATGGGTGAATAGGAACCCAAGCATTTGTCCAGATAGTCTGCTGTGAACGAGTCCTGACTGTCACTTCTGTTTTAGATGTCCTTACCAGGATGACCGTTACCTGACAGCACTGGTTCCTGAAGTTGGCTTGTCTGGTCTTCAGTTCCCAACCCACTACAAGCGCTTTGTTGTGAAGATGTTCACGTTCGTGGATCCATCTTCACTGGCCCCTCTGCAGGAGACTGTATGATTTCCTTACAGCCCTTTTTGTATCCTCTAAATTGCCTTTTTGTATTTGTTGCTAAAGCTGATCTCTTTGTTTGTCAGATCTATATTCACTGTAGTACCGCGGTGTGCCACCCTGCTTCTGGTTCCTGTGAGCAGAGCTGTGCCAGGAAAAGTAGGTCTTTAACTTTGGTTTGTATACAACATCAAAAGACATCCGTTTCATCTGCCTCTATTGTGTTCCAGGGAGAGCTGTTGCTGGAAAAAGGAGTAAAGGAACCGTGGTTTCCAGTGGAGGTGTTTTCTTTAGGATTTAAATTCCATTGCTGGTTTTAATAAAGTTATTAGACTACATTTGTTGTCAGCATTTGTTTACACAGTGGCATTTTCAGGAGTTTTTCCCCCAAGGACAATTGCAGTGTTTTGAGAGAAAGAGCCGGTTTTAAAGGAAACCACAGAAGGTTGACCGTTCAGAGATGTGGTTTTAAACCGCTTGCTATCTGATGATTTCTAGCTGTACATACCAAAGATGCATTGTGACTCAAGCTTGTGCAACATTCATTAACTGTCTTGATTCCCAGTGACACTTAAAACTCTGATAGCTTTGAAATGCCATACATTTTATTTTCTACCTTGGAACTGAAAATGAAGACTTGATAAGTGGAGTTTTTAGGGTATTTGGGATGTCTAAACATGGAGTTATTGAACTTGTTCAAACATTTTTGAGCTGCGTTTGTTGGTAAACGTTGATCCCTAACATCAAGGTGAAGAAATGCTTCAGAAATAATGTTTTGACTAATTTCACTGCATTGGTATTAAACAACTTTACATTCACATACAATGTGACCAAATGCCAACCTGGCATCAGCTCCACCAATTAAATTATTTCAGAATTCATTTTGTCCTTCTCTTTGGGAGTAAAAACTATCATTTGACAGTTTGTACCACTTCAATGTAAAACCGATACTCAAATATTTACTCGTTTTTTCGTAAACTTTATCAAATTGTTTATACTGTACTTGAGCATAGCTGTTAAACATATTTTGTAATTTTAATGTCTAGCTGTTGTGTGAAGTGATTAAATCAGTTTTTTGCCTTTCCCCAACAAGTTGTTAATACACTTTACATTTATGCATTTGGCAGTCGCTTTTATCTAAAGCGACTCATTGCATTATACTGTACAGCCCACGGGAAAGAGAGCCACATACAGCCCGCAAGAGTCGCAGCTGACATTCATGCACAATTTAACATGTTAAATATAAAACTAATATACCATTAACATTGACCTTGCTTTGTTCTAAAATTGACCGTTTTATATTGTGCCTTGTTTTCAATTCATAGAATGCATCGGGAAGCATTAATATTGAGCTTCCAGCAGTTTTATCTCTTCCGCCAACATCTTACTGTTCTGTTCTGACTCAAGTTCCTTCTCTACTCGTTTCTTCTCTACTCCAAAAAACAACAAACAAAAAAAAAATGAATGAATGTTTCTGTATACCGTGTTAGGCTATATGAGACCAGTCTTCTTTTTGATTGCACTTATGCTCTTGTACTTATGCTGTACTAATTGCTTCCATTACCTACCCCACTCGTAAGTCGCTTTGGATAAAAGCGTCTGCTAAATGACAATGTAAATGTATTTACGTTTTTGATTTATATGTATATTTGCCCTTAAATGTTTTGCATTATGATAACCGTCAAACATTTAAATTTGTTATGAAAGGAAAACAAAGTATTTATTTTACTAAGCATTTTATAATGATATTTAACAAAATAAGGAATGGATTCTGATAAATCATACACTATAGAAACATTTAGCAATTCATTGTGATTCCATTCAGATTTCTGGGACTCTTCACTTAGTCAAATGTAGGAAGACTGGCGTTTTTTGATACTGTATATGGGCATATGATGTTTAGGAAAAAAAACTGGCTACGGCTTATACAGTAACTGTTGAAAAATAAACTAAAAATATCCTAAATGGACAAGCTAAAAGCTGTTAATATGGGTAAGTAACAGCATTACGTTTTTACGGTTGATAGAAATGCAAGACCAGTTGCGAAAACCAACTAAAAACAAAGTTGACAAGCGAAAATCTAATAGCATGTGCATACTAAATGCAACATTGGGTAGAGTGGCAAGAATTAATCTTCATGCTTCGGCTATGTCCCTCAAGAAAAACTCTAGCTTCTATTAAAACACCACATTTGCATTGCAGTAACTGCTAGAGAAGCAATGTCATTAACATGGAGTTTTTACAAACTACATGAGTCTTTGCCACAATGAGTGTTTTAACTTGATCAAGTCAACATCACTGATTCTTGAAAAGCAGTTAAATCAAATCTAATTAAGGGAAGAATTTGCAGTTTGTGTGAAGTTAAGCTCACAAACAAAGTTCCACACCATTGTTTACCCATTTTACTTCAGGGTATAGGGATGTTATTTTTGGGTAGGTACAGGCATTTTGTACCTACCATGCATTCCCTAGCAAAAATCAGTAAAAGTGCTGTAAAAAGTACTCTTTACAAGACAAACCAGAACCATAAAATGGCAAACATGTAAATGAGATATGCAAGACTTCCTGAAGGACGACCACTTCTAGACCATGTATAAATCAGTTAAAAGGTTTTATTCATCACGTGACCTCATGGCCTTTTCAAATTACGGTTTACCCGAGCCAAAATCCTTCACATTGAGGGGCCCAACAGATGCTTGCTCCCACCGTAGATCTATGGAGAACAGACAAGTGAGAAACCTCCAAGACCATAATCACAGTCACTTGTAGTAAATCCGTGTGTTAACCCATACCTCCAAGAACCTGATCGCTTGCACTACTGCGGCTACAGGCGGAGTCACAGCAGCCACACACCTGATCAGATTCATCCACAGACACCCACCTGCCAAACAAAGACACATCCTCAATGATAAACGCCAACCTACTGAGACAGTAAAGGCTATTTGGTGGCAACGTACCCATTAGGGAAGAACGAGCAAGCCTTCTGCTCAGAATTTGTTGCAGTGGCCACAGGAACCGCCTTCAAAATGCATGTGATGTAGACCTGCAAAGACAACAGGGTTCGGGTATCCAAACAATGCACTAGAGTGTACTCAAAACCAAGGCAAATACATACCAGGCCACTGTTCGCTTGCTGGAACCTGAAAGCCTCCAGCTGAAATTGCAGCTTATCAATTCGAGTTCGAGGCAGGTAGCGAGAGCTCGAGCCTGTGAACTTGGCATCAACCAGGCACCTGGTGAAGAAACAAGTTAAACACCGTGGAATACTTCTAGGATAGGCTGGGTAAATGTCTTACCCATTATTCTCAATGAAGGAGTATCTAGGAGCGGAGTTGACGTCAGGGGACACAGTGGCTACGCAACGGTCCACAAACACACGGAGAGGTACATGGTTGTACGTCTTCACAGAGGCCTCAATATTCACAATGTCACCGAGGAAATACTGATTTGAAGGTCTCTCAAACTGCCACTCATCTGTTTCAAGGAAGAAGAAAAAAATTGATAAGGTCTACAAAATTAAGTTGAAACTACATTAAAAGCTACACCATACATGCATACCAGTCATAAGCTTGAGGGAGAAGACCAACCGCTCTTCTGCAACCTTAGTAGCTGCATATGGTAACCAAGTGGGCACCAGGACATTGCTGCTCACATTATGCATTCTGTAGATTATAGAAAAAGGTTGGTCACCGCAATATCTTTTACTACACGCATGAGAACGCTTCCATCTTGAACCCAGAACCGTACCTTGGATAGTGACACTCAATACTGACCACAGCACCACTACTCCGGACAATAGGAACACCATTTGAAAACTCTTGGGGAGAATAGACAAGGGAAAAGGAATAAACAAGCTCATCTTCGGTCACCTAAAGAAACAAGAAGAATTATTCAAAACTTACGCAAGAATTATTCAAAACTAAATCACTTTTGGAAAGTGATCAGTCTTCTCACCGTTAACATGCTGCCACATCCATGCAGTTCTGATTCAAAGAGGAGCACTCTAGCATTATTGTCCTGGCCTGTTGGTCCACAGCCTCCCAGTGCAAAACCAGAAGCCATTAGTAGTTGTCCAGTCCCAAAGAAGTCCTCCATAACTTCCACATACACAGAATTCTCACCGCACTGAGCCCCTACACTATTGGGAGACAAAGGGTTCCGCTGCTCAAAAGGAACCTCTGGCTCTACAGGTCCTTCTGGTAGGCTTGGAAAGGTCCACGTCAGTTTTCCCATGGGACCCTGCAAAAGCTGTTTAGACTGAACGCCAAGAGGATCTTGACCAGGCTTTCCACCAACCACACCAGGAGTCTGCATTGAAAACTGAGAAGGAAAGCTCTGTGGCACAAGCACGGGTTTGTTGGTTTGGGAAGAAGGAGGCATTCTGGTTTCACTCTGTGGAGGAACTTGCATTTGAGACCAAGGCCTAAATGTACTAGGTTTCTGTGTTTGAGCTGATCTTCCTTGCCATTGTGCATCAGACAAGTCAAATGCAAGCACCAGCACACAACTAAATCCAGCTTGCCAAAGCCCCATCATTGCTGTACTTGAGTTTCTGTGAAGCACTAGAAGCCCAGCATAAAAATTTATACATCTTGAAATCCGGATGGCTCCGCCCCTCTAGTGATTGGCGTAATGCTATTCTAGACTTGTTTATTTACCCATCCAGCTTGCAGCAGGTGGATATTGTCGGACATTTAGTACGCAGATGGAAATCGGGATGTTGATACTTTGTATGAAGAGCTAATCTTGCATTGTAAATGAGGCCTAGTCCACACGTAGACGTATATACTGAATCCGAAATGGCATACTTCCTTACTATACAGTAGGCAAAAAGCAGTTAGCAAACGACTTGTATGGCTTATCGTCTGCATTCCCAAAACAGTATGCGAGAAATACCCGATGGTGGACTGTTCTCGCCGCCTTTGTCCGAATACATCTACTTACATACTATGTAATAGAAGAAAACAGTAATTGGACAGAGTAGTATGTCAGAGTCGTCAGTATTCATAAAAGAGAAGGCGGGAAATTCCCGGATGGCTTACTGGTGAAGCCCAGATTCCGATGCATTCAGCGACAGATACTTAAAATACTTCTATATGACTATATCCCATGAGCCCACAGGAAAGAATACCAGGCAGTTCCGCAAAACAGTCTCAGCCGACTTTCATGTACAATTCAACACGTTGTTAATTATTGTAAAGCTCATGTAACATAAACATTGACATAAAGATTTGTTCTTAAATTGACCCTGTTTCATAATGGACCTTGATTTCAATTCATAGCATTACAAAGCATTAATATTGAGCTTTTCAGCACGTTTGGGTTTTATATGTACATTTGCCCTTGAAATTATTATTGCTAGAATGTTTTTTTAACTCACAGATAAACAATATACATTATAATTATTCACAAGATCATTTTAATCAGGTGGTTTTAACAGACACACTTTGGCGCAATTCACCTTTCTTATCACCTTTCATAAACTTATAATTACAAAAAACAAATAAGCCCTAAACCAATCGCTTACTAAAATTAAATAACTTTTATACCCGCTACCGCCCTCTCCAAATTAAAGTTTTTGTGCTCCTTTAATTGACATTTCGACAAGAAATCATTCTCGAATGCTACTATGGTTCCATGTGACAGTTTCTTCACAGTCTGTTTTATGTAAGGCTTTCATTTAAATGTGTCCTTGTTTTGTTTTGAATGTATGGTCAATGAATAACGGAATTAATAAAAGTGACCCAATTTTCTCCCAATCGTCACGCCCCACCTGTCCATTCTATATTCCCCACCAGTGACCCGCACTTTGAGAAACTTGCAAGCAATGTTGAGAACTTTTCATTTGTGAAATTACGCTTTACTTTCACTCGCTTGGTAGAGTTTGGTCAAACACGATCGTGAAAAATCTTGAAATTGAACAGAATTCACCCTGTTTCTAGCTTCCAGCAGGTCTGGAGAACAATCATTGTTAATTGATCTAGGAGGAACAACAAATTCTGACTGACGGTTTACGGAGTGTATAAGACTAAACACACGACTCTTAGAGTGTCTACTTGTGGCAGGATGGCGGGAACTACAGGGATGGTTCGTCTTGTGGCTATTGGTGCATGGTTTTGTGCTTTCTGTCATGCCGTGCCACAGTTTAGTAATTTCCCCCAGGAGCCTCAATCTCCAGTCTTCCATAAAACTGAACAACAGTTTTCTCAGACGTTTCCACTTCAGAAGCCAGTGGTGCAGTCAGAACCTCTTGACAAGTGTGCTGTAGCTGATTATGAGCAGATCCAGTGTGGACAACCCGGTATCAGTGATGCAGAGTGTGAATCTATAAACTGCTGCTTTAATGGACAGCAGTGTTATTATGGGATGTCAGGTAGGGGTGTTATACCAGTGAAATGTTTCTTGCCAAGCTGATTACCTGATAACTTCCTCTCTCTCTCGCTACAGTGACTGTCCAGTGTATAAGAGATGGTCAGTTTGTGCTGGTGGTGGCAAGAGACGTTACCCTGCCTCGGTTGAGTCTGGACACTGTCCGTTTCCTGGGTGGAAATGAAGCGTCTTGTGGTCCTGTTGGTTCCACGCCTTCCTTTGCCATATACCAGTTTCCAGTCACCGCCTGTGGCACCAGCATGACGGTGAGTTTGCTGTTGGTGATTTGGATGTCTGGAACAGATTTGATGTCGATCGTGCTTTCGCTTGCAGGAGGAAAATGGCTACGTGGTGTATGAGAACAGAATGACTTCATCCTACGAAGTGGGGATTGGACCTCTTGGCTCAATCACAAGGGACAGTCAATTTGAGTAGGTCATCTGTGTTTTCTCTCAGTACTGTGAATTCTTGAACGGATGTAAGAAGCTCACTGTTTGTTGTCTAGACTTCTCTTCCAGTGTAGATATTCTGGCACTGCTGTGGAAGCTCTAGTTGTTGAGGTCAACACCGTTCCACCTCCTCCACCTGTAGCTGCTCCTGGACCCCTCAGGGTGGAGCTTAGACTGGCAAATGGCCAATGTGTCACTAAAGGATGTGCAGAAGGTAATGATGTGCTCGTTTTCAAAAAATGCTTCTCAAGAGGAGTGCTACTTTTGTTGCACTGGTCTCAGACTCTAGCTGGGACGGTAAAAATAAGTGTTCATCCTCAGGAGATGAGGCGTACGCGTCCTACTACGGTGAGGATGAGTATCCAGTCACAAAGGTACTGCGAGACCCAGTGTATGTTGAGGTGCGCATTTTGGAGAGGACTGACCCGAATCTTGTCCTGATGTTGGGACGCTGTTGGGCGACATCAGCCCCTAGTCCTCTCAGTCTACCCCAGTGGGATCTTCTAGTTGATGGGTGAATAGGAACCCAAGCATTTGTCCAGATAGTCTGCTGTGAACGAGTCCTGACTGTCACTTCTGTTTTAGATGTCCTTACCAGGATGACCGTTACCTGACAGCACTGGTTCCTGAAGTTGGCTTGTCTGGTCTTCAGTTCCCAACCCACTACAAGCGCTTTGTTGTGAAGATGTTCACGTTCGTGGATCCATCTTCACTGGCCCCTCTGCAGGAGACTGTATGATTTCCTTACAGCCCTTTTTGTATCCTCTAAATTGCCTTTTTGTATTTGTTGCTAAAGCTGATCTCTTTGTTTGTCAGATCTATATTCACTGTAGTACCGCGGTGTGCCACCCTGCTTCTGGTTCCTGTGAGCAGAGCTGTGCCAGGAAAAGTAGGTCTTTAACTTTGGTTTGTATACAACATCAAAAGACATTCGTTTCATCTGCCTCTATTGTGTTCCAGGGAGAGCTGTTGCTGGAAAAAGGAGTAAAGGAACCGTGGTTTCCAGTGGAGGTGTTTTCTTTAGGATTTAAATTCCATTGCTGGTTTTAATAAAGTTATTAGACTACATTTGTTGTCAGCATTTGTTTACACAGTGGCATTTTCAGGAGTTTTTCCCCCAAGGACAATTGCAGTGTTTTGAGAGAAAGAGCCGGTTTTAAAGGAAACCACAGAAGGTTGACCGTTCAGAGATGTGGTTTTAAACCGCTTGCTATCTGATGATTTCTAGCTGTACATACCAAAGATGCATTGTGACTCAAGCTTGTGCAACATTCATTAACTGTCTTGATTCCCAGTGACACTTAAAACTCTGATAGCTTTGAAATGCCATACATTTTATTTTCTACCTTGGAACTGAAAATGAAGACTTGATAAGTGGAGTTTTTAGGGTATTTGGGATGTCTAAACATGGAGTTATTGAACTTGTTCAAACATTTTTGAGCTGCGTTTGTTGGTAAACGTTGATCCCTAACATCAAGGTGAA
This sequence comes from Triplophysa tibetana, assembly GCA_008369825.1. Classification (NCBI taxonomy): domain Eukaryota; kingdom Metazoa; phylum Chordata; class Actinopteri; order Cypriniformes; family Nemacheilidae; genus Triplophysa; species Triplophysa tibetana. Next base: position 23,480,191 of record CM017917.1, read on the forward strand.
GAAATGCTTCAGAAATAATGTTTTGACTAATTTCACTGCATTGGTATTAAACAACTTTACATTCACATACAATGTGACCAAATGCCAACCTGGCATCAGCTTCATGAAGAGTGAATTCATGAATGAATTCATTTTGTCCTTCTCTTTGGGAGTAAAATCTATCATTTGACAGTTTGTACCACTTCAATGTAAAACCGATACTCAAATATTTACTTTATCAAAATTGTTTGTACTGTACTTGAGCATAGCTGTTAAACATATTTTGTAATTTTAATGTCTAGCTGTTGTGTGAAGTGATTAAATCAGTTTTTTGCCTTTTCAGCCCACGGGAAAGAGAGCCACATACAGCCCGCAAGAGTCGCAGCTGACATTCATGCACAATTTAACATGTTAAATATAAAACTAATGTAGCATTAACATTGACCTTGCTTTGTTCTAAAATGGACCGTTTTACATTGTCCCTTGTTTTCAATTCATAGAATGCATCGGGAAGCATTTATATTGAGCTTCCAGCAGTTTTATCTCTTCCACCAACATCTTACTGTTCTGTTCTGACTCAAGTTTCATCTCTACTCTTTTCTTCTCTACTCGTTTCTTCTCTAAAAAACAAAAAAAAATGTATGAATGAATGTTTCTGTATACTGTGTTAGGCTATTTGAGACCAGTCTTTTTGATTGCACTTATGCTCTTGTTGTACTTATGCTGTCCTAATTGCTTCCATTACCTACCCCTCTTGTAAGTCGCTTTGGATAAAAGCGTCTGCTAAATGACTAAATGTAAATGTAAATGTATTTACGTTTTTGATTTATATGTATATTTGCCCTTAAATGTTTTGCATTATGATTACCGTCAAACATTTAAATTTCTTATGAAAGGAAAACAAAGTATTTCTTTTACTAAGCGTTTTATAATGATATTTAACAAAATAAGGAATGGAGCAATTAAAAAAAAAAATTAGCAATTCATTGTGATTCCATTCAGTTTTCTGGGACTCTTCACATAGTCAAATGTAGGAAGACTGGTGTTTTTTGATACTGTATATGGGCATATGATGTTTAGGGAAAAAAACTGGCTACGGCTTATACAGTAACTGTTGAAAAAAAATAAACTAAAAATATCCTAAACGGACAAGCTAAAAGCTGTAATATGGGTAAGTAACAGCATTACGTTTTGACGGTTGATAGAAATGCAAGACCAGTTGCGAAAACCAACTGCCAACTAAAAACAAAGTTGACAAGCGAAAATCTAATAGCATGTGCATAGGGTATAGGGATGTTATTTTTGGGTAGGTACAGGCTTTTTGTACGTACCATGCATTCCCTAGCAAAAATCAGTAAAAGTGCTGTAAAAAGTACTCTTTACAAGGTAAAAGGTCTTTGAGTGACAAACCAGAACCATAAAATGGCAAACATGTAAATGAGATATGCAAGACTTCCTGAAGGACGACCACTTGTAGACCATGTATGAATCAGTTAAAAGGTTTTATTCATCACGTGACCTCATGGCCATTTCAAATTACCCGAGCCAAAATCCTTCACATCGAGGGGCCCAACAGATGCTTGCTCCCACCGTAGATCTATGGAGAACAGACAAGTAGTGAGAAACCTCCAAGACCATAATCACAGTCACTTGTAGTAAATCCGTGTGTTAACCCATACCTCCAAGAACCTGATCGCTTGCACTACTGCGGCTACAGGCGGAGTCACAGCAGCCACACACCTGATCAGATTCATCCACAGACACCCACCTGCCAAACAAAGACACATCCTCAATGATAAACGCCAACCTACTGACACAGTAAAGGCTATTTGGTGGCAACGTACCCATTAGGGGAGAACGAGCAAGCCTTCTGCTCAGAATTTGTTGCAGTGGCCACAGGAACCGCCTTCAAAATGCATGTGATGTAGACCTGCAAAGACAACAGGGTTCGGGTATCCAAACAATGCACTAAACAGTGTACTCAAAACCAAGGCAAATACATACCCGCCCACTGTTCGCTTGCTGGAACCTGAAAGGCTCTAGCTGAAATTGCAGCTTATCAATTCGAGTTCGAGGCAGGTAGAGAGAGCTCGAGCCTGTGAACTTGGCATCAACCAGGCACCTGGTGAAGAAACAAGTTAAACACCGTTTAATACTTCTAGGAAAGGCTGGGTAAATGTCTTACCCATTATTCTCAATGAAGGAGTAACTAGGAGCGGAGTTGACGTCAGGGGACACAGTGGCTACGCAACTGTCCACAAACACACGGATCCAACAGATGCTTGCTCCCACCGTAGATCTATGGAGAACAGACAAGTAGTGAGAAACTTCCAAGACCATAATCACAGTCACTTGTAGTAAATCCTTGTAGTATTAAAAAGTGAAAGTTTGATTTATGATTATTATTCTGTTCCATTATTTTAAATAATTAGTCGTTTCTGTTTGTTGGACTTGGTAGTTTTTTTTTAGTATTAGAAATGTAATCATCGATCATCACTGATAGGCTGAAACAAGCAAAATGCTGGTATTGAACCGATTGAAATCTAACATGTACCGGTAAATTTCCAGAAACGATTTACGACGCCCTCCTGATCTGAGGTGCCCCTCTCAACCCCACTCCCACTTCCGGACAGATCCCTGGTAAAAGACGTCTGTTAACACTCTGCTAAACATCCTTTGACTACGCTTATCCGCCCCGTGTTTTCCTGCTCGTGGGACAGTTTCAGGAGTTCATCGCATCATTGTTAGGACATTATCCACATTACAGGCACTGCTTGATACGCAGAATTAATCATTTGTATTCTTGTTTGTAATGTTTTGCTCCTGGTTTTCTATTATTGGTGTTAATTGCTAACAACTACAAACAAAATATCCATGTTCTAATAAAAAATGAGAATTCAATCAAATTGTTGTATCGATCTGCTATAAATAACACCAAATTTGCAGTTATTGGCACAATTTTGTAGAAAATGCCTTCACAAAATGACAGTATGTCAAACTGTTACTCCTGTGCTGCTCATTTTTCCATGATCTAATTTCTTAGCTGAAACCAGTAGGCTAATCTACAGTATAACGTATATCATATAAATAACGTTTTATTAAGACCATATTAATAGTAGCACAGATAGCAGGAGAGCATTTGAAAACCATTGAATTATTTGTTAATGTTAATGCATTGTAATATTTCCTGTAGCTCAGTGGCTAGAAAGTGGGACTACCAACCCCAAGGCCTTGTGTTCTTGTTTAGGCAAAATTATAAATCGAATGCAAGTAGACCCATGCAACAAAAAAGAAAAAAAAATGCAACAGAAAACCGAATGGGTAATTGGAATTGTATTAGTTTTAATGAAAACTATAATGGTATCTACTGTTTACCCTGTTTGCTGTGGACTTTTAGCTTGATTAGTTTTGAGTTATTTCCCCTTGTAGTGCACTGCCTCCGCCAACCAACTTTGTTCATATTCGTGTACCCAAACAGTGACAGTAACAGATGCTTTCAAGTGACAGTAACAGATGCTTTCAAATTCAGTGTTGTACTCGTTGATGAATTGAGTTTCAGTCAACATTCAGTTAAGCTTATCCGCCTAATTTATTAATGAATCAGCATCAACTACATTAAAGACCCTTTCTTACTGGAGTTCAACAACCACTGATGAACTGAGTCGCATACCTGACTTGACTAATGTGTGCAGCGCAGGTGAGATGAACGGAGAGAGCAGGCAGGGGGCCAAACCACTGTGAAGCAGGGGAGGGGCAATTCAACTGTTTCTAAACTTAAATCGCATTTTTTATGTTTGCATTTTTCTAATTGCGCAATTAGTTTAGGTAAATATAAATATATTTCTCACAATAGACAGTGCAAGTTTTATTGATTGGGGGGACAACCCTCGGATGGAGGGGGACGTGTCCCCTCCGTCCCCCCCGGGATTTGAGCCCATGACACAGGGGTATAAATACACAACCTTATGAGGGCTAGCAAGACACACCTGGGAGACAATCAACTGGGAGCCAATGAACAAAAAAAACTGAAAAGAACATAACACAGGAAACAGGAAGTAAGGAGCACAAACTAAAAGTCCACAACAACCAGTGGATACAAGAGACAGATACGAGACAGTGGGATGTTATTTGGCAAATGGCAACAATTGAATCCTATTGGAACAATGTCCAATACTTTACAAAAAGGAATTGCTGTAATGGTTTTAATAGAAAAAGCTTTAATTAACGGATCCCATAAGAATTTCTGTGATGGTTTCGATTGAGTGCGTTTTTTCAGTAGGGGAGAAAAAGACAATACTTCACTCCTGTTTTCAATATATTTAGTTTCGTATTTGAGATTTTTGTGCATACCGTTCTCACAAATATGTTTTGTATTTAAATCTGCTCTGCAACAATTCACGCTCTCAAACATGCATAGAAATTGAACTGAATTTAACAAAGTGAAAATGTCTCTAAACGCAGTCTGGATGTGTGTTAACGTTCATTCAACACATAATTTTAATACAGTGAATTTCGTTACATCAATTGTTCAGTGACACAGCCACTACAAAATAACAAACTTATAGGATGTACCTTCTCTCTGGACATAATACAGAAGAAACGATGCTTTTGACAAACTATCAAATGAAAACCCACCCTGGCTTTGTCTTATTCGGTTTATGTTACACAAGTGTTAAAAAATAAACTTAGGCCTAAATGATACAGTATCTAATAGATCTCTCTGTTGTTTTAATTGCTTATTCATTTTCACTGATGATGACACATAAGGTTGAGTTTCTATATTTGATAGAAGTGGATTTATTGAGCTGGATTTTTCTCATAGTGCTTTAGCTATTTTGTGTATCTCAACAATTGAGACAAAACTTCATTCATGAATGACTTGTGATAACTATTGAACAATACAAAAATCCTATTTACAGCCCTCACAGACAGTGTGTGAGACATCTCACAGAAAGAAGTCATTGAGGATGATCCTAATGACATGTGTCAACACATTCATGACTGAGCTTTGACACTCTTCTCATCCCCCACCAGCCTTGTTTTGGGGTTTGGGCAGCAATAACGGTGTTCAAAAAGAAATCACTTTTCAGAACAGCCTCCCTTATTGACTGTGACAAAGAATAACAAAAATCAAATAACAGCATTTGAGACAAGAAATGGATGCCTATGGATAGAAGTTGAGTTCCTGAAGAGCATAACCATAGAGACAGACAACACATCGACGTCGAAATGTCATTAACATCTGACATCTTTCACTTGGCCAGGCATTTGATCATCTGCATGTCTGATCCAGTAAGCCAGGGCTTCAGTCGTGCTCATGGGGGGCTACTGTTCCACTGAAGTTACCTCTAACTCTAATAAAACACAGCTGCCTCTGTTTTCTAAACATCTTTATGAGCTTGTTATTGTTTGGTCAGGGTTGGCGTTGTACTCTACAGGCCAGTGGCCCGGCAGAAGGGAGATTGGACACCCCTGAACTATCAATTTTACTCTGAACTGCCCCCCATAGACGATAGGAGAGACCATCTGACAGACAAGAGAAGCAACCAGCCAAAGTCTTTTTACTGGTGTTTGCTTTCCGCCACATCTTTGTGGAATTTTATAGTATAACTATAGTGAACCGTAGGGGAATTCCTTTACAATAATATTTACTATAGTAGGGTCCAAAAAGACTAAAGTATTCTACAGTACATCACTTTACTCTACGTAAAACTAAAGTCTAAAACATTACACTATGGTTATATATATATATATATATATATATATATATATATATACTATAATTTACTAGTTTACTCTAGCAAATACTGTGATATAACAGCATTCACTTCAGTTTATCAATTTAATTAATGTAATACTAATGGAACTACTATACTAATATACTAGAGTATAGTGTAATAGTTAGATTACAATGGTAAATACTAAAGCATATAGTACTATACTATAATTATTATGCATTAAAGTTATGCACTATTTTGTACTGCAATTGACTACAATATAGCAATTTACTAAATGTAGCATTTCATAATTTTATACTATTTATACCATAATACCACATATAACTAGAGTTTCTTACAGTATTTACCACAGTTTACGAAAGGTAAACAACAATATCATACTTAAGTGTAATTATTATAATATACCACAGTATCCTGCAATTGACTACAGTTAACTATAGTAAATGCTTAAGTATAGTACCGTATTAACCAGCTGTTACAAAAACTATTCACTTTCACCAGGGATTAAAACAAGACTCCTTGTGTAAGTCCAAAACAATATAAAGGTGAAAGAACTGAGGTGCAGGTAATTTCATCCTTTAGCACTCTCTTTCATCTGGAAATTGAATAGACGACTGATTCAGTCTTTAAAAACGAGGTAGATTTAGGATTTATTCATGTCTAATTTCTCGCTGTCGCACACCTGCAGGATGCATCTGATAATGGAGATGAGGTTTTAGGAACAATGATATACTACTGTGTGGTTATAGAATAGCTTTGATGGTTTTCTGTAGATGATTTTGAAGAATCTCTGTCTGACCAGCCATACAGCATGTATCCGTTACACATAAACACTTAAACTTGAGACAATCTGTGCTACTGTAGGTTTGCATCATGAACATACAGTAAATGAACCGTCTACAGTGTTTAGACACATGAACTGAGTAACACAGTCATCTAGAGGTGACTTCTGCTCTTACTAGATCGTTCTCGCAACACATCAATCTACACACATTCTAAATATGTGATTTAGCCAATGTGATTCTTGTATCAATTGTGAACTAAACGATGCAAGACAATTGATGAGATATGGTAAATGATGTTTAATTTACTGTTTTGGTATGATTTGATAGCAGCACTTAAACAAAACCCGATGATCATGTTCTTCTAAAGAGCAACTTTTATTCTTTCATAGAAATCTGAACTTTTGGACAAAATTTATAACAAAGTCAATTATTTCAGGAAAAGTTAACCCAAAAACGTAAATCCTCTCATCATTTACTTATTTCAAACCTTTCTGGATTTTATTGTACCACTAAACACAAAAGAAGATATTTGGAAGAATGTTTGCAACCAAATAGTTCTGTGGCACCATTGACTTTCATAGTTGGAAACGAAACTACTATGGTGGTCAAAAGTGCCCCAGAACGCTATAGTTTCTTATATTTTTATGTAGTGTGGTACAGTACCGGTGCTACAGTAAGCATAGCGATGCTAAAGCTTCAATATACCCACAATACCTCTCTATTTTTGAAACGGTAGCGTGGTAGTCCTGTAGTTAATGTTGGATATGTGCATTAATATTCATTTGAACACTTACATCTGCCTTTTTTGTGGTGTTTATCTGCTAAATGAATATGTTTTTGATGATAATGATTCAAATTAGCTTTTTGAACGAGTTGGTTAAATGATTCACTAGCTCAGTGGAAAATTGACGCCACCTACTGGCCGTCTTAGTTCTGCATTTAAAGTAAGCCTAATATTTCCCTTTATGAAGACTGCTGTACCAATGAAATTTGTCCCACTTTTGAATAAGTTCCCACGTAAAAAATGATCTTGTGTACTTTAGTATTTACCACAGTGAAATACTAAAACTCATCGAAAGCAGTGTTTTAGAGTCTTACCATAGTAAATATTTAACTATACTATATGCTGCAATTTACCTACATTTAATACAACAACTTATTCTAGTGCAAAGTATATTACAGTTTACTCAAGTAAACACTAATGCTTATAGTCTAAATCTGTGTTTTTTGTATAGATTAGAATTTTGAACATGGCACAGCACCGTCATACTACTTGGTATCGAGATACGTCAGCTGGTATAGTATCGTAAGACATGTTTATGGTACCGTGACATGCCTACAGTACAGTAGTATCCGGATGACACTTGAGTATAATAGTTGCCAGTTTAACATCAGTTTAACATTTTGCAATTTAAAAGTTCAAGTAAAAAGAATATCTCATTGATACTATGAAGGTCATGAGAGCTATAAAAGATTAAAAAAAACAGAGCGAAGCGATCGAATGTCACTCTGAGGCCACAAGCTCTGGAGAGATGAAGGTCAAACTAAAGTTCCCAAAAGATAATTTATCATGCATGAGATTTATTGACAGGAGATAGGAGCTGAATTCTAATGTGCTGAGACTGCATCTGCATTGTGGTCGCACAACTGCAGAAACTTCTTGGCACAGCGAAGAGGACGTAACATGTGAGATGCACCGAGATGCATTTTACTGAGAACTACGTAGCATCGGCATCCAGTCTCTTAAAATATACTGTGAGGAAAGTGCGAGAGGGATGGAGGACGGACGTGGTGGTTGACAGAATGAGACACGATGGGGGGGACATTAGGCGGCTCCTTACGCGTCCTGAAAGACAAAATGATAAATAAACTTAACAATGCTCACGTTAGACGAACACAGTTTTTACAGACTTCTGGACATCAGCTTTCCAACAGCTTAGTTTTTATTTTAGTGAATAAAATGCACACATGACAGCTTACATTCATTAAAGCTGTTGCAAATGCAAAGAAAGACAACTTGAATTGTCAAAAATATAAATTTAAGTGTCAATATTTATTTTTAGTTTTTAAGGTCCTATGTTTGGTTTATGTCTAACAACAAGTTTACGAACATACAGGGTGTAAAAACGATATTATTTTCCAATGATTAGTTCGGCAAATGATCCTTCTAATCCCCTCCTTTCCGCCAGCCAACATTGATCTGAATGGTCAGATGGTCATGAGCTACAGTGTTTGGAGGAAGAGTTACGTTTTCGCGTGCAGTCCTAACAAAACATAGGCGAGTACTATATGTAGTGACCCAAATCTGCGGCAGTTCACGAATCGAACAAGTGCAAGACTCTTTTACATGATTTCAGAGTCGACTCCCTTTGTCTAAGCCATTAACTTTGTTAATCATTCACCTTCGGCTTTACAACTTGGCAGGCTGGTAACATTCACACAAGGCAACATTACGCACTGCATCAAATGTAATTTACATGATCTCGGAATATGTACTCTTTAAATATAATGTTTAAGAGAATGAAAAAGACCTGAAAGAGATGTTGGTGACAGGATGAGTTTCCTGATGGGTGGAGTCTGGCTACTGGTTTCTATGCACACAAAAAAAACGAGCTTCAGACAATACTAATCTACACAAAAATACGCACAAACTTTGGGTTTCTGTGTTTTATGGGATCTTTTCTTATACATATTGATTTTTAATCTATACTAATTTTAGGTGCTATCCCATATACCAAAAATCTTATTTTTACTTAATAAACATCAGTTATTACGATAAAAGTAACCAAAACAAAAAAAAACTGAGTCCAGTTTCACAGAACAGGTGTGTACCGTCCATCTGCACTGCATTCTTGGACAAAATTATTCTCTGACCACTAATGGGACGCATCAGCCGACAGAGCCGCTCGCTCATGTTCACAAGCTGTAAACACAAGGTGCATGATGTGATCAAATATTGCGAGTATAGCATAGAAGAAAGGACCAGAGCAGTCCTGGACGTATATTATAAATAGAAAATGACTTAAAGGTATACTTCACCTAAACTAAAAAGTTCTGTTTGATTTATTCTCCCTCATGTGGTTATAAACATGTGTGTGACTCTTTCCACTCTTCAGTGGAACACAAAAGAAGAGTTTTTTGAGAAATGTGAAAATGTTGATATAAAGCCATAAACTGCAACTAAAACATTAATACATGTATAAAACATTTTAAACACATTTAATCTTATTTTACAATAACTTTTAAATATCTATTGTGAATCAGCATTACTGTTGACTTCCTTTCCAACATAAGTTCTAATGCATTACTTTAGTTTAATGTGAATTACATGGATTTTTTTTTATTATGTTTGTAGCCTATGTATTATCTGTGTGGCCAGTTCACTTATGTGATTATCGACAGTTAATTTAACAACAAATGTTGATCTTGTAAATAGATGGTACGGATGTGGTCACTTTAACACGTGAACAACACTCGCAATTCCGCATCGCATTTTAGTGTCCACGTCAACCCGATTCCTTTTAAAGTCGTTGTGAAGTCGTAAGGATCACCGTCGAGTCCACACTTGCTTGTTTTAATCCCTGTTTCTTTGTTTCTCCAATTCTTCTAAGCCATTTCGCTTGGCGTTTCCCCCCACCAGGGGAGCGTGTCCCGACGTGTTCACTTGGGAAAGTGACGTCAATGCATAACCTCTATATAACAACACTTCACAATGTAGACAGAAGGTCTTTAATTCTCATTGTAGAAGTGTTGACGCCGCCGCCATGTCGTGGAGACGCTGTGTGTTTCGTTGCGAAAGCAAATCGACATTGTTTGCACTACCAAAGGATGACACAACTAGAAATAAGTGGTTGAAGTTTATTTACAACACTATTCCATTACAATACAATCCAAATATTCTAGTGTGTGCAGCGCATTTTACAGACGACTGCTTCCTGAACCTGGGAGAGTACAAGGCCGGCTGTGCACAAAGGCTATTTTTAAAAAGTAAGCCAGTTCTAACCATTCCTACTTTGCATGGACAGTCTGGGACTTCAGACCCAAAGTCTGTAAGTACATTTTTCTTTGTTAAAAGGGTTTGCTACGGACTAACAAGAGTGTTTGTGATTGTATTGCGTGTTGTTTGTAGCGCATGCTTGTCGTTTCTACGATCACAAATGCAGAGATGTGCGCAAGGTGGGGGGGAAAGGCAGTCTTTTATGTTACTAGGCAGCCACCGAAACAGTTGTACTGTCAGTCAAGGAATATAGCGAGAGCTCTCTAGTTGATATTAAATATCATATTAGCAGAAACTTTAAAACCGTTACAAGCAGAGGGTGCTAGCTCCGAACCAGCCATCATAAGTTTCTCCTCCATCACTGCAGTCTGTCATGAAAAATCGGCCCCGTGTGAATTGTGTCCGTTTAGGACCCAATCTAGTAGGTAGTTGTAGTGCCTTATCACAAAGTGATCTCGACATGTTATTGTTGCATCCCTTCTTACAGAACTTTGGGGGTAAATTATATAAAAGTGACGCCAACGTTATTGACCCTGTTAGTAATGATTTAAATTGTATATGTTGTAAGAAAATGTCTTGGAGGAAGTTAAGAAGGCCATTAATAACTTAAAAAATAAAGCACCAGGTAGTGACGGGCTGGATTCAGAACAATATTATACTTTTTGTGACCCTTTTTCTAAGTTTTTGTTGCGGTTACGAAGAAGGATTTCGGTAATGGATGCCTTCCATCATCAATGCGTTATTACTCTAATAGCCTACCAAAATCTCAATAAGATCCTCTTTTGGTTGACAATTGGGGTTTATTTACATTATTAAATAATGAATGACTATAAAATATTGACATCTGTTCTGGCATTAAATATGGTCTGGATGACTTGATTGATGAATGCCAATCTGGGTTTATAAAAGCTTGCCACATATCTAATAATGTTAGGTTTGTTCTTACTTTGATTTATGGTGATTTAGTGTTAGACCCTGCTTTAATAATGTATCAGACTTCCAAAAAGCTTTCGATACAACTTGCCATTTCATCTTTAGTGTATTAAGTTTTTTGATGCAGTTAAAACATTATATGTAAGTGGACATAGTTGTGTTAAACTTGTATATGAAGAGTTTGGTTCCAAATTGAGAACTCCTTTTAAAAAAATATACATAACTCTATAAACAAAATTTCTCACCTCACCGTTGCTTAATTTTGAATAATCAGTATTGTTTAAAGAAATAAATCATTATTTTTTCAGAGATTGTATTTGAATAACTTTTTTGTTAATCATATGGCCGTTTTTATTACTTTTTGGAATTTTCTAATTAGTTTGATTTTGGGTTTTCATTATAATAATATAACACTATATTTATTCATGCTATTCCTAGTGGTATAACAATCTTTTCCAAAATGTCTGATCTCTTCCACACAAATATATATTAACAAACAAGATAAAGGAAATCACATTTAAAATATTACATAGCTGTTATCGCTGTAATAGCGTACTAATAAATATATGGAAAGTATGGAAAACAAATGGACATTCTGTAATATGGACGAAGCAATTATTCATCTTTTTGTGATTGTTTATTTTAAAGCTTTTTGGAATGAGTTGTGTACCCGTCTTTCAGAAAATACAAATGTCAGAATATATTTACCTTTACTATCTTACTACCTTAGTATCTTATTTTCTTTTATCATAATTGTATCAATATATTGTTAATCTTTTTATTATATTTGATAAAAGTTGTATTCACAAATGCAAATTTGGGGGTACAAAATATACTATTGTCATTTTCTGGTTGATTTAATGCCTATATTTTGTCCTTGATGGGCATAAAAAAACAATAAAAAAAAAAAAAATTACTCTCACTTTTTATTCTTAAATAATTCCCCACTCTGTCTCAAGTTATTATTTACTTTTTACTTCCTTGTATTATTTAGGTTTTTGTGAAGTCTAACTATCAATATTGTTCTCAATAGTGTCTGTAAGTTATGGTTTATTGGCATAATGACAAACTTTTTTTGGCTAACTGAAGCTGCGTCAGCTTCTAGCGAGCTAAATAGTCTGGGTAAAATAAAAGCATTAAAATGACATGCTAAAATTTAAGTTTACAAAAACATGAGCATATAAGCTTGATGTAACATACACGCCAGAATTTATGGGTCAACATCAAAGTTGTAGTTTGGTGAATTCTCTGACCTGCGAATTTGCATCACGTGAGTGCTTGAGATCAATAGAAGATCAAAACGTAATCGCATTGACCTCTCGCTACAGAATTGTAATAGATGGAGGAATCATTCCCGCCCATTTTGGCAGAACCGTCCGAACAAATTTCGCATGGTCAACTCTAATCGTTTAATTAATCGGAATGTATTTTGTAAGAATTGCAGTCATGCACTGAAAAGAGTACTCATTAGAATTTATTTAGGCAACAGAATCATGCCGGGTCCTAAGACTCCCACCGTTACTCAAAATGTGTTCCTCAGCTGTCTTGTGTTCTTGTGTTCTCGCTCTACGTCATCAATAACAGTCAAAGTCCGATTCCAATCCTCAAGAACCGAGAAAGTATCCGGATGTGTTCTCGATATCAAGGATGCATCGTATGCAGCCTTGTGAGCCTACGTAATCCGCTTGAAGTCCGAGAAGTCAACATTTCAACATTAGCAACTTTAAAAGAAAACTAAAGTGAGGTTTTCTGCTAAACTGAGATTAACATTAATAGCAGCATCAAATACATCCTCTGATAACATTTCAGCTCTTCTTGTGGCTTTTGCAGCTGAAAGGGAGGTTTGTTTAATATTTTCTTTACAGTTATTTCATGTCTTTACTTTCCTTCTAAACGTGTTTCACACGCAGCCTTCATTCACTCTTTTACTATTTTCCAATCAGTTAAGGGCTGTGATGTTTTTCTAAGATCAACTGTATTCTTAGTGAACATTCATATGCTCATTGTTGGGCGGTAAGTGAGTGAGGGACGACACGGGTAGATCGCTACACTGGGCTTTGAGCAAATATATTTCCGTGTCCTTACCTCGAACTGCTGCGGTCAAGTTTCTTCATAGTGTCAATGTCTCGTAATGCCGTTTAACGTTTCCACTTTTGACAATCGCAACAGACTCCGAGCAAATCAGACAAACCGGCCTCGTGCATGTAGATGCAGGAAGAATAAAATGAAAATCTCTCCACCAATTCATCTCGGAAAACATGGTTTTCTAGCGTCAACTTTTCTAACTTTTGAAAAATGACATTGTTTTTCAGTCACTGACAGTTACATCTGTCTGCGCGGTGTGCAGCGAGTCTGTCTCTAGCAAAAGTGCACCGAAGGACCCAAAGTGCTACTGAGCGGACCTTGATGTGCCTGGAATAAATTTGACTGCATTAGAAAATAATTTAATGCGTCCATTTATTCAATACATCAAAAGGCTTAAGGGTCCGGAGGGAAGCATCTCACGGTCCGCATTCGGACCGGAGTCCGCTAGTTGGTGACCCCTGATGTAGGCTATATGTTTGTTTATGTGTCAGAAGGAATCGTTATGTCACCATTATTTGTTTTTTACTACTTGTTTTGCGTGTTTGTTTTAGAGCACATCTCAGCAGGGTTACCGTTTAGAACAATTATTCACTTCATCTCGAAGTCATGATGTTGGTTCTCAGACGGACAGTATTGAAACATTGCCTGCAGCGTCTCCAAAGACACGTTCAATTGGCACACAGCTGTCTTGGGGTACAGTGATGGAAAGGCACGTTCGGAGCAAAGGTATTTCACACGTAGTAATGTTTATGTTCATGAATTCAACTATAAATGCATTGCTTAGATGTAACCGAATGTAACCTTCTAGAAAATCCAGTACAATTAAGTGTTGCATGCGTAACGGTAGATGTCATGTTTTATGTTTGAAAATAACAAAAATACTTTGATTAAAAATACACAGTTTTTCCTTGCGGCTACGGTTTCTTCTTTAGATGTAGGTACTGAAGCTACTCCCAGTTTCATTTCTTCATCTCCCATCAAAGGCGCTTCTTTCACACCGCGCAAAAGGGCTTGTCTCGAGTTGGATGAAGAAGAGGAAGAAACAGTTTACGACAATTCCATGAATAACCCAAATGAATCAGTTGTTACAGAGGAGTCAGACTTATGGTAATTTTTTAAAATTTCCATTTTAATGTTCATTTATTTTGGCAATCTGTAAATGTTACTTAATGTTTTTTTTCTCTTACTTTAGGCAGCAAACCGCATACAATGCCTCAAAATACATTGTTTTTGAAAGCTGCCTCCGAGAGCTATTTGACACGTGCCCAATTTGCAAAACAAAGTGCCATGTGCACTTTCGACGAATGGGCACCTATGTGTCATACTCCCAGCTTTGCCCAAAGTGCAGTTATAACAGAAAGTGGCAGAGTCAGCCTGTCATTGGAAGTACCCCTGTTGGAAACTTACTGGTGTCTGCAGCTATTTGCTTTAGTGGTGCATCCTACTTTAAATTCAAAAAGGTGCTTTTATGGCCGTTCTGATCATATTTCCGTTTCAGTCAAGCTTCTATTAATATGTAGTCTATAATGCTTTTTATCCTTTTTTAGATTTGCAACTCCATGCAGCTTCGGATCATACACTATGATTCATTTAGGAGACATACTAGGAACTACCTAGAGCCTGCTATCATACACAAGTGGAATGTGGATCAGAACAATCTTTTCAGGAAGCTGCAAGAAGTGAGAAAAGTTGCAGTTGCTGGAGAAATGAGGGCTGTTTCAGCGGGTAAATTTATATTTAGATGTAATAATATGTTTATCTGGAGTCTTCTGATTATTATTTGGATTACCAAAAACAGCACAACATAACATGGGATAGTACTGGTGTGGGCATGATGTGGGGGACAAAATTCAGTATTACTATTTTTCAGGGGACATCGCGAAATTCGGCAGCTACACCTTGATGCACCTGGACAGCAATACTATTCTTGACATGCAGCTCGTTCATGTACACTTATTTTATATCTTAAACTCCACAATGTAAACGTATAAGTAGTATTAGTTTGTAGGTTAACACCTTTCAAATTTTGTTTACACCCAGTGCAACGAGGTAGATGGTAGCTACCACATGGAGAAGGAGGGCTTGAAGCGTTGTCTAGACCATCTGGACTCTAATGGTTTAGCTGTGGAATACATCATAACGGGTCGTCATCCAAAGACCCAGAAGTTTCTTAGAGAGTGCAACATCGTACAGTTCTACGATGTGTGGCACTTCAAAAAAGGTGACAACTACGTTTTGACATTACAGACCACTGTTGGTCACATTATCCACAAACACTTTTTTTTCTGTTGTTATGATTATTTTATGATGTTAATCTTTGTACCACTCATACACAATACTTTTAATACTTTGTAACAGGTTTGTCTAAAAAGTTGGACAAACTTTCGCAAAAAAAGGGGTGTGAGATATTGAAGAAGTGGGTGCCCAGCATCAAGAATCACATATATTGGAGTGTTATATCATCTTCATCTGGGCCAGAGAAGGTGGCAAAATATACTTCGATTCTCAACCACATCCAAAATGTACACAGTCATGTCAACCCTGTATTCCCGAAATGTCTACATGCAGACAAAGTGACTATAGATCCCAGAAAATGGTTCCAATCTGGTATGCATCACAATTTTAGAATATTTTATAATGTGAACAAGTTTTAAAAAATATTTCTACTATTATTATTAATTAAATGATTAATACTGTCTCTCTTTCTCATTCAAGGGTCAATGCCTCTCTACAAAGTGGAAAAGATCATGAACAATAAGCGAGTCCTGAAGGATGTGGAAAAGCTCAGTCACCATTCCCAGACTTCTTCACTAGAAACCTTTCACAGTGTGATCCTGCGTTTTGCCCCTAAGAATGTTGTTTTTCCTTTCATTGGAATGTTGTGCAGGTATAATATATCATAAAGATGATATTGAAATAATGAATATGCATGGTTATCTTTGTTTATGCATTTTTTTTTACATATATTCAATCATTGTACTGCAGGTTGTACCTTGCAGCAATGCACTACAATGAAAATGGAGACCGTGAGCAGGCAGTAACAACGTCAGGACAAGCAATGTACAAAATTGTTTTCCCCAAGTCAAATAAGGGTGAAGCCACTGCAAAGCCACAAAAAACAGCCCCTTCATATGGTATGTTATATAATGTGTTTCATTCTCATACACTTACAAATACAATCTACACTTAGTAATGCATTTGATTGTAACAACAGTAATATATACAATTAACTTTCTGTACCGTATATTTACAGACTATGAAACCGAGTTGATGAAGCTCGTCTTTGAGGAGGTGTTTGCAGACCCCGCACCATTTGTGGAGAAGGTGAAACAAATCCCCATTCCTGCTACCCTGTCCTCACAGTTTGAAAGGCCTTTGAAGGAGGAAGTTGTTCGACCACCCCTATCACGCTTCAGTCGAGGGGCGGTCAGAAGCCAAAAAACTGTCCATCCGAATGCGTAGTACAACGCAGGACGAGAGAACAACTCTGATGTTCTGTCATTAATAGCACCAGCTTACAAAGCTTCAATAGACGAGATATCTGTACTGCCTTTAAAGACAGATGTTAACATTATAACATTTTCCATAAAAATGTGTACATATTTACATCTGTATGACTTATTTTTATAAACATAAATATTTTGATGAACAACCTTCGGTTTCATTTTATTTAAAATGAATATTGGTGTGGTACCTAAATGGAAGATGATGACTTTTCCCTTTTGTATTTCCAAACATTTTCAACTTTTTATTACAGTTTTCACATTTGCACCAACACAAAAACAGTAAGAGAACACCAGTATGTTTTAAAACTTACCTTTTGTATCCTACTAAAGTCGTGCTGGCAAAGTTGAGGTATCAGCTTGCTAATCTGCATTTTCCGTATCATATTCTGGCTCAAATTGATACTACTGATGACATTTTATCAACATTTAGTATCAGTACAATTACTCCAAAGATCCAGAAGTTTCTTAGAGAGTGCAACATTGTACTGTTCTGTACGATGTGTGGCACTTCGAAAAAGGTGAAAACTAAGTTTTGTCATTACAGACCACTGTTGGTCACATTATCCACAAACACTTTTTTTTCTGTTGTTATGATTATTTATGATGTTAATCTTTGTACCACTCATACACAATACTTTTAATACTTTGTAACAGGTTTGTCTAAAAAGTTGGACAAACTTTCGCAAAAAAAGGGGTGTGAGATATTGAAGAAGTGGGTGCCCAGCATCCAATAAGAATGCACTGGTTAGCTAGCCAATCGGAGCCCACAGTGCTATTCAGAGCGATAAGCATTGTAACAAAGCATTTCAGAGAGGTTGGCCAAAGCGGAGCAACATTCCACCATGTATACACATTGCATTACACCAAATAGCAGAGAAGGAGCTACATCATTTGACACTATTAGTCATGTCTCTTCCAATGTTTCACTTGAAAGAAAGAACACATTTGCACATTAACCTGTTTCTGCCAGGTTTGCAGTAACAGCAGCAGAGCCTCAATGACACCAGCTCTGTCAGAGAACAAGGCAGTTCTGCAGACCAGAGACCTAGCTGACAATTTTATAACTAAATGAAAATAAATACACACTGAGTGGACTCAGGTGGATGGTTTAATACCGTATGAGATACATGCTACTCACTTGTAGAAAGGTGTGCATATTCAAAACGAACACATGTTTTCCTAATACATGACTCCTTTGAGAAAGAAGAAAAATGTGACAAATCACATTTGGGCTTGTGTTTTTGAAGTTTCTATTTCCATGTGCTGTTTTGATGTAAATTGATGTACAAACACATTATAATTAAACAATGTAAATAAAAAAAAACAGTCAAAGTCAAGTAAACACTCTTAACACAACTTATTATTATCATGCAGGAATTAAACAACATTAAGCACTAAGGTGCATTACTATGGAAGCATATTGGTAAGTTTTCAAATTGAAATTGTAGGGGATTTACAGTAAAAGACCTGTAGACCAGTTATGATGAAAGAAGACTTTGAGTCAGGAATATAATTAATATAATTCAATTTAGTGAGGAAAAATAGTTTGTAGTTTAGCAAGCAGAAGTCTTTAGCAAGCTTTCCTGTAGCTCAGTGGTAAGAGCATTGCGTTAACAATGCAAGGTTGTGGGTTCGATCCCAGGGGATTGCAAATACCTCTGTAAAATGTATAGGATAAAGCAATGTAAGTCGCTTTGGATCCTCTGCCAAATGCCTAAATGTATGTAATGTAAAAGTCAGCTTCAGCACTCTCAAGGAGTTTGACAGTCCGACCTGCTTTACATTTGAAATGCAGCAGTATTTAAGCTAACAGAGTCAACTGATTACGTCATTATTGGGTAAATCAAGCTCACATGATGAGACCGGACATATAGTCCTATAAATTATCAAAGATGACAGGCATGTACTATAATCGAATTAAAACCTGACGTTACATCTTGTGATTTTCCACCCTTTCTCACTTTCCTGAAACAACATAATCACACATACACAAACTGCTCAAGGTTAGAGTGAGTGCTAACAGAAGATGTTTTTCATAAATGATGATAAGAAGTCCCTTTTCACAGTCACACTGACCTAGCAGTAAGAGAGAGCCTTTGCATTCATTAGAGACTTTAAACCATAAATTGTTCTCTACTTTCTATATCAGAAAAGGTTGGTGTTAATCGTGTTTAAATCATTAATTTTAAATAAGATAATGCTAAATAATTACTTGATTAATAAGTCAAAACCATATAAAAGTATTTGTATTTGAAGTAAGGTGAAGCCACTGCACCGGTCCCTTCAAAATGCAATTTAAAAAATAGAAATGCAGTATGTAAAATGACAATGCATTTATGTTTTTGAATATACATTAAAAATAACATAGCCTATGTGCAACTTTAGGTGCAAAATGAAAATTCAATAATATAATTTACATTTGTCAGTTCATACACTAATTTTAATATGTAATTTAAATGGATATTGTATCGCTCTTTAAGTCAATAGCATCCGGCTGCAGACGAGATGCACTGTCAGACACATGCACTGTCAGCGGCGCATGCGCACTCGTCACATGCACTGTCAGCGAACTGGTCACATGCACGCTCTAACGTATTTCACGAGGTGAACTGTAAGATTCTATTAATAAAATGTTAAGGTTACTGCTTTTTAAGAGTACCGTGAATACTGGTGGTTCAGGTCAAGGCCAGGTATTTATTATAATTATAGCTGAAATACATTAATGAACATCTACACTAATAATGAAAATACATTACTAAATAAAACCTTTTCTTGTACACGTATTCTTCCGGCCTAAAATTATAAACAAACACACATATATACATAAATGTCTCATTCTACAATAAACAGGTGCTTGTTAATCAATGGTTTAATGATAAAGTTTTATTATATAGACATACTATATATACATATATAAATAAAGAGCAGGACGTGTCATATGTGGCATTGTGAAAAAATTTAACATAAAATCATAACCCAAAACAAAAAATGGACAACCTTGTTCAATTTTGTACTCGACAAAAGACTCTAAAGTGCATTTTGTCCACCACATTCTCTAAAAATGTATGCATGTCCTGCATAAAAGTAAAAACAAACTTCAGAGGCTCTACACTATCATGTTCTATGACATGTCTGTAGTGAAGAACTGTTCCAAGGCCTCTGCAGCTTCATCACCCTCCATGCACATTATAAGTGGAAGCTGAACTGAGCCAAGAAGATCCCCAGAGTTCTCACAGCATCACTGACTGGCAGTTTTAAGATCCGTCATGACACGCTCCTAAGAAACAACAATGCAGAAGATGATAAATAAAAATATGCAGAACAATAATGGCCACAACCTCTCTAACAAAATCTACTTTTCGTGGAGACTGAACCACCTGCTTCTCCGATGCAAACTCACAGATGAAAAGATTGGTTTCATCTACCTAAAAAGCAAATATAACTTTTTGTTACCTTTACGACTTTTTAAGGTTGCTGGTACTTTTCCTGAGGAGTTACATGAGTTACCCTATATTTGATAGATTTCAACGTCATATTAAATAATTTTGAGAAACACATTGTCAAAAAAATAACTATATAGTGCAGGTCACCTACAAACTTTCCTGTGAGATTACAAGCACCGCTACAAAATTAATTTAGATAACCTCAGTTCTTCAATAAATTACTGTATGAAGAACAGGTATGGTTTGATTATTACTATTGATTACTATTGATTATAAGGATTAAGTTAGTTTTCGAAAACATTGTCTTATATATTAAAACAACACTTTTACGTCTATCTAATACTGTATGAATGAAATCAATATACTTACAACATTCGTCTGATAATGCTAAAGAACGTTTTCGATTACATTTGTAAAATAATTCATAATAACACTTTTACTTCGACTTAATCTTGTTCGAATTGAATATAGTTAAAACTAAACTTTCACTTCGACTTAATCTTGTTCGAATTGAATATAGTTAAAACAACACTTTCACTTCGTCTTAATATTGTATGAGAATAAATAAATAAATAAATGGAATATTTAATAAATATACTTACAATTTGCCTGTTGGTGCATTTAATTCACACACGTTTCTGACAGTTCGTTTGTTGGAGTGCGCGGCTGAGACGGCATGTGTCGGAGTGCGCATGCGCCGCTGACAGTGCATCTGGCCTGAGAGTGCATCTGGTCACCCTTCTCCTTTAAGTTGCAAAATGAAAATGCATTCCCGGATTGATCATATAGCCAAGATCATACGCGTGCAGACGAGTTTCCATCATATACACATTCAGTATTTTGACTTGTCTTTTTAGTCATAATATCTTCGACACTTATTCAGAAATATTTGTTTTTAAGTACTGTACAGCCCAATCAAGACCCATCCATGTGGAAAAACCCAATTACACCTGTCTGTACTGTGGAACTTTCGTGCTGGAGGCAATGTAAGAGCGATTTTTGCAACAAAAATACGTAAACATTGCCAAGGTGAAGATGTTGCTTTCTTATTCATCCAGGTGCCGCCGATTGGTCTGTGACAGATCCACTGTATAACTCTGTAACTCGATTCGTGAAGTTACGGAAACCTTGCGCCTAAGAAGACAAAACCCTATTGACAAAGACGACTGTATTGTTGTTTTTGTCTTGTAATAAATAGAGACTGCAACAGATGACAACTGAACTGATGTCCTTTATTTTCTATTCCACACGTGTCTCTTCTTCACGTCCCCTTACATCATCACGTACAACTTACGTCATCACGTATTACACATATAGAATACATTACATCCCCCTTCTTTTTTTTTTTTTTTTTTTTTCACAACTATCTCAACCCATAATAAGGAGTTCACCAACAAGCATTATTACTCCGATGTGTAATTAAACATTTACTCAGATGCCTTAGTCAATTTAGTGTATTTTATAGTCTCTAAATCTTGAAGGAATTTTAACCTCTCTTCCTGATCTTGTGATGATGTTTGGTTTGATTTGTCATAGTACATTTTTTGCTTTAACTGCCTCTGTTTAAGTTGTTCTTGAACTTTCTTACTTCCTTTTGGAGTCAACAATTTGCTTGAAGTCGGCAGTTTGGTTTTTAATCTTCTTCCCATTAGAAGTTGTGCCGGTGACATACCAATGCCATCTAGTGGAGTATTGCGGTATTCCAGCAATGCAATATATGGATCTCCATTCTCACTTTGTGACTTTGTGAGCATTCTTTTGATGGTTTGGATCATTCTTTCTGCTTGTCCATTAGATTGAGCATATCTCGGACTAGACGTCTTGTGCTCGAATTCCCAGTTTTCTGCAAAACGCTTGAATTCTTGACTGGCATATTGTGGACCATTATCTGATATTACCACATCTGCTATACCATGTCTTGAAAACATTGATTTCAGTGCTAGGATTACACTTTTGCTGGTAGTATCATTCAGCTTTCCGATCTCTGGAAATTTGGAGTAGTAGTCCACACACATCAAATATTCAGAACCATTGTGCTGAAACAAGTCAGTACCAACCTTTGCCCATGGTCTTTCTGGCAGTGCATGAGGTATTAGTGGTTCTTTTGCATGACTGTTTCGATGAGTGTTGCATGTGGCACATTGAGATATCATTTTTTCAATTTCAACTGACATTCCGGGCCAATAAATGATGTCTCTCGCTCTTTCCTTGGATTTCACCATGCCCAGATGCGACTCATGAATTTTGTCCAACATTTCTTTTCTCATTCTACTTGGAATGATGAGTTTTGATGCTTTGAACATAAGACCTGATGCATAACTGATTTCCTCTTTAAAAGTCCAATACTTGTGAATGTCTTTGTGCACTGAACTTTTCTCTGTAGGCCATCCTTTCAGTATGTAGTCTTTCAGTTTCTGCATTTCAAGATCTTCAGCTGTTGTTTTTCTGAACTCTTCCAGTTTCTTTTCAGACACAGGTAGTTGAGGTGTGACACAGTTTACCTCTAGCTCCTCTTCAAGCAGGTCTTCGTTGTGTTCATCAAGGTAAGCGCGACTCAATGCGTCTGCTATGTGCATTTCTTTGCCTGGCTTGTACATGACTTTCAGATTGTACCTTTGAAGTCTTAGCAACATCCTTTGCAGTCTTAATGGCGTTTGATGCAACGGTTTTTTGAAAATGCTCTCAAGCGGCTTGTGGTCACTTTCTACTTGAACTTCTCTGCCATATACATATTGGTGGAACTTTTCACATCCATATACAATGGCAAGGAGTTCCTTTTCTATTTGTGCGTATCGGCGTTGGCAATCCGTGAGCGCTCTTGATCCATATGCTACAGGTCTCTGGTCTTGAAGCAAAACTGCACCCATGCCTTCAGAGCTGGCATCTACTGACAATGTTAACGGTTTGTTGACATTATAATATTTCAATGTTGATGCATTTGTTGCTAGAGCTTTAAGTTTCTGAAAACTTTTCTCTTGTTCATTTCCCCAGAACCACTCAGCATCCTTCTCCAGCAGTTGTCTGACTGGAGCACTTACTTCAGACAAGTTAGGAATAAACTTGGCAAGATACTGCAGCATACCTAGAAATCTTTGAAGAGCTTGCTTATCTTCTGGTGGAGGTAACTGAACTACAGCTCTCACCTTCTCTTCGTCTGGTTTCAGTCCTTCTGCTGTCAGCACATGACCAATATACTTGATTTGTGATGTTCGGATTTGACATTTCTTTTTGTTTAGTTTGAGGTTGTATTCTCTTGCCCTTTGGAGCAGTTTTTTCAGTCTGGCATCATGCTCTTGTACCGTTTCACCCCAAACCAGCAAATCATCCACAATGTTTATCACACCATCCAGATCTTCAATCATCTGTACTACCGCTCTTTGAAAGACTTCAGATGCTGACGATATTCCAAATGGCAAACGCAGGAATCTATATCTTCCTATTGGAGTGTTGAATGTGCACAACTTGGAACTGTCATCATCCAATTTAATCTGCCAGAATCCTTGGTTGGCATCAAGCACAGAAAACACTTTAGCATTTGGCATGTTGGATACAACCTCTTCTACTGTGAGTAGTGGGTAGTGTTCACGTTTGATTGCCTTGTTCAAATCTTGTGGATCGAGACATATTCGAATTTTGTCTGGCTTGACAATTGTAACCATGCTACTCACCCAATCAGTTGGATCTGTCTGTCTTGCAATGACATTCATCTGTTCCATCCTGTTCAATTCTTCAATTATTTTTTCTTTCAGTGCAACAGGAACTTTTCGTGGAGCATGTACTACAGGCTTTACTGTTGGATCAACTTGAATGTGGTGATATCCTGGCATGCATCCTAGACCATTAAACAGATCTTCATACTGTTTCAGAATGCCATCATCATCAACAGAAACGTCATGTATCCTTTTTATCATCCCTAGTGCTTGACATGTGGATCTTCCTAGGATTGCAGGTGCATCTCTTTCAACAATCTGGAACTGAATCTTGTGTTTTTCACCTTTATACTCACATGTGAGCTGTTTCTGTGGTGAGAGATTGAATACTTTTCAATTTGTTTTTCTGAACTTCAACCGTGCCAAGGAACATATTTTTGTCATCTTCCTCTGTCTGTTCAAGCGTGTGCATTTCTCTTGGCTTTTTATGCTCAATTCGACACATTTTTGCAAAATGGTTCTTCTTATTGCACAGTCTGCACGTTTGTCCATAGGCAGGACACTTTCTCTGTTCATGTTTGTATCCACATCTGCTGCATTTTGTATTTTCACTCGAGTCATGTTGCATTTCTCTTGGCATACTCTTAATTTTCTGTTTACTTTTCACTGCTTTAATTTTGTGCATGTCTACTTCTTCATGTAGTGCTTTCATTTGACTGGATGTGATTTCGTTAGCTCGACAGATGTCCACAGCTTTTGCTAATGTGAGATCAGCTTCTCTTAGCAATCTTGCTCTTACTGTGTCATCTTTAATGCCACAAACAATTCTGTCTCTGATTAATGAATCATGTAATTCTCCAAACTCACAGTCTTTGGCTTTGTTCTTTAGGTCCGTGACGTATGAGTCAATATTCTCCGACGGTCCTTGAGCCCTCGTGAAGAAAATATGACGGATGTAAGGTAGGTTTTTTCTTGGTTCACAATAGTCTTTGAACTTTTGTTTTATGAACGTCGATTTTGTCTCTCTCATCATCATCAAATTCAAAAGTATTGAAAACTTGAATTGCCTCCTCACCCGCGACATGTAGAAATGTGGCGCATTGCACTTTTTGAGATTTTTCCGCGATTCCGCTAGCCGTTAGGAACAGGTCAAATTTTTGAATCCATATCTTCCAGTTTTCGGCTAGGTTTCCTTGTAGACATAGGTTCGATGGTGGCTGTAACTGTGCCATTCTTCTTTCTTTGCATTTACAACTTCTGACACCATGTATTGTTGTTTTTGTCTTGTAATAAATAGAGACTGCAACAGATGACAACTGAACTGATGTCCTTTATTTTCTATTCCACACGTGTCTCTTCTTCACGTCCCCTTACATCATCACGTACAACTTACGTCATCACGTATTACACATATAGAATACATTACAGACAACAAATACTGAATGTGTTGATGATGAAAAATGTGCATGCGATTTTACAGCAAATAACGACGAGCGATGCTGGCTCCGCCTTCACGCAATGACGCTATTATCACGCTAAAATGCATTTTCAAGACCACATGAAATTTTGCAACACCATCATTTGAATGATCATTTTTCTACAGTTTTGCTTGGCAATCTTAAACACGTACAATCAATCCGGGAAATGCATTTTACATTTACACACGCTTTTATCCAAAGCGACTTGCATTGTATTGTACATAAGTATGTGCAATCGTTAAGATCGAACCCATGACGTTGCTAGGCGCCATTCTCTAATCACTGAGCCACAGGAAAGCGGAAATTTTCAACTTAAAGAGCGTTAAAATATGCATTTTAATCACGTCATCATTTAAATTAAGTGTAAGAACTGAAAAATGTAAATTATTTGATTGAATTTTCATTTTGCGCCTAATGTTGCACATATGTTGTTTTTCTGAAAGGCAAGAGCCTTTAAAACGTTAAGGATCTTCCCCTTCGTTTAATTCGTATTAAACAAGACAGCCGACTCTATGCTTAATACTGGCCATTTAAAAAATATTTATACATATAATATAATTACTTAAATTTAATTGTTACGTAGACTTTGAGCTTTTTATAAACGGCATTTATCCACTTGATTATACAGATTCCCTCGAAATTATGCATTACATTTTATGACTGAAATTAAAAATGGCCTAAAAGACAAAGTCAGTAAATTCTAACAGATTTGTCTTGTGCCAACCAATTTAACGTTTGGACTTCACTTTCAAAACAATCAATTTTTTTTTAATAGAAATTACTAGTCCCCCTTTTTTGTTTTGTGACAACTACACTTGTCATCAATACCTTAGATAGACATTCTTTATCCCAATAATTTCTCAGCTTTGTTCTAAATGTTAAGCTTTGGCTTAATTCCTAGCAAGCAGTGACACAGACAAATAATTCCAAGTGGTAATATTTTATAAGGAAACTTTATGTGTGCATGTGAAATTCACTTTTCATTTCAAGACAGAAAGCCGTTTTTGCAAATTTCCAGTACAGCAGATAAGGTTTGATATTAAAGAGTATAAAAAGAAAGAACAAAATCTGACTCCAAATGCTTTTATTCAGATTCGCAGACGTTAAGAGCAGGCTTTTGGTCCAAGTATTGGGAAACCATCTGTCCAACATCTCCTTTACCCTTACTTTGTTCTCACTTGCAGTAATCGAACACTTTTGATTGCAAATCACCCCTGCCATTCATTTTGAGCATGGTTGCTATCCGACATATGATTGCATAGATTTATTCGACAGTAATTTAATTTTAATTAAGACATAATGGAATGTTCATTAAGACTTCAGCTCCCCCACTCCTTCTCAACCTCCAGAACTGTACATTGGGTCCCTGCCCTTTTCCTGTAGAAAGAGGAAAAACGAGCGTACAACGAAAGGAAAAGAAAACCGTGTGGGAGAAAGCTTATCCTGCACCTGCCAGGCACATTGCTTATTTCTAACTAAATCATTTTTTTTATTCAATAGCCATGTCGTCATTGACACTACTAGAGGGGTCAATACAAGGCTATGTTGCTCCCATCATCACCGAAGCTCTTACATGGACATTCAGTAATATCTAAGAAACCATAAGAGATGGTTGTCATTAGAAGTTACATTAGAATTAGAAGTTACAGGTAGATAAATCCATAAGGAACTCGACTGGGTCTAGAATCAATGAGGATGCTGTATTGTCGACTGTGTGGGGCAAAAAATAACACCAGGTACTTTTGTAACTTCATTCTTCAACCCCAAAATAAAATCAAACCAGTTCTGCGCAGGGATAAAACTGCACATTTTACAAAACCTCCATCCTTATGAAGCCCTATGTAACCGCATGACAGTTTTGCGTACTGGAAAACAAGTATGTACAGCGTCCCGCTAACTCAAAATTGCTGGAGAGGAGAGAAATAAAAAGAGGAAAAAGCTGAGGTTAGATTTTCGAAGAGTTCCACTTATCCAGCAAAATGGGTTAAGAGGGCATGTCGCAAAAATCTATGTCAAATCACTTTGACTCATTCTCTCACTTTCCTACGATATACAGCTTTGCTATCTGTCAAACAACATATCCCGAACCGAACCAAACCTCCCTCCCCACCAACCCCAGCAAGAAAACAACCAAATTAAAACAAAGAAAATAGCATGTTAAGTGGAAAAGCTTATGCCCTCCCGGCCAGGCAAAGGGTGCAGGTTAAGAGTGCAGGCATAGACTGCAACCAAGGCCAACTTTTAAACTCACTTTAAATAGATTAGAATTCAAAAATATCTTTTTATATTCAAGTGGCCTAAAGAGAAAACGTTACGTGTCTTTAGATTACTGCTGGTATAAAAAAAATCCTTGTACACCTTCAATTGTATTATATACATCAAGATAATGTGGTTAAATGAAATGAGTTTAAAGAGCCTGAGCGCCAGCAGCAATCCAACCCGCACACCCTCACCCTTGACACTCTGAACCTGCAGTAATCATCTCCTATATCTTTCATCTCCATTGCTTAAGCTCTCTTAGACTGACATGAGTTACACTGAATCAAAAGGTGTGACAAGCTTCATCAACAGATATTAGCTCATCCCACAATGCCATGCTAAGCCCTTCCCCTACATCTATCCCCCCTCCCCTCAGATGTGCTATTAAGTCCCATTTCCAACACTCTTAAATATCTTCCTCTTCCTCAGGAGCGCTGATCTCTTTAAGGACTAGATGGGTGAGAAAATCAGTGTGACAGCGGCATCATCCAGTGTTCTCATCTATTTAGTCTGTGAGAAGATCAGCACAGGAGAGAGAGAAGGAGAGAGCGCTGCTCCAGAGTTCTGGAGTTGGCCCTTAGAGGTCGCTCTCTCCGTACAGGGCGGTGGAGAAGGACATGTAGTCAAGTGCACCCGGGATGCCATCTGGGCCTGTATACGGTGCCATTCGGGCAATGCAGTATTCCGCCTGGTCGGGAGGAAGCTCACGCCTCAACTCTTCTGCTGTGATGAAGTTCTGAAAGAGAAGAACGGGTGAATAATAGTTTAAAACTAGGGATGGACCGATATGTTCATTTTGGGCGATAACCAATAATTATTTAATATTGGAAGCTGATAACTGAAATTTTGCCGATATACAGTATCTTAATATTCATATAAAGTTCCCTAAGACTGAAACAAAAGGCAAAAAGTGGACAACCGCTTTATTTGAAAAAATTCCCGGTAGAAAACAAGGAAACCGTTAGTTCGCTTTTTCCCCCGGAAAATTATGTACAAAGTTGTGCTGTAGTACTCAAGACGTTTTTTATGGTCTCGACTAGTCCTGGTCTTGGACTCGACAACAGTGGGCTTGACTACAGCCCTAGTACAAAGCCTAGTTTAAACTAGTTAACCTTTAAACTTCTCTGGTATATTTTTTATTTGATAAGAAAATTATAGATTTTCTTCCAGAGCAACGCAGGAAAATGTTCTTAATAGCCACGAGTCTGCGGTCTTAATGCTTGCTGTCTGAAGACCTGTTAGTCTTCATACTACACCTACATCAACAATGTTTAGCTCATAGCAGTAAGTGAATAATCATAATATAAAGACAGTACTGTAATGTATTTTAACTGAGCATTGTGCAGCTGAAGTGGTTTAACCAGAGGAAATGATCAATAATTTATTGGCTATAATATATCGTCCTGAATTTTACTGTCGGCCGATAAGATTAAAATGACCATTTATCGGCCGATACTGATATGGGCAATAATTTATCGTGCATCCCTATTTTAAAAGTTTTACTTTAGATCGGACACATTCTTGTTTACTGATATAAACATTCTTACCTTGTCTCCAGCTAGGATCTTAAATGAGGCGATGACCTGGTCTGCGGTGTCTGTATCGGTCGTTTCCCTAGACATGAAGTCTATAAACGCTTGGAAGGTCACTGCGCCGCTGTTGTTGGGGTCAACGATGCCCATAATACGAGCAAATTCAGCATCAGCCTGAACACCAAAGGTAAGAGGTTAACCCAGATAAATCCCATGGACCGCAGGTACACTCCTTTTGACATTTTATTTGTGGGCTTCGGTCACAGTAGACATTGTATTTTATGATAATGAAAAACAGGGTTGTTTGATAACCTTGATAAACTACTTATAATGATTAAAAAAATAATAGGATTAAACATTATGCTAAATCATTGCTATAGCTCTCGGATACATATCCAATTTTTTTGTATCGCGTTATGTCATGCCACAATATTTCTTTACACTCCTACAATGACACAGCAATAAAAGCTAATGAACAGACACATATCCATTAGATTGACTCGTGTAAGGTTCAATAAACATTTTCAAAACAAACTAAGAGAAAAAAGCCAGGGCAATAAATATTTAGAAAACAAACAAAATCAAAAGTGGGGATTTGGGGTAAATTGCATAGCAATTTATAAATAAAATAAAAAAATAAAAGAGGTAGCAGTACCAAGCTGTTCCCAGTGGAAATAAGCAGAGCACGGAAATCGTCGCCGTCCATTATCCCTGTGCGCTTCTATGGAACGCAAGGTGTAGGATAAGGAGTTGGGAAAAGAACAGGAGGACAGCAGAGAAATTGAGGATAAAGAATCAGAGGAAGTTTGAAATGTCAGAATTGTGGGAAGTCATGTCAGGGAAAAGAAAAGTGCAAAAAGGAAAGAAAAAGGAAGCATTAAAAAATAGTTAAAACAAGAAATAACCTCAGCTGACCTGCAGAGGGCACCCTTTCTCAAGCAATAGCACAGGTGAGTGATTGAACAAGCGAGTTAGTTATGATGGAACTAATGAGTGACAAACACACACCATGCACTCTAAAGCTTCCCCTCTTTGTGTGTTCATACCTGCTTGTTGTTTTCTACGTCGTAACCAAGACTGATCAAACAAGCCTTGAACTCCTCAGCTGCTAAGACGCCACTGTGGTCCTGTAGCACGCAATGAACGGCAGTGGACGGAAGAATCACAGCATGCAGATAAAGATCGATGGTAGCGATACACATTGACATGATGGCATATTTGGGTTGAAAGTGGATGCATGACATAAAGAGATGGAGACAAAACACAGAAGACGTCAGACAATGACATGGACTGATGGCAAACAAAGATCGTACACGACTGACCTGAATTCTGATGAATGTAAAGCAGAAATTTATACTTAAATATTCTGAGAGCACTACATTTGCTTTTCCTACTCTTAACTAAACCTATGTCTAACGTAAAACGCCTGGCATTAACTTTCCACCATCCACCAGACTATACAGGTGGTACACATTTCAGGTCAGAGGTGTTTGACGCGGTGTATATTTTAAGAGATGTTTTCCTTCCCATTAGTGCCAGAATAGATGGAGAAAATGGAGCGAAGGAGAAGGTATTAAAACAAGTCCAACCAAAACTTTAAACTGAGATAACTTTTTAACATGCATCAATCACGCTGAAATTAAACACAGCCTTGACATGAGCAGCATGCGCTACATCTACCGCGTTCATCTTTATATGAACATCTTTTTGTCTGTCTCGACAGTCTAAAATTACTCTGTTCTAATGGTGTTACATTGTGGACTTTATTACACAATTACACATTTTTTTTGTTTGGAAATTACATCAGAGTGAAACTCCGGAAATTGTATTTTTTACTAAAATATTCCATTAATACACTGACGGTGAATAAATTCAAGTGTCTTAAGAAATATATGCTTTTGAGTCCCTGACCTTGTCGAAGTGATTGAAGGATGTGCGGTACTCGTGAAGCTGCTCCTGACTGATGCCTTTAGCGTCACGAGTGAGAATCTGGTTCTCGATCTCGTTGATGGTGCGAGCAATCGTAGTGAGGAGTTGCTCCCACCCAACACGCAGATGCTAGAGAAACAAAGTAAAGTAGATGAAGTTGGTATTACAACAGTCATTTTTCTGAAAATGTTGCAGTTTCTTGAAGATACATACCTCCATTGTATAAGAAGTGTATTTGTTGTCAAATATAAGTGCTTCCTGAATGAGCTGATGGTCTCCCTCCAGTTGATCAATCTTGGGTTTGTATTCAATGATACTTTGCTCATACTGACGCAGATGGGTTAGCTGATCCTCCAACGTTCCGTTCATCTCGATTGATATCCGGCCGATCTCCTACACAAACATCAAGACACAATACAATTTATCGAGCATATATTCTTTCCAAAAAAAGTCTTGAAGAGTAATATATACCTCCATCTTGGTTTGTATCCATGGTCCGATCATGTTGGCCTGGTTGGCAAACTGCCGTCTGAGATGGTCATTAGACTGCTGGCGAGACAGTTCTTCCTGAAGAGCCTGATCACGCTGTGGTACCAGTTTCTGCACCTATGTGTGGATAAAAGAGAGACCAGCACTACATCAATATCTGCAAACTCAACTGTGGAGGAAGGGCAGAAGTGCAGGCAGCTATTCGCAATCTTACCTTGTCCCACTTGCTGTCAATACTCTGAGGGGTGATGGTGGTGTAGGGATTGTTTCCAGCCAGTTTAATGCCATTGTACTGAGCGATTTTCTGAACTTCAGAGTGGATGGCCTGGATAGCTTCCCGCTCTTTATTCGCCTCTGGAAGAGTGGACTTGAACTGCTCGTGAGCTGTTATCAGTCCCTACAGAAAGAAAATAGTAAAAAAGCATTCATTACTCCATTCTTAAAAGAGAGTGACCACAGATCCCAGCGATGATTCACAAAGATCTTTAAAGCAAAGATAATAATATTAACAAGATGCGCCACTGCCGTTAAAATGAATGGTGAGGAGTGCAACGCTCAATATGCCCGCTTCGCCAAAGGATGTTCTGCCATCCAGTAAAACGAACCAATCGTCAATCAGTAAAGATTGATGATTCTTAGGGGTGGGTATCTCGTGAGGCGCTTGCCAGCTTGTGTACAATAGATGAGGAGACATAAAAAGTGTTTTTTTTTGCACAATTTAAGCTTAGCAAACCAAAGTTATGAGCCCGTTTAATGGCTGCCATGTTTAATTATTGATCGGAAAAATATACATTTTAATTGTGGTTTTTGCCAGTGATTTTAGAGATCTATGCCTTCCCCCATTCAAGTAGATAGGACTATGGACTTGCTATGACATAAATAGCTGCCCAGAGGCGTTGCAAACATGGCCAGAGTGGCATAACATCAGTAAACGGACTTCGTTTAAAGAAAACAAAAAAGGACATTCACAAGCTAAATTACTTCCATAAAAAGTGATAACTACTAACGTTAAATGTTCCCTTTCATTCCAAACATTGTAAGTGTTGTACCTGGATCTCCTCTATGTTGTGTACGATGAACATGTCTTGAAGATCCTCCATGGCTCCTTCCATCCAGTTGTTGAATGGTGCTGCTCTCTTGGCGTACTCCAGATAGAGTTCGTCGATGGACTCCAGCTGTTTCTCCGTCCTCTGCACACAACATATACACACACAGTGTGATGAAGAGGACACGTATAAATGTGTCAGAAAGCGTCTCATCTAAAAAGCGAACATACCTCAAGAGACTCTCTACGGCTCTGTGTAAGAGAACCCAGAGCATCCCACTGCTCACAGATGTTCTGACAGCGTGCATTAACACTTGGAGAGTCATAATAGTCCAGCTCACTAGAACATAAGCATAAGCCTGTTATTCTTTTCCAATATTGCGAAACATCATTTTTTGATTTTCAGGCTTTTCTTAACTTTCAGCCCTTAAATTCTGTTAATTTCGTTCATTAGCTCTCATTTTTGTGGCTTTGTTTTCGCCATGTTCTCACTTGAGCTCCTGTGCGATGGCGGCAATCTGCTCCACTCGGTCCTGGTGAGCGGCGAGGTCGCTCTCGAACGCCTCGTGCTTCTTCAGAAGAGCTTTGATCTCAGATAGAGTCGCGGTCTCATAATCCTTCTGTGTTAGCATGGCCTCTTTACCTACAAACAATCATAGATATTAAGTAATCGTATGACTGAACGATGAACACGTCTTGATTGATAATTGTAGGAATTAAACAACCATAGAAATAAATAGAAAATGTGTATTGATGAAGGTGAATTTGAGCATGAGGCCAAACATAAGTTAGTGATCTTTGCATATGAAGGTATAGTTTATGCAAGCATACCATCTGTCCAGCTCTCGTGGATGGCTGCTTTCTGGCGGAATTTTTCTGCGAGGTGGTCAAGCCTCTCCAAACGACGGATTTCATTCAGTAGCCACTCTTCATAGCCTTTCTCTGCGCCTTCCAGTTTATGCCATGACCCATTAATGTCCTAGAAAGAAGAAAAGATCTTATCAGCCAAATGTTTTACTTTAACAGTCAACGTCAGATAAGTGGGTTAAGAGTAAACATTACAGGGTGGGTTGTGAACCGTTTCTTACCGACACCATGCGTCCTTCAGATGGCATAAAGGCCGGTCGGTTGCTCAGACGAAGTTTGGTCTGCAATGTGTTGAAGTTGATCTCTAGCTGACACTTCTCCTGGACTTTGGGTGGTTTGTGAACGCGCCGATAGTCACGGAAATCTTCCAGTTTCTGCTGCATTTCGGTCATGGTCTTTTCTGGAGCACGGTTTTCCAACCATGGAATTGTCCTGCGTATCCACTCCAACAACTAAAGAAAATGAACGAGGGGTAGAATAAGAAACTAAAATGCAAACCAACTACAGGATCTTAAACAGCACAAACAAACAGACTTACATCACTAGCCAGCTTTTCGTAGTCTTCCATTAGGTGCTCGTTCTCTTGATTGACCGCCAACACCTTGCAGATACGATTGGCTGCTGTCTCAGCCTATCACAGAACATCAGCGTTAAAAAAAACAAGATTAAACTGACTGAAATGCTTTCCATACATCCCGGGTCTAAAGAATACATCAAACAGCATACAGTGTACTACAAAAGTATATAGTGTACACTGTATGTCGTATGATACAGTATACACGGTATACTTCAATAAGTAATCCATTTTTGGTCGCCTATAAACTAAAGGATTATTATGATTTCTGTTTAGTCAATGGGTTTAGCTAAATGTGCTTTACATTTACATTCAAACGCACGAAAATGGCATTTTGATCACACAACAAAACAAAATTCCAAGTGTTGTCAGTTAATGTTGTGCTACAAGACATTCGCATGCGTTAAAAATAGCCAAATAAAATGAAGAACCAGCTTAACATCAACATTGACACTGCTAACTCTTATGCTAATTGACGTTCCATGCAAACACCAAACTTGGTTAGTTTTGAAAACGTGTAATCTAACTTTAAAATACACATGCTATTTTCCAAATCAAATCTGCATTCTCAATTTTTATACCACTGCTGGAGGATCTCACCAGGTTTCTTTACAGCATTAACTAACGCTGAAACAGAAAGTGTTCATACTGCTCAAAATAAATGCTAAAGCACATTAAAACCAATAGCAGAAATAAAATGGCTGAAATGTTCTTTTGCCCTTTGTTTGCTTTAATGAATTTAGCTGCAGTTGAGTCCATGTAAACAAAATGTTAAACTATGCGTTTTCTCTAGACTGGACTTTAGTATAACATGAATAACATATATTACAGTGGTTCAGTATATTTGTGTAAAGACAGACCCAACAGCAACCCCAGTGTTTCTAATAAAATTCGTTTTTGCATTATGATTTTCCAATTTACACTCAACGTTGGTCACAGTTTGCATTCAGTTTTGTGACCTTACAAACATGTGCATCAATGAGTGCAAATACGAAACGCAAAACTTTTAATCTCAACAGCATTTAAAGAAAGTTCTGATAGACGGGTAAACCCAAATAAGCATGTTAACCAGAAAGAAAAACAGTGTATGTAAAGAAGATGGCAGTGAGTTTAGGAATAGTGAAGTCCAAAGCTGTAATGACCAGCCAGTGGCCTCTACTCTTAATGAGCTTTCACACCTGGTTTGTTTTCATTTAGTCTTCACACTAGATTACAGATGTATATCATATCCTTTATTTTATGTTGCAAGTAGTAATAATTGACCAGATGTTTAAGACTTAATCTATAAAAAACTGTGCCTTTGAATCAAAGTAGATCATGAGAATATGGGGGAAGTTGTTCATCATGATGTGGTTATATTTCACGAACAACAGGTTTCGCACACGCCTCTAGACATACAGTCACATGCCACTTTAACCTAGATATGAAAAGCAATGCAGATAAGAGATTTAGCAGATTTTATCTAAAATCCCTCAAATTGGCCTTGAACAAACCAGGTCTGAAAGCGCCCTTAAAGAGTAATGGGGCAAACATCAGGGGTCAAAGGTTTCTCACCTTCTGAGCACCTGAGAAGGCGTGATAGAAACAGGAGACGTAGGTCATTATAGCCTTCTCATCCGGCCGCAGAGTGCCCACAATATCTATAGCAAAGCCAGCAGAAAGAGAGAGAGAGAGACAGCATTGAAGCGAAGCGACCCAAAGCCTGTGAGTTCCCATTGAGTGAGCAAGTGTATGACTGGGGGTCAGTCGGTTATGCAGAGACAATTTATGGGCTCCCCCACTGAAAGGAAATCTGGGTTGGGAGTCCGGGGTTATAACCATGGCAACCCGCGTAGTGAGAGAGAGAGCAAATCCGCTGTTGAGAGAAAGAGTCTGTTGTAGACCAGAGGAGGGCGAGTCGAGACACATACGCATTGTGGCTAAAAGCCCCATGCGTGGAAGTGTGTCTTCAACCAGCGCCCCCCTTGGGTTATTCCAGTAATGGTGGAAAAAGCCATGCTGAAGAGGAGCTGGGGTCACATAGGTCAAGGGTTAGGGGTCACGGGAGGGGGGAGGGTACCTTCTGGGCTCCAGAAAATGCATGGTAGAAACTGGACACATAGGTCATTATGGCTTTCTCATCTGGACGTGCAGTGTTCACTATGTCTGCAGGGAAACAAGAGTTATACACACCCGCACATACTGTTGGACATGACTACACATACACAACACACGCGCAGACAACAGCTGTTACACACGCAAAAAACATTCGTGACATGAAAAGGACGAGTGGGTTCATATCACATTCACAAACTTTTATCAGGTTATACAAAAAACTGCATATAGAAAATTACATTTGACTTTAATATAATTTAGATCCAAGATGTACACTGACAAGATGTAAGGGTGATTGGTCTTGTGTAGTAGCAGCATTAAAGAGATGGAATACGACTTCCTACCCATAGTAGACTTGCCCTAACAGTAAACGGTTTTAAAAAGTGGCTGAAGGATGTTGAGTTGTGTCATTGTATTGATTATTGTCTTAATATCTGAATAAATTATTGTCTTGTACAGCACTTTAGTTCAACATCCTGTTATTTTAATAGTGCTTTATAAATCAAACGAAAAGAATCAATTGCTTTAAATTACCTTAAAATTAACATATTATTATTACATATTATTTTTGTACAGTGCGACTAATGTTTCAGAAATAACATGTGTCCTCTCTAAAGTTGACACACATGAATAATATTCATGCCACAAACTTTTTAAGTCGCGAACTGAATTAAAATGTAGTTAAATTTCATCACCTTGTTAAACACTGTATCTTTACAGTACTGGTGTAAAAGGGATACTTCACCCAAAAATGAAAATTCTGTCATCATTAACTCACGTTAGAGTTCTTCGAAATCTGAATAAAATGTCTTTGTTCTGATGAACACAGAGAAAGATATTTGGAAGAATGCTTATAACCAGACAGATTTCGCCCCCCCATTTCCTCCCATAGTAGGAAAAAATAGTTTTGCTCTGTTGAACACAAATGAAGACATTTTGAAGAATGTAGTACAGCAAACACTTCTGGGGCAGTTTTGACCATCATTGCATTTTTCCTATTATGCAAGTAAATGGGGGGCGAAATCTGTCTGGTTATAAGCATTCTTCCAAATATCTTTCTCTCGGTTCATTAGAACAAAGAAATGTATTCAGATTTGGAACAACTGGAATGTAAGTAAATTACAGAATTTTTGGGTTAAGTGTCCCTTTAAATACTACTGCATACTCTTATTTTGTATTCTCCTTAGGACTGTTTGTACGTGAATTGGAATCCAGACATATGCACAGGATTACCATTAAACGCGCAATCACGCATATACTGTATACAGCACCAAACAAAATTGGTGCAACAGCGTGAATCCTGGAGACATCATGCTCGAGGGAGAAACAACATAATGCTCAGGGGGGGTTACCATGGTTGCACACTGTTTGTGGAAGACATTAGGTGTGGGTGTTTGCAATGTCTGTGTGTCTGAGACCAGGAACAACTCCTGGAAATACAGGGCATGTACTGACAAGCCAAACACACTATTACACATAAACTCATTCACTTTCACACACTCACACATACACAACTGAGCACACAACACTCCAGTGCAGAAACACATAACATGTCATATAAAACATACTTGCAGGCACACGCACACTAAAGAACAGAACAGGTTTTACCCTCTGCATCCAACATTTTTGGGATATCAAGGTATCGCTCTGCCACTTCAAAAGCATTGTTCAGATTGGTCACTGGGTCATCCTGTTAACACACATGGAAATCAATTATATATCTGTAGTAAAAGACACAAAGTCTGTCTCAAATCGTTGTCTGCATCTTTAAAGAAACATCAGGAGGTTTCCATAGAAGGCTTCTAGAAGTATTTTCTATATACCTTATTAAGCTTAAAGTAAATTATTTAGACTCAATTTCGCTATACAAATCCATGTCCGTTGCATTTTTGATTTTGTAAACATATCCGCTTTAGTCTTTGTTTTGTTTCATGATATACACACCTTTCTCAGTTTGTCATAATCAATGAGCTCTGGTCTGTGTCTATGGATCAGAGCATTGAAGGCAAGACCATCCTTCCAGCTGTACCGAGAGAAAATCGCAGTCAAATAAACAGATGATAAATATTTTTCACATTTGTCCAGCAGAGGGCAACCGTAATGTGTTTCTGAACTTATGTGATCGTTGGACTATAAAATACACAAAGTTTGGCCATCTATGGTAAAGGAACGGTGTTATACCGTTTAGTTAACAGTAAATGTAGTTTGAACGTAAGAGTGATTTTACTTCAAATCGCTCTGTATCTTGTTAATTTGCTTATTCAAATAATGCAATGTCCATTACTATGATTTATGCAAAACCCGCTTTAACACTCCCCGGATTTGAGAATCTATGAATAAGCATCAATCAAATAAAGAGTCAGAAGTTAACATGAGTCCAGACCTGATATGGAAGTTTTGAACGTTGACATTCTTGTAAGGAGCAGTCTTTCTCTGACACCAGAGCAACAACCCTTCTTTAGCCGAGGTTTCTGTGGGGTGAAGAAAATGTATAAACCGACCATTACTGGGCATTTGTCTTTTGTCCTCCAAAGCACAACATTTAATTACGCCGTTCAAAATTCTTCAGAAAATTTCTAAAGTCCAAAAACTATACCCTCCACTGAGATGTCCTGGATGGCAAAGCGGAGGATGATGGTCCAAATCATTCCCAGAGTCATCTTGGCGTTTCCATCCACAATTTCTACAAATGCGCACAGACACAAAACCATCAATGAAAAGGAACGGCCTTTTTTTATAAGAAAAGGACAATTTGTTAGCCACTTTGACGCTGTCATGCCTAGTTCTGGCGGTTTATGAGAACCGACAAATAGCATGAAACTGTCTTTACCTCATAAAGCTGGCTATAGATGCTGAAACGGATAAAAGACAGATGAACCAGTTCACCTTGCGGATAGATGTTATAAAGACAAATCGGTAAACTTTACTTAAAGCATATATGTATAATGCATTATAAAAGTGGTTTTAATGTGTTAATTATGCCTTGTAATGCACCTTATAATGCATTGTAATGTCTCATGAATAACTACAGTAAACACATTATAACACTTTTTAATATCAATTATAATTGTTTACAACAACATTCACTGTTTTACAACACACATTATAATCCATCATACCCTTTAATAACCCTTTATGATGCATTATACATAAAGGCTTTAAGTAAAGTGTTATCGGCAAATCTATAATCAGCCTTCGAGCATTACAAACTTAGAGATTTTCAATTTTTCAGTACAAAATGATCTCAAATTATCTACAAAACATCCATATAAAGTGGTTCCGCCTAAATTAATGGCAGAAGTTAAGAGATTTGTGCCTTGTAATTACACAAGAAAAACAGCCTCTGTCTCTCACCACTGCATCAATATGGAGGAGGATCAGAAAGGTCACAATTTCCCGAACGCACACGCACACCAACACGCATGTGTCTTTATATCCGCCGTGGGATTACACTTGGCAGGAAAGGCAGCGAAACGTCTGTCAATAAATGGCCTTTGGATTTCTGGTCACCATTGTATACACACAAACACGTTGAAAGGATTTCAGCGCAGGAATGCATTTGTACCTTCTGCACCAATCGACACCAGTTTGACTCCTTTGCTGGCGATGAAGTCCAGTGCTTTGTTGACATTGTTGATCTTGTGCACTCTCATCTTGCCTCTTTCAGGTTTTGGTAATCTCTCCCCTACACACACACACACACACACACACACAAGCAATTAGTTGTCAAACTTCATGATAGCACATTTTCCATCAGCATTCTAAAGAGCCTGGTCACATTCTTCTCTGATAAACATCTCCGACTACATTTTCTCTAGACAACAAAAGAAGATATTCAGAGAAAAGTCAACGGGGGCCATGTATTTTGGTTATCAACCTTCCTCAAAATATCCCTAGTTGTGTTCTGCAAGAGGAATAGAGTCATGACATGCGGGTGAAGGTGAATAATGAAATAATGTTCTTATCAGAGAAAAAAATATATATTTTTAAGAACAGAGGTATGTAAGCGTCGCATGAGCAACAGTCTGTCACACTATGGGATGTAGGTTTGGTGAATGAATGGAGAACGGCCCACACAGATGAGTCTGATTACAATCTATTCCATTACACTGTGTCAGGTGAAACGGCTGAAGCTCACAAACCTGCGATGACCTCTAGGAGCAGCATTAGTTTGAGTCCATCTCTGAAATCCTCCTCGATGTTGTCGATTTGCGTTCCCGACTTCCGCAGGTGAGAGTTGCACCAAGCCGTGAAAGTCTAGAACAAACAGGAAGTTACGTTAGAGGAAGCGAGGCCATACAGCCAGGCGAACAGGAAATGGGTTTGCGTTCTGCTGCACCCTGGAATGTCCAAGATGTTTTCCGAGGAAAATCAATGCGCGCATTTCCATTTCACCATCTAATTCAAAGCCAAAAATTCCCTTCTTCTGAAATTTTGACATGAGAATTCTGCGTATCACTGTGCTTTGATATAATCTAGGAGAGAGAGCTGTTAAACTCAAAACACCTCAACATGAACAAGCATTTATAAACACAGAGACCAGAATCACATCACACTAGGAAAAGGGTCTCTGGGCCCGCCGCCACTCCCGCTCGCTCTAATACAATGATTCCATTGAGTTTAGCGGATAATGAGCCCCTTCACCAACCCCCCTCGTACGACATCCACCTACCAGTGACAGGACTGCCAGAAAAACAATTCAGCATTCACACACAGACACACACACCAGTCAGGAACGTGAACAGGTATATCCACACTGTAAATAAATGCCATTTGACAGGGTCTGCAAATACCTCTGCTCAAACAGGGGACTCTGTGTGTGCACGTCTATATGTGCGGGTAGGGAAAGCCAAGCGGGATGTCTTTGATTAGTTGGGTGTGGGTGACATCATTCCATCACGCCACGTTGCAAGAATTTCAGAGAAAGAACCACTTTCCCAAACATGCGCTCTTTAGGCCAGATTTAAACTATATACAACTACAGGGTTGCCCCAGACACTAAATGCACATACACCCATAACACAGTGAGAAATGTGGGTGATAACTGCTATTGTCATGATCTACCTGCGTGCGCTTAAATGCAGTTTAGGCTACCCTTCAAAATAAATGAAAGATTGATGAACCATGCAGTTTTATTAATCGTATTATTTATAGGGCTGCTCGATGATGACGAGGTCATGATTATTTAACATCATTACTCTTTTGTTTTGGAAAAAAAGTTAATAAATTGATAAATTATAACAATAAATAAATAGCCAATTTAACACTGAATTCAACTTAATAAATACAAATAAAAGTCAAACATAGATAAAGTATAAATGCATAAATAAAAAAAGAACAAAATAAATGATCAGATCCTTCCAAAACGAAATGCAGCACAAAAATTCTAATACAACAATTATTTTGTTTTCATAATTGTTTGAGGACAAGATTTAAATTGAAAGCCGATTACGATTAATTGCACAACCTTTACAGTTAATATGTTTTTTATTAATGAGATTATCAACATTGGTCAATGGGTATGACAATAATCATTCGGTGCCTTGTGTCAGTACCAAAGAGTACCATCAATGGATAATAGCCAAATAATTCCCCTAAAATGTCCGTTAGCATTGACCAATAAAACTGTTTGTTCGCCAGCTAATTCCAACAGCAGTATAATGTTTGGAAAACTTTGACTTTGATCGGTGGGTGTTTGATCAGATGACATCAAAGAGTTTCGGCAATGAAATAAAACTCTCGGTTAAAACTAACTGCCACTCCCTTCACAAGAACACATACGCAAGATAGAACTACAACCTTCCACAAACACACCTCCCTGAAGCAACTGTGTGAATGGCGCACGCGCGACTGACATGTGTGGGTGTCAATGAACACAATGTGATTCCACAACTGCCTAGCCAGCTCAGCATGCATGATAGTTCAATTCATTTGTATATCAAGTCATATTTATTTCTGCTTAACAACATTTTTTCCTACGTTATTT
Organism: Triplophysa tibetana; assembly: GCA_008369825.1. Taxonomy (NCBI): domain Eukaryota; kingdom Metazoa; phylum Chordata; class Actinopteri; order Cypriniformes; family Nemacheilidae; genus Triplophysa; species Triplophysa tibetana. The sequence goes on from CM017917.1 coordinate 23,522,560, forward strand.
TACCACGAGTGATTCAGCAACATTGAACTACAAATACATAAATTTACTTTAGTATTATAATATATAATCAAAATATAAAAACATATATCTGCAGAGCTTGGAAAACAAACCGGCATAGAGGTTTTCCTTTTATCTAACATTAATCCTGGACACGCAGTCTCTACCAAAGCACACAAAAATAAATTTGACAGGACCATGAGAATTGTGATGCACACTTGCACCTTCATTTTAAATCCTGATTTGACTTTGTGTAAAGTGCATTCCCAATCAATAATGTAACCAATCAATATTTTATAAAAATATCTTCGACTGCAGCTTCTCAATTAAATCGTCAACACACAGCAGTGTTTGAGTGTACATAATCCCAATGCAAACTTTTCAATGAATGTTCAATAATAACTAGTTTCTAAAATGCATTTTCATCTGCAAGACAATCATTAGCATTCATCTCTAAAGAGGGATGGGTGAAGCATGTGGGCTCGGACAGGACGATGGAAAAATGTGAGTGTCCTATACACATTCTAAACAAAATACAACTTTAGCACAAGATCAGTTTAAACTAAACTTATGCAAGGTGTGATGCTATGACATTTTTTACATAATTTGGAAACATTTCTTTCTGTTAAACAGACCGCCACCGAACAGGAGAACGGTCATCCCTTTACAAAACATCACAAGAGATCAAATTGATGCACATGCTTTATTCACATTTCAGAAAACAATGTTAAATGTTTCTCAATGAAACGTTCCAGTAATCTACAAAAAAAACTAAACTCAACAATTGCCAAAATAAAAAGCCTCACAATGCTTGAAGAAATAACCTAATCACCCAAAACCTAACAAAGGGTCTCATTTCTGATGTATTTCTGGGTAAGCACTTATGTAAAATCATCCTTTAGTAAAATATTTTACAAATCACTTGGACAGATCATGTTCAAAGTTTGTTACTCGACCAATATTTCAAATGAGCAGTCAACCCCGACATAGAAGCAATATTAAATCAACAGAACAGCAAGACGAAGAGAACAGAGAACAGGAAAAAAGAGAAGGAAGGCAACGGGGGGGGGGTGTTGTCTCTGACTTCCATGCTCAACAGGAGTTGCTCTGGTGAATGCCATGTTTATTTTTTGATTTATTTATAGTATTTCCTCCCTTTGTGAGACTCCCAGCAGTGTTCAATGGGGTCGGGTTTCTTTCCAGACTGCATGAACTTAAACCCTCAAAGGATAAGATGGACTCATTTCGAACCCCACAAAGGCAACAAAGCGAGCGAACAGAAGCTATTAAAGATACAGATAAACGCATGAAGTCATGAACAGTTGAAAGAATGCTAGGCAGTTGTGCCTGACCTTGCATTTAGGAATGTGCAGGAATGAAAGACATCCCAATAACGCACAAGAGTGATTTTAAAAATGCTAGACATGCATATCATATTCAGAGAAAGGTTGCAAGAACGGGCGTGTTGGTTTAGAGACAGAGTGAAACACTATGTCATTACATGTCAGAATTGAAGAGACAACGATCTACAGTGTCTGGTGCATTTGCATTTCATTCTCAAGACCAAAAGCATTCGCCCAACAAACACATGCGATCATCATCATAGTTGTGTGCTTCAGATTTGACAAAATGCGTCTAGAGTCTAAAGTCGACCTCACTAACAAACTAGTCGGCCATCTTGATCCCTGGTAAACGTCTTTTTACATATGTAGATCTGTGGTTGGTAAAGGAAGTTCTACCAATCATGATCCCATAATCAGACCATCAAGATTAACATCAGCTACTCACCTTCTTTACATTTCAAACCTTTATGGCTTTCTTTCTTACACAAAAAGATATTTTGAAGACTGGTCCCCATTCACTTCTATTGTATAGACTAGACCAATGCAAGTCAGTGAGGGCTGTTAACAACATTTTTCAAAATATAATCGTTTGTGTTCTGTGGAAGAAAGACATACAGGTTTGAAATGACAAGAGGGTAAGTATTGATGACAGATTTCTTTGTGGGTGAACTACCAATTTAAATGCAACACGTATGGTTTTATTACGGGATGTAACACAGGAAACGTTTCTTTAGCCGAATACACAAATGAAAATCTGTCTAATATCAGCTGACCTTTGAGCCATAAAAAAGAAACTAAACAAAACAAATAATTTCACAATAGTTCATTCTGGTGATTCATGTCCGAGTCAAGGAAAGGGCAGGGCTCCAGGTGTAATGATAACTATACCCTTCACACGGGGATGGAAGGAGGGTCCTCTCGCTCTCTCTCTCTCACACCTTAAAGGAAATGCCTTGTCAGCCACAGAATGATTTGAATATATAGATTGACTCATCTACACCAGGAACAACCTCCCCACCCCTTAACCTGACTGGATGACCCAAAGTAGAGATCCTCACGGAGACGCGTGTGACAACACAAACAAAAATGCAGAACGAAACAATGCAATTGTACTAAGAAGTTGTACGGGCAGCAAGGTCGCTTGAGTTTTCCTGTAAACTGGTGAAGGTCTTTCCCGTTTCACCGACCCAACGGTTAATCTGGCAGCCGATATGCTCATTTCCCTAAGTGATTCCCTCAGCGAATGCTTTTTTTAGCACACTACTTGTTTGCACGTTACAGCTTTGCCTGCAGAGTGGCACTTCACCAGCGCTGACTCACGTTTGGAGCGGGACTTTCTCAGGCCTGCTTTCACTGAGGAAAGCGAGTCGGATTAAACACAGGCCTCATGGGGACACTGGAAATCCAGTCTGCCCATACGGTCACCCGACACACCGCCAAAGTCACTGCTCTGATCACCAACCCACCTGAAGTTACAGACTGAATATCAGACCCATAAAAAAAGTCCCCTGCTGGAAAAAAAACTCAGAGCGCTCGGAACTAAATTAACAAAGTGGTTTACCTTATTAGGTTCAACAAGAACTTAAGGGAAGTAAAAAGGCCATCAAGCCATGGCTAAGAATAAAACAGCAGAACTGATGAAACCACAAAGGCAGTTTCTATATGTCAAGAAACTCGCAATCAAGAATTCCGAAACTAAACAAACTTCAGTTCAAGAACTGCAAGATATTTTGACCTGGTCCACATTCTCTGACAATGGCTCAAAGGGCAAGCGCAACCAACAGAGCATGTCTGCAGACCACAGATCAGATCTTCTCTCTCTGGATGGATTTGGTGACAGGGAAAGCCATTGTGTCTCTATTTCAGGGATTCACTGCCCTCAAATGTGGTTCAGTCATAATAAATGGATGTTATTTTTCAGTGAAACCAACTCATTCAACTATAAACCAATTTAAAACATTAGGGGTAAAAATAAGGAGCCTCGGACCATCTGTAACTTATACACTAAGGTAGCAAAAAAAGGGCAGTTTCATTTCAAGTTCGTATTATGTTGTAGCTGTAGTGTTTATTATTTTAAAAGTAAAAGCCGGACTGTCGTACTGACTAAATAGAACTAAACTGAAAATAAACTCCATAATTAGACCTAAATGGTATATGGTAAAAATAAAGCAATAAATAGTATAAACTATGGCTGGGTGAAAACACTTCTTTTTTTTTTGAAATGTGGTTCAATATCGATTCTTGAAAGCTGTGAATAGATTGGTATTCATTTCTTTTTCCGCAAGCACTGACGATCATTAGAGTAAATTGTTTTGCAACTACTATCCACTAGATGGCTTTCTTTTTACAACAGGTGGATGTTACAACAGGGAACATATCGTTCATTCATTGCTTAATTAAAGTGGCAGATGAGGGTTTGTCATCAAATTGAACATCACCTTTCACATGAAAGGCAGCGGTTCATATGATTGCAGCCTATCTTTACAGCTAATTTTGGGAAATTGTCTTAGTTATACTGCATCTTACATTTAAAATAACCTGATCCTGTTTCGGTTTCAATATACCCAAGTGTGTTGAAAGAATATACAGGTTTGTGGCTCTTCATTTCAGTTTTTAATTCACCATTGTAAAGTGAAATGTATTGATCTCTAAGAAATATCTATAGGATTTGTATTAATTCTATAATCAGCGACTCAAATCGAGAATTGAATCAAGAGCTTGTGAATCAGAATCGAAACAGCAGAATCGATACCGAGGCTGTCCAGCTCTTCACAGCCCACTTGAGGATGGAATGCGTCTCTTCAGCACTTACACAAACACTCATTCTCTGTCCCTCTCTGGGATAATATTTACCGTGAAGAGCACTAACAGTGTCCTCCCAGGAACAGGAAGGTTCTGGGGTCCCTTCATATTCCACATAACACCAGTTAATGAAGTTACACTAGATATTTACTTTTTTTTAAAAAAAAAAAAAAAAAAAAAAAAAATTCATGCTTCACCAGACGACAAAACACTATGTCTAAGCTATATGGAGTAACGGCACAGCCACATGAATAAAGGTGTCAGTCACAGCAAACACAAACAATCTGGCTGCCAGTTATGCCTCAATATTTAAAAGCCCATTTAAAACCCCAGTATGAGCAACAGCATAAACACTTGTCAATGCAAACACCGCTAGTGAAGGTGCTAGTAAATTCTGCATGACCCATAATGTGGTATATAGAGAGAGCGACAGAGAATGAAGCCCAACAGGTCGGTCCAGTCAGCCCTGTCTCCTGGTATTGTCACTATAACCGCCTCTTCCTGCATCGCTTGTAATGCTCACTTTCCCTTATAAGGTAACACATGCTCAGTATTGCATGACGCAACGGTCCGCACTTGGCCCCACCCCCTTTCCCCCACAATGCATACAAAAGAAAACTCAGTTGCACCTGATCAAAAAGACCACACCTTTTCCTGCTTTGCAGTCCCGACTGACACCCAAAAAACACGTCTCTAAAAGGAATTTGTCTATAATTGAAAAGTATGCATGCTCATTTATGTTTGTTTATCCTTCGGTTGCAGGAATGTGAAATTTGAGGATGTCTGCCCCCCCACAGCAGGGACGCTTTCAATGAGGCAGCAAAAAAACTGAAAGAAGTCAGGCGCCGGTTGGCGGGGGGGTCAAAACTGCTGCGTCTGTGGTGTTCACAAACTTCAACCCCACTTCCTGTTCCTGTGAGAGCACATCAGCAGCAGCCTGTTCAGGACAACACAAGAGGTGTGTGTGTGTTTGCACTGTGTGTTGTGGTTAAGTGTTGCTTGAGCCGTTCACAGTCACTTTAGTAAAACGGTTTGCGCTTCTCCACACAGACACACACACACACTTCTTCTTCCATGCCTCGCATCCTTTCAAACATTCCAGAGCTAATGAAGTCACAATATGTCACTACTTAATCTGTCTGACACGCACACATATCGACATCAATCTGTTTCCTTAAAAAGATAAAAGTCTGAAGTACACACACACACACACACACACACACACACACACACAGTCTTTCACAATAGGTGTGGCAAGGCTTTAAATGAACCAACAGTACATACTAATACACTCATACACACACACGCTTGTGGTGGAAGTAAATCGGAGTGAGTTAATCTATCTCGTCAGTGAAATGGCTTTTGTCGACACCTGTTTCTACACAGCATGCAAGTATGTGTGATGTGGTAACAAGTATAGAAAAAAACTGGGGATTGAAGGCAGTTGGTGATACCCAACCAACATAGCTTCATAACCCTCAATGGCAATTTCATCTGCAAAATCTGTGTAAAATAAATTAACAACTATTGTATTGGTAAAGTACAAAAACATTCAAAGTTGAGCCCAATAGTCAAATTGTTTTTATTTTATTTATATTGTCTTCTGTTTGTTTGTGACTTGGTTAAGATCTCTAGAAAATCTGGAAAAATCACATCCCGAAACGACCTGCACACTCACTCATCAGACATCAATGACCTTAGATTGAGGTGTTATATGTGTTACCCATCCGAGAAGCACACATCCCCCTTCGCAGCACCCCCCCAGGAACCAGAACCACACACTTAAATGCCCGAGAACATCCTAGCACTGCAGCATGAAACCAAACCCCCGAGCGGAGATGTTTCGTAGCATGCGCAGTCAACAATCAAGATATGAAACCATCTTTTCAAACGCTGGAGAATTACAGACGTTCATTTAAAAGATGCAAAACAAGCTGGCTGCGGTGACATCACTATTTCCCCGTGTAGTGTACCAGAGGAACACGAAGGATCTGGAGCCAACAAACACATCTAGACAGGCTCAAGTGAACGACTGCACAATCTGATGCTTTTCACACATTGAGATCTCACACGTCGACTCTCAAAAAGAAATATTTTAGCAGCAAGGCGGAAAATGAGTCAAAAAAGCATGCATTCTCCCCTATGAAGCAGACAGTGCTGTCTACAGGCAGAAAATCTATTTGAATTGAGATTGTTTGACTAATTTAAATCACCAGTATATACTGAAAGCTAACAGAAAAAAACGTATCAATGAAATTATAGATGAACTCCACTGGTTTCTGTGAACGCATTCATAATAAACAACTGCCAAAACGTTAACATAAAATAAGTTTACAACTAACATGAACTAAATATTGAATGAAATATGATGAATATTCACGTATAAATTAAAATCAGTTCAAATTTCATACCAAAACATGTGCTACCAATGAAAAACCGTATATTTAGATTAACGCAGAATAAGGAATGCTGTGATAACTTAATTGATAGACAGCTTATGATACATACATAAACCTGCATAATTTAATGCGATTAAATTGAAATATTATGAAGCGTTACAGCCAGAAACAGGATGTTCATGAGCATAGCTCACTAAAAATATTCAAAATCATAATTTATTCTGTGTTTGATCATATCTTAGCGTCTATCATAAAAACACGACAGTACTACAGTGGACCAGATATCTAGAACAAAAATGTATTCAAAATTAAAGAGAGCACACACACACACACACACACACACACACACACACACACAAAGAAAACACCCCACAAGCCTGGCAACCAAAGTCATTGATTTAATTTGAACACTAGTTTCCCGTGAGGCAGCTGGTGCTCAGGGTCACATGTTTCCGTACACATGAATGCTCCTAGTTCTCACCATAAGAGGTAACAAAACAGAAACCACAGGAACCACAACTTCCTCCAGTTAACAAGAGTATGACAGAGACATGAGCAGAAGACCTGAACATCTCTGCTGGGACTATGCACTTCAACGCATGTCAATACAGGTCAACACTTATGTAAAAATGCTCTTTCCTCAAATGCAATTTCATTTTATTACAACTCCAAAAACAAAAGTGCTGATCTAAAGTAAAGGTAGCGCGCATCTGCAGCACAACCAAGGTTTGCAGGGAGCACAAATGACATGCAGCCGCAAACCAAACCATATGCCACGTTGGAGGGGTCAAAGGTGACGGTTTTATAGCCTCGGAGCAAAACAGCCATATTTGATTAAAAGAGGTGACAAACTGCTTTCTGCCTCTATGTACAGAAGACTCCTTAAATGATTGTGGCTAAAAAAACTAAATCAATTATCAGAACATCTGAAAGAAGAAATTTAAAACCTGATCAGATCAAATACTCAAATAGTCAAAGTCAATGAAATATTTTAATCACACCTAGAAAAAATTGCATGACCTACAGAACTTTAAAATTCTCCAATAACTAGGTTTTTCATGCCTGAGGGAACCCATTTTTCTACATTTTCTACCAATTTATTTGATGTTGCCAGTACAACTTTTTTCGGAATTAGTTTATTGCGTGCAGGTCGACAACAGTATTAGCGACTTCGGTTTTAGCCACCCATAAATATCACGCCAGATGTCAAACAAAACAAATTTGCTTTAACATATCAGTCAGGCGGTCTCTTCCTGTCGTAAGCGGGTGGTCTCTGACTGACAAGATTAAACTGAAGACGGGGTTGCGCCAATTCTGATGTCCGTCTTTACAATACAACAAAGACAAACTCACAATAGATTATGATGCCCTCGGGGAAACGGCTTACCCAATAAACATCAGCTGAGTGTGTCTTCATGAATTTTATGATGGGTAACGTCACTCGACATGTACCTCTCGACCAAAAAAGAACAAGGAAGTTTAAGAATTTCCATTTAAGCTCAGAAACACTGAAAGAATCAGAAGAGTCGTGATAATGTTCAGTGCTCTCTTTTGTCCGAGATGTTAAATTTATGAGAGATCCGACAAAGGGAAACCCTGGACTCACCCCCCTATACTGCGTAGTACAAAAATATTAAGACTAACAACTGTAAAGTGAATTATCAGGCAGAAACTTCTATTCTCATTTGCAACATGCCTTGGGTAAACGGATCCGCAAAATGTAGGCGACACATAAATGGCACTTAATTTGTTGAGCAAAATTGTCTCATTCTTCCTCATTGTTTTGTGGTGAAAAGTAACACTGTGTTATATTGTTTAAGCATGTTTTTGACATTGTTCTTATGTGAATTTGGACCAAAGACTGTTCAGACAGACATAGTCACGTTAAGACACAAAACTTTTTATGACAGACTACACACCTCCATGACCAAACAACGGCAACTTTAGGCGAGACCTCAGCACCAGGTCGGTTACGACTGCTGACGTGATCACTCAGTGTGGGAAGATGAGATCCGTAGAACTGATGACGTACAGATGCCTTTGATTTCCGGTTGGGTGACTCAGATGAGGAAAATGGGCATTATAATGACTCGGGGCAAGTCAATTTGAATTCCTTATATGGATTCTAGATCTCAGAACCGTACTATACCAACTTACAGCCACTTTACTGAAAGTCCAACCACAAACAATATCATCAATATGATCATTGATAGGAAAGATATAAAGCAGATTTTTTTTCATGCTGCTTGAAAATGAGTGAAAAACAAGCTTATAAAACAAATATTTCTAAAGAACTTTTGCTAAAAAGAATATCATGAAATCATTCCTTGTATTAAGTGTACTGTGAAATCATATGTCATTATTAATGATTGGAAATATTAGTCATTTGAAAATCCTTGCGGTTGACAACTTTACCTCTCTCAGATAAAACACAGAGCTGACAGACCCAGAGAGTAAATAGTGCGAAAAGATTTACAAGAAAGATTTTTTTTCTGATAGTATTATAGAAGTGTTTCTTTGGCTGGGTGTGACTGAAGCAGGTCAGGTGACGTAACGAGTACCCATAACGCCTAGTAGCATGACTGTTGTCATCAGTCACTCCCACTCGCTGTTTTCAAGGGGACACACCTGAACTCTGTCCAAACATCTACTAGAACAAACCAGAATTGGACTTGCTGAGCAATTCAATTCATGTTGATGTGTGAACAATGATTAGGTGACCAAATCATCCACATTTTCTTCTAGTGAGCCAAGTAAGCCAACGTTATCATAAAAGACAATCTCGTGGTTTAAACAAGCAAGAAATATCCACTTTAATACCTGCTGACAGCCTTGTCAATAAACTCTTTAAATATGATTTTGTGACTCTGTAATTTATCATCAAATAAATATGCACAGTACAAGTGTGTCATCAGTAATCATGGAAACTCAGGAAGAACACAACCATATGACCTTTCAAAAAAAAGTCAACACAGAATAAACAGAGGTTACTGCCAATAGAAATGATCTGCAAACCTTGCACCTCATGTGGTAGGAAAACAGATGTTATAATTCATTGACTGGAGGCTGGCACACAGCGGAAGTGTCAAGTGATTATGTAGTTTCTCAAATCCAACAAACTAAAAAGCAAACTAATAACTACAAAAATTACTTCATTAACATGCGCCCTACTAATGCGATTATAACAGGATTTTAGCAATACTGCACTTACACTTTGTGCTGTATATTATATTTCCTGTAGATCAGTGGTTAGAGCATGGCCCTAACAACGCCAAGGTCGTGGGTTTGATCGGTTAGAAACAAAAGTTTATGGAAAGAAAATGCAATGCAAGTCGCTTTGGATAAAAGCATCTGCCGAAACACATAAATGTAAATACTCAGACTAATAAAACTTCCATGTAAACGGGAGCAAAGAGAAGTTCTCATGTCATGGAAATATGTTACTGCGAAAAGCTCACACATACAGAGGTGCAACTGACACGCATGTCCTCACACCAAGTTTATAGCTAAAACACAACATGGTGTGAAATACACACGTTAACGTCTGAGACTAAACCACAGTAAAACTGACACACTGTCCATGTACAAAATATCACCAAACCAAGTGTTACGCTCTACAGGCATAAACTTGGTTACTAAAAGCAGCATTATTTTAAGATGTAGGGTTCTGGTAATTTAACCTGGTGCTGTCAAGTACCATCAGAGGCACAGAATACTGAAATTTTCTGTGCAGTTACACTCTTAGCGTCCTACACTAAAACAGTGTGTCCATTCAGTTCCAGCTCCTCACATGAATAACTGAATCCTCATTTGCATAACTGAGTCCTAATTGCTCTGTCAGTTTCAGTTATGTTGCGTTGCGCTGCGTTTGCATGTGTAGCTGCAACACTAAACTCCAGGAACTCATAGCATGATTAAAAAGAAAAACCCAGTGACCACAAACACAAAAGGATTACACTATTTGGTTTATGAAACAAAGTTAACATTAACTGTATCGATCCGTCAATGCAAATTTTAATAAATTGCATTCTATAACTTGTCTCTTTATCGCCATCTATGTTTGAAACATAAAACAGAAGGTAACTTTACATTCATATCATAACACGTGCGTGTTTAAGTAAAAGAAAGTGGACATTTTCCACAAAATTGTACCTGAACGTATAACTTAAAGTGGTGGTAACATGCTATTTCATGCATTCTGACATCTTTAGCTTGTAAATGTCCTGGCTTCTCTAGCTTAAGATGGTCAATTTGTCAAAAAACAAGTTGAACGTTTGACTTGGTATTTCTGTGCTCGATTCACTCCGCCAGGGTGCGTACAGGTTTCACAATTTTTTTTTCAAACACAGATTCCCAGTTTTTAACTTAGTCCTTTTTTAGACACTTCTCCCGGAAAAGCACAGCCAAGCTCCATCCAGTGAGCGAAAGAGCATACCCACATGCCAGTGCGAGAGAAATGTATGCCAACGCGTCAACCAGTTTGTTTGCTCACTGCATTTCGGTGATGAATGTTATAGAGAACGTAAAGCAGGTGATGGGCGGGGTCGAGGTCGAAAAACTCTAGTGTTGCTTTAATACGTAATTTTGGCATTCGTTAAATGACAGTAATATAGAGATTGAGACCCTAAAAGCAAAGCTCAATGCTGCATTAGCTTACCCTCGTGCGTCGACGAGCAAATCATGATCGTTGTCTGCTCTTTTCTGTAAGATTTTCCATACTCCGGTATTTTAGCAGTTTTTTGTTTTGCTGCCACTCATGTGTTGTGAGTGTTTATGTCGCGTGCACAATGATGCTACAGCCGCAGAGGCAGCACAACTATGACGATGAGTACTTCACTGCTGCGGAAAAGCAACCTCAGCTGAAGACAAGTGAGCTGTACCGAGCAGATTCGCACTAACCCAGAAGGTACAATGCAGTGAAAAAGCACCAATAGATAAACTAAAAATGCTAAGAACACAAAAACAGTGAATTGTTTTACATTCTCATATTAAATAGTAATTTCATAATGGCAGTGAAACTATGCTGTTTATACATTTCAGAAAAGGTTTTCGAAAAGCTAATCGGGACCAAAGGACAACTGCCCATTAAAGGAGTGATGAGTTAAAAATCAAAATTTTAACCAGAGATTTTATTATATAGGAGGGAATCATATTCACGTGAACATCATGTAAGTGTTAGAACTGGAAACCCCCTTGTTACTGCGATAACACCTGTTATTGACACCAGGCTCAGCGAACGCCAGGTTCTGGAATGCACATACCAATGACGACATTGATAGGTTGAACACCGTCTCCATAGAAAAATATCAACGTCTACTTCTCTAGCCCCCCCCCCCCCCCACTGGTTCACACATGACAATTCTGAAGTGGCGCGGAACTAGATAGAGCGAGCAAGCAAAGATATCTAAATATTGTGCCACCCCTGGTTGTGGAAAAATAGTCGCTGCATAACCTTCCTTCGGATTCCGTTATTAGTAATGCAAGGTTAAAGTTTATTTTTAAAGACTTTCTAGCTCATGTGGGAAAAACTTGAAGCGTTTGTTCGTTTCATTTCTCAGAGGATTCCTTCGGGAACAAGGCAGAGATCGACACTGGATTTGTGGAAGTCTAAAATTGAAAAGCAGTGCCGTGTTGTAAATATTGGATCCGATAGGAATAGTGCAGCAATATTATCGGAGTAAAACATTTGTGTACTATGCTTCACTATGCTTTGTTAGAGATCGCTTTATGTGCCCTGAGCACTATTCACACGAGATTAGTATAACCTGTATTATCATTTGTAATATTTGCAGAGGTTGTCTGTGATCTTAAGCCTGTGTGAATCGACATCTCTGTGACTTGGTGGACAGTTTATGAATAATGGAGGCTGTTTTGAAGTGTTTTGGTATCATTTCGGGTGCTGGGTGATATCCATAAGTTACCTGGAGTCTCCTGTTTGTTTATTTATCATCGAAACTGTCGCAGCATTTGAGACCCGCAAACGCGGTGATCTATTTTCCGGTTTGCGATCACAGGTCTCACATGCAGACAAGTACGGTCTTCAATAATTAAACGCAATACAACTATAGCCTTTACAAACTATACTAGGGATTCACCGATGTGTATATTGTTGGCTGATAACGATAACCGATAATTCTTTAACATTGGAAGTCGATAACCGATATATAGCCGATAAACAGTCTCTGAATATTAATATAAGATTCCCCAAGACTGAGCCAAAAGGCAAAAAGTGAACAACTGTGTTTATTTGAAAACATTGCCTACAGCAAACAAGGTAACCATTAGTTCTCTTTTTTTCCCCCTGAAAATCATGTACCAAGCCTACTTTACACTGGTTAACGGTTATTTAACCTTCAAACTTTTCTGGAATATTTTTTATTTAATAAACAAATTGTAGATGTTCGTCAAGAGCAACCCAGAAAATGTTTCTTTATTATTTACATGTCTAACAGGTCTTAAAACAGAAAGCGTTCAGACAACCGTTTGATTCAAACAACATACTTTAGTTCCTATAATTTACACTTTTGTAAATACTTTATCTACATAGTGGGCCTACATCAACATTGTTTTGCTAAAAGCAATAAATTAATCATTTTAACTGTGAGCAGCGTGCACCAGAAGAAGTTTAACCAGAGGAAATGATTAAGGACTTATCGGCTATAATATATCGGCCTAAATTTTAATGCGTCACATGAAATACTGATGTGGGGAGGTCATTTATAAACAACAGGAGGTCTTTAGATAATACTGATGCTGTGTGAAAACTGTGAATGGTGCTGATGTGTAACCTAACATTATATCTCTAACCATATTCACAGAAGGCTCCAACTACGCAAACTGTTTTCCAATCAAAGCAGTGGGCGTTAACTTACAAAGTCTTCAATGCCCATTAAAACCGAGCGTTTGCAGAGCTGGCCTCAAAACCGGTGTAGAAAATAGCCTACTTCTTATCGATTTTGATGTTTTCAAATGTAAAAACCATGCGAACGTCATAAGTAGACCTCATATAACAGTATAAAACAATAAACAAGCACAGTTCATGAGACCTTTATAAAACACATGCTCTAATCATATAGAGCCAAGATAAAAACTTTGCCTTTGTTAACACCATTTACACAAAACACATTCTGACTCGAATACTTTGTAGACCGGACGCGACAGCGACCGTAAAGCAAGGCTACCGTAATACCGCAAGACGCTAAACCTCAACAAATACAGCGGTGTGAAGATGTGAAACAGACCGTAAATAAAGCACGTGCATCATGTATAACTAAAAAAGAAAGACCGTCTTTGCACATTCAAGAAGCCTGCGGTGATCATTTCACTCTTACAACACTTAAAAGAGGTCAGCGTAAAGAAAGAGCGAGAGAAGCACAGATAGAGCGAGAGAGACCTTTAAACACCGCTACTAAATCAACTGTACTCTACAAACACCAACCTTCCGTGTAAGCCCTGATGTCTGAAGAATTTTTATGACGGTCTATATTAGCTGTTGACTGGAATACTTATCAGATCCAAACAACAAAACAATAAAGCAATAAGGCACCCGAGACCTTGCGTTACAGTGATTTTACCAAGGATGCTATAAACCACCTTATGTGATAAAATCTCTTTCACACACACAAGTTCTTTTAAAAATGCCTACAACAGTTTAAAAAACTATTACAGTAAGATTTAGAAAATATGACTTGTGCACATCCCCAATAGAATACGCTGAAAACATCAAGAGTTATACAATTGTAGAACGCAAAAAAACAACTTTCTTAGAGTCATTAATAAACTGCAGATATTTAAATTATAAGGGCAGATTAAACCCTCAAAGAAAACGCAACAACTGCCTTAGACATCTCTTATCAAACACTACACCCCCAGCCACATAGATACAGCCAGCGAAACCACTGTCTTTTATTTCAATGCGCATGTACTCAGCTTTTCAATCCAAACAGGTTGTTTAATGGAGACAGAGACATTTGAAAGACCTTTTAGGCATTTTGGGTGGAGCAGAGAGGCAAGTCTTAGCCGGTCACAGGGCGTTTGCATTTTTTGGAGAGTAATTTCAGTCTGTCACTTTTGAGGGGTATGACAGAGGAATAATCACACACGTCTTGTTTCTATAACGTGAAATTGGGCAACGTTGTCATGAAACTACGCCGGGATTTGAATAGGAGATAAAGAAGATGTTAAACACATTAGTTTAGTAATTATTCAGCCCGTCTGTGAATATCCACCCACATGCAATAGAAATTCTGCAGTTAAAAGGTCACTTTATGATCAAAGCGTGACGGAACATTTGCTACACACATACATTTTATACATGGACATATTGTATAAGATTCAAATGTATTTATTCTACATGCACCATCATACTGAGGCCATCTAAGACATACTTAGTTAAAGTCCATATGAAATTAAAATATTGTTTTTAGACTGCGTTTAAGAAATTGCTAATCTCAAGCACACGCCCATTCTACGAAACCCCGCCCTCCAAAGCCATGTCAGCAAACCGGACGTTAGCAATCCCTACTAAAAAATGACTGAGAGGTAGAAAACTACTTGTTGGCTTAAGTTAACTTTCATTGCCGTTCACAGAGCCTGATGCGGTCACAGACACGAATGTGGTGATGCGTGTCAGGTAATAGAGACGGTATACGTTGAAATATATTGCTTTAGAAACTGTACAGTGTCCCTGCACTCGTGTCAAATAAATGTCTCGTTTATGATCTCTCTCACAGACTGTGTAAAATGTGGAGTGCGAGAGGCTCGGTTGAGTAAATCATTGACTCTCGGTTTTTCTCCTGACCAAACTTTGACCTCCAAACTCCGTTAAACCGACCCCGGCTCGAATACACGGTGTCCCGCTGAAAAACGCTGTCATACGCAATCCAAAAGAACTCAAATGTGCCCCAAAGGACACACACCCAAAAAACGTCATTCAACCCCGGAGCGTTCCTCAATGTTCCTCAATCACATTCACTGGTTTATTAAACTCCGGGACACGTTCATAAATCTTGCTGCCGAAACACAGCAGACTCAAATGAAAGGATGTTTTTCCTCGATTATCTTACAGCCACAGAACTCCAGATAAACCCCATAAACATTATTTCTGCGGCAATTTAGGCTCTCAAATCTACAGCCATTTTAAATCCGGATGTCTGCTGACTGTATGAAACCGAGACGAAGAAGATAACCAGTAGCGAATGAAACTGGCGCTAGTAAAACAGGTTCAGCCGTTACAATGTATATCTCTCTCACGCAGGCACGCACGATTCTGAAAAATTGTTACACTCGAAACGCGCGCTTTCGTTTAAACACACACACACTCACTCACTCGCTCACACACACACACACACACACACACACATGAAATGCCCAACTAGTAATAAATCATGCAAGACATACTGCAAAATACAATTGAGACAAATCTCTAATCCATCCCACACGGGCTCCTCTAACCCCTCACAGGCCCCTGCGGCGATCCTCGATCTTTCCCGATCCCCCAAACGCGTCCAAACACATACCTTCCTTTGCTGTCTCTCCCAGGCCGGGTCGAGAAGCATGTCTCGGTCCCAGTCGTTTTCTTGCTCCATGTAGGTCTGTTGCGCGCCCGACGAATATTGGACTGGATTATTAGTAGCGGCGTGATAATCTACCATGTCAGACACCTGAGTGCACCTCAAGGAATCTACCTGAACGGTAAACGAACAAAAAAACTTGTCGTGTTCGTCGCCCTCAAAGCCTTTTGTCGCTGGGTGTGAAGTATGCTATCTGCTGCGTGGACTGACAGTATGCCTGCCGAGAGAGCGTTTCAACACCCGTCTGACAAAAATGGAGTAGGAGAGGGACGCGCCGCTCCCACTGAGGAGGAGGTAGGCCTAGAGACTCATGAATATTTAATGTGCGTCGTCTTTTATTCACGAGATATCCGATCGTAGCCGCGCCCACCAAACGCCCGATGATTATAATATTTGGAGAATATCAAATGTAACTTTTGTTTATTATATGAGAATCGGATCACATCGGAAATCTGAGATTTAAAACAATAACCAAATAATCAACATTTTAATATATGACAAATTATACCCTGAAGCTCAGAAAATATTTTTGCTTTTATATTAACTGACAATACATTATATTGTTTTGTATACATTTGAAAATCTGTTAAATAATAATTGTTAATATATTACAATATTAGTTTAAAAACAAAAATTATTATAGATGAATATCTCTTCATCACTGTTGTTCACTGTTTTTTAGTTATAGTTAGTTAGTAATTAAAACAAGACATTTGTTTGTTTTTGTCTGTCTTCTGTTCTTACACAGGCACACACATACACGCGCATGCTGACAAACAGGAAGAGTTAATCAATTATTTATGCACTTTCCACCAAACACTCACCAGCAACTTGTTTTGTTTCTTTAACTTTGATCTAAATGTCACACTTTTAGGTTTATTAACACGCATAGGTTTTTGACAATGCATAAACACGTATGCCTTGATTTTATTGTGGTTCGAATGGGACGGCTCTCAGACAGATATAAGCTGCTTAATCCCAACATTAAAATTTTATGGTGTCTGTCAGACAAGACATGAAGTGGGTCAGCATCAGTCGTATAGGCGCATGAGCATATACTGTTTACATTGCTTTTATTTAACAACAAACCAAAGAATAGAACCTCTGGGTCAATTTCTCATAATAAACACAATCTGAATTATTTATTAGATGGTTATTTATAGAGAACCTATTCTAGTATCTGTTGATCTAAATGCAAATGTTTTAGTGATTTATTGTTTTGCAATTCAAACTAGCAGCGATGCTTATTAACACAACATGGATATTTTACACATCCAATGCTTACAGACAATTCAAGACCTGCACAGTTTGAAGGTGTTTATTGTTTGTCATCATTTTCAGTCATATATGCTGTGAAAATGTATTCATATGAACAGAACAGGCCACCGGCACAGACAAGGAGGGAAACGTAAAAAAATCACAATTGTGTAAATGGCTTGAATTAGATACATGGTGAAATCTGAAGAAATAAAAACTGATGTAAACATGCAGAATTCAAAAATATCAAATAAAGAAAAACTAGAGACGCAGCGATATAACGGCCAATAATCGGTCGATAACATCAAATTTTCACACTATCAGCTATTGAAAGATACAGCGATGATCCGGGTCAATATATCCTGACAATCAAGGACAGGAAAATTCAATGAATTTGTGCTCTGTGTAAAGAAAATGTAAAGAAACATCACCAGTTTGATGTTCATTATATAGATTAATAACATTCAAAGAGTTAAGAATAATCTTTAGAATTCAGAAATTCAAACATCTTCAACTACGGTCACAGAATTATTGCCTATCGATGGAGAAATTCGTATCGGTGTATCTCTAATTAAAACCGATGTCACCCTGCAAAAATAAAACATGAAAAAAAACCTGACGTCATCTTGCAAAAATTAAAATGTAAAGAAATAGAACTAGAGATGCATCAATATAATGGCCAATAATCAGTATCGGTCGATAAAGTAATTTTTGTTACACTATCGGCTATCGGACGTTTGTTTAAAAACATCCGACGGTCAATGAGAAAAGTATATAAAAACTGATGTCATCATGCAACAATAAAAAATGTAAAAGAAAAAGTAACTGATATTAACATGAAACAATAAAAAAAGTAAAAGAATTAAAAATCTGATGTCAACATGCAGAAACGAGGAATATTAAGGATGCCTAGTTTTCATAATAAAATGATTCAGTGAAGCACATTTATGATGTGTCTTTCATCTGCTGTGTGATATACATCCAACTGACCCTGACATGTAAACTTGGCTGGAACATGACCAGATAAAGATGTTGTGTACAGTAGCTCCACACGAGAGTCCCACAGCTGGTATGAGTTCAGTTGTACATGGTCATAGTCAAGAACTACAAATAAAATGGAAGGATATAATGAATATTTTAAAGACTTTACTCAATCTTGTCATGTCACAAAATTACTTATGAAGAATTATAAGGGCTGGATTACACACATCAAAGAGCTTTAAAGTTAGAAATGTACAATGTTTTTGTGTTGAGGTTTCTTATCGAGTTTTTTACCTGACGGCATTTAATTGTAATACTTCCCATCCCCATGATATCAAAGGACCGAAACTTACCTGCAAAAGACAAACAAAAACACAGTGTATACAGCGGCCATATAAATTATATCCTAATTTTAAAAAGTATATAATTTGTTTGTATTATTTCTATTGTATCATTTGAAATTTGTGTTAAAATATTTGACACTTTGTATAATATATGACAGAAGGTGGATGTATGCTTTGAACAGTATGTCCTGTAGCTATGTATTTTTGTGAAATTTGGAACATTTCGTCTAACAAAAACATCTTTACAGTTGTGCAGTTAGAGTTGACTGTGATGTGTGTTTGTTCTCCTACTGATCATGCAGGCCAGTTTGAGGAGCAGGAAGAGGAATCCTGGGAAACTGACGGTCAGATCTGGCTCTGTGTAACGCAGGCTGATCAGCTGCAGAATGAAATCATCCACCTTTATGCCTAGACAAGAGCAGACGATCACAGAGAAACACAGAACATGAATGAACCGACATCTGACAGCTGGGTGTGTTAACACAAATAAGAACAGATTCACTAGCCTGATATCATTGTATTATGATACCCATCACTTTATGTGTATTCTGAAGAAATGAACTTTTATGTGACCGTGTGTGTATGTGTGTGTATGTGTGTGGATAAAGGGTGTGTTTGTTCATTTATAGAAATGTGTCAGTTTCACCTGCTGCTGTTAGAGCGTCTGGGATTTCTTTTTGCTCCAGCGTGTGATTCTTGTTTTTGTCGAATTTAATGAAAATACTCTAGAAAACAAAAAGACGGTGGCACAATCTTTTACTCTAATTCTCTCTAAATCCCTCTCAATGTATATGCTTCTTTATGACTGTTAAAAGATGATTCAAATGAAAATGTATTTTTTTAAATATTTACAATATTAAGTAATATGTAGTTCATTTCTCTCTCCATCAGGTCACAGCAGGGCAGTAAACAGGTCAGGGGTCAAAGGTTAGCCAATGATTTTGGGTTTACTCAAGAGCCAACAACACAGCCTTAACAATCCTGAACAAAACTCAAGTACTTTATTTCATCAAACAGAGAAAGATCCTCACCGTCCACTGTCTGAGTTTTTCCCACAATGCCTGGAATTCCATCCAGTCGAGATGACCCGTTCCTTTGCTCTGATTGGTGCAGTTAAGGTAACATACCGATCTCCACCCAATCTGTTCAAACGCACCATAAACCAGCACACCCACACTCACACACCTCACGCAACTGAGATAAGACACTGGCTATATTCCAAATGAATTAATACACCGTATAAAACACTGCTTACTACCCTTTATCATAATAATGTGAATGTGTTGAGGAACAATAATAACCACATTATTAAGCTATGTTGTATTTTAACAGATGGTTGACCTAAAAATAAAACTAACTACTCTGAAGCGATTTCAAACATGTCTGACTTTCTGTCAAAAATATTTTTAAGAATGTTTATCACCAAACAACATGGCTTCTTACATATGGGCACAAAACAATTTCTCATAATCTCTTCTTTTGTGTTTCACAGTAGAAAGAGTCATATACAGGTTTTGAACAACGTGAGGGTGAATGAACGATAACAGATTTTTTAAGGTACACTGTCCCTTTAAATCTATAACAAGTTTAAATTGAGGAAGCAAAGCTAATTATTAACTGTGAAAATCAACACTACGCTGTCAAGAACACTTGTTAGGACATAGCGTGCAGGATACGTCCATGAGCACCACAAAGCTCTTGCAGATCTCCAAACTCAATTTCTTCTCACTGCCTGCAAAGACTGAACCAAAAGAAAAAGAAAAAGAGAAACTGTCACGAAACTTCCTCACTGGTTAGCGCTTCACGTCCTGTGAAGTTTTCATCACTTCTCGCTGTACTAATACAAAACCTGTAAGCGGAACTGTAAACCTTACCTCTCTGCCAACAGCTTCATGCGTTAACATGCAAATCTATATGAAAAGCATTACAGAGATGAAAAACACAATAAAGAGTTAAATGAAAACATGTTCTCACCTCCATTTGCGATTGCTTCCGTCAGCAGATTATGCAGATCCAGTGGCCTACAGAAAGATCCCTACAGACACACATGTTCAAACCATAAACACACGTTTACAGTAATTATACGCATGCAATATGCAGACGGGTAACATGTTTTCACCTTGGTACAGTGTTTCATGAAGAGATCTTTAGCTTCAGTAATAGACGGGAGTCCTGACAGACATGGAGACAATGGCTACAAAAAAGAAGAATTAAACGGATGTATGATAAAAATAAATCATCACAACAGTAATGCCATCCCTGATAGCACACATACATCTGGCTTACATCTTTTTGACGTCTGTATTTACATCTGCAAGACATCTAAAATACATAGTTTGTTCAACTGCAATACGTCTCGGAGATGTCAGCTGTCAGAGTTTATATAGACGTCTAGAAGACGTCTGTAAGATGTGTATGATTTAGAATGGATGTAAAGCTGCTCTTTCTAAGATGTTTGGCAGATGTTTTAAGCAGTAGATCTCCTGGTCTTTACATCTCTGAGACGTATTGCAGATGAGCAATTTTTGCCAAATAATTTTGTAATTCTTACCCCAGAGAATGAGATTTCATCTGTTACAGGCTTCTCGACAGGCCTGGAAACACACACATTCATCAACATATAGTTTAAGTGAATGTGAAGTGTGGGTTTTTGATGTTGTAACATGAAGAAGCAACAATAATTAAACTATTAGAAAGATAAGAAATCAAAGTGCACGTTTTAATTTTAACCCTCATGAAAAATGTTATTGCTCAGATGTTGCTCTTTCATAGCTCAGGAGATTTGATCAGTTAGTTATCAATTGTGTTTCATTTAGCTCTCAACTTAGATGTTCTTCTAAAATGACTCAAGAGAAACAACATCAAGTGAGAGAGAAATAACTTAGTTAAAAACACATCTCATCTGTGATTCTTTTAAAATTTAAATTTTTCATTTGATCTTCGACAGAGATGTGAGCGTGCAAGTCTCCTACACGGTGTGGTTTCCTTTTTCCGTCAGAACTCTCAGGAGAAATTCTCCGGCCCTATTGGTCTCTGAGGTGGCAGGAATGATGATATAATGACCAGGTGCCAAGCGTTCACGCAACACAATCTCCCGGTAAACTTTGTTAGTGAACTGGATCACAGGTTCACCCTCAGATCCCACCTGATCACAAACACACACTTGAGAAAGCGCGGTTCATTTTTGAAAGCATCATCTGAGATCATAATAATGATGTATATATAACAGAATCAAATGAAAACTTGTACCTTGTATACCCGCAAATCTACACACATCAGAAGGTTACGATGTTGTTTTTGCATGAGCGCCAACAGGAAAGAGCATGTTAGCTCGGGGTCACTGGGGTCATCGTCCTCCTCCAGCAGCGTGAGCTTGTACTGCGGTTGATCTGCACACACACACACACACACACACAATAATGATAAGTGTTTAGTTAGTTTGTGTATGTGTACATATGCGCGGTTATGTACGTTGAAAAGGGATCCATTTTCCGTGATAAGATGTGCAGTGCCAAGGCCGCTTGATGGCACCGCCTGCACTCAACGTGTCATCGCTCAGGTGACACACCTCCATTTCCTGAAAGTTGTGCTGGAAGTCAGACAGTGCCATCCTGATGAAGAGAGAGAGAGAAAGAGAGAGAAAGAATACATAATATGTAAACCAATCATAAAATGGCCTGAGTTAGGGTTAGGCTCACCAAAATTCCCCATCCTCCAGATTTTTTCTCTGCACTCGGTTCTGCTCTTCCTTGCTCACCGACTCCCACTCAATCCTAAATACAAATTCACAACATCAATACAAACACCTACAAAAGTTACAACTAAAGCAGAGCAAACTAAAATAAACTAATACCCATATTTGTCACTCCAGGGTCCCTCCCACTCAGCTTTACCCCACGGGTTGTAAATCCGCACCAGCTCAACAGGACAAGTTTCAGTTTGTATCTAAAACGCATAAATCAAAGGTTGAATGAGACACTGCAGTGTGATATTGTCCAGTAGAGGGCGTGTTATCCCATCCAAAATGTCCCATCATTAAAAATTATTTAAAATCAATACTGGAAATGGAAGTCCCTGAATCAAGTACAATTCATTGTGGTATAAAGTTACACCAGTTTCTCTGTAAAGTACAGCAAATTTTAGCAAATGTAAAACATCATCCAGCAATTCTAAGCATGTGATATCGCACACCCTCTGTTTCTTTATTTAATGTCGCCCTCTGCTGGAGTTATGGGTGTAAAGGGGGGTAGGGGGGGACGACAGGTAAAATATTTGTCTCACCATCTCCAGACCCGTGACAGAATAAGCATGACCGCTTATAATCCCTAAGCCAGTATTTTCCCCAAAAGATCCCTACACAATCGAAACAGAGCAGAGATAACAGATCAAAATATCTGGATTTCCTGGAACACAGTTTAAATCATTTAACAAGTAAAACACGAAGACATGCACATAACGTGTATCCTTACAAAAAGAGCTTCATGTTTTAAACCTAGCACATGTTATCCTTGAAGTGTGCACAAGGAGTTCGATGCCTCTATTGTGCATATGCAATGTTTATAGCCTTCATCAGAATCTTCAAACAGATGGGCTAGAAAATTAAAAGTTTGACTACAAACTATCAGACTGCACATGAAAATTAACATGAACATGGTCGTGAAAACGCATTTGACTTTGCGTGTTCATGAACTCAAATAAAAATAGTTCAACATGCTGTATACATTGAAACCATTAACAAGTCTTGATGTTCACAGAAAATCTAGAAAATAACAGCCTTATGCGAAGCATTCTGCGAACCAAAACTAGAAATAAGAGGATGAGGACTTCTGCTTCACAGAATGCTTTGCATGAGGCTGTTATTTGTTATAGTTTTTTTCTATAAAAAAAAGACTTGTTAGTGTTTAATGTTCTTTTATCTTTGAAAATTGTTGCCAATAAATTAGATAAATCTTCCATAAATGACTGCCAACTAGCTGCATAACTACAGCAAACCTTTTTACAGTGTGGGATTGTCCCTTTAAATAAGTGCCTTAAAGAGACAGTACACCTCGGATTTGGAGCAGTTGATGAGAGCTCCTTTCTGTAACAGGCCACGTATGACAAGGCCCAGATTGCGGGACGAAGGCGCCAACCGGACGAACTCTGTAATCCCACCGGTCATGTCTGCCATCGCCTCGTGAGAAAAACCCATGTTCAGAGCGTTGTATCCACCCTTCAGCCTGAAACAGACAGATTTGGTCAACATGATGCAGTCAACACAAAACAAATAAGAGCTGTTGATGTGCATTCATGTCTCTCATATTATCACTAACTTGGCATAAGCTTTTTCCAGCAATGAGGGCCAGAACTCGTTTTTGTTTGAAGACTTCAGATACATTAGATGACCATCACCCATGGGCAATCGGTCGTCCACTTGAACCTTACACCACTCGCCATACTGCCAAAACTACAGACACAACCGCACCCGTTACCCCATGTGAACTTCAAGAACATCTTCACACCGTCTGCTATCATGCGACACAAACCTGAAAGAAGAAGCAGCCGTTGTATCCCTGCTGAAAGCTTTGACCCGGCGGGACGACACGTTCCATTAGAGACGGATATAGAGAGAGGGACGCCACCGCCGACAAGAACCAGCAGTCATCTGTGACACAGCAATACAACACAATAACATTCTCTGCTTAATGAATTTCCATCTGCTCCAAAAATTGATGCCTTCAGGACCCAAGAGACTCAACACAATACCAAACTGTGCCCTGTACAAGAATAAATAAAAGGTTTTCTTTTTTTTCAGGACACGCACACCAATGAGAAGCTCTACTGTACTTAATATCTAATCTGTCTGATACCTCAGCAGCTTTTATGAACCACTTGGACCTGCAGCACCTGTAGATTGTCAATCTGGATTCTTATTGGTTAAATGAATCATGAATTAGCAAATCTCACTCAGATCTCCTTGGCAGATGTCCAAATGTGTTGCTCCATCCACGATGAACTGAGGATACTCGCAGATCTCCTGCAGGTGAGGCAGAAGGAAAAAAACAATGCATCATTATAAAGAACAGCAAGGAGAATACGACTCTTCTTCTGTGGAACACAAATGTTGATAAAACAAAAAGCCTGGAAATGTGAAACAGAAAGTCCTGTGGTTTGACGTAGCAAAAAATTCGAAAACAAACTGTTAATAATGTATAATTTTATATTATTAATATTTATAGATACAAATATTTGGATTTCTTGGAACACACCATGACAAGCAAAACATGAAGACATGCGCATACAAGAAAATTTGCATTCTTACATGAGGAGCCTCATGTTTAAAACTTGATATTTATATTTATACTTACGATATAAAATAGCAAAAAATTTAAATAGTTGCTGTCCATAGCACAGGGCACATTTAGAATACTTGTAAATTACACATATATAAATGTTTGATTTCACAGATGTAAACCTGGAGCAACAGACACTCTAAAAAAAAAGACGCTTAAAAGGTTTCAAAAAGAACCTTGGTCTTACTTTTTTTACAATCTGAAGAAGCTTTTTTGGCAACACAAACTTTTTTGAAATAGAATGATTCTTCAGACGTTAAAGGTTCTTTTGGAACCAAAATGTTCTTCGATGACATCAAAATAACCTTTTGAATCACCTGGTGCATCCTTGCATTCTTTCAAATATCAGGATCGGTAGAAAACCATCTACATCCAATGATTCAAGGAACCAAAGAACTAAAAATGTAGCATCAAGAACTCCTTGACTCTCTTAACGTAAGCAGTGAAGATGACAAGCTTCATTAAATCATGTCAAGAAATAAAACCATCATTACAAGATTTAAAAAAATGTCCTCTGGGTGGTTTGAGCAGACGCGTGCCCGGGCATCACCTATGGTATTTGCCGTCATACAGTACATTACATTTACGCATTTGACAGATACATCCAGCACTCAAAGTTAAACCATTTTGCACAATTGGGCAGTATTATTGTGTATTGTTCCTATTTCATTATATTATCTTTAAAAAACATTTTTTTCTAAATATCTTCATATTAACTGTGGACGTGTTTCAATGTTTGACCATAAAAATTTAACAGAAACTAATGAGACTGGAACTGTCAAAATAATTTGGGTTAACCCAATGATGACGCTTCACCATCTTGATTAATACAGACTGAGCTCTGAACTCAGTTTGTGACATTCTTAACATCTCATCAGCCATGAGATCTGTTCTGGCTCTTTTTCAGGACTTGTGGGATGACAACTTACCTTGGGTCGTTTCCAAACCATGTCGGGCTGAAAATCAAAAGTGGAATCCACGTAGGGTCCATCCTGTAGTTGGGTTTCAGAGGGAAACATAAAGGTTAGGCTCTTCACTCGCTCAAAGACCTTCGAATAAGATTCAGGCAAGCTTGATTTTCTTGATTCAGTTTCGTATTTAAACTCAATCTCCTGCTTCTCAGAGCGGTTCATTGTTCTCAGATGTATGGATGGATAGACTGTATGTCAACACTCAACTGCGCAATAAGAGTGGGAGTGATCATCCTCGTCTCCAGTCTCTTATCTGCTCAGACAAATCCGCCCCCTGCTCTTACTTGTACAAACCTGTACAAACTCTTACAAACATGCAAATTTTTCATTTGGCATCTTCGTTTTATTTTTTTCATGGACTTCTGCTATTTTTATACTTACCTAATATTTTCTATCCCCTGCCAATAACCACAGCCTCCTTAAAATACATCTTTCTACATTGGTACTCTTCAGCATCATTTAGTTTTTACAGTTTTTACAGTTTTTACAGTTTTTACAGTTTTTACAGTTTTTCCTAGTTTTACTAGTTTTACTCGTTTACTTTTCTATTATGATCAAAGAACAGAAATAATGAACAAAAATAAATATGAGCTGAGAACCCTGTTGAAAAAAACAGCATATGCTGGGTTAGGTATGTTTTGATGCTGGTCTGCTGGTTTGTGCTGGTTTAAGGTGGTCATGTGTTGGTCCTTAGCATGTTAAAGCTTGTGAGGAAACAGCACATGACCAGCTTAAACCAGCTAAGGACCAGCACATGACCAATTAATCAACATTTCTACTCCCTTTGCTCTTTACTTGAAACAATCTAGAAAATTCCAAAAAAGTTTTTCTCCAAAATATGTTGGCCACAATTATTTGCACACTTGGTTTCGAAACGTTCAAAGAACAGCTCTGAGTCTTTTGATGTTTGATGAGGTTTGAAAATACATAGCAAGTACATTACGCCATACAGAATATATCCAGATCCTTTACATGTAGGTGCTCTCTTCTCTTCAGTTCACGCCACAGTCTTAAAAATAAAGGTGCTGTAAAGGTTTTTCACATGAGGCCACAGAAGAACCATTTTTGGTTCCACAAAGAACCATTCAGTCAAAGGTTCTTGAAAGAACCATCTCTTTCTTACCTTTTCATATACTGAATCATCTTTTTACCACAAATAAAACTTTTGTGAAACAGAAAGGTTCCTTCTGGAACCATTTATACAAAAAACGTTCCTTCTGCATCATGAAGCTCCTTCACTTTCAAGAGTGCACTCATTTTCTATATTGTTCAGGTCAGGGAACTGGGATGGATATAGCAGGACCTTAATTTTGTGCTCAGTGAGTCATTATTTTAGACCAATCGACTGATGGAAGATCTAACCACAACAATTTCTAAGATTTTTGGAACACAATGTCAGGTTTTGATTTTTTCTATTGGTATTTGAAATCATTTATATTGCCATGTGTCTGAAAAAGATGTCCAGAACCTCTGGTATAAAAATGGGGTTCACAAACCCATCTTGTGTTTTGCTGCCAAAGAAACTCTTTTTCATTTCATATGGGCATAGAACACAGTCCTGGTTTAAGTTCCAGTATGGCAGATTAATTTCGGTGGAGTATTTTTGCATGAGAGCCTAAGATTTGTTTCTTGCAATGTCCCAAACAACACAAATAACTATTTATCTGACATGGGAAATCTTTGTTTTAACTATTTCCAATTGACAACCATAGTAGGAAAAAAATTAATGTTAGTCAAAAGTGCCCCGGAACTGTTTGCTTTCCCACATTTTTCAAAATTTCTTTTTTTGTGTTCAACAGAAAAAGAAAATGATAAAGTAGCTTTTCCTACAATGGGGGTTAATGGGGGCAAAATCTGTTTGGTTATTAGCATCCTTCCTAACATCTTTCTCAGTGTTCATCAGAACAAAGACATTTAGTAATACTTTATTTATCGGTGCACTTGTTACACATGCTTCATGTATTTATTATGGTATTAATGTTTGTTGATTTCAGGAACCTAGAAATGAGCAAAATAACTTAAAATGTAATATCAAGAACTCCCTGAATCTCTAATCTTAAGCATCATATAGACTGTATTTGCATATAAGTGAAGATGACAGGCTTCATTGAATCATGTCAAGAAATGTTTATTTCCTCAGGCTGGTCTGTGCAGACACATGCTCTGGAATCTTCTGTGATTTTTGCATTTTATATGCTCAATTACTAACCCTAAATTATCTTATACATTCCAGCACTGAAAGTTGATACTATAAAGTTACATCATTATACTGTTTGATGCCAAAGACATTATTGTGTATTATTGTGAGTAGTATTATCATATTCTGTGTTTTAAAAGTTTTATTGATTTTGACCCGCTGTCAAAGTTCTGTCAACCAATCACTCAAAAGGAGACTTTTATGGCCTGTCATTCTTGATGACAGTTATGTTTTATGGCTGTTGTTGGGGACTCCTATGACCCCAACCCTTCCTTCACTGGGTCTAACTACCTACACCCACCTCATCACTCCCTAATCAAAAAAGTTGTGTTCATCCTGTTTGATTTTACTAAAGGCTATTTGTGAAAGACTTTTGTAACTGTTGTTTTATGGGGATTTTTCTTCTAGGATTGTTTTGTCTTTGTTTTATGGCTTTAATCATGCTATGAGTGAATTGAGACTTGAGGTTTTCAATCTTCTCAAAGTGTGACTGTCCCCCTACTATCTCAGGCAAGTAATTTGATCAGTGAATTAAAGTAAACTGGGTTTTTTTTATGATCTGTCAGTCTTGTTTATATTTTACGACACTTGTTGTTGTAGGCCTTTCCCTAGTTTTCAATCTTCTGTCATGACAACCTGATAATGGTTTTGTGTTGTTTCATCTAAAGGTAAGTTGGTTCCAGGTTTAAGATTTTTATCTGATGAATTATTAAAGTTTTTGGGTCACCATTTTATCATTGTGTCACATCTAAGGGGGTGCGTTTCTAACAAAGGGTATAGTCTTAAGACAATGACCCCCAAAAAAGGGTTTGGGTTTCCATCCTGACTGATTTTCTGGATATGTCTTTGTGTCAATGATATGGTGTGACAGAAAATCTTTCATGTTTGTGTTAGTGACTCCTTTTGATACCTCAAAGCGACGACGTTTCCGATCACCATCTTATAACATGTACACTGCGCACTGCAGAAATCAGTCGTATATCTCGTTATCGACAGGGTAGAACAATCACCTCAACTACTAAAGATAGTTTCGTAAAGAACTTGCCAGATCTGACTCCTTTAATAACCTTGCCTCTTATCAAAGAACCAAACTTAGACCCCAATGAACTTGGAAGCTATAGACCGATTTCAAATCTCCCGTACTTGTCTAAAATACTAGAAAAAGTAGTGTGTGAAACTGAACTGAAACTGCGCTAGTTAGAATTACAAATGATCTTCTTATTGCATCAGATAAAGGTGACATCTCACTCTTAGTCCTGCTTG
The DNA here is from genome assembly GCA_008369825.1 of Triplophysa tibetana. NCBI lineage: Eukaryota > Metazoa > Chordata > Actinopteri > Cypriniformes > Nemacheilidae > Triplophysa > Triplophysa tibetana. The sequence goes on from CM017917.1 coordinate 23,552,018, forward strand.
ACCTTAGTGCTGTTTTCGATACTGTAGACCACAAAATACTTCTAGATCGTTTATGCAATTATACCGGTATTCAGGGACAGGCACTACAATGGTTCAGATCTTACTTAACAGACAGATATCAATATGTCCATTTAAATGGGAAATCGTCAAGTGTTAAGCAAGTAAATTATGGATTACCTCAGGGATCGGCATTAGGACCCTTGCTTTTCTCCATATACATGCTGCCCCTCAACATTATTAGAAAACATGGAATTACATTTACATTTACATTTAGTCATTTGGCAGACGCTTTTATCCAAAGCGACTTACAGTGCACTTATTACAGGGACAATCTCCCTGGAGCAACATGGAGTAAAGTGTCTTGCTCAAGGACACACTGGTGGTGGCTGCTGGGATCGAACTTGCAACCTTCTGATTGTCAACCCAGTGGTTTAACCCACTAGACCACCATCTCCATTAGCTTCCACTGTTACGCAGATGATAGTCAGCTATATATCTCATCAAGACCAGATGATTCCTTCAAGCTATCCAAACTGGCAGAGTGCATCAAAGACATAAAACATTGGATGACTAGTAACTTCCTCCTTTTAAACCCTAGCAAAACAGAAATATTACTTATAGCACCAAAAACACGTAAACAGAATATCTCCGATTACAAGTTGCAAATTGAAGGCAGCACTGTTCCTCCAACAAATACAGTTAAAGACCTGGATGTTATATAAGACGGCAATCACATCTCAAATATCACAAAAACAGCCTTCTTCCACCTTAGAAATGTTGCCAAATTACGAAATATTTTATGTGTTGCTGACGCAGAGAAGCTTATTCATGCATTTGTGACCTCACGACTTGACTATTGTAATGCTCTTCTTAGTGGTTGTCCTGTATCATCGATAAACAAACTACAGTTAGTTCAGAATGCAACTGCCAGAGTTCTTACTAGGTCAAGAAAATACGATCACATAACCCCAGTTTTATCATCGCTTCACTGGCTACCCATTAAGAATCATATTGATTTAAAAATTATTTTAATTACTTACAAAGCCTTAGACGGTTTAGCCCCTACTTACTTAACCGAACTTTTATCACGTTACAACCCATCACGCTCTCTAAGATCTCAAAACTTAGGACTTTTGATAACACCTAGAATAACCAAATCCACCAAAGGGTGTCGAGCTTCCTCATACGTAGCACCTAAACTCTGGAATAGTCTTCCTGATACTATTCGAGGATCAGACACACTCTCACAATTTAAATCTAGATTAAAGACACATCTTTTCAGCCAAGCTTTCAGTTAATGCATAGTTAATGAACAGCAGCTACGCTAATTATTCTTTTTATTCTCTTTGCTCTTTGCCCATCCCGAGGCAGAAGTTCCATCATGTCCAGACGATCGACAGATGCCCACCCCCAACTTGAGATTACGCCAGCTACAGCTGCAGACTGACTGACCACCCCAGCTCCATTGAAGGCAATTCCACCACCAGCCAAGAGACATATGACTACCGGACCATCCCAGCTCAGACCAATACACCCCCAACCAAGAGCAAAGACGGACTATTTGTCTCATTAATGCTGAAGTAACAATATTTGGTTAATCTGTTTTCTGGTGTCGATCATGGGGTGGGACCGGGTTGAACCTGCACGGTTTGGCGAGTGGGACTTTCTGGGTTGCGGATGGTGAGCTCTCCCTCTTCCTCGTGGATATTTGCTCGGTGGCTTTTGGTCGGAGTCACTGAGTGCAGCAATGACACGTCAGAGGGGATCTGGCCCTCCCGGCTGAGCCTGGTTCAATCATGGGAGTTTGGGTTCCTCGCCACAGCAGGGCAGTGTTGGCCTGCTCACCGGGAGTCAGCGTTTATTTATTTATTTAGAATTTAGATATTATTTATTGGAATGATCTTGCTTGTTGTATAAATGTCAGGGCTGACACGGAGGAGGATGAATGGAGATGCAAAAGGTATAATCCAATAAGGTTTAATGAAGATGAGTCCAAAACAAACAAGGGAGCAGGAGAACAGGGAAGACAAAACCAGCTTGATAATACACTGACATTAATAATAACCGACAAAGAACAGAGGGAGACACAGGGCTTAAATACAAAAGGAAGACACTCAGGGAAAACAGAATCAGGTGCGGGACTAATTAACAAAGATGAGGGACAGGTGAAAACAATGAAACAAGTGAAAACAATCTGGAGGCCTGGAGGGCGCCGGTCGTACCGGAAGGCAGACAACCTGTCTAGCCTGGAGGGCTATCCCTCCCATATGGCTCCCCCCCAAAAAATATTTGGGCTTAGTCCGGACGGGACCGGCTGGAGAGGCCCTGGAAGGCCGGACGGGACCGGCTGGAGAGGCCCTGGAAGGCCGGACGGGACCGGCTGGAGAGGCCCTGGAAGGCCGGACGGGACCGGCTGGAGAGGCCCTGGAAGGCCGGACGGGACCGGCTGGAGAGGCCCTGGAAGGCCGGACGGGACCGGCTGGAGAGGCCCTGGAAGGCCGGACGGGACCGGCTGGAGAGGCCCTGGAAGGCCGGACGGGACCGGCTGGAGAGGCCCTGGAAGGCCGGACGGGACCGGCTGGAGAGGCTCGGGAACGCCGGACGGGACCTGCTGGAAAGGCCCTGGAAGGCCGGACGGGACCGGCTGGAGAGGCTCGGGAACGCCGGACGGGACCGGCTGGAAAGGCTCGGGAACGCCGGACGGGACCGGCTGGAAAGGCTCGGGAACGCCGGATGGGAGAGGCTGTAGAGGCTTCGGAAAGCCGGACTGGACCGGCTGGAGGGGCTTCGGAAAGCCGGACGGGACCGGCTGTAGAGGCTCCGGAAAGCCAGACTGGACCGGCGGGAGAGACTTCGGAACGCCGGACGGGACCGGCTGGAGATGTTCGGGAACGCCGGACGGGACCGGCTGGAGAGGCTCGGGAACGCCGGACGGGACCGGCTGGAAAGGCCCTGGAAGGCCGGACGGGACCGGCTGGAGAGGCTCGGGAACGCCGGACGGGACCGGCTGGAAAGGCCCTGGAAGGCCGGACGGGACCGGCTGGAGAGGCTCGGGAACGCCGGACGGGACCGGCTGGAGAGGCTCGGGAACGCCGGATGGGACCGGCTGTAGAGGCTCCGGAAAGCCGGACTGGACCGGCTGGAGGGGCTTCGGAAAGCCGGACGGGACCGGCTGTAGAGGCTCCGGAAAGCCAGACTGGACCGGCTGGAGAGACTTCGGAAAGCCGGACGGGACCGGCTGGAGAGACTTCGGAAAGCCGGACGGGACCGGCTGGAGATGTTCTGGAAAGCCGGACGAGACCGGCTCTGAGAACAGGTCCCCTTTAACCTGCTCACGTTGCTGGGTGGTGGAGGAGTGAGGCGTGGATCGGGGATGAGCCGGAACGAACCCCTGGCCTGTGACCGATACTGGGCCACCCCCGCTCAAGTCCTCATCAGTAATCCCGACGCAGAACTCGGAGCCGATTGCTTGGAGGACTCGATTTACGAAGTCCTCCAGCCGGTACTCATCTGCATCGGGAAGCATGACGAGGACGAGCAGAAAGTCATCCAGACCGGTCAAAAATGCCAACTCACCCGATAGCACACGTCAACAAACTCCTCCACGTAGTTCTCCAGAGGCCGTCCGTCCTGCCTCAAGTCCATGAGGATGGCCTCTGGAGAAAAGGTATAGCAATCCATGTTTAGCGGTCGGTTATTCTGTCAGGGCTGACACGGAGGAGGATGAATGGAGATGCAAAAGGTATAATCCAATAAGGTTTAATGAAGATGAGTCCAAAACAAACACGGGAGCAGGAGAACAGGGAAGACAAAACCAGCTTGATAATACACTGACATTAATAATAACCGACAAAGAATAGAGGGAGACACAGGGCTTAAATACAAAAGGAAGACACTCAGGGAAAACAGAATCAGGTGCGGGACTAATTAACAAAGATGAGGGACAGGTGAAAACAATGAAACAAGTGAAAACAGGCAAGGAACAAACGTGGCAATAAACACCATGCACTGTGCTGTGTTTTGCTTTTTCTGTTTCTCCTATTTGCCCCTGTAAAGCTGCTTTTTCACAATACACATTGTGAAAAGTGCTATATAAATAAACTTGAATTGAATTGAATAGATTAATACACGTTACCACGTCGTCCCATTAAATAGATATGCTTTATGAAATGAGTTTTGTGATGTAATCCTTATACTATACCCTATATACAAATCATCCACGCAACGTGGATATCTCACTATATATCTACAGTGTTGATCAAAACTTTTGCGTTTGTATCCTCACCAAGTGAAAAGTCAAGAACATTTTTACAAATGTACTTCTTTTGTAAACCTTTTGTATGGTTTCAACATTTGCATTTAGTCAGTACAAAGTTGTCAGGTATTTACACTTTTACACTTGTTGTCATGATTCCGCTATCATGTCATGTTTATTCTTGTTCTTGCAGCGGAGTCATGGCAAAGCCTAGGGTTTTGTGTGAGAAGGACATGGCATGGCTTAGATCAGTGGTTCTCAACTCTGGCCCGCGAGATCCATTTTCCTGCAGAGTTTAGCCCCACCTCTGATAAAATACCTAATGAGGCTAATCAGTGACTTCAGGAACAGACGCGTTCAACTTAATGTTGGGCTGCGCAGATTGTTTGGCATATCGCGTTAAAGTACCGCGAGAGCCATTTAAACCGTACCGAGCAATCTTCACTTGAATTGCTCTCGCGGTACTTAAATGTCATACGCTGATTGATTTGCGCAGCGACGCATTAAGTTGAACGCGTCTATTCCTAAAGACGCTGATTAGCCCTTTCAGGTGTTTTATATCAGAGTTGGGGCTAAACTCGCCAGGAAAATGGATCTCGCGGGCCAGAGTTGAGAACCACTGGCTTAGATATTGGCTGTCATGCGCCTTCTCGTGTCTCATCTATGGCCCCGCCCCTCTCGTCTCCTCGTTAGCTAAGCTTCCCTTGAGTGTTTTATTACCCACACCTGCCTATTGTTAATTATCCTTTGTTGCTCTCCCTATTTAATGCCCTGATATTCTCTGTCCTGTGCTCGTTTGTTCTTGTACCTGTTCTCGTACCTGTATGCTCTTTGGAAATCTTTTGAGGATTTGTTGCTACGCTGTGTCCCAGCGTTCTACTCCAGTGCTCAGTTCCTGTTTTTGATCCTTGTTACAGCCTTTGTTCCTGTTTTGCTGTCTTTTGTTATCCCCTGTATTTTACCCCATTGTGGGTTTGTGTTTTTGTCCCATTTAATTAAAAGTATTGTGGTGAAATGGGATCGCTGCATTGAAGCCACGCTCATTATTGGTGTTTCTGGATGGGCTCTATATAAAGGGGTTGCTGAGGTTAGGGGATGTGGCGTCATTGTTTCAGCTAACTTCCTGTGTGGACTGGTGTTCCGCTGCCTGGTGTTGAGGGTAGGTCGTTCACCACAGCTTGTTAACCCTTGTTGAGGTTTGGGCCATTGCATTTGATTTTTTACCTTACTTTGGGAGGGCTGGTGTCTGTTTGGTGGGTGCCTATTCTATTGGCCGCGTTGAAAACCGCTGTTTCTTGGCGGTAAAGTTCCTTACCTCTACCTCTTGTCGTATTACCGCATGTGTGGCTGCTGTCTTCCTGGCTGCGCTCGGGTGCTGTTCTGACGACTGGACGATGCGTTTACCGCATATGGCTTTCAGATGGACAGCAAGGCGTTAGCACATTTTGTGGTGTGGTGCTGCTGCATGTCGCGACGCTCCAACGCTGCTGTTTTGTCTTGCTTTGTTTTGTTTTGTTTATTTTGATTTCTTTGTTTTGTTTTGGTTACGTTACCATGCGTCCTATTATTATTTTGTTTTAATTGGTTTCTGTTAAGACCGCTGTGTTGCTTACGTTGCAAGCTTGCTCTGCTTGGCTAGCTGCTTGCTCATTGCTAAGCGCATGTAAACCTGTGGGTGTCGGGCTTTCCCTTTCTTATTTTATGTTGTTTGGAAATATTATTGTCCTGTCTATTTCATTACAAGTAATTTTTTTTTTTTTTGGTGTGTTTGCTTCTAGGAGTTGGGGAGGACCAGGTGGGGTTGCAGGCTGGTGCGGCCATATACTGGAGTTCCTTAATTACGTTGTGTGGTTTTCCTTTTTTTGCTTTAGGTTTGTCCTTGCCGTGAATTTCACATTTATACTTGATTTAGTTGTAGCACGTGTGGCTCCGTTGGAAGGCGGACACCTAGCCTGCTTCCCTGCTGGCGATCCCTAGACTCTTGTTGGCAGACCTATCCCAACCTCCTTTTACTGTTTTCTGACCTATGCTGCTATTTGCATTAATGAAAAGTATTACAGTTTTAAATGAGCATTGGGTTTTCCCAAATTATTGATACAAATAAATTATATTTTGATATTCACGTCTCATGGTCTTTAAGGTTATTGGAAATCTGAACCTGTGTGTCTGAATCTATATTTCCCAGATAGGTATACTGGGTGGCAAAGTCGGTTACATCAATACCCTTCTTCTTGTTTTCTTGTCCCTTCCTTCCCCTCCCCGGAGCTCGGTCACATTTGGCGTAGTCGGCAGGGTTTCCCTTTTTGACTTTGACGTGAATATTGGTTAAGCGAAGGGGAATAACTGATGTTTTTTTTTTTTTGGAGACAAAACAGCAGTGTTGGGGGTATTTCTTTTTTAACTGTGTGGGTTACTTTCCTCTAGGCTGTGGTAAGCGTGCTTCGTTCATGGAGAATGAAGTGCAGGAATTACAGGAGCTGATAGCTCAGTTGCGAGCTGATAATTTTAGATTGCAACCGGAACAGTCCCAAACGAGTTCTCCGGGTCTTCGTAGTGACCCTCCTAATATGCCTGGACCATCAAGATGCCCATCTCAATCTGATGATACTTGTGATACCCTAGAGGAGCGATTTGTGTTAATCCCTAGGGATAGGAGATGTCCCTAATTTAATGGTAGGTCAGGTGTTGGGATAATCGAGTGGGTTGAGGAGGTGCAGGCTTGTACGCGTCGCTTGTCCGTGTCAGACCAGGCCTTCTTTATATTTGATCATTTAGAAGGTGAAGCCCGGGATGAAATTCGATATCGACCTGCTCGTGAGCGTGATGACCCTGAGGGTATTATTGCTGCGTTAAAAGACTTGTATGGCTGTTCTAAGTCGTATATTGCTTTGCAGGAGGCGTTTTTCTCCAGGAGACAACAGGAGGGGGAGACTTTATTGGAGTTTTCTCTTGCTCTTATGGGTCATGAGTGAAACAGCAGTCACCAAGCGTGATGTTGAATGGAGATGTACTGTTGCGGGATCAGTTCGATGAGCATGTTTTAGATAACACTCTTCGTCGTGAATTGAAGCAGCTAGTGCGTCGCCAACCTACTGCCACACTACTGGAGGTGCGTAAGGATGCCATTAGGTGGGAGCAAGAGGGTATCCCAGGAGGGGTAAGGGGTCGTAGTCAATCTGTTCCTGTAGCACATGGTTTTCAATATGGTGTCCAAGGTGACACCTGCTCACCGATGAGGAATCCCCAGCGGTCTGAAATGAGCGAGCTTAGAGAGATGTTAAAACTTCAGCAGGAACAACTAGCCCAGCTTACCAAAAGTGTTGCTCAGTTACGTGAATTACCTCATAGTATGCGCCGTGTTCGAAATGATTCTGTGATATGTAGAAGATGTCAAAAACATGGTCATTTTGCATGTGAGCGTAATGAGGAGCGCCCCCCCCCCGTCCTTCTCGATTAGATCAAGCAGGCACCAGGGCACCAGAAGATAGGTTATTGCGTCAACATCAGGCATCGGAAAACTAGCTTCAACCGTGTTGTTGAGTCACGACTCGGGTGGAGGCTTTGAAGGCTCAAACATGTTAGATAGAATTGGCCCAGGGCCGAATTTAATGTCATCTTGCCCCCATTTGGTGGTTCTTATGGGTGGCGTGTCTGTGCCATGTTTGGTGGACACCGGATCGATGGTGTCCACCATCACAGAAAGTTGTTTTAGGGATGCTTTTGAGTTGTGGGATCAAGAGCGTCTAAAAACCTGTCAATGGTTGCAGCTTAGGGCCGCTAATGGGTTGTCTATCCCCTACAAGGGTTACATCGAACTAGATGTAGAACTGTGCGGTAAGCTGGTTCCGAGATGTGGTGTGTTGGTTGTTAGCGATCCTCCTGGTGGTATATGTGGCCATGCCCCTGGGGTGTTGGGCATGAATGTTTTGGGGCCGTGCTATCAGGAGCTTTTCGGACAATATGGCCCCTCTCTGTTTGATTCGCCATCAGTATCAGGTGCTTCTCAGATAGTGTTCAAAGCATTGCAGCACTGTCATCAGGCGACCTCAAGATTGTCAGTGGATGCGATAAGTAAGGCAAGGGTGCAGGATCCTCAAGCGGCTCGTATACCAGGTGGTACAATGAAATTAATAGCAGCTACCTGCTCAGATACACTTTCAAACGGTGTAGTGCTGTTTGAACCACTAGAGTCAGGACTCCCTGTGGGATTACTAGCATCTCCTGCCCTGGTACAAGTGACAAGAGGCATGGCATACATACCCATTGTTAATGTTGGGACCACGGATGCGTTGTTGTTTCCATGTCGAGTCATCGGCACGCTAACTAGTGTGTACGTGGTCAGTCAGCCGCCAGGGGTTGTGGAGGTTAGACCATTGTTAGGAACTGCGTGATGTTCAGTTAGGTGCTCCCACTATTCATGAACGAATAGAAGCTCTTGATCTGTCCTTGTTGTCAGAAGAGGAGCAGAAAAAGATCAGGTTCCTTTTATTGAGATACCAGATAATTTTCTCTGTTGGGGAGGGAGATCTAGGGTGTACTGATCGAATTTCACATGACATTCCTTTACTGGATGATGCTCCTGTCCGCCAACGATACCGACGTATACCTCCGTCTGAATACGATGTGGTAAGAGCGCATATTAACCAGTTATTGGAGACACAGGTGATTCGGGACAGTTGCAGTCCATATGCCTCTCCCATAGTTCTGGTCAAAAAGAAGGACGGTAGTCTACGCATGTGTGTGGACTACCGTCAATTAAATGCTAAGACTCGTAAGGATGCCTTCCCTCTACCTCGTATAGAGGAGTCGCTGGATTCATTGACTGGTGCCCGCTGGTTTTCCACTTTGGATTTAGCCAGCGGATATAATCAGGTCCCAGTCACCGAGGGGGATAGGCCTAAAACCGCCTTTTGCACACCATTTGGACTCTTCGAGTGGAATCGAATGCCGTTTGGTTTGTGCAATGCCCCCAGTACGTTCCAGCGACTAATGGAGCGGTTGTTCGGAGATCAGCAGTGTCACTCACTGCTTCTCTACCTGGACGATATCATTGTGTTTTCCTCGTCTATTGAGCAACATCTAGAGAGGTTGGAAGTTGTGTTGAGCCGGTTGGAAAGGGAAGGGCTCAAAGCTAAACTGGAAAAGTGTGCATTCTTGCAACCTGAGGTGAGCTACTTGGGTCACATAATCTCTGCTGCCGGAGTGTCTACTGACCCGAGCAAGACCCAGGTTGTGGCTGAGTGGCATCGCCCATCTAATGCTACAGAGCTTCGCTCCTTCCTGGGTTTCGCAAGCTATTACCGTCGTTTTGTCGAGGGATTTGCAAAGATTGTAGCCCCTCTGCATAGGCTGGTGGCGGAGGTCTCCGGGGGTAGGAAGAAGCCCAAAAAGCAGGTTAGTGTAAGGTTTTCTGACGCTTGGACAGATCAGTGTAATGAGAGCTTTGAGGAATTAAAGCGACTAGTTACTTCTACTCCAGTGTTGGCGTATGCTGATTTCTCCCGTCCATTTGTCCTAGAGGTGGATGCAAGCCACGGTGGTCTGGGAGCGGTTCTCTCCCAGGAGCAGGAGGGTCAGATACGTCCCATTGCTTATGCGAGCCGTAGTCTTAGGCCCACTGAGCGCAACATGTCCAACTACAGTTCTATGAAGTTGGAGTTTGTGGCACTCAAGTGGGCCATGACCGAAAAATTTCGGGAGTATTTATGGGGCAGTCGTTGTGTGGTTTTCACAGACAACAACCCTCTCAGTCATTTGTCCACTGCAAAGCTGGGGGCTGCGGAGCAGCGATGGGCTGCGCAGTTAGCAGCATTTGATTTTGAAATACATTACCGTTCAGGGAAAAGTAATCGAAATGCAGATGCGCTGTCCCGGCCGTACCCCCCTGAACTGGGAGGGATTGGTGGATTAATCCCGGGAACTGCAGTACCAGCCCAGTTGCAACAGACTTTTGAGGGTGGATTTGCAGCACAGGCACGACAGTCTATGATAGTTACTGTACCCAGTTACTCGTTGGGGGAGTTGGTGCGATTACAGGCAGCTGATCCAACAATTTCTGAAGTACTACCGCTTTGGATGTCGAATGAACGTCCGGGACGGGAGAAACGTCAACAAATGTCCACTTTGGCTGTGACATTACTGCGCCAATGGAATCGTCTAGTGGAGCAAGACGGGGTGCTGTATCGTCGGGTCTATTGTCCAAATCGTGGGGCTGAGATCTTGCAACTACTCCTGCCTTCTGCACTGAAGTTGGAGGTGTTTAACCTCTTGCATCAGCAGCATGGACATCAAGGTATAGAGCGCACCACGGAACTAATTAGGAGGCGGTATTATTGGCCAGGTCTTTCATCCGACGTGGCCCGTTGGTGCCGGGAATGTGAGAGGTGTCAGTCAGCTAAAGACACTCAGCCCTCAACGCAAAGCTTCATGGGCCACCTATTGGCCTCACGGCCAAATGAAGTTCTGGCTGTGGACTTTACCGTGTTGGAGCCATCAAGGGCGGGTATTGAGAGTGTCTTAGTAATGACAGATGTATTTAGTAAATATACTCTAGCAGTTGCTACCCGGGACCAACGGGCAGAGACTGTAGGCCATGTCCTGGTTAACGAGTGGTTCTACAAGTTCGGCATTCCAAGTCGTCTGCACTCTGACCAGGGCCGTAACTTCGAGTCCTCATTGATTCGGCAGCTTTGTGACCTGTATGGGGTGAAGAAGTCTCGCACTACACCATACCACCCTGCTGGGAATGGGCAGTGTGAGCGCTTCAATCGGACCCTGCACAATTTGCTACATACCTTGCCTGTGTCTAGAAAGATGGACTGGGTTGCATGTTTGCCCCAGGTCCTCTTCTGCTCTTCTGGTCATTTTTTAATGTTTGGACAGGAGCCACAGCTTCCAGTGGATTTTCTTCTGGGTAGGGTACAGGAGCCAGTGGCAGGCAGTGTGCACACCTGGGTTCAGGAGCATCAGAACAGATTACAGGTAGCCTTTGAGGGGGCACGAGAGCGTTTACAGGTTGCTGCGGAGAAACGTAAAGTTAGTCATGATCAGCATGTTCATGATGCTCCTCTGGTGGAAGGCCAGTTGGTATTTCTCCGCCAGTGGGGCTGGCACAAGATCCAAGATATTTGGAGTCCAGTCGTGTATCAAGTGATAAGAGCACCTAAGGACGGTGGAGCCGTGTATTCCATCGCACCGGTCGAGGATTTGTGTAAGGTTACCACAGTGCATCGCTCACTGCTTAAGAGTCGAGTTCAGAGAGAATCCCCTAAGAGTTCGTCAGTTCAAGAGCCCCTTTAACCCTTGGAGTTGTCTATCCATGAGGAGGATGAGGTAGATCTGGTGGGTTTGTTACCTGTACAGGATGTAGCTGTCCTTAATGGGGCACGGGAGATGGTGTTTGGCATGTTTTATCCAAAGCGACTTACAGTGCACTTATTACAGGGACAATCCCCCTGGAGCAGCATGGAGTAAAGTGTCTTGCTCAAGGACACACTGGTGGTGGCTGCTGGGATCGAACCAGCAACCTTCTGATTACCAGTTCAGTGGTTTAACCCACTAGACCACCATCTCCTTGGGACAACTTGTTCCCCAACCGGTACAACATCTGATGAATCTTGCTCAGGGAACTGAGGATACTGTGGTTGGTGCAGATGCTGCAGCTGTTTTGTCATCTGCAGGGCAGTCCGATGTAGGTGGCGTTCTACCCCGGCGAACAGGGCGAGTAACAGCCGGTCATCATTCAAATCTGCACCATCTCACTCGTATGGTAAGGGTTGCGTCCCCTACTCACCCAGTTTCTAGTGGTATTACTGCTATGTTTAGACCTTGGGACTCAACCTAGGTTGTACTAATTGATTAATCACCGGGTCGGCGATTTAAGAGTGGGGGGTAGATTGTGGTGAAATGGGATCGCTGCATTGATGCCACGCCCATTATTGGTGTTTCTGGATGGGCTCTATATAAAGGGGTTGCTCAGGTTAGGGGATGTGGCGTCATTGTTTCAGCTAACTTCCTGTGTGGACTGGTGTTCCGCTGCCTGGTGTTGAGGGTAGGTCGTTCACCACAGCTTGTTAACCCTTGTTGAGGTTTGGGCCATTGCATTTGATTTTTTACCTTACTTTGGAAAGGCTGGTGTCTGTTTGGTGGGTGCCTATTCTATTGGCCGCGTTGAAAACCGCCGTTTCATGGCGGTAAAGCTCCTTACCTCTACCTCTTGTCGCATTACCGCATGTGTGGCTGCTGTCTTCCTGGCTGGTAAGCAGAAGTTTATATCCGCTGTTTAATTAGTGCACGTCAAAAGTGATACAAGTCGTTGTGTATGTGGTGTAGCGTTCGGGTGCTGTTCTGACGACTGGACGATGCGTTTGCCGCATATGGGTATGTAAGCTCACTTTTAATGTGTCGATCGCCTAAGAAAGGTACGTGACCATTTTATTCTTTGTTCTTGTAGCTTTCAGATGGACAGCAAGGCGTTAGCACATTTTGTGGTGTGGTGCTGCTGCATGTCGTGACGCTCCAACGCTGCTGTTTTGTCTTGCTTTGTTTTGTTTTGTTTATTTTGATTTCTTTGTTACGTTTTGGTTACGTTACCATGCGTCCTATTATTATTTTGTTTTAATTGGTTTCTGTTAAGACCGCTGTGTTGCTTACGTTGCAAGCTTGCTCTGCTTGGCTAGCTGCTTGCTCATTGCTAAGCGCATGTAAATCTGTGGGTGTCGGGCTTTCCCATTCTTATTTTATGTTGTTTGGAAATATTATTGTCCTGTCTATTTCGTTACAAGTAATTGTTTTTTTTTTGGTGTGTTTGCTTCTGGGAGTTGGGGAGGACCAGGTGGGGTTGCAGGCTGGTGCGGCCATATACTGGAGTTCCTTAATTACGTTGTGTGGTTTTCCTTTTTTTGCTTTAGGTTTGTCCTTGCCGTGAATTTCACATTTATACTTGATTTAGTTGTAGCACGTGTGGCTCCGTTGGAAGGCGGACACCTAGCCTGCTTCCCTGCTGGCGATCCCTAGACTCTTGTTGGCAGACCTATCCCAACCTCCTTTTACTGTTTTCTGACCTATGCTGCTATTTGCATTAATGAAAAGTATTACAGTTTTAAATGAGCATTGGGTTTTCCCAAATTATTGATACAAATAAATTATATTTTGATATTCACGTCTCATGGTCTTTAAGGTTATTGGAAATCTGAACCTGTGTGTCTGAATCTATATTTCCCAGATAGGTATACTGGGTGGCGAAGTCGGTTACATCAATACCCTTCTTCTTGTTTTCTTGTCCCTTACTTCCCCTCCCCGGAGCTCGGTCACAGTATTTTGTTTTACCTCACCACTATAGTGTGCTTTCATTTGGGTTCTCGCACCACATGTTTCGTGACACTTGTTTGTCACTGTTTTGTGAATATTTCCAAATGACAAATGTGATGTGTCAGTGACGTTTGTTAGCTTCGTTTTACCAAATCTAACGAATTAATCCGATGGTCGGCATTTCAACTGCTAGCCAGTAAATGTAGGACAGCTTTTTCATATTCTGATATAATCTACAGAAAGTGATAAAACGGACATGGTAAGGCTACTGATTTGTTAAAATTTTATAATGTAAAGTTTCTCCCTTTAACTTTTTCATAATGTTTTCATTAGATTTCAGCGTTATTTTCTTACTTTACCACTTAGTTATAATTAGTTGCATGTTTACTTTTTGTGATTTTTAGTTACATTTTTCAGATAGCCTTTGTGTTAAATTGTTATTTTATTTGTGCAAAAAGCTAATTCTTCCGTTTTGACCTGTTCATTGTTTTGGGTTCTTTTTCAATTGTCTGATTGTCTTAAGAGTCTCGCATCCAATCTTTATTTGAGGATAGTAAGAGTGTTAGGACCTTAGAAAACATTTTGAGTGACGCACCGACTGAGAAACCTGTTGAAAGTGCCCTAGTGATCGGTTATTCTATTGTCCGGAACGTTAACATAGAGGCACCAGCCACCATAGTCAAATGTTTACCGGGAGCCAGAGCGCCTGACATCAAGTCAAATTTAAATGTGCTGGCTAAGGCTAATCGTAAATTTAGTAAGATTGTTATTCACGTCGGCACAAATGATGTTAGACTCCGTCAATCGGAGATCACTAAAGATAATATTAAAGAGGTGTGTAAGCTCGCAAAAACGAGGTCAGACACTGTAATATTCTCTGGCCCCCTCACTGCTTACCGTGGTGATGAGATTTATAGCAGATTATCATCACTAAATGGCTGGTTGTCTGAGTGGTGCCTGCAGAATAATATAGATTTTATAAATAACTGGAAGAGTTTTGAGGGCAGACCTGACCTGTTGAAACGAGATGGTCTCCATCCCTCCTGGGATGGGGTTTCCCTCCTCTCTAGAAATTTGGCACACAGTCTTAATAATGCTAAAGTCTGACTACCTAGGGCCCAGGTCAGGAAGGAGACAGAATGGCTTAACCAACTGTCTGCTTGCCGTCTCGCGTTACAGAATACACAAAATATACAACATGTAATAATCCCTTCTTACAAACATCATAAAATAGAGACTGTGTCTGTCCCCCGGATTAGCAAACATAAGATATTGCGTAAAACTCTTGAAAGTAATTTAATAAACGTTAAACAAATCAAACATGAACAAAATACAGATAATCAACTGTTACAACTCGTTTTGCTTAATATTAGATCTCTCTCAAATAAAGCACTTTTTGTTAACGATATGATAACCGATCATAAAAAATAGACATGCTTTGTTTGACAGAAACATGGCTAAAGCCAGATGATTTTATTACTCTAAATGAATCCGTTCCTCAAGATTATTACTATAAACACGAGCCTCGTCTAAAAGGTAGAGGGGGAGGTGTCGCTGCACTTTACAATAATTATTTTACCATCTCTCAGAAGTCTAATTTTAAATACAATTCTTTTGAAGTCATGGTACTTCACGTATCGATACCTAATACTAAGGACCAAACATTTTAAAATTTATTCTAGCTATTGTATATAGGCCTCCAGGGCACCACACAGATTTTATTAAAGATTTTGGTGGGTTCTTATCAGAACTAGTACTGGCCGCAGATAGAGTCCTTGTCGTCGGCGACTTTAATATCCATGTAGACAATGATACAGATGCTTTGGGAATGGCTTTCAAAGACACTCTTAACTCCATGGGCGTTAGTCAACATGTGTCAGGACCCAATCACCTTCGTAGTCATACTTTAGATTTAATACTTTCTTATGGTATAAATGTTGACGATGTTAAAATCGTTCAGCAGAGTGAAGACATTTCGGATCATTATCTGATATTATGTTCGCTTCAAAGCCTACGGCTGCAAATCAAACTCCTTGTTACAAATACGGTAGAACGATTACTTCAACTACCAAAGATGCGTTTCTCGATAATCTGCCTGAATTGTCTAAAATATCTAACATGAGTAAAAACGTTGACGATTTTGACATTACTATTGAAAATTTTAACTCTACCTTCTCGGAAATATTAGACTCAGTTGCTCCTCTGCGTTTAAAGAAAATTAAAAATAGCAGCCCAACACCGTGGTATAATGAACACACTCAGACTCTAAAGAAAGCGTCCCGTAAAATGGAGCCCAACTTTAAGAAAACTAATTTAGAGGTATTTCGTATAGTATGGATAGTACTCGAAAAAACAGGAATGCCATAAAAACGTCTAGATCCGAACACTTTTCATCACTAATAGAGGAAAACCATCACAACCCTAGGTTTTTATTTAACACCGTGGCTAAATTAACAAAAAATAAGTCGTCAGCGACGTCAGATTCTGATTATCAGCATAACAGTGATGAATTTATGAACTACTTCACTAGTAAAATCCAAGATAAAAGAGAAAAAATTATAACAATGCAACCTGTAGTGAAACCCGCTGAACAAACTAACTACAGTACCCCTAAGGAGAAATTGCAATTATTTTCTACAGTTGATCACGATGAACTGTCTAAAATCATTAGATCATCTAAATCAACAACATGCATGTTAGACCCTATACCTACAAAACTACTGAAAGAAATGCTCCCAGAAATTATAGATCCTCTTCTTAGTAGTATTAACTCATATCTGACATTAGGACATGTGCCTAAAGCATTTAAGGTGGCTGTTATAAGGCCTCTTTTAAAAAAAAAAAAACTCGACCCTAAAGAACTAGGGAATTACAGGCCTATATCGAATTGAACTTTTATATCTAAAGTTCTGGAAAAAGTAGTTTCAACTCAATTATGCTCCTTCCTCCAAAGGAATGACATTAATGGTGAATTCCAGTCTGGATTTCGAGCATGTCACAGTACAGAGACTGCTTTGATCAGAGTTACAAATGATCTGCTTTTAGCGTCTGACCGTGGCTGTATTTCTCATTATGTCTCACTTTAATTGTCTCACTTCGTCACGTGATAAAGGTTTGTTGATGACCATATTTCGTCATGATTTTCGTTGATGAAAGCAGCACTACTGGCAGTCTGTTTTTTTTTTTTTTTTTTACAAAGTTACTCAAACTTTGGGTCAAAGGGTCACGCAAAGCCACTTGCTGTTGCAATTCAATAAAAAGTTTATTCCAACAACTAATAATTACTTGTAAAGTTCACACATTTATTGTGCTTGGACACTGGATGCTTAAGCGGCGGATTTACAGCGCAATTTATTAAAAATCTTTAATGACAACCTTACTCAGCAATTCGGCAGGAGAGTCAATGATAGAGTCTGGGAATGCAATGGGCAAATAGGACTTGAGCAATCGCCCACAAAAATAAAGCGAAAGCAAATATTGTCATGTCCGGGGAATCAGCAACAGAGCGCGTGGTTCAGTGTCGCCCACTCACAGCGGGAATCAGAAGGTAGTGCCACATGATTCTCTGCGGAAAATATCCGGTGAATGAAACAGAAGATCAAACTTTACAGGTCAGTTCAATAATCCAGTTTGAGAAAGGGTTACTGTAGAATCCACAAAACCCAAAGGAGAATCACACTGGATCAACAGGCTTTGGGTACTTGGACGAAATCCACTTTGACCGACAGGAGAAGCACACAGGGACCAGTCTCCAAGACTAGGAAGCAGTTCCTTGTGAGGCTGGGAACGTGGTTGACGAAAATCCCTCCAGAGCTCTCAGACTGACCAGTCAGATGAACAGAACCCGTGCAGCGAGTCGGCGTATATATCACTGAAGATCTGACATGGGATGGAGTCACAAGCGGATTTAAAAAGGAGAAGAATCATGGGAGAGAAACCAGGAGGGGAAAGAGAAACAATAATGAGGTAGTTAATGCAGACACACGAGGGCGGGGCTCTCACGAAGGCACCGAGCACATGGAGAACTGTCAAGCTGAATTATGTGTTCGACATGAAAAAAACAAGTGCTCAGACCCGAGACCCTACAAAATTGCAGCCAGGTTTTCACAAATTAAATGCACTAAAATGCTCCATGGAGGGCGCCGTCTTCGATTTAGCAAAGAAATTAGCTAAATCGCAGTTTGACTAAACTCTATAAGACAATCTTACTCTTTAAATATACTCCAAATTCTTTGGGTAGCGGTGAAAATTTAGATGAATGTACAATAATTGTTTAATAAAATCCTTAAAATGTGTTCATTGCCATGTGCGCCGCCATTTTGTGCGCATGTTGGAATCATGGTGAGTTTCTGTGATCTTCGGGAAGTTCATTCCACTGAAATATTTTATTTTTGTTCTTCATTTTTTTGTTTACGTTTCATATCTTTATTGTTCATGCTCCTCTCATCTAAAATCTTAGCTAATAGAGCTAAATTGTTGATGTTGATTTGGGGTCAATTATGCTAAGGTGTGGGGGCGTCTTAGCTGTCTTGTTAGATTTGGGAGATGGGTGGGTTGTGCACTCACTTACACTAGTTCACTGCACACAAAAAAAGCATTGGATGGGAGCACCAAAGTTCTGTTGCTTACCCAGTATTCCTTAGATAAGCTTCTGATATAACCCCTAGAAGGCGGTGGCACATGCTCGCTGCCACATATTGGCGTCAAGAACAGGATACACCAGTAAGTAAATCAAATCATTGAAGGTGCCAGGGGTTTCAGTGAAATTATGGCCAATCTGGAGGAATTGAAGAAACAGTTTGAAGACATGCAAAGACGGTTTGGTGTGCAGGCTGAAATGTTCAATAGCATCTGGCTGCAGACGAGATGCACTGTCAGACACATGCACTGTCAGCGGCGCATGCGCACTCGTCACATGCACTGTCAGCGGCGCATGCGCACTCGTCACCTGCACTCTCAGCCGCGCATGCGCACTGGTCACATGCACGCTCTAACGTATTTCACGAGGTGAACTGTAAGATTCTATTAATAAAATGTTAAGGTTACTGCTTTTTAAGAGTACCGTGAATACTGGTGGTTCAGGTCAAGGCCAGGTATTTATTATAATTATAGCTGAAATACATTAATGAACATCTACACTAATAATGAAAATACATTACTAAATAAAACCTTTTCTTGTACACGTATTCTTCCGGCCTAAAATTATAAACAAACACACATATATACATAAATGTCTCATTTTACAATAAACAGGTGCTTGTTAATCAATGGTTTAATGATAAAGTTTTATTATATAGACATACTATATATACATATATATATATAAAGAGCAGGATGGGTCATATGTGGCATTGTGAATTTTTTTTACATAAAATCATAACCCAAAACAAAAAATGGACAACCTTGTTCAATTTTGTACTCGACAAAAGACTCTAAGGTGCATTTTGTCCACCACATTCTCTAAAAATGTATGCATGTCCTGCATAAAAGTAAAAACAAACTTCAGAGGCTCTACACTATCATGTTCTATGACATGTCTGTAGTGAAGAACTGTTCCAAGGCCTCTGCAGCTTCATCACCCTCCATGCACATTATAAGTGGAAGCTGAACTGAGCCAAGAAGATCCCCAGAGTTCTCACAGCATCACTGACTGGCAGTTTTAAGATCCGTCATGACACGCTCCTAAGAAACAACAATGCAGAAGATGATAAATAAAAATATGCTGAACAATAATGGCCACAACCTCTCTAACAAAATCTACTTTTCGTGGAGACTGAACCACCTGCTTCTCCGATGCAAACTCACAGATGAAAAGATTGGTTTCATCTACCTAAAAAGCAAATATAACTTTTTGTTACCTTTACGACTACCTTTTTAAGGTTGCTGGTACTTTTCCTGAGGAGTTACATGAGTTACCCTATATTTGATAGATTTCAACGTCATATTAAATAATTTTGAGAAACACATTGTCAAAACTATATAGTGCAGGTCACCTACAAACTTTCCTGTGAGTTTACAAGCAACGCTACAAAATTAATTTAGATAACCTTAGTTCTTCAATAAATTACTGTATGAAGAACAGGTATCGTTACCCAAGTATCATAGATGCGATATATCTGGTACTATTGATTATAAGGATTAAGTTAGTTTTCGAAAACATTGACTTATATATTAAAACAACACTTTTACATCTATCTAATACTGTATGAATGAAATCAATATACTTACAACATTCGTCTGATAATGTTAAAGAACGTTTTCGATTACATTTGTAAAATAATTCATAATAACACTTTTACTTCGACTTAATCTTGTTCGAATTGAATATAGTTAAAACTAAAATTTCACTTCGACTGGATATTGTATGAGAATAAATAAATAAATGGAATATTTAATAAATATACTTACAATTTGCCTGTTGGTGCATTTAATTCACACACGTTTCTGACAGTTCGTTTGTTGGAGTGCGCGGCTGAGACTGCATGTGTCGGAGTGCGCATGTGCCGCTGACAGTGCATGTGTCGGAGTGCGCATGCGCCGCTGACAGTGCATCTGGCCTGGGAGTGCATCTGGTCTGCAGACAGACACTTCTCGAAATGTTGGAACTGGCCAGAGCAGATCAAAAGAAAGTGCTGACTCTTGCTAGAACTGTTATAGACCAGCAGGCTGCTGCCCAGAGAGTACCATCGACCCTTTATTTACATTTAGTCATTTGGCAGACGCCTTTATCCAAAGTGACTTACAGTGCACTTATTACAGGGACAATCCACCTGGAGCAACATGGAGTAAAGTGTCTTGCTCAAGGACACACTGGTGGTGGCTGCTGGGATCGAACCAGCAACCTTTTGATTTACCAGTTCAGTGGTTTAACCCACTAGACCACCATCTCCACCACCAGAGCTGTGCGTGGAGGAAAGGACATGTTTAATGAAGTCTGCTCTGTATGTGGTGAAAATTCCTGAAGGGTACAGGATTGAATTTGTGAAGCAGTATTTGAAAGAAGAAGCCAAGACGACAGTTAAGTTTATGCTCAACGGCAAAGAGAAATCCATGGATGAGATCTCTGAGGCTTTAGACAAGACTTATTGTGACAAACTTCCCATTGGAAGCAGACTGAAAGAGTTTTACGACTGTTAATAGATGCAAGATGAGACCATTCACTCCTACGCTTTTGATCTGCTGGAGAAACTGGGTACAGACTTCCTATGCAAACCTGCATAAAAAAACACACATACAAAAAACTTTTAAAAAATCAACTCGACACTGTCTGTCAGGAAATATGTTTGAATTTGTCTGTAATTACAAATAAACTGCTGCTAAATAAATGTTTGGGCACACCTAATGAATATGTGTCACAATTTTTTAACATACTTTGGAAGTGAATGTCCAACTTTACAATTTGAATTTAAAGTAGTTGAAAACCTTCCAGTCAACTGTGTCTCAACATTTGAATGTTAGTGAAAATTAAAGACTTTATTTACCTAAAAACGGAAGTATTCTACTTAAGCCTCTGTAGATCCAGTCAAATAGAAATGACATTGCAAATGTGTCATCTGATCAGATATCAATGTACCAAAAAGTTACCACGTGATCATGACACAACAAATCAAAAAGTAAAATAAAAAAATTCAGTTTTCATGCTTAAAATGTTATGAATAGTATTCACGGGCATGATTACATTGTTGCCAATAATAATGGGCAACTTGAATCTTGTTTAATTTCTAAAAATTGTATTTACTATTATTTGCATTAGTTTTCTGTCATTGTAAGTGTATTACCAGTGACAATAACACCATTGACAAATTCCCATGAAAGTCACCTTAAAACTGGCATGGTGATGCACACTTAAATCTATACATTATACCGATTAACATGTTTTTTCCTAGCCTTTCCAATAAAATCCTCCATACTGACATAAACCAAAGCAACACAACACGCTTTTATAAAATCAAAGCAAAAATCGACATTTTTAATATAATTTCTAACTTATTTTAGGGAAAGTGACACTCACAGTGTGTTTTCTTGAACAGATCGTTGACCTTTGACCTTTAAAGTACTTTTTTATGAATAATGCCAATAAACCAATATAACACACAGAACCATTGGAAACAATATTGTAGTGAATTCAATGAGGAACAGAATTATTTAAACACTATTCTTCATCAAATATGTAAGAATTATCATGAGCTTTGATCCCAATTATAAGAAATATTTTCTCCACCACCCTTTGTAAGGGAAACAAATATCAATCCAAAATGGGATGAATTTAATTAATATTGATCAATTATAATTATCTGGATCAAATTCATGATTTGGGGAAATCACTTACGAGCAGGTAGCAAGAATCGGCATGTTTAGGGACTCCGGATTATGAGCATGAACTACAAACAACATCACGTGTGAAATAAAACAGGACTTTAATATCTAGACAAGACACATACTAATCTAACATACACACACATACAGTTAAGCATTAGAAGATGGTTGAAGTTGAAGCAGAGAGAAGAACAGAGCATGGATTATGGCAGTATATGATATTCAGAAGATCAATAGCCTGAACTAAACATCAGTTTCTTCTTGTAAAGGACCTTTGTTAAAAGGATTAATGATGCCCTATGCATCCATTAATAAGACTAAGTTTGATACTTGCACGTCTTGCCCATCAAAGAAAGAAAGAGTCCTGATGCAGTTTGTTAAGGCTCCAGTTGATCTTGGCTGGAAGTGTTCAGAGAGAACCAGTTTTATGCAGAGGATCTGTATCTGGAAAGACGAGGCCGCAGCCTGGCACAAAACTTATGGGTTAAAGGTGAAGTCTTCTTCTAGTCCATCCTTTGGAGATGCAGAATGCATCGAGAGAAAGAAGAGCAAAACGCGAGGAAGAGAGAGAAAGAATCTTCTCGTGGTCTCTTTTAAACTTTGAGGATGTCACATCCTACAGACGTGACTGGTCCAATCAGGAGATGGCAACTTTGGAGGGAAAGTTAACTGTTTTTGTCTTTCAGATGGTGTTTTGCATGTGAAAGCTGATTGGATGTTCACTAGAAGACTACTAAGAGTTTGATAAAACTAACAAGAAAAGAGTTACCAAAACACAACAAACATCAACGCGAAGGACATCACAAATGTAGCTCATTGACACCAAACATGATCTAAATATCATCTTGGTTAAATGAGTTACTACAACTCTAATAATTCCAGCAGTTAAACACACATTCATGGATACGTTGGATTAATGTTAAAAGAGACATAACAACATGAACATTAATACAAGGAAATGTTATAAATGAATGTGTACATTTCCATATAAATGCATTTATAATTGTAGGTCTATCCCCAAAGTGAGTAAAGGGAGTTCAGCTCCTTACATTCCAATGGGTCGTAAAATACTCTATCTTGATGAATTGGTGTGAGTTGCTATGGTCACCAGAGATCTTGTCCTGCCCTTGGTGTAAGTTGCAGATTGGGGGTTGACCTCCAAGCGACTAGCTTGCTGGTGGGGTGAGGGGTGTTGTTGTAATATTTAAGAAATTTAAGTAGTTATGCGTGTCTGATCGGTCTCAGGTACTACATATCCCCCTTTCGCACGTTTTTGTCTGACCTAATAGACAACAACGAGCGACAAATAAGATGTACATGATGATCAGACGTGTCCCGCACGCACTGCAGGTAGCTCGGGTGGACTCCTTGGCCATCGGTGCTTCCTGGAGAGGTGGGACAGCAGGTGTCAAGACATCATCAGATGTTGGGTGAGAGCTTTGTGAAGAGCTCTCTTACTAGTTTCAGCAGCTCATGTGACTCAGGCGTAGGTAAGTCCGGCTCTCTTTGTGAGGACTCAGATCGGCACCTGTGTGTTGCATCGGATGATGCTGTCAGTGGCTGTTGGACAGCCAGTGGTGTTTCCAAAGAAGAATTTTGCCGTCTCCATGGTTTCTTCCAGTGGTTGGTCTGGTATCTGGGCCTATTACGATGGTGACGGTTTTGTCTTCTGGCTGGAAGCTTTCCTGGCATATCGTTGAAGGACATTGTGTTGTAGTGACAATGTCTGTCTTCTGGTGCAAACTTTTGAATGTTACAGTTCAGACTCAATGGTGCCGTAGAGGCCTTTCTTTCAGATGTGGCCTTATGTTTATTAAAGGCCTACTGTGCCAGGTCCCACAGCTGATGAATGGTCATCGTATGAGGGCAGGCCATGATGCCTAAATGGTGGCTAACAATTGGATGTAGATTTCTGAGGAACAGGCTCTTGAAGCTGATATCCTCCTCCATCTCGGATTCATTGCGAGCTCCAAAATAAGCTTGTCTGAGTCTGTTAAGGTAAACTCGGGGAGTTTCCAGTCTTCCCTGTTTGAGGTCCAGGGCAGCGACCAGTCCATATTCCGTTTCTGGGTCTGAGAATTCTTGTATAAGAGCTTGTTTCAGCCGGTGGTAGTCGGATTTGACAGCTTCAGGCTGCCGTTCTAGAAAGCTCTTTACCTCTGTACCAGAAGTTATCCAAAGCAGGTGGAGTCTCTCTCGTGTGGTCACATTTGGCATAATTTGCAGGTGAAAGTCTATATCCCACAGGAAGGCATGGACATCGAGGTCTCCTGCAGAATTTGGAATGAAGCACTTGATGACTCTAGCCAGTTTGTTGAGGTCTTTAAGGGTCGCTCCATGTACCGTTTCAGGAATTATCTGGAGAAGTCCCTTCCCTTCTTTGGCTTCAGATGTTTTTAGGATGCTGGTTGGTGAGGTGTTAAGCAGAGAGGTCAGCCCCCCCCCTTTGTATCTTTGTACTGGGCTGAGGGTGTTTGCTCTGCTTACCTGCTGTGACAGTGGGGGATGTGTCTTCCCCTGTGGTTCCCATTGCAGCTTGTATGAGTGTTCGAGTTCTCTTTGGACCCTGTCAAGCTTGTCTCTTGTTTTGTCCAGCTGCTGTGTCAGAGATTCAATTTTGGCATCTCTATCTGATAGTTCAAAATGGGCTGTTACTAATAATGACTTTGCATCAAACAGTTCTTTTTCCAGCTCTTCTTTGGCCACTTTTTCTAGTAGTTTTCTTTGCTCAGCAGCTGACAGAGCTATCTGAAGTCTGTTAACCTCCTCCTGTTATTCCATCTTACCAGACTTATTTTGTGTGGTCTGGGTCTCACCTTCCAGTTGGGCTATGCGACTTTGAGCATGCTTAAGTTCCTCTTGGGACTCTGTTGCGTGCAGCTTTAGGTCGTTCACCTCGTTTCTCAGGTCTGTGAGGTTGTGGGCTAAGGAGAGGATGATGCTGGTCAGCTCCTTGTGGTCATAACTCTGGTTTGGACCATGTGTCATTTGTCTTCTTCCCTCTTTGTCCAGTTGTACCTGTCTCTGGTGTGGAAGGTCATCAGCAGTTCTAGGTGGTAGGGCGTCCATCACCATGCCTTGCCAGGCCATTAGATCTTCCATCTGAGACATTGGGGCAAACTTGTTCTGAGAGTTAGGGCAAGAGACTAATGCAAGACCATATAAAAGATTTAGAAATAAAGCTAGGTGTATATTGTGCAGCTAGGTTTTACCACGTGTGGTTAACTGCTTTAGGTAGCTAGTGAAGTGTGTACACTATTATTATCTTAACTGCCTATGGCAGGAAGCCAAGATTTGTATGCAACCAGAGATTTAACAATGATGTAAGACTAGTCTAAATCATTTAATCAAAACTCAAAACATACTGATGGTTCTTAACAGGTTTGATCTCTGAATATTGAAGAACAGGAAGTAGAGAGAGAGAGAAGAGAGCCTTCCCGATTCTGATTATGTCAATTAGTGGTGCTCAGAATTATACTTATGCCTTATTAATCATCTAGATTGTGTAGCAATAGGAGTCATATTTCTGGAGCACATATTTAAAATAAGCAAAATCAAGAAAAAAAGATTGGACATAGATAAATAAAATAAAAAAAATAGATGACTGCTAATAGTAAAATTAACCAGTAAAAAATAAAATAGAAGGGAAGTGATCTAGTACTGGGAATAATTAATAGTACTGACATTTAACCATATAGGTCAGTGTTGGGCATCACTCCATTGTTGGCTGAGGCTGCTGCGTGTTCAGCTCCCATGCCTATGCCATTACATGTGTGTGCACTTTAGGGTCAATGTTCTATTCAAAATCCCCAATACCTATAAGAATTATTCTCTGAGTAGGCAGTTAAAATTTAATTAAGTTCAATTGAATGAGTAACTGAGCAACAATGTTCAGGAAGGAATGTACCTGAAGTTAGTTAAAGTGAGTCTGAGAAGAATTAAGGAAAGAGAGTGGAAATCAGAAAATAGAGATTTTGTTAAGAGGGAATAGTTTAAATCCCTTTACACTGCAATACACGCAAGCACTACTTAATGACTTCAATTACTTATGCTATGCTAACCACTAACTATTGAAGTTAGGTATTAGTAAGCTCGTCTAAGGCCGCTAGGTCATGTTAGCTTAGCTTAGCGAACAAATATCGATTGTTAACAATATGGCACCAGCCAATGACACCTATGGTAGGTGGAGTCAAACTGGTTGACAAGTCGTTGTCATGGGAACCAGTGCACCCCAGGGCACTTTAGTTCTCAAAGAGTGTCTGCATCGTTCAAACAATCTCAAATAATAAAAGCGGTACACAGTTGGTTACAACATGGCGCTTACACTTAAATCAATTCAACGCTTTTCTTTAGCAAACCTAAATGCAAATATAGATGCATTCACTAATTCTTATTATGTATGCTTTCGCTTCTCTGTAAACAAGTACTTTAAACAGGTTTCCTGTCCTTCTTTAAGGAGTACTTACACATTCACTGTAGGTTTACACTCATTTACATACATACAGTTGTTTGTGCCTTAGACACAAATACTGAAGAATTGAGAAACACACTATTTTCATTCGGCAATTGTAACACAGTACTGATCACCATTTAGCTAAACTTGTATATGCAGAGTCAAAGTTTAGATGACTGGCATTGTTCTGACTATAATTTAAAGGTCCTTACAACGCAGAAAGAGGAGCATCACTCAAATCTACCTTTACATAACACTGTACTGAGATTCCTTCGTCAGAAAACAGGTTAAACAATATTGCAATTGGGATTTCTTGCCAAAGCATATTGATTCTGGAACAGTTTCACATGCAGCTTATCTGAGATTCCTTCGTCAGAATAGACTTATGCATTGATTAAATACTGAAATTGGGATTTCTTCGCCAAATCAGATTTACCTTACACTGATACCATTTAATCTATGTTAAGACTTTTCTAATTCATAGCAGAACTACCAAATCAATCTATCACTATCTACATTAAACAAGCCGCAAATAGCAACATACATGTGTATAGCATGTTGCATCATAACGTCTTGATTTAAAACACACCTAGGCTGACAGTAGTTTAAGCTCATAACTTTTGTTTAATCATGCCCGCATTCTCCACCAATTATATAGTGAATTCAATGAGGAACAGAATTATTTAAACACTATTCTTCATCAAATATGTAAGAATTATCATGAGCTTTGATCCCAATTATAAGAAATATTTTCTCCACCACCCTTTGTAAGGGAAACAAATATCAATCCAAATTGGGATGAATTTAATTAATATTGATCAATTATAATTATCTGGATCAAATTCATGATTTGGGGAAATCACTTAGCATTACGAGTTTAGGGCATGTTTAGGGACTCCGGATTATGAGCATGAACTACAAACAACATCACGTGTGAAATAAAACAGGACTTTAATATCTAGACTAGACACATACTAATCTAACATACACACACATACAGTTAAGCATTAGAAGATGGTTGAAGTTGAAGCAGAGAGAAGAACAGAGCATGGATTATGGCAGTATATGATATTCAGAAGATCAATAGCCTGAACTAAACATCAGTTTCTTCTGTAAAGGACCTTTGTTAAAAGGATTAATGATGCCCTATGCATCCATTAATAAGACTAAGTTTGATACTTGCATGACTTGCCCATCAAAGAAAGAAAGAGTCCTGATGCAGTTTGTTAAGGCTCCAGTTGATCTTGGCTGGAAGTGATCATAGAGAACCAGTTTTATGCAGAGGATCTGGAAAGACAAGGCCGCAGCCTGGCACAAACTTATGGGTTAAAGGTGAAGTCTTCTTCTTGTCCATCCTTTGGAGATGCAGAAAGCATCGAGAGAAAGAAGAGCAAAACGCGAGGAAGAGAGAGAAAGAATCGTCTCGTGGTCTCTTTTAAACTTTGAGGATGTCACATCCTACAGACGTGACTGGTCCAATCAGGAGATGGCAACTTTGGAGGGAAAGTTAACTGTTTTTGTCTTTCAGATGGTGTTTTGCATGTGAAAGCTGATTGGATGTTCACTAGAAGACTACTAAGAGTTTGATAAAACTAATAAGAAAAGAGTTACCAAAACACAACAAACATCAACGCGAAGGACATCACAAATGTAGCTCATAGACACCAAACATGATCTTAATATCATCTTGGTTAAATGAGTTACTACAACTCTAATAATTCCAGCAGTTAAACACACATTCATGGATACGTTGGATTAATGTTAAAAGAGACATAACAACATGAACATTAATACATGGAAATGTTATAAATGAATGTGTACATTTCCATATAAATGCATTTATAATTGTAGGTCTATCCCCAAAGTGAGTAAAGGGAGTTCAGCTCCTTACATTCCAATGGGTCGTAAAATACTCTATCTTGATGAATTGGTGTGAGTTGCTATGGTCACCAGAGATCTTGTCCTGCCCTTGGTGTAAGTTGCAGATTGGGGGTTGACCCCCAAGCGACTAGCTTGCTGGTGGGGTGAGGGGTGTTGTTGTAATATTTAAGAAATTTAAGTAGTTATGCGTGTCTGATCGGTCTCAGGTACTACAATATTGATAGTTAGACTTCACAAAAATCATAATCATACAATGAGGAAGAGAAAAATAAAAAAATAACATAAGGCAGAGGGAGGAATTGTATGAGATTAAACCTTGAGAGCAATTTTTACTTTTTCATTATTATTTTGTTCTTTATGCACACAATGGACTGAATTTTGGCATTAAATTCAACCAAAAAAATTGACAATAGTTGCTTTTACCAAAAATTTGCATTTTTGAAAAGATAAAAAATATATTGAATACTATAGAAAAGTATTAAATAATATCAAAAGTATTAAAATATATTCTGATATTTGTTTTTTTTGTCAGAGATACTGTGCAAAACTCATTACAAAAAGATTTAACTACAACAATTTCACAAAAAAGATTAATAATTGTTTCTTCCATAATACGAAATGTTCATTTTCAATATTTTCTAGATTTCTATAAGTACTATGAGAGGGATAACATTTACAGTATGTAATATTGTCTTTCATAAATACTTTATTTAAAGCTTTACAAATTTACAAAAACCCCACCCCTTGCAAGCAAATAAACAGCAAATAAATTAATAGTATCAAGGATACGCAATATCCAACAATAATACACACCCACATACACATACGTGTGCGAGTAGTCATACATACATAAAGAAACAATATGGATACATACATATGTGCATAGACTGATGTACATAACTTCAAAATAAAACACATATGTCAATAATCATGCAAACATAAACAGAGGAAGGACTAAATAATTGCCCCATATATAAACCACAGTACCACCGTTTTTTCTCCCCAGGCCCTGCATTTCACCCGTACGTTGGCTGCTCAATAATAATGCTGAAAGTAAGGGACTTACAGCATCCTCCCACTTTTGCCTTACAAATATGAGCTTGAGATATGCGATGGACTTTATATCCCCAAATAAATGGCAAAATTGGAATATTTTGAAACAAATAAAGAAATCTTGGTAGGGTGACCATTTTAATTGCATTAACACTGCCAATCATTGTTAACGGGAGTACCCGCCAGGCCTCCACATCACGCCTCAGTCTGTCTATCATAACTTTGTAATTTGCTTCATGTCATTTCTTGTATTTTCTGGGCACAGTGACACCAAGATATTTTAATTCACTCAAAGCTTTGAAAGGAAGATTATCGATAAAACCTCTGTCCATAGTATCATATAATGGCATAAATTCACTTTTCTTCCAGTTAACGCTTTATCCCGAAAGGGTACCAAACTCCTTGATAAGATCATATAAAAAAGGCAAAGATCTCTCTGGTTCCGATAGGAAGAGAAGGACATCATCCAAATATAAGGAAATCTGATGTTCCATGCCCCCCATCTTGACAAGGGATATCTGCGGATGACCCCTTATACTCACTGCCAAAGGTTTCATCGGTATGGCGAAAAGGAAAGGGCTTATGGACCACCCTGGCGGATACCCCGATGAAGTAGAAACAAGGGCGATTTATTGCTGTTGGTGAGAACCGAGGCAGAGGGGCAAAGGTATAGCATCTCAACCCACGAGGAGAAGTTTTGTCCCAGACCAAATTCTTCTGTGGTCCTCAATATGTAGGGCCACTCAACACTATCAACTGCTTTAAGCATCTAGGGCTAAAACAGCTATTTTATCTTGCTTCCTAAGCCCACTGTATACAATGTTCATGAGTCTGCGTACATTTTGTATAGAAAACATTCCAGATATAAAACCTGTTTGATCAGTATCTAATTTTTTTTTTTTTACTTGTTTGTTAATATATATTATTTGTGTGGAAGAGACAGACCATCTGCTTTTGACAATAAGACTCGACCAGTGAGAGACAAGTCTCTTGCTAGCCATGAAATGAACTTTTCCTAAAAAGGTCTTTTGTGTTTAAGCTCTGCAGGAATCATATTTGAATTTAAAGACACTTTTACACCAAAATAATTGATTGCATCTTTAATCAGAATTTATACGCCATACAAAATAGTTAAACCTAGGAGGGGGACTTTTGTTTATTCAAGTAGCCTACAGATAAAATTCAAATTAATTTAGTAAAGAAGTTCAAAACTATAAAGACTTAAATATCAATCCTTATTATAAAAAGGCGCTGAGTTGAGTATTAACGACTAAATAGGGTGGATTGTTTCATCTGGAAGCTTTCACATGCCTGTAAAGTGTAGGGACAGGTTTGTGATCATATTTTGAAAATGACCCAGCCCGTAGAATCTCTTCAATGTTTGGTATCAGACACGCAAGCCACTCTGAGACAACTTCCTCTCAGGATCACCAGTTCGTCCACGAAGCATTTGATGGCTGGAGACATCAGCCGGCACTGCGCACTCGAACACACCTGCCTGAAGATCGTTGAGATGTATTTAATGTAATCGTTAAGTCAAATTCAGATGAAAAGCGAAGCGGTTCATCCTCACGAGGCGATGCTTCTTGCGTTTATTCTATTTGAGACTTTGATAGACGTCAATGGTCGTTGTGTGGAAAAGCTGTGAATAATCTCACACGACGTGATGGTGAGTGAATGACACAAATCTATATAATAATGTTATTTTCTATCAAACAATGACAAATGTACAACTTCAAAAATGTGTATTTAAACAAAGACAAGTTTATTCATTGCACACATGTTAAGTAAAACTGTACAGGAGTTTTCTTTGCACACACTAAGGGAAAATTGCACTTTTTTTTTTTGCACATATAAATGTTTTTTTGCACATATACTTCATTTTTTTGCACATATACTTCATTTTTTAACACATATACTTATTTATATCACACATAAACTTAATTATTTTGCACATAACACTAAAGGTTTTTTTTGCACACGTGAAGAGAAAAGCTATGTATAGGAGGTTTGGGGTTCATGAGGAGCAGATGAGGAGTCACTACTGTTACAGTAGTGTGAGTTATAGAAGGAGTATTGGGATATAGTTAGAGTTGTTCTTATTAACACACAAATGCTTCAATGCTGGACTGTTGAGGTATCTCTCTCTCAGTAACTGTGTTTCTGTTATTTCCCTTTCTTTTCTCATTTTCTCCTCTTGTCGTTCTTTGGTCTTTTTCTCAAGCCAGTGATGAAGAACAAATAATCCTTTTCTTTTGCTGGGAGCTTTGGTCTTCTCTG
Source organism: Triplophysa tibetana (assembly GCA_008369825.1). NCBI lineage: Eukaryota > Metazoa > Chordata > Actinopteri > Cypriniformes > Nemacheilidae > Triplophysa > Triplophysa tibetana. The sequence goes on from CM017917.1 coordinate 23,583,565, forward strand.
GACCTTTCAGGTGATCTTGGGTATCTCCAGCGGGACCATAAGGACTTGTCATGATGGTGTTTTCATGAGCGTCTTTCTCCTTCTGAAGGGTTTGTTGTTTTTCAGTGTTGCTCTCTGGATGTGATTTTTTCACAGGTGTCTCCTGCGGCTCTGGAGCTTCTAGCTGGACTTCAACAATTTCACTTTCACTCTCCAGCATCTCCCTGTTCTCCATCCAACAAAACGTCGGTTGATCTTTTATCATGGGCTTGGGTCTTCTGTGTCTGGTGTCCTTCAGCTCAAATGGAGAGATGAACTTCACCTCAGGATCATCAGACTCGCTGTTATCATTCATGTCCATGAGGAGGAGATCAGACTGCGATGAAGGTGCTGACAGTGATATCGCCTCGGTATATTCATATGGGATGTAAGGAGATGATCCTGAAGAATGAAGACATTGAGAGAGTCACAATGTTTCATCTCGACACAATGTACTCTTGTCACATCTGATACACTTTCTCTTACCTGCATGGTCCGTGTCTTTGGCATTGTTCAGTTTCTTCGCTGATCTTTCACTCTCCAGCATCTCTTTGTTCTCCTCCATCCAACTCAACATCGGTTGTTTTTTCCTCATGGGCTTAGGTCTTCTCTGTCTGGTGTCCTTCAGCACAAATGGAGAGACGATATGCACCTCATCTTCATCTTCAATGTCCACGAGGACCAGGTGTGTAAAGAGATCAGACTGTGTGGTGACCAGCTGTTCAGGCACTGATGAATGATGGGATTTTACCCTCTCAGCTGTTGGAGCTGGTGTTGGTGGACCAGCTGATATTGGCAAAGGAGATGAAATGAGTGTTGATGTTTTTTGATTCATCTTGTTATACATCCCTAGACTTTCTCTTACCTTCATATTTTGTCACCTCCATCTGTTCAGGATTCGGGTCGGGTGAGGCAGATCGATGAAACCCTGATGAATGAAGAGATGGAGAGGTTTTGCCTCAACATACAAGGTGTTTCAACTGTGAAATCTTTATAAACTTTCTGTTACCTTCATGATCCGTGTTTTGAGCTTCCTTCATCAGTTTCCTCCTTGAACGTCTCATCTTTGATCTCTCAGGTGATGAAGTTGATGGTTTAGGATCAACACGTCTCACCAGCGGTTCAGGCACTGATGAATGATGGGACTTTTACCTCAGCACAATGCACTCTTGTCACATCTTTACAAACGTTCTCTTACCATCATGATCCGTTTTCTTGTCACCCTTGTTCAGATTATGTGCTGCAAGCCTCTCCTCTGATCTCTCAGGTTCTGCAGTCGCGGGTTGAGGATTAACACGTATCACCAGCGTTTTAGGAACTGATGAATGAAGAGAAAGAGAGTTTCAAAGTTTTACCTCGACAAATGTTAGATTGTCATGTCTTTATAAATGTTTTCTTACCTTCATGATCCATGTTTTCCACTTCCTTCCTCTGTTTCCTCCTTGAACGTCTCACCTTTGATCTCTCAGGTGTTGCAGTAGAGGGTTGAGGAACAACACGTATAACCAGCGGTTTCAGGCTTGATGGATGACGGGATTTGACCCTCTCAGCTGCTGAACCTGGTGGGCATGGAGCGGCTTGTATCGGTGGAGGAGATAGTGAAAGTGTCAAGGTATCGATGCTCAATGGAGAAGCATCTCGGGATTCCTTCCTAGACTTTCTTTGAACCGCAGGACTAGATTTGTTGTCAGTCTGCATCTTCTTCATCTCTCTCTTGTGTTCAGATACGTTCACGTGTTGCTCTGAATCTTTGGCTCCTTTCTTGGTTTTCTTTGACCTCACAGGTACTGAAGCAGTGTTTTTTACCAGCGGTTTCAGTGTTGACTCTCTCCTTATACCTTCAGCAACATCTGTCTTTCTCTCTCTCTCCCTCATCTCTCTCCTACCTTCCCTGTCTTTCTTTCTCCCTGGAATACATTCAGTCTTTGTTTCAGATGTGCTGTCCTCCAGACTCTCTGAGATCACTCCCTCTTGCTCTCTTATGGAGCATCTTTTCTTGATCTTCCTCATTTTCTTGTCATGTCTGGAACTTGTCATGCTGGAGTCATCTTGATGCTGTGCTCCTCTCTGTTCTTGATCCTGTACAATGTTGGTTATAACTAGTTACTAAGTAAATAGTTACTGTAATTCAATAACATTCCCCTTGAAAAAGTAAGCAAGGGATTACTCTTATTTTTCTGTAATTTAATTACAGTTTCTTTCTTATGTAAATTAACTAATTACTGTTGTCAATAGTATATTCAATAGTGAAAATGACATCAACACTAAGTCTAAGTTTAAAATGTATGCGTTAATGTATCCTTCTCACATTGGTATACTTTGGTCAGTTAATAAGAGTAATTTATGTAGTTTTGTATTTGAAATAATTAATTAAGCCGTTTCATGTCTATCCTTTAATCAATGCTAATCAATATTGATGTAGAAAGTAATTAGGAATGGATGGAGTAATTTGTACAGTAATATAATAACACTATTGAATATGTAATTAGTAACTAGTAATTATCACTTTTTCAGAGTAACTTACCCAACACCGCTCCATTGTTTGGTTGCATTCCGGATCTGACGTCTCGTGGCACAAGCATCCACAGTTCACTTGTCCCATGATGTTAAACTACACCAAAGTAGCCTACTTACTTTAATACTAAACTAAAACAATTATTTATGGTAGTTTTTTGCAAAGCGAAAATGTAAAAGTAATCGCGAATACAAACTAGAAACTCCGGCACTTGCTCGCGCTGTCAACAAATTTGCGTTGATCTCTGACGTTATCGACAATATTAGTAACCAATGGAAACCAAAGCAATAATTAAATATAAACATAAACCATCGAAATAAAGACCTAAAATACAATAATCGTTTAAATTTGAATGTTTTGTCAATTTGTAACAGCTGAAAGCATTAGGCAAATGTTAAACAAGCAGAGAACACGAATCAGTGATCGTAAATAAAGTTTAGGGTATAAAAGACGCCATCTAGCGACTCTTTGAACTAAGTGCATCATTTAAACCAATCAGTGCGATTGAATAAGCCGCTCGCGTTAAACATCCAAGTATCGCGAGATCACGCTGCTCCCGTTTGACGACCGATCTGCGCGTGCGCAGAGCAGCTGAAGTGATTTACATCTTGATGTTTTCATTGTCGTTGGCAAAAGTTCGGTGTGAGATTTATCATTAAAGTCGTAAACTCTACAAAAAGAGAAACGAATAAAACTCAGATGTGAGCTCAGCCTCAGTATTATATACACTAGACTTACAGCTCCATTCTAAAATTGATATGTAGATGTTTTGAGAGATTTCTTTTAACTCATGGGTGTGTTATTGAATATTCTCTGATGTTAGTAACAGATGTGAGGGAGTATATATTGGTTTATAGTTTGCCTAAAGCAGCTCTAGTGTGTATTTTCCTTCTGTATTTGCTGTAATATTATTTAAACCAATGTGAATTTTTTTCTTGAAAATGTTTATAATATATCGTGCTTGTTTTCTGCTTGTGTTTATTTCAGGTGTGTTTTGCACGAGCTGTGAACACCAGATGTCGCTCATCTCATCTACAGTTCCTGTGCCCAGTTGCATAAAGCACCTCAAGTTTTTCTTAAGTGATTTCCCTTTACCAAAGACAATAGGAGAATAACTTAAGTAAAACTTAAGGTATATTTAAAGGCACACTTAAGGGAAAATTACACTTAAGGTGCTTTATGCAAACGGGCCGTGGACTTCACAGGTTGAGTGCGTGTCACATGTGCAGATATATTCTTGTTATCAGTGTTGTACTGTGTGAAATATTTAATTTCCATAAACATTTACACACAGATTTATAAAACAAAACGCCTGACTTGTTTAACATATATTTCTATAAATATGTTAGCAGCACCCTTATACATTTCACACAGTGAAATGTATAAGGGTGCTGCTTATGTCTAAATGTATTTTTGGAGGCAACTACTCCTGAGACAGCGTGAGAGGATGAAAGTTTAAAATCCTTCCTCCTTCTTCTCTCATGAGCAGGTTTTAGAGGCGACGCACCGGTTTGGGTCCGTGCAGAATTCTGAACCTTGACAGTGTCTTAGCGACCACCACCTTTGTTCTGCCATAGAAGAGTTCTTGACCGATGCAGTTCCTAGCAGACATACACAGAAGAGAAACAGTAGAAGGATCTGATTGGTGAGTCCAACACAGATGAACTGTCTAAATGAACAAGATTCATTTGTGAGTGTATACTATAGTGTGAACTGTACCTGTGTCCTGCAGAGAATGCTATTAAAGCATGAGGTGATCTTTCCTTTTGCCTCTGCAGATCAAACCCTATGGGGTCAAACACCTGAAGAGAGAGACTGCAGACATCATTCCCGATGTTCTCATTTGTTTCAGTGTCGATGAGAGTGAGTCTTACCTCTGAATCGCTCCAGATAACAGGATTAGGATGAGAACCGGAAATACTTATCAAGCACAAACATCCTAAAGATAGAAAAGTATGATTAGCATCTGTTTTAAATATTGTTTTCATACTTGTTTTACCGCAGTGAAGTCTCTGGATTTGATGTGACACCATTGAAGTGAGTAGCCTGTGGAATGACAAGGTCTCCTGGAATTATCATGTCTTCATCGGGTCAGATCCAGAACGGGCCCTCAAACTCTCCTTAATGCACATGGTGGTGAATGTAAGCTGACTGAGGTCATCCCTACAGCCAATCAAAATGTGACATAATCACCTCAGGGGTCATGATCGAGGGGGAGGAGTTCCAAAGGCTTTTAACTAAACTAATATTTGTATGTTCGTTAGACTTACTGATTAAATAAGTTATTCCTAATAATAAAAATAATTTCTGGAAATCATCTTGCGACCCCTACTTTGGGAACCCCTGCATTAACACACCACAATTCAGACTGCACTGTTGTAACACTTCATTGAGGTGATGTCATCCGCAGCAGTGATGTGACTTCAGCAGGACAGCGGTCCTGATAGGTTGTAGAAGATCCAGGAGAGGGCGTAGTTGTGATGTTGTTTTTTTAACATTTCTCACCCTGTACATGACCCCCCAGATCAAATGTAGTGAAGGTCATTCCAGCAATAGTTAACTCCTCTGATGCTGAAAAAGCAAAAGAAAACCGTCAGAGCTTTCAGATGATCGTACATTTGTGTAATACTGATGATGTCTTACTGTGATGAAATGTAGGCACACGTTGTCCTAATCGATCATCTTTCAGCATGTGCAGAAGTTTTGTTTTCCAGCACTGTCTAATCCAAGAAACACCAGTTTAAAAAACTTCCTGTAGAAACCTGCAAAAAAAACACACATACAAAAAACTTAAAATCAACTTAACACTGTCTGTCAGGAAATATATTTGAATTTGTCTTTAATTACAAATAAACTGCTGCTAAATAAATGTTTGGACACACCTAATGAATATGTGTCACGATTTTTGTACACACTTTGGAAGTGTCTGTCCAACTTTAAGTAGTTGCAAACGTTCAGTCAACTGTGTCTCAACATTTGAAATTTAGTGAAAATTAAAGACTTAATTTACCTAAAAACGGAAGTATTCTACTTAAGAATAGAGAAACAGACTTACTTGTTCACCTTTTTCTTGTTTTTACATGTAAATGCCTTCACTTGTTTTACTTATATTCAATGTGTCTCATGTACAGCTGCTTTTTAACAATGAAAATTGTAAAAAGCGCTATATAAATAAAGTTGAGTTGAGTTAAGCCTCTGTAGATCCAGTCAAATAGAAATGACATTGCAAATGTGTTACCTTATCGGATATCAATGTACCAAAAAGTTACCACGTGATCATCACACAACAAATCAATAAGTAAAAATATAATTCAGTTTTCATGCTTAAAATGTTAAGAATAGTATTCACGGGCATGATAACATTGATGCCAATAATTATGGGCAACTTGAATCTTGTTTCATATTTAATTATTTTAATTTATTATTATTTGCATTAGTTTTCTGTCATTGTAAGTGTATTACCAGTGACAATAACACCATTGACAAATTCCCATGAAAGTCACCTTAAAACTGGCATGGTGATGCACACTTAAATCTATACATTATACCGATTAACATGTTTTTTCCTAGCCTTTCCAATAAAATCCTCCATACTGACACAAACTAAAGCAACACAAATGACGCTTTTAAAGAACCACAGCAAAAATCGACATTTTTAATATAATTTCTAACTTATATTAAGGAAAGTGACACTCACAGTGTGTTTGCTTGAACAGATCGTTGACCTTTGACCTTGTAAGTACTTTTTAAGTATTAATGCCTATCAACCAATTTAACACACAGAACTATTGAAAACAATATTGATAGTTAGACTTCAAAAAAATCATAATCATACAATGAGGTAGAAAAAAAAATACATAAGGCATGGGGAGGAATTATATAAGATTAAACCTTGAGAGCAATTTTTGACTTTTTAATTATTTTTTTGTTCTTTATGCACACAATGGACTTAATATAGGCATTAAAATCAACCAAAAAATTGACAATAGTTGCTTTTACCAAAAATTTGCATTTGTGAATACAACATTTACCAAGTATAATAAAATATTAAAACTATTTTGAATACTATAGAAAAGTATTAAATAATATCAAAAGTATTGAAATATATTCTGATATTTGTTTTTTTTGTCAGAGATACTGTGCAAAACTCATTCCAAAAAGATTTAACTAAAACAATTTCTCAAAAAAGATTAATAATTGTTTCTTCCATAATACGAAATGTTCATTTTCAATATTTTCTAGATTGCTATAAGTACTATTAGAGGCATAACATCTACAGTATGTAATATTTTCAATGTCATTATTATAAAAAGGCGCTGAGTTGCGTATTAACGACTAAATCGGGTGGATTGTTTCATCTGGAAGCTTTCACATGCCTGTAAAGTGTAGGGACAGGTTTGTGATCATATTTTGAAAATGACCCAGCCCGTAGAATCTCTTCAATGTTTGGTATCAGACACGCAAGCCACTCTGAGACAACTTCCTCTCAGGATCACCAGTTCGTCCACGAAGCATTTGATGGCTGGAGACATCAGCCGGCACTGCGCACTCGAACACACCTGCCTGAAGATCGTTGAGATGTATTTAATGTAATCGTTAAGTCAAATTCAGATGAAAAGCGAAGCGGTTCATCCTCACGAGGCGATGCTTCTTGCGTTTATTCTATTTGAGACTTTGATAGACGTCAATGGTCGTTGTGTGGAAAAGCTGTGAATAATCTCACACGACGTGATGGTGAGTGAATGACACAAATCTATATAATAATGTTATTTTCTATCAAACAATGACAAATGTACAACTTCGAAAATGTGTATTTAAACAAAGACAAGTTTATTCATTGCACACATGTTAAGTAAAACTGTACAGGAGTTTTCTTTGCACACACTAAGGGAAAATTGCACTTTTTTTTTTTTGCACATAAATGTTTTTTTGCACATATACTTCATTTTTTTTGCACATATACTTCATTTTTTAACACATATACTTATTTATATCACACATAAACTTAATTATTTTGCACATAACACTAAAGGTTTTTTTTGCACACGTGAAGAGAAAAGCTATGTATAGGAGGTTTGGGGTTCATGAGGAGCAGATGAGGAGTCACTACTGTTACAGTAGTGTGAGTTATAGAAGGAGTATTGGGATATAGTTAGAGTTGTTCTTATTAACACACAAATGCTTCAATGCTGGACTGTTGAGGTATCTCTCTCTCAGTAACTGTGTTTCTGTTATTTCCCTTTCTTTTCTCATTTTCTCCTCTTGTCGTTCTTTGGTCTTTTTCTCAAGCCAGTGATGAAGAACAAATAATCCTTTTCTTTTGCTGGGAGCTTTGGTCTTCTCTGGACCTTTCAGGTGATCTTGGGTATCTCCAGCGGGACCATAAGGACTTGTCATGATGGTGTTTTCATGAGCGTCTTTCTCCTTCTGAAGGGTTTGTTGTTTTTCAGTGTTGCTCTCTGGATGTGATTTTTTCACAGGTGTCTCCTGCGGCTCTGGAGCTTCTAGCTGGACTTCAACAATTTCACTTTCACTCTCCAGCATCTCCCTGTTCTCCATCCAACAAAACGTCGGTTGATCTTTTATCATGGGCTTGGGTCTTCTGTGTCTGGTGTCCTTCAGCTCAAATGGAGAGATGAACTTCACCTCAGGATCATCAGACTCGCTGTTATCATTCATGTCCATGAGGAGGAGATCAGACTGCGATGAAGGTGCTGACAGTGATATCGCCTCGGTATATTCATATGGGATGTAAGGAGATGATCCTGAAGAATGAAGACATTGAGAGAGTCACAATGTTTCATCTCGACACAATGTACTCTTGTCACATCTGATACACTTTCTCTTACCTGCATGGTCCGTGTCTTTGGCATTGTTCAGTTTCTTCGCTGATCTTTCACTCTCCAGCATCTCTTTGTTCTCCTCCATCCAACTCAACATCGGTTGTTTTTTCCTCATGGGCTTAGGTCTTCTCTGTCTGGTGTCCTTCAGCACAAATGGAGAGACGATATGCACCTCATCTTCATCTTCAATGTCCACGAGGACCAGGTGTGTAAAGAGATCAGACTGTGTGGTGACCAGCTGTTCAGGCACTGATGAATGATGGGATTTTACCCTCTCAGCTGTTGGAGCTGGTGTTGGTGGACCAGCTGATATTGGCAAAGGAGATGAAATGAGTGTTGATGTTTTTTGATTCATCTTGTTATACATCCCTAGACTTTCTCTTACCTTCATATTTTGTCACCTCCATCTGTTCAGGATTCGGGTCGGGTGAGGCAGATCGATGAAACCCTGATGAATGAAGAGATGGAGAGGTTTTGCCTCAACATACAAGGTGTTTCAACTGTGAAATCTTTATAAACTTTCTGTTACCTTCATGATCCGTGTTTTGAGCTTCCTTCATCAGTTTCCTCCTTGAACGTCTCATCTTTGATCTCTCAGGTGATGAAGTTGATGGTTTAGGATCAACACGTCTCACCAGCGGTTCAGGCACTGATGAATGATGGGACTTTTACCTCAGCACAATGCACTCTTGTCACATCTTTACAAACGTTCTCTTACCATCATGATCCGTTTTCTTGTCACCCTTGTTCAGATTATGTGCTGCAAGCCTCTCCTCTGATCTCTCAGGTTCTGCAGTCGCGGGTTGAGGATTAACACGTATCACCAGCGTTTTAGGAACTGATGAATGAAGAGAAAGAGAGTTTCAAAGTTTTACCTCGACAAATGTTAGATTGTCATGTCTTTATAAATGTTTTCTTACCTTCATGATCCATGTTTTCCACTTCCTTCCTCTGTTTCCTCCTTGAACGTCTCACCTTTGATCTCTCAGGTGTTGCAGTAGAGGGTTGAGGAACAACACGTATAACCAGCGGTTTCAGGCTTGATGGATGACGGGATTTGACCCTCTCAGCTGCTGAAGCTGGTGGGCATGGAGCGGCTTGTATCGGTGGAGGAGATAGTGAAAGTGTCAAGGTATCGATGCTCAATGGAGAAGCATCTCGGGATTCCTTCCTAGACTTTCTTTGAACCGCAGGACTAGATTTGTTGTCAGTCTGCATCTTCTTCATCTCTCTCTTGTGTTCAGATACGTTCACGTGTTGCTCTGAATCTTTGGCTCCTTTCTTGGTTTTCTTTGACCTCACAGGTACTGAAGCAGTGTTTTTTACCAGCGGTTTCAGTGTTGACTCTCTCCTTATACCTTCAGCAACATCTGTCTTTCTCTCTCTCTCCCTCATCTCTCTCCTACCTTCCCTGTCTTTCTTTCTCCCTGGAATACATTCAGTCTTTGTTTCAGATGTGCTGTCCTCCAGACTCTCTGAGATCACTCCCTCTTGCTCTCTTATGGAGCATCTTTTCTTGATCTTCCTCATTTTCTTGTCATGTCTGGAACTTGTCATGCTGGAGTCATCTTGATGCTGTGCTCCTCTCTGTTCTTGATCCTGTACAATGTTGGTTATAACTAGTTACTAAGTAAATAGTTACTGTAATTCAATAACATTCCCCTTGAAAAAGTAAGCAAGGGATTACTCTTATTTTTCTGTAATTTAATTACAGTTTCTTTCTTATGTAAATTAACTAATTACTGTTGTCAATAGTATATTCAATAGTGAAAATGACATCAACACTAAGTCTAAGTTTAAAATGTATGCGTTAATGTATCCTTCTCACATTGGTATACTTTGGTCAGTTAATAAGAGTAATTTATGTAGTTTTGTATTTGAAATAATTAATTAAGCCGTTTCATGTCTATCCTTTAATCAATGCTAATCAATATTGATGTAGAAAGTAATTAGGAATGGATGGAGTAATTTGTACAGTAATATAATAACACTATTGAATATGTAATTAGTAACTAGTAATTATCACTTTTTCAGAGTAACTTACCCAACACCGCTCCATTGTTTGGTTGCATTCCGGATCTGACGTCTCGTGGCACAAGCATCCACAGTTCACTTGTCCCATGATGTTAAACTACACCAAAGTAGCCTACTTACTTTAATACTAAACTAAAACAATTATTTATGGTAGTTTTTTGCAAAGCGAAAATGTAAAAGTAATCGCGAATACAAACTAGAAACTCCGGCACTTGCTCGCGCTGTCAACAAATTTGCGTTGATCTCTGACGTTATCGACAATATTAGTAACCAATGGAAACCAAAGCAATAATTAAATATAAACATAAACCATCGAAATAAAGACCTAAAATACAATAATCGTTTAAATTTGAATGTTTTGTCAATTTGTAACAGCTGAAAGCATTAGGCAAATGTTAAACAAGCAGAGAACACGAATCAGTGACCGTAAATAAAGTTTCGGGTATAAAAGACGCCATCTAGCGACTCTTTGAACTAAGTGCATCATTTAAACCAATCAGTGCGATTGAATAAGCCGCTCGCGTTAAACATCCAAGTATCGCGAGATCACGCTGCTCCCGTTTGACGACCGATCTGCGCGTGCGCAGAGCAGCTGAAGTGATTTACATCTTGATGTTTTCATTGTCGTTGGCAAAAGTTCGGTGTGAGATTTATCATTAAAGTCGTAAACTCTACAAAAAGAGAAACGAATAAAACTCAGATGTGAGCTCAGCCTCAGTATTATATACACTAGACTTACAGCTCCATTCTAAAATTGATATGTAGATGTTTTGAGAGATTTCTTTTAACTCATGGGTGTGTTATTGAATATTCTCTGATGTTAGTAACAGATGTGAGGGAGTATATATTGGTTTATAGTTTGCCTAAAGCAGCTCTAGTGTGTATTTTCCTTCTGTATTTGCTGTAATATTATTTAAACCAATGTGAATTTTTTTCTTGAAAATGTTTATAATATATCGTGCTTGTTTTCTGCTTGTGTTTATTTCAGGTGTGTTTTGCACGAGCTGTGAACACCAGATGTCGCTCATCTCATCTACAGTTCCTGTGCCCAGTTGCATAAAGCACCTCAAGTTTTTCTTAAGTGATTTCCCTTTACCAAAGACAATAGGAGAATAACTTAAGTAAAACTTAAGGTATATTTAAAGGCACACTTAAGGGAAAATTACACTTAAGGTGCTTTATGCAAACGGGCCGTGGACTTCACAGGTTGAGTGCGTGTCACATGTGCAGATATATTCTTGTTATCAGTGTTGTACTGTGTGAAATATTTAATTTCCATAAACATTTACTCACAGATTTATAAAACAAAACGCCTGACTTGTTTAACATATATTTCTATAAATCACAGTGAAATGTATAAGGGTGCTGCTTATGTCTAAATGTATTTTTGGAGGCAACTACTCCTGAGACAGCGTGAGAGGATGAAAGTTTAAAATCCTTCCTCCTTCTCTCATGAGCAGGTTTTAGAGGCGACGCACCGGTTTGGGTCCGTGCAGAATTCTGAACCTTGACAGTGTCTTAGCGACCACCACCTTTGTTCTGCCATAGAAGAGTTCTTGACCGATGCAGTTCCTAGCAGACATACACAGAAGAGAAACAGTAGAAGGATCTGATTGGTGAGTCCAACACAGATGAACTGTCTAAATGAACAAGATTCATTTGTGAGTGTATACTATAGTGTGAACTGTACCTGTGTCCTGCAGAGAATGCTATTAAGCATGAGGTGATCTTTCCTTTTGCCTCTGCAGATCAAACCCTATGGGGTCAAACACCTGAAGAGAGAGACTGCAGACATCATTCCCAATGTTCTCATTTGTTTCAGTGTCGATGAGAGTGAGTCTTACCTCTGAATCGCTCCAGATAACAGGATTAGGATGAGAACCGGAAATACTTATCAAGCACAAACATCCTAAAGATAGAAAAGTATGATTAGCATCTGTTTTAAATATTGTTTTCATACTTGTTTTACCGCAGTGAAGTCTCTGGATTTGATGTGACACCATTGAAGTGAGTAGCCTGTGGAATGACAAGGTCTCCTGGAATTATCATGTCTTCATCGGGTCAGATCCAGAACGGGCCCTCAAACTCTCCTTAATGCACATGGTGGTGAATGTAAGCTGACTGAGGTCATCCCTACAGCCAATCAAAATGTGACATAATCACCTCAGGGGTCATGATCGAGGGGGAGGAGTTCCAAAGGCTTTTAACTAAACTAATATTTGTATGTTCGTTAGACTTACTGATTAAATAAGTTATTCCTAATAATAAAAATAATTTCTGGAAATCATCTTGCGACCCCTACTTTGGGAACCCCTGCATTAACACACCACAATTCAGACTGCACTGTTGTAACACTTCATTGAGGTGATGTCATCCGCAGCAGTGATGTGACTTCAGCAGGACAGCGGTCCTGATAGGTTGTAGAAGATCCAGGAGAGGGCGTAGTTGTGATGTTGTTTTTTTAACATTTCTCACCCTGTACATGACCCCCCAGATCAAATGTAGTGAAGGTCATTCCAGCAATAGTTAACTCCTCTGATGCTGAAAAAGCAAAAGAAAACCGTCAGAGCTTTCAGATGATCGTACATTTGTGTAATACTGATGATGTCTTACTGTGATGAAATGTAGGCACACGTTGTCCTAATCGATCATCTTTCAGCATGTGCAGAAGTTTTGTTTTCCAGCACTGTCTAATCCAAGAAACACCAGTTTAAAAAACTTCCTGTAGAAACCTGCAAAAAAAACACACATACAAAAAACTTAAAATCAACTTAACACTGTCTGTCAGGAAATATATTTGAATTTGTCTTTAATTACAAATAAACTGCTGCTAAATAAATGTTTGGACACACCTAATGAATATGTGTCACGATTTTTGTACACACTTTGGAAGTGTCTGTCCAACTTTAAGTAGTTGCAAACGTTCAGTCAACTGTGTCTCAACATTTGAAATTTAGTGAAAATTAAAGACTTAATTTACCTAAAAACGGAAGTATTCTACTTAAGAATAGAGAAACAGACTTACTTGTTCACCTTTTTCTTGTTTTTACATGTAAATGCCTTCACTTGTTTTACTTATATTCAATGTGTCTCATGTACAGCTGCTTTTTAACAATGAAAATTGTAAAAAGCGCTATATAAATAAAGTTGAGTTGAGTTAAGCCTCTGTAGATCCAGTCAAATAGAAATGACATTGCAAATGTGTTACCTTATCGGATATCAATGTACCAAAAAGTTACCACGTGATCATCACACAACAAATCAATAAGTAAAAATATAATTCAGTTTTCATGCTTAAAATGTTAAGAATAGTATTCACGGGCATGATAACATTGATGCCAATAATTATGGGCAACTTGAATCTTGTTTCATATTTAATTATTTTAATTTATTATTATTTGCATTAGTTTTCTGTCATTGTAAGTGTATTACCAGTGACAATAACACCATTGACAAATTCCCATGAAAGTCACCTTAAAACTGGCATGGTGATGCACACTTAAATCTATACATTATACCGATTAACATGTTTTTTCCTAGCCTTTCCAATAAAATCCTCCATACTGACACAAACTAAAGCAACACAAATGACGCTTTTAAAGAACCACAGCAAAAATCGACATTTTTAATATAATTTCTAACTTATATTAAGGAAAGTGACACTCACAGTGTGTTTGCTTGAACAGATCGTTGACCTTTGACCTTGTAAGTACTTTTTAAGTATTAATGCCTATCAACCAATTTAACACACAGAACTATTGAAAACAATATTGATAGTTAGACTTCAAAAAAATCATAATCATACAATGAGGTAGAAAAAAAAAATACATAAGGCATGGGGAGGAATTATATAAGATTAAACCTTGAGAGCAATTTTTGACTTTTTAATTATTTTTTTGTTCTTTATGCACACAATGGACTTAATATAGGCATTAAAATCAACCAAAAAATTGACAATAGTTGCTTTTACCAAAAATTTGCATTTGTGAATACAACATTTACCAAGTATAATAAAATATTAAAACTATTTTGAATACTATAGAAAAGTATTAAATAATATCAAAAGTATTGAAATATATTCTGATATTTGTTTTTTTTGTCAGAGATACTGTGCAAAACTCATTCCAAAAAGATTTAACTAAAACAATTTCTCAAAAAAGATTAATAATTGTTTCTTCCATAATACGAAATGTTCATTTTCAATATTTTCTAGATTGCTATAAGTACTATTAGAGGCATAACATCTACAGTATGTAATATTTTCAATGTCATTATTATAAAAAGGCGCTGAGTTGCGTATTAACGACTAAATCGGGTGGATTGTTTCATCTGGAAGCTTTCACATGCCTGTAAAGTGTAGGGACAGGTTTGTGATCATATTTTGAAAATGACCCAGCCCGTAGAATCTCTTCAATGTTTGGTATCAGACACGCAAGCCACTCTGAGACAACTTCCTCTCAGGATCACCAGTTCGTCCACGAAGCATTTGATGGCTGGAGACATCAGCCGGCACTGCGCACTCGAACACACCTGCCTGAAGATCGTTGAGATGTATTTAATGTAATCGTTAAGTCAAATTCAGATGAAAAGCGAAGCGGTTCATCCTCACGAGGCGATGCTTCTTGCGTTTATTCTATTTGAGACTTTGATAGACGTCAATGGTCGTTGTGTGGAAAAGCTGTGAATAATCTCACACGACGTGATGGTGAGTGAATGACACAAATCTATATAATAATGTTATTTTCTATCAAACAATGACAAATGTACAACTTCAAAAATGTGTATTTAAACAAAGACAAGTTTATTCATTGCACACATGTTAAGTAAAACTGTACAGGAGTTTTCTTTGCACACACTAAGGGAAAATTGCACTTTTTTTTTTTTTGCACATATAAATGTTTTTTTGGACATATACTTCATTTTTTTGCACATATACTTCATTTTTTTGCACATATACTTCATTTTTTAACACATATACTTATTTATATCACACATAAACTTAATTATTTTGCACACGTGAAGAGAAAAGCTATGTATAGGAGGTTTGGGGTTCATGAGGAGCAGATGAGGAGTCACTACTGTTACAGTAGTGTGAGTTATAGAAGGAGTATTGGGATATAGTTAGAGTTGTTCTTATTAACACACAAATGCTTCAATGCTGGACTGTTGAGGTATCTCTCTCTCAGTAACTGTGTTTCTGTTATTTCCCTTTCTTTTCTCATTTTCTCCTCTTGTCGTTCTTTGGTCTTTTTCTCAAGCCAGTGATGAAGAACAAATAATCCTTTTCTTTTGCTGGGAGCTTTGGTCTTCTCTGGACCTTTCAGGTGATCTTGGGTATCTCCAGCGGGACCATAAGGACTTGTCATGATGGTGTTTTCATGAGCGTCTTTCTCCTTCTGAAGGGTTTGTTGTTTTTCAGTGTTGCTCTCTGGATGTGATTTTTTCACAGGTGTCTCCTGCGGCTCTGGAGCTTCTAGCTGGACTTCAACAATTTCACTTTCACTCTCCAGCATCTCCCTGTTCTCCATCCAACAAAACGTCGGTTGATCTTTTATCATGGGCTTGGGTCTTCTGTGTCTGGTGTCCTTCAGCTCAAATGGAGAGATGAACTTCACCTCAGGATCATCAGACTCGCTGTTATCATTCATGTCCATGAGGAGGAGATCAGACTGCGATGAAGGTGCTGACAGTGATATCGCCTCGGTATATTCATATGGGATGTAAGGAGATGATCCTGAAGAATGAAGACATTGAGAGAGTCACAATGTTTCATCTCGACACAATGTACTCTTGTCACATCTGATACACTTTCTCTTACCTGCATGGTCCGTGTCTTTGGCATTGTTCAGTTTCTTCGCTGATCTTTCACTCTCCAGCATCTCTTTGTTCTCCTCCATCCAACTCAACATCGGTTGTTTTTTCCTCATGGGCTTAGGTCTTCTCTGTCTGGTGTCCTTCAGCACAAATGGAGAGACGATATGCACCTCATCTTCATCTTCAATGTCCACGAGGACCAGGTGTGTAAAGAGATCAGACTGTGTGGTGACCAGCTGTTCAGGCACTGATGAATGATGGGATTTTACCCTCTCAGCTGTTGGAGCTGGTGTTGGTGGACCAGCTGATATTGGCAAAGGAGATGAAATGAGTGTTGATGTTTTTTGATTCATCTTGTTATACATCCCTAGACTTTCTCTTACCTTCATATTTTGTCACCTCCATCTGTTCAGGATTCGGGTCGGGTGAGGCAGATCGATGAAACCCTGATGAATGAAGAGATGGAGAGGTTTTGCCTCAACATACAAGGTGTTTCAACTGTGAAATCTTTATAAACTTTCTGTTACCTTCATGATCCGTGTTTTGAGCTTCCTTCATCAGTTTCCTCCTTGAACGTCTCATCTTTGATCTCTCAGGTGATGAAGTTGATGGTTTAGGATCAACACGTCTCACCAGCGGTTCAGGCACTGATGAATGATGGGACTTTTACCTCAGCACAATGCACTCTTGTCACATCTTTACAAACGTTCTCTTACCATCATGATCCGTTTTCTTGTCACCCTTGTTCAGATTATGTGCTGCAAGCCTCTCCTCTGATCTCTCAGGTTCTGCAGTCGCGGGTTGAGGATTAACACGTATCACCAGCGTTTTAGGAACTGATGAATGAAGAGAAAGAGAGTTTCAAAGTTTTACCTCGACAAATGTTAGATTGTCATGTCTTTATAAATGTTTTCTTACCTTCATGATCCATGTTTTCCACTTCCTTCCTCTGTTTCCTCCTTGAACGTCTCACCTTTGATCTCTCAGGTGTTGCAGTAGAGGGTTGAGGAACAACACGTATAACCAGCGGTTTCAGGCTTGATGGATGACGGGATTTGACCCTCTCAGCTGCTGAAGCTGGTGGGCATGGAGCGGCTTGTATCGGTGGAGGAGATAGTGAAAGTGTCAAGGTATCGATGCTCAATGGAGAAGCATCTCGGGATTCCTTCCTAGACTTTCTTTGAACCGCAGGACTAGATTTGTTGTCAGTCTGCATCTTCTTCATCTCTCTCTTGTGTTCAGATACGTTCACGTGTTGCTCTGAATCTTTGGCTCCTTTCTTGGTTTTCTTTGACCTCACAGGTACTGAAGCAGTGTTTTTTACCAGCGGTTTCAGTGTTGACTCTCTCCTTATACCTTCAGCAACATCTGTCTTTCTCTCTCTCTCCCTCATCTCTCTCCTACCTTCCCTGTCTTTCTTTCTCCCTGGAATACATTCAGTCTTTGTTTCAGATGTGCTGTCCTCCAGACTCTCTGAGATCACTCCCTCTTGCTCTCTTATGGAGCATCTTTTCTTGATCTTCCTCATTTTCTTGTCATGTCTGGAACTTGTCATGCTGGAGTCATCTTGATGCTGTGCTCCTCTCTGTTCTTGATCCTGTACAATGTTGGTTATAACTAGTTACTAAGTAAATAGTTACTGTAATTCAATAACATTCCCCTTGAAAAAGTAAGCAAGGGATTACTCTTATTTTTCTGTAATTTAATTACAGTTTCTTTCTTATGTAAATTAACTAATTACTGTTGTCAATAGTATATTCAATAGTGAAAATGACATCAACACTAAGTCTAAGTTTAAAATGTATGCGTTAATGTATCCTTCTCACATTGGTATACTTTGGTCAGTTAATAAGAGTAATTTATGTAGTTTTGTATTTGAAATAATTAATTAAGCCGTTTCATGTCTATCCTTTAATCAATGCTAATCAATATTGATGTAGAAAGTAATTAGGAATGGATGGAGTAATTTGTACAGTAATATAATAACACTATTGAATATGTAATTAGTAACTAGTAATTATCACTTTTTCAGAGTAACTTACCCAACACCGCTCCATTGTTTGGTTGCATTCCGGATCTGACGTCTCGTGGCACAAGCATCCACAGTTCACTTGTCCCATGATGTTAAACTACACCAAAGTAGCCTACTTACTTTAATACTAAACTAAAACAATTATTTATGGTAGTTTTTTGCAAAGCGAAAATGTAAAAGTAATCGCGAATACAAACTAGAAACTCCGGCACTTGCTCGCGCTGTCAACAAATTTGCGTTGATCTCTGACGTTATCGACAATATTAGTAACCAATGGAAACCAAAGCAATAATTAAATATAAACATAAACCATCGAAATAAAGACCCTAAAATACAATAATCGTTTAAATTTGAATGTTTTGTCAATTTGTAACAGCTGAAAGCATTAGGCAAATGTTAAACAAGCAGAGAACACGAATCAGTGACCGTAAATAAAGTTTCGGGTATAAAAGACGCCATCTAGCGACTCTTTGAACTAAGTGCATCATTTAAACCAATCAGTGCGATTGAATAAGCCGCTCGCGTTAAACATCCAAGTATCGCGAGATCACGCTGCTCCCGTTTGACGACCGATCTGCGCGTGCGCAGAGCAGCTGAAGTGATTTACATCTTGATGTTTTCATTGTCGTTGGCAAAAGTTCGGTGTGAGATTTATCATTAAAGTCGTAAACTCTACAAAAAGAGAAACGAATAAAACTCAGATGTGAGCTCAGCCTCAGTATTATATACACTAGACTTACAGCTCCATTCTAAAATTGATATGTAGATGTTTTGAGAGATTTCTTTTAACTCATGGGTGTGTTATTGAATATTCTCTGATGTTAGTAACAGATGTGAGGGAGTATATATTGGTTTATAGTTTGCCTAAAGCAGCTCTAGTGTGTATTTTCCTTCTGTATTTGCTGTAATATTATTTAAACCAATGTGAATTTTTTTCTTGAAAATGTTTATAATATATCGTGCTTGTTTTCTGCTTGTGTTTATTTCAGGTGTGTTTTGCACGAGCTGTGAACACCAGATGTCGCTCATCTCATCTACAGTTCCTGTGCCCAGTTGCATAAAGCACCTCAAGTTTTTCTTAAGTGATTTCCCTTTACCAAAGACAATAGGAGAATAACTTAAGTAAAACTTAAGGTATATTTAAAGGCACACTTAAGGGAAAATTACACTTAAGGTGCTTTATGCAAACGGGCCGTGGACTTCACAGGTTGAGTGCGTGTCACATGTGCAGATATATTCTTGTTATCAGTGTTGTACTGTGTGAAATATTTAATTTCCATAAACATTTACACACAGATTTATAAAACAAAACGCCTGACTTGTTTAACATATATTTCTATAAATATGTTAGCAGCACCCTTATACATTTCACACAGTGAAATGTATAAGGGTGCTGCTTATGTCTAAATGTATTTTTGGAGGCAACTACTCCTGAGACAGCGTGAGAGGATGAAAGTTTAAAATCCTTCCTCCTTCTTCTCTCATGAGCAGGTTTTAGAGGCGACGCACCGGTTTGGGTCCGTGCAGAATTCTGAACCTTGACAGTGTCTTAGCGACCACCACCTTTGTTCTGCCATAGAAGAGTTCTTGACCGATGCAGTTCCTAGCAGACATACACAGAAGAGAAACAGTAGAAGGATCTGATTGGTGAGTCCAACACAGATGAACTGTCTAAATGAACAAGATTCATTTGTGAGTGTATACTATAGTGTGAACTGTACCTGTGTCCTGCAGAGAATGCTATTAAAGCATGAGGTGATCTTTCCTTTTGCCTCTGCAGATCAAACCCTATGGGGTCAAACACCTGAAGAGAGAGACTGCAGACATCATTCCCGATGTTCTCATTTGTTTCAGTGTCGATGAGAGTGAGTCTTACCTCTGAATCGCTCCAGATAACAGGATTAGGATGAGAACCGGAAATACTTATCAAGCACAAACATCCTAAAGATAGAAAAGTATGATTAGCATCTGTTTTAAATATTGTTTTCATACTTGTTTTACCGCAGTGAAGTCTCTGGATTTGATGTGACACCATTGAAGTGAGTAGCCTGTGGAATGACAAGGTCTCCTGGAATTATCATGTCTTCATCGGGTCAGATCCAGAACGGGCCCTCAAACTCTCCTTAATGCACATGGTGGTGAATGTAAGCTGACTGAGGTCATCCCTACAGCCAATCAAAATGTGACATAATCACCTCAGGGGTCATGATCGAGGGGGAGGAGTTCCAAAGGCTTTTAACTAAACTAATATTTGTATGTTCGTTAGACTTACTGATTAAATAAGTTATTCCTAATAATAAAAATAATTTCTGGAAATCATCTTGCGACCCCTACTTTGGGAACCCCTGCATTAACACACCACAATTCAGACTGCACTGTTGTAACACTTCATTGAGGTGATGTCATCCGCAGCAGTGATGTGACTTCAGCAGGACAGCGGTCCTGATAGGTTGTAGAAGATCCAGGAGAGGGCGTAGTTGTGATGTTGTTTTTTTAACATTTCTCACCCTGTACATGACCCCCCAGATCAAATGTAGTGAAGGTCATTCCAGCAATAGTTAACTCCTCTGATGCTGAAAAAGCAAAAGAAAACCGTCAGAGCTTTCAGATGATCGTACATTTGTGTAATACTGATGATGTCTTACTGTGATGAAATGTAGGCACACGTTGTCCTAATCGATCATCTTTCAGCATGTGCAGAAGTTTTGTTTTCCAGCACTGTCTAATCCAAGAAACACCAGTTTAAAAAACTTCCTGTAGAAACCTGCAAAAAAAACACACATACAAAAAACTTAAAATCAACTTAACACTGTCTGTCAGGAAATATATTTGAATTTGTCTTTAATTACAAATAAACTGCTGCTAAATAAATGTTTGGACACACCTAATGAATATGTGTCACGATTTTTGTACACACTTTGGAAGTGTCTGTCCAACTTTAAGTAGTTGCAAACGTTCAGTCAACTGTGTCTCAACATTTGAAATTTAGTGAAAATTAAAGACTTAATTTACCTAAAAACGGAAGTATTCTACTTAAGAATAGAGAAACAGACTTACTTGTTCACCTTTTTCTTGTTTTTACATGTAAATGCCTTCACTTGTTTTACTTATATTCAATGTGTCTCATGTACAGCTGCTTTTTAACAATGAAAATTGTAAAAAGCGCTATATAAATAAAGTTGAGTTGAGTTAAGCCTCTGTAGATCCAGTCAAATAGAAATGACATTGCAAATGTGTTACCTTATCGGATATCAATGTACCAAAAAGTTACCACGTGATCATCACACAACAAATCAATAAGTAAAAATATAATTCAGTTTTCATGCTTAAAATGTTAAGAATAGTATTCACGGGCATGATAACATTGATGCCAATAATTATGGGCAACTTGAATCTTGTTTCATATTTAATTATTTTAATTTATTATTATTTGCATTAGTTTTCTGTCATTGTAAGTGTATTACCAGTGACAATAACACCATTGACAAATTCCCATGAAAGTCACCTTAAAACTGGCATGGTGATGCACACTTAAATCTATACATTATACCGATTAACATGTTTTTTCCTAGCCTTTCCAATAAAATCCTCCATACTGACACAAACTAAAGCAACACAAATGACGCTTTTAAAGAACCACAGCAAAAATCGACATTTTTAATATAATTTCTAACTTATATTAAGGAAAGTGACACTCACAGTGTGTTTGCTTGAACAGATCGTTGACCTTTGACCTTGTAAGTACTTTTTAAGTATTAATGCCTATCAACCAATTTAACACACAGAACTATTGAAAACAATATTGATAGTTAGACTTCAAAAAAATCATAATCATACAATGAGGTAGAAAAAAAAAATACATAAGGCATGGGGAGGAATTATATAAGATTAAACCTTGAGAGCAATTTTTGACTTTTTAATTATTTTTTTGTTCTTTATGCACACAATGGACTTAATATAGGCATTAAAATCAACCAAAAAATTGACAATAGTTGCTTTTACCAAAAATTTGCATTTGTGAATACAACATTTACCAAGTATAATAAAATATTAAAACTATTTTGAATACTATAGAAAAGTATTAAATAATATCAAAAGTATTGAAATATATTCTGATATTTGTTTTTTTTGTCAGAGATACTGTGCAAAACTCATTCCAAAAAGATTTAACTAAAACAATTTCTCAAAAAAGATTAATAATTGTTTCTTCCATAATACGAAATGTTCATTTTCAATATTTTCTAGATTGCTATAAGTACTATTAGAGGCATAACATCTACAGTATGTAATATTTTCAATGTCATTATTATAAAAAGGCGCTGAGTTGCGTATTAACGACTAAATCGGGTGGATTGTTTCATCTGGAAGCTTTCACATGCCTGTAAAGTGTAGGGACAGGTTTGTGATCATATTTTGAAAATGACCCAGCCCGTAGAATCTCTTCAATGTTTGGTATCAGACACGCAAGCCACTCTGAGACAACTTCCTCTCAGGATCACCAGTTCGTCCACGAAGCATTTGATGGCTGGAGACATCAGCCGGCACTGCGCACTCGAACACACCTGCCTGAAGATCGTTGAGATGTATTTAATGTAATCGTTAAGTCAAATTCAGATGAAAAGCGAAGCGGTTCATCCTCACGAGGCGATGCTTCTTGCGTTTATTCTATTTGAGACTTTGATAGACGTCAATGGTCGTTGTGTGGAAAAGCTGTGAATAATCTCACACGACGTGATGGTGAGTGAATGACACAAATCTATATAATAATGTTATTTTCTATCAAACAATGACAAATGTACAACTTCAAAAATGTGTATTTAAACAAAGACAAGTTTATTCATTGCACACATGTTAAGTCAAACTGTACAGGAGTTTTCTTTGCACACACTAAGGGAAAATTGCACTTTTTTTTGCACATATAAATGTTTTTTTGGACATATACTTCATTTTTTTGCACATATACTTCATTTTTTAACACATATACTTCATTTTTTGCACATATACTTATTTCTATCACACATAAACTTATTTATTTTGCACATAACACTAAAGGTTTTTTTTGCACACGTGAAGAGAAAAGCTATGTATAGGAGGTTTGGGGTTCATGAGGAGCAGATGAGGAGTCACTACTGTTACAGTAGTGTGAGTTATAGAAGGAGTATTGGGATATAGTTAGAGTTGTTCTTATTAACACACAAATGCTTCAATGCTGGACTGTTGAGGTATCTCTCTCTCAGTAACTGTGTTTCTGTTATTTCCCTTTCTTTTCTCATTTTCTCCTCCTGTCGTTCTTTGGTCTTATTCTCAAGCCAGTGATGAAGAACAAATAATCCTTTTCTTTTGCTGGGAGCTTTGGTCTTCTCTGGACCTTTCAGGTGATCTTGGGTATCTCCAGCGGGACCATAAGGACTTGTCATGATTGTGTTTTCATGAGCGTCTTTCTCCTTCTGAAGGGTTTGTTGTTTGTCAGTGTTGCTCTCTGGATGGGATTTTTTCACAGGTGTCTCCTGCTGCTCTGGAGCTTCTAGCTGGACTTAAACAATTTCACTTTCACTCTCCAGCATCTCCCTGTTCTCCATCCAACTAAACATCGGTTGATCTTTTATCATGGGCTTGGGTCTTCTGTGTCTGGTGTCCTTCAGCTCAAATGGAGAGATGAACGTCACCTCAGGCTCATCAGACTCGCTGTTATCATTCATGTCCATGAGGATGAGATCAGACTGCGATGAAGGTGCTGACAGTGATATCGCCTCGGTATATTCATATGGGATGTAAGGAGATGATCCTGAAGAATGAAGACATTGAGAGAGTCACAATGTTTCATCTCGACACAATGTACTCTTGTCACATCTGATACACTTTCTCTTACCTGCATGGTCCGTGTCTTTGGCATTGTTCAGTTTCTTCGCTGATCTTTCACTCTCCAGCATCTCTTTGTTCTCCTCCATCCAACTCAACATCGGTTGTTTTTTCCTCATGGGCTTAGGTCTTCTCTGTCTGGTGTCCTTCAGCACAAATGGAGAGACGATATGCACCTCATCTTCATCTTCAATGTCCACGAGGACCAGGTGTGTAAAGAGATCAGACTGTGTGGTGACCAGCTGTTCAGGCACTGATGAATGATGGGATTTTACCCTCTCAGCTGTTGGAGCTGGTGTTGGTGGACCAGCTGATATTGGCAAAGGAGATGAAATGAGTGTTGATGTTTTTTGATTCATGATTTTTTTTCTTGAAAATGTTTATAATAGATCGTGCTTGTTTTCTGCTTGTGTTTATTTCAGGTGTGTTTTGCACGAGCTGTGAACACCAGATGTCGCTCATCTCATCTACAGTTCCTGTGCCCAGTTGCATAAAGCACCTCAAGTTTTTCTTAAGTGATTTCCCTTTACCAAAGACAATAGGAGAATAACTTAAGTAAAACTTAAGGTATATTTAAAGGCACACTTAAGGGAAAATTACACTTAAGGTGCTTTATGCAAACGGGCCCTGAAATATAGGCTGCCACACCGACGCCAGTTCATCTGCAAAGATCTTTAGAAGACCTGCACTACACCCATCAGGACTGAATGCTTTCTTCTTGTTTATGGATAGAAACACTTTCGTCACATCCTCCGTATTGATAACAATATTCTCAGGTGATAAAGTTTTCTCCTGTACACAGGAATCATATATTCAGTATTGGTGGCAAACAATTAGACACATATGCATCTCTTATGTTTACAAAACAGTTATCAAGAATGTTGTCTTTACATACTGTTCAAAACCTGGCATCACATTTCATGCTTACACTGGTTTAGATCACCCAGCACTGTCACCATTGCATCCATGAGATTTGGCTGTAGTTTATGAACATGGTCCGCTATCAGTTTGATTGCCAAAGATGTTCTGTTAAATACACGTCAAGTACACGTAGAACACACGTAAACAACATGTGATTCAGACGCCAGTTTCCAGTTTAAACAGGTCAATATCATTGGCTGCCTAAGAATTGGGTCAAACCATTCCTGCACCCTTAGGGGTCCTATAGAGTCTGTTTTATCAAAATTAAACATGCTATGGATTCTTCTATTTATTTGTCTTTACTTGTCTTTTATGCATAATTGTTATGTAGATAAACTAATATGATTGCTGTACAAAAATAAAATGACCTGCTTTTACTCCACTCATGATTTTTTCTTAAATAAACACAGTAGTAGACACACTAGCTTTACCATTTATCAAATTTTGGTTAGCATCAAAAAATTATATATATGTATATATATGTGTGGTTAAACAGTTACAGCAGTGGTACTTAACGAAGACAGGTATATGATAAAGAGCATTGTAGTACATTTAGGTCTTTGTAAAACAAAGTGAGCTTTTTGTGCTAACAATTATAACCAGCAGGTGGTCCATGTTAAAACATTTGTTCAGAGATTTTGCACTTAAGCACATGATATAATTTTAAATGAATTAAAAGGCTTTCAGGATTAGGATGAGCGCTTGTACCTAGCTTTATCAAACACTTATTTGTGAAATGAGTGAACACTAACATAAAAGAGTGTGCCTAACAACCAAATCATATAGTGGTACTGGCAGCTGATCAAGACAAAATATAATCAAACATTTTTTGAACCTATTAAAGTGTGAAACAAATAAAGAAAAGATACTTTCTGTGTGGATTGTTAGAAACCTAGAACTTAGAAACTTAGCACGGTGGAAAATGCACAGAGCTATTCTTTATTGCACGTATTTGAATGTGAACATAAATGTCCCCTTCTCGAGGAAACCGAAGCCTCCACATTCAGTTGGTACGAGAGAAATATGAACAAAAATCTCTAATTGCTGTATATAAATTACATTCAGTCCTATGCTAATGAAAGATCTGGATAGAAACATACACTTGTTTCTTGTTTTATTTCATTTTATTATTCTATTTCATTTATCCAATTTATTACAATATTCATCTGTCATATGTATTCATTCATTTATTTTATTATTCACATCTGTTCGTATTATTTGTTCCTTACTTTCCTGCTGTTAAACCTCATTGAGAGTTGTATTGTGTCTAATGCTGATATGAGTATCCGTGGGTCACCATCTCAAGGTCCATAATAATAACTAGCACTTGGCTGATTACACCAAGTAATTGTAGTAAAAACAGTGCAAATATATTTGGTCCAGTGTTATTTAACAAAAAAGAAATAAAAACGTGTGCACTGCCTGCTAAAGGCTACTCTGTAAAAATTCTTCTGTAAAATATCGGAAAAATACTGAAAGCAAAGACGACAGTAATTTACTGTAATTTTACGTTATTCATGCTGTGAAATAAATGTATGGTGGATTGCTGTAAGAATTAAAGACAGAACATAGCTCTTTATTAACTTTCTCCTTATCGCACAATATTGTCCTTTGGGCTACACATGTTCGATTGAAATAAAATATATAATGAAAAAATATGAATACAATTATTCTCAATTATAAATAAAGCAAAACTATACCTTGATGAATATGCACTCAGTACTTTATACCATACTTTATACTGTACTCTGGTACTACCATATCTTATGTTTTGTGTTGAAGTCTGGGGAAATAATTACTAGAATACAATAAACCCTCTGAACATATTACAGAAAAGAGCTGTGAGGATCATTCACAAGGTTGGTTTTCTAGAACATACTCATAATCTGTTTACGCAGTCTAAATTGGTAAAACTTGATTATCTTGTAAAATATAATACATCAATAGTCTTATATAAACCATTTAACAAATATATAACCGCCTAATTTACAAAGTTTTTTTAAAACTCCAGTGCGAGCTCATAACTTGAGAGGTTTTGGATATTTTTCAATTCCGAGAGCCAAAACAACTCGTAAACATAATTGTGTGTCTGTATGTGGAGTGAAACTATGGAACAAACTTGACTTGCAACAAAAGCAATGCCAAACTATTTATCAATTTAAACGGTCATATAAACATTGGGTCTGGTCAAAATATAGAGATGAGATTCTTTAATTTATATTGTTGTTGTACTGTCTCATAGTGTTAATATGTGCCCATGTTTCTTACCTTCGTTGGCATATTGTCCATTACCATCATTGGTAAATTGTCCATTATTATCACTGGTATATTGTCTAATCTTCTTCTTGTTGGAATAAACTGTAGTTAAAATAAATACAGAATTTTTTTATTGTGGTAAACGCCGCCATGATATAACATTTGTATATAATCTGTGAGGAAAGTAACGGTGAAGCCCAATGTATAATCATTAAATGGGGACCTGGGGTGGGATTTAATAAGTTGTTTTCTTCCCACTCCCTTTCAGGCAGAATACGATTGTCATACTTAAATATTGTATATATATATATTTTTTATTTTGGCACTAAATGACTTGACTATGAAATAAAATTGAAATAAACAATTAAACAACAAACAAACAACAACCATTTTAAAAGCATATATAAAATAAGCAAATGTTTTCGAAAGTAGATCACTTTTTTATTTAAGAGCAACAAGACAAAACAGTATGACACAAGTACCAAGCCACCAAGTCAAGTTTTTCGCTAGCAAAACTAATAATTGCTACTTAAAAATAGAACAGAACAGTGGCAAGCAGAACAAATAATTGAAACTTAAAAATTAAATCATGGTTCTACCCCAAGGCTGGGTATGACAAAAACAATGGCAATAAAACAGGTTAATTAACAGAGGCTGTACCCCCTCTAAACTTGACATTAAAACATGAGAGTCCTTTTATTAAGAGTCTTATGAGATACTGAAAGTGCTGGCATTCAAAACTGTAATTAGGAACTATCCAACAACCATCTGTTGCAGATGACAATAACGTTCGCTGTTTGTTTTTCTACCTGATTTTCTTCCTTGGTGAGGGGAAAGGTCGACTATAAAGACATACGAGGAAATGGTGGAGCTTCCGTTTTCTGGATAATAACACAACATCGTTTTCATTTCTCAACTTATTTTCAATGCAATGCATTCCAAAGTCCGGGGGCAGGAACAGAAAAAGCATGATAACACTTTTTTTTTTATATAGGCATTTGGCAGACGCTTTTATCCAAAGCGACTTACATTGCTTTATCCTACACATTTTACATAGGTATTTGCAATCCCCTGGGATCGAACCCTCAACCTTGCGTTGTTAACGCAATGCTCTTACCACTGAGCTACAGGAAAGCGAACAACCAGATCTAAACCGACACTTTGGGATACACAGTAAACTCTGGTTGGATGACCGAAGAGAAACAATGGGCCTATATTCAGTTAAAATGTCAGATATATAGCAGGGAGACAGACCATTTAATGCTTTAAACGCTAATAAAATAATTTCTAAAATAAATTCTATAGAGCAAGGGTAACCCGTGTAGGCAGCGTATAATATGAGTAATATATGCTGACGTTTTTTGGTACTATTTAAAAGTCTGGCAGCTGAATTTTGAACTACTTGTAAACGGAATAGGGTTGATTAACAAATCCTGACGTTCAAACTAAAAAGCTTGCGTTGTCGTATGGGCAAAGCCACGTCTGTCATTTAATGAAAAACCTGATAAATTGCTTATATGCGTGATAGAGGGAGACTTAACAGCTTTAACAACCGCCTCAGACTAGTTATAAAGCTCCTTCACCAACATAGATTTATTTTATAAGCCATTAAGATGTAGGCCTAGAGGTTAACTGATATTTTATTATTCAAATTTCAATTCAAGTTTACTTTACACAGCGCTTTCCACAATGTGCAAAATGTAAAACACAGCACAGTGCATTGTATTTATACAACGAGTAAGATCATTCTAATAAATAATATATCATTTCTAAATAAATAAGTAAATGCAGTCTCCCGGTGAGTAGGCCAACACTGCCCTGCTGTGGCGAGGAACCCAAACTCCAATGATTGAACCAGGCTCAGCCGGGAGGGCCAGATCCCCTCTGACGTGTCATAGCTGCACTCAAACTGCTGACATGTGATTTAAGTTTAGCATTTAATACCAAATATTGTAACTTCAGCATTAATAAGACAAATAGTCCGTCATTGCTCTTGGTTGGGGGTGTATTGGTCTGAGCTGGGATGGTCCGATGGTCATATTTCTCTTGGCTGGTGGTGGAATTGCCTTCAATTGAGCTGGGGTGGTCAGTCAGTCTGCAGCTGTAGCTGGCGTTATCTCAAATTGGGGATCGGCATCTGTCGGTCGTCTGGACCTGGTGGAACTTCTTCCTACCTCGGGATGGGCATCCCGAGGCGGAGGCAGGAAGAGAATAAAGAGAATGATTAGCGTAGCTGCTGTTCATTAAATATGCATTAAGTGAAAGCTTGGCTGAAAAGATGTGTCTTTAATCTAGATTTAAATTGGGAGAGTGTGTCTGACCCTCGAATAGTATCAGGAAGGCTATTCCATAGTTTAGGTGCTACGTATGAGAAAGCTTGACCCCCTTTGGTGGATTTAGTTATTCTAGGTGTTATCAAAAGTCCTAAGTTTTGAGATCTTAGAAAGCGTGATGGGTTGTAACGTGATAAAAGCTCAGTTAAGTATGTAGGGGCTTAACCGTTTAAGGCTTTGTAAGTAATTAAAAGAATTTTAAAATCAATACGATACTTAATGGGTAGCCAGTGAAGCGATGATAAAACTGGGGTTATGTTATCGTATTTTCTTGACCTAGGAAGAACTCTGGCAGCTGCATTCTGAACTAACTGTAGTTTGTTTATCGATGATACAGGACAACCACTAAGTAGAGCATTACAATAGTCAAGTCGTGAGGTCACAAATGCATGAATAAGCTTTTCTGCGTCAGCAACACATAAAATATTTAGTAATTTTGCTACATTTCTATGGTGGAAGAAGGCTGTTTTTGTGATATTTGAGATGTGATTTTTAAATGATAGGTTGCCGTCTAATAAAACGTCTAGGTCTTTAACTGTATTTGTTGGAGTAACAGTGCAGCTTTCAATTTGCAGGTTGTAGTCGGAGATATTCTGTTTAAGTGTTTTTGGTGCTATAAAAGATGGTGGAGATGGTGGTCGAGTGGGTTAAACCACTGAACTGGTAAATCACAAGGTTGCTGGTTTGATCCCAGCACCCACCACCAGTGTGTCCTTGAGCAAGACACTTTACTCCATGTTGCTCCAGGGGGATTGTCCCTGTAATAAGTGCACTGTAAGTTGCTTTGGATAAAAGCATCTGCCAAATGACTAAATGTATAAGTAATATTTCTGTTTTGCTAGAATTTAAAAGGAGGAAATTACTAGTCATCCAATGTTTTATGTCTTTGATGCACTCTGCCAGTTTGGATAGCTTAAAGGAATCATCTGGTCATGATGAGATATATAGCTGAGTATCATCTGCGTAACAGTGGAAGCTAATTCCTAGTTCTTGAAGCCTGGGCTCTGTGCACAGAAACACTCGGAGTACAAGTGGTAGCCGTAATACAATCACGTCGGAGACTTACCACAGCTTTGCAAGCGTCATCACGGGATGTTTCCATCTTCTTTTTACGTTCTCGTAGATGTGTTTGCCTCTCGAGTAGGTCATAGATCTGCTTCTCCAATACTTCCAGTTCTAACTGAAGTGTGAAGAAAGATTCATCATCTGCACTCAAAGGTAACATTAAGCACATATCTGAATCATTAGCCATTTGTGGTGTAATATAATGAGATCAGTGAGTTAAGCAATATGAACATGATTCGAAAACTAAAGGCTGGGAATGCTAACAGCCTGAGGGCTAATAGCGAATGATCGTATAAAACAAGTTTATCTGTGCGTTATATGACGATTTAGGAATAGGATACACTCAAGGATAAGTTTTACCCTCTGTGAGTTATCAATTAAGAACATAAATATTAAGAAATAGCAGGAATAAACGATATATTTAGAAAAAGTTTGACAGAGCTCTGTCTCAAACCACGCGCGCTCAGCAAACAGGAAGGGATGATATGAACTTATGATAAGGAAGTTATGATATGAACTACCTCTCAGGCAACATTAAATAACTTAAAGATTTACAGAGATGAAATGATAGCCTCATTGCATAGATGCTGTGCAAGGTAAGGGAAGAGGAGCACCAAGTGTTATTGGTTATTGGCCCAACCGCACTTGGTTCTCATAGCTGATGCCCTTGAAAAACAACTCCCCCCTGGCCCATTCCCCTGACGGAGGACCTGCTCTGTCAGGGGAAGGGAACGTTCTGGCATCCCAGACCAGACCTCTGGAACCTCCATGTCTGGTTTCTTGACGGGACGAGGAGATCCTGAATAGGCTACCCCCCTCTGTGGCGGAGACCATCACCCAGGCTAGGGCCCCATCTACTAGGTGGTTATATGCCTATAAACGGCGCCTCTTCTCGTCCTGGTGTCTCTCTCAATGAGAAGACCCACGGAGGTGCTCGGTCGGGATGGTGTTGTCCTTCTTGCAAGAGAGACAGGAGACTAACATCTCCCCCTCCACACTGAAGGTGTATGTAGCTGCTATCGCCACTCATCACGACTCAGTTGATGGAAAGTCTCTAGGGCAGCACCACCTGGTAATCAGGTTCCTAAGGGGCGCGAGAAGTGGGAATCCGCCTCGTCTCCGCTCCATACCCTCTTGGGACCTTAATGCGTGCCTCCCTGGCCCCCCCTTTGAGCCCTTTCGAGGTTCCGATCTTCCTCACCTTTCGAATAATACGGCCCTCCTGATAGCGCTCACTTACTTCAAGAGGGTAGGGGACCTTCAAGCATTCTCCCTGTGCCTGGATGGTCTTGAATTTGGCCCTGGCAACTCTCACGTTATCCTGAGACCCAGGCTCGTATACGTGCACAAACTTCACACGACTCCCTCCCGGGACCAAGTGGTGAACTTGCAGGCGCTCCCCATTGGGGAGGAAGACCCAACCCCATCCATGTTGTGTCCAGTATGCCTCTACTTGGACCGCACGTAGAGCTTCAGGAGCCCTGACGAGCTCTTTGTCTGTTTCGGAGGACAGCAGAAGGGGAGGGCACACTGGATTGTGGATGACGTCACGGCGGCATACCGATCACAAGATGTCCCGTGGCCATCGGCAGTGCCGGATCACTCTACACGGGGTATAGCCACCTCCTGGGCACTGGTAAGACGCGCCTCTCTGGCAGACATTTGTAGAGCTGCGGGTTGGGCTATGCCCTCCACATTCGCAAGGTTTTACAACCTCTGCGTAAACCCGGTGTCCACCTACGTCCTGGGTGGCAACATGTAGGACTGCAATCTGGCGGAGCGTATGCCTGCGAAAGCACCTCCCCATCCTCCAGCAGGTTGGGTCAGTGTGCTATCTACCTCCCTTCCTATCCAACCACATGGTTAAGAACAGGCATCCCATCCACTTCCCTTCTTACCCAACCACATGGTTAAGAACTGGCATCCCATCCATCACTAAGCACGCACCCCCTGGGGGTCGGTTGGGCAGAGCAGCCTTCCCCCTGGAAGGTTACAGGGTCGAGAAAGCCTCGTGCTGACACGCCCAGGACTGCTACCGTCGCTTCGCTAGAGATTGTGACACGATACAGCATTGTGGCGTTTTCCATAGGAAAACGTCTGTAACCTTGTCTGTAACGTCTGTAACCTCAGTTCCCTGATGGAGGGAACGAGACGTTGTGTCCCTTATGTCACAACAAATATTGTCCTCTCAGGCTCTTCAGAACAAAAGGTAAATGAATGCTGCACATCGTCGTCCTCAGCCAAATTTCATTGCCGTCTTCTATAGTAGTCAGAGTTGATAGGTTCTCAAGGGCGAACCCCATCTGTCGGCATTACGCAACGTCTCGTTGCCTCCATCACGGAACTGAGGTTCAAATGTAACGGAGACTTTAGCAGTGCTAAACTAAAGCTAAAAAGATACTTATTTTATAACAGTTTCAACCGGAATCACCACATGGGCTACCACTTGTGAAAACAGAATAGCGTGACGGTGTCCTAGCAGCACGGTGAAGAACTGAAGAACAAAGGTAATGACACATGCGGCTGCATTAATATGCTGTAGGCAGGTAACCCCGCCCACGTCGTAATGCTTAATTTGCCTTCTAAGGTCTGAATATAGGTGTCTTCAGAAGAGACACGATATCCCATAGTCATGAGTTGTACCTAGTTGACCGACTGAATGGG
Source organism: Triplophysa tibetana (assembly GCA_008369825.1). Taxonomy (NCBI): domain Eukaryota; kingdom Metazoa; phylum Chordata; class Actinopteri; order Cypriniformes; family Nemacheilidae; genus Triplophysa; species Triplophysa tibetana. The sequence continues at coordinate 23,616,919 of CM017917.1, forward strand.
AACTTTTCTCATGGAATTTCCATCGCTCTTTACTTCTCAAATCTCGTTGACATTGGTGGTACGTTTTCACTGTAGCCACACTGACCCAATAAATAACGGCCAATAATCATACAGATGTCTTTTAGATGTTTTATTTGCTCTCCCTCTGTCGTTTCCGAAGATGCGACGGTCTATAAACGACACCGTAAAAACTACAAAAATAAAGACATAAAGACTTAACCACATCTCTGTCATCATTCACTTTCACAAATCACAATCCTTTAACAATAAGTCCCATTTACCACATCATTACATATTGTTATAAAATAAACACATTACATTACACATGTGAAAGCACATAAACACTATAACACAGAATATAACAAGAAACAAACATAAACAAATACCGTGTGCGCCTCTTGGACCATACGCAGAGTTTATACGTTGTGAAGAAGCTGATCGCGTTACAACCTGTTCGCGTCCATATTGCACTGAGCCACAGTTCCACAGTCCTACTCTTGTCTGACTGACTTACGCATTACATTGCACTAAGGGTACATTACACACAGAGAGCTCACGTTTTTAAACACAGTTTGGACTATTTGAAATCAACAACTCTCTTGAAACATTACATTTAACCACATTTTTAAATCTGCATGAACTTAACAAACATGTATTCATTTTATCAACAATAATCATCATATTATGTCTTGAGACATTTACAGACCAATTTAATCTCAAGCAGTATTAATATAGTATAATAACAAGTATAGACGATTTCATTGGACACGTGCGGCGGGACTGCAGTTAACTTCCGGTCTGTGTTTGGCAAGCTGCTAATAATAAAACTATTTATATTAAATTAAATGTATGTTAATATTAAATTATATGACTATTTTATTGTATAATAGATCATTTTATAAAATAAAAAATTTGTTGAAGGGGTGCTGTAGTTTTGACGCATTTAAAGAAACCATATGGTACATTGGCATCTAAGGGTTCAGCTTGGTATTGCAGTCTTAATTCAAAATACTGGAGAGACAAGTTTAGCCAAGTATCGGTTCTTCTCGGTTCTCTTGCTTGTTATCAGAAATCTTCTACAGACACTATTGTTTGTGAACATGTATTGGAGGTTAAATGCAGCCCACGAACATGTGCATGCGCAGTAATATTTGTTAATGCTGTCACTTTAAAACCGTCTATTGTACTAGTTCATTGACATTTCACTAAATTATGCTAAAAATCATACTTTAATTTAATCTTAGGTATACTTAATCAAATAGACTTGCCAAGAGACAAAGGAATTGACTTGACACAATGTAATTATAATTTATTTGACACATATGTTCTATCACAATGCTCAAAAGGAAAGGTAAAACTCAGCACACGTTACATGCAGGTCATCCACCTCTTCAAAAAATATTTATTTAATGCTTCATCAGAGGCCATAGAAACGAGTGAAAAGTGCAAAAGGTTTCTATGACATAACAGAAAGTTATATTTGAAAAAAGAACACAAATCATTTTTCATCAATATCATTTATAGTTATATGGGGCAAACACCCATTCACATCCTTATTTTCTGATAAAGGTGGGCAGATGAAGGAGGCATGCCCGAGTGTCTGTGACAGGGCCTAGCATCTTGCCCATGGTCTCCCATCTTTGAGTGACAGGGTCATAGCGATGAGCAAGCTTGACCTCGCTATAGTCCTCCTGGCAATAACCACCTAAAATGTACAGCCTCTCCTCCAAAACAGCAGAAGCTGCTCCGACATGGGGGATGGATAGAGGGGTGAACACTGTCCAAATGTCATGTGTAGGATCATACATTTCACAACACATCTGGTCTGTGTAGAACTTCCGAAGGTTGCACACTCCACCAGCTACGTATAAATGTTTTTTCAGGCCCTCCATGCAATGCTGGGCTCGGTCGTTGGTCATCTCCGCAAGATAAGTTGTTCCTCTTGCTGGGTGATAGAGGAACATTGATGCCAAACATTTATATTTGGAGTTGAAGCCTCCTGAAATAAAGATCTCACCTCCCCAAACTGTGGCAGTATGCCCGCTCAGGGCTTGGTCTAAAGGATGAGTGAAGCTGACCAAAAGAAAAAGCCAAAAGTTAGTTCTACTAGAGCTTAGATTTCAAAAGACAGCACTGAAATCTCCTTCATAGAATTGTTTGTACATGTTTGTACAATAGAGTTTGTCTAAATCTGCCATCATTTGTAAGATATCAAAAGTCTGCAGTCCACATTATCTAAACCTCAACATCATAATCAAACTGTATCATGAGAACAATTTCAGTGTGATGCTCTGCTTTCCAAGATCCACTAGATGTCATTCTTATCATTCATCACATTAGTGGACTGCTCATCATTCATCACTTACAGTAAACTCATTTATTGTAGGAGAAACAGTAGTTTCAGAATCTTTCAGAAAGAGTTGTAAGGCACTGTTGTATTTTCTTGTTTTCAGTAACCTACCTCCATAAATCTGATTTTATTGAGTATTGTTCCACACTGTCAAGATTTGTGTTGATGTCCTTGTCTCCTCCGATAGAATACAGGACATTTTCACGAACCACCAGAGTAAAGTTGCTCCGCCGTTCAACCATGTCTGCCAGCCTTTCCCAACTGTCTTGGACAGGGTCAAACCTGTTGTTGTGGAAGTGTGGGTGTTGTTAAATTGGAGAAAGGAAGAAAATACACAATGAGGATGAGTGAAACAGTATGACCGGTGTTGAGTGTAACTAGTTACTGTAACTTAATTACTTTTCCCTTGTAATTTAATCACAGTTACTTCTTATGTAATTGAACTAAATACTATGTAATGTATTCAATAGTGGAAAGACATCAAAATCATATTTCTAACTTAAAGTTGTATGCTTTAATGTATCCTTCTCACATTTTTAATACTTTGTTCAGTTAATAAGAATAATTTATGTAGTTATTTATTATTTATTTGAGTTAATTAAATATGCCGTTTTATGTCTATCCTTGAATCAATTCCCACCAAGGTTGATGGATATGGAAAGTAATTAGTAACAAGTAATTAAATACTTAAATTAAATAGTAATTTGTACAGTAATCTGAAGTGAAGTGAAAGTGACCTATTTGTCAGATATGGTGACCCATACCCGAGATGTGACCTCTGCATTTAACCCATCCAGTGACTAGTGAACATACGCACAGCAAGTGGTGAACACACGTACACCCGGAGCAGTGGGCAGCTATCAGTGCCGCGCCCGGGGAGCGTGTAGGGGTTAGGTGCCTTGCTCAAGGGCACCCTAATCGTTACCTGCCGGCCCTGAGGATCGAACCGGCAACCTTCTGGTCACGAGTCCGACTCTCTGACCATTAGGCCACGATTGCCCCGATTGCCTCTTATTACATGATTGAATATGTAATGAGTAAGTAGTAATTAATTAATACATTTTTAAGTGTAACTTACCCATACCCCAAAAAATGAACTGTCGCTGTTGTTAGTTTTACTAAACCCATCCTTTCACACATACATCTGGCAGATATACTGAATATTTAACATCTACGTCCAAATCTGCAAGACATCTGCAATATGTCTTTGCAACGTCTGCTGCAGACTTACTAAAGGGGTAATTTGACTCGGATAAAACGAATATTATTGTTTGCTTTAGATGTAATACAATGTGTATACATGATTTAAGGTTAAAAAACTGTGTATTTTCGAAATACCCTGCATGTTCGTATCTAATCTTTGCTCCGTCTCTCTGAAACCCGCTGATATTTTACAAAGCTCATCGCTCTGAAAAGCATGCTCAGTAGTGCGTAGTGATTGGTCGAATACTGCACGGAAAACCTGCTGTAGACATCAAGATGTCTGTATGATGTTTATGATTTAGAATGGATCTTTCTAAGATCTTTAGCAGATGTTTTCCAGATCTGCAGACGTCGCCGTATTGCAGATGCAGATAAGCAAACTATTTATTCCAGATGTCTTGCAGATGTTAATGCAGACGTCAAACAGATGTCTGCCAGATATATATGTGTGATAGATGTCTGCCAGATACAGGTTCCGAAATGAGACACAGCGTGCACCCTTATCAACATAAATGAATCTGTGGCTGTTCATGGTCAATCCGTAACTATTTTTGACCGTAAAATGTATATTGTGTGGTAAATGTTTTATAAAAGCAGTATATGGCTAGTGCTGTCTTGTGCCAATAAAACCTATATTCCCAAATATCTTATAGCATATTTTTGCCATTTTTTGATTTCGATTTTTCGATGGTCTAACAGAACATGAGGATGGCAGCATCACCCACTGGACATTTCATTTGGCCACTATGCTGTATAAATGATGCATGGTAGTGAAAAAAAAGTGAAAAGTGAAGGATTCGTCAGGTATGGTGACCCATACCCGAAATGTGACCTCTGCATTTAACCCATACAGTGATTAGTGAGCACACACACAGCAAGTGGTGAACACACATACACCCGGAGCAGTGGGCAGCTATCACATTGTACTTTTGGACATTTCCAATGTTTAAGGCAAGGCTGTTATGTGTAAATAATATCAGAGGTATTTGAAAAGATGTCAGATTACCTGAAAAAAGATTTTAAGGTATCAGCCTTGGCATAAAAGTGGCAACCTCCTGACAAATACAATTTCCCACCAAGTACCCCAACACTATGTCTAAATCTAGCCAGATCTGGCATTTCTCCCAGCATTCTCCATTCTATCTCCTTTACAAGTCCTGTTCCATTCCTGAGAGAGTTAGCAAACCAAAGTTGCTTGCTGGGAAGTCTTCGACCTGTGTCTGGATGCAGTTGATCACCTCCGACTAAAACAAGGGCATCTTTTGGGTAGCGTACACGATGCTGCTGTGCTACAGAGTTTGAGTCGTCACATGCAAACTCTTTAAGTGCAGATTTGTAGAGTTCAACCTTATGTCCCCCACTGCATTCCATGCTCAAGTTTACAGCACGAACTTCTCGAAATTCTTTAAAGGTCATGAATGAAAAACGAACAGCGCTCATTAGCTTTTCAGAGTGTTGAAGTCTTCTTGCAGGATCTTCCTCTACCCATGCGACAACTGCTCGGAAAACTGTCAGCTCTGAGGGAGCAGATAGTGCATTGGATTGAAGGAACTCTATGAGCCTTTCTGCCGATAGATCCTGAAACTTTGGGGTGGCAGATAGTTCTTGGAAATGGCGCAATGCAAAATCATCTGCCAGCTCTTTTAAATCAGCCATCCCATAGGCGTCTGCGAAAGATGCCACATCCAGGCAGTTTTGAACATCAATTTCCTGTTGTAGAAAGTTAAGGCAGAGTGAGAGGGCTGTCTCAAATTGGAATTGAATAGAAGCACAGGTAAACTCAAAAACACAGTCCCATCCGAGCACTAAAGCCCCAGTGTAGACGCAGTGAAGGAGGGCCTCAAACTCAGCGGCCCCAACTAACAGCAGAGACACAGATTCTTGCCGACTCTCCCTCATTCCAGTGGTAAACATGCCTCTGAAATAATTGCTGCTGGCGGTCAAAAGCACTCTGTGAGCTGATTAAAGGAAAACATTTAAATTCAGTTTATGCAGGCATAACCAACAAGTTTAATTTCATTCATGCATTACAAGTCACAGTTTCTTACCATGGAAAACGATTCCTTCTACAACCAGCTCTACATCACATCCCACTCTCTCAGCCCATAACTGACTTATGGACTGCAAGCTGACCTTCATTTGTTCTTCTGCTGAGCTGGTTTTCTGATTTTCTTTGTTACCTTCCTCTATCTCTTCTTCTACTTTCAAAAGTTCCAGAATCCTGGGCGCCCCAAGGTATTGAGCTGTAATTTGAATCTCTGCCTTGTTTTTGCTCGTGGTAGTGATGATTCCAGTGTAGGCAAACTCCACCACTGCGACCAACCCCAAACCATGTACCTCATGAGCCAATCTCAGAAACATCTCCCTCTCTCCACTACACCTTTTTTTATTCTTTTGCTGGATGAGGGAGCTTACTGCAGCCATGACAAGGGAGTGAACATGAATGGTCAGCCCATCTTCTGTGCTCAGGACCAGGTCTGTGAGGACGTTCTTAACTTTCATCTCCTCTAGAGTTTGGAAGATCTCTTCTGGGTAACTTTGTCTATGATACCTCTGTATGATTTCTTGTTCTTTTTCCTTCTCCTTTTTTATAATTCCTATCCTGCTGTCATTGTAGGACATGATCCATTTAAGTTTCCTCTTCTCCTCTTCAAACTTCTCTCCTCCTTCTTCTATCATCTGTTTACGGTGCTCTTTTTCTCTTTCCCAATGTTCCTCCCATTCCATGAGCGGATTTATTCTGGTAAATTGCATGAAAATTATTTGTTTCATGCGTGTTGCTCTTGTTGTAGCAACCCTTCACTTTTTCTGTCATCCAGTGTTTACAGTGCTTAGACTTTGCAATGTGTCACATGCCAAAATACTGCTGAAGTAAACAACATGCTAATTTTAGGTTTAAGTTTTGTAGATCTCATATTTCCAAAGACCTTTTCAGTGGGGTCACAGTCTGCATGGCAAATTATATATAATATAATATAATATATACAGTATATAAATATAAATACAGATGTAAAAAAAATAAGAGACCATTTTAGAAAATGTTTTTATGATTGTAAAATGTTCTAATTCTAGGTTTGTGTTTAGGTCCAATGATCGTTTTTGTTTCATTCTGTGAACTACTGATAACATGTTAGCAAAAAGGAAACATTGTTTCTATTTGCATATATTTGAAGTAAATGAAAACTGGTGAAAGAGTTGAAAACAACAGAAAAGATGGCTTGTACTTTTTAGACTCCAAGAAAAAAAACACTTAATCACTTTTAAGCAATACAGTAAACAATAATATTCAAGTACAAGTATTTAAGAAAAGTTCAAAACATTTTTTTTATGTTTTTTTTATATTTAACCTTGATTTTTAACATTGTTTTCCTGTCATGCTGTCAGTCTTTCACATTGCTGCTTGGTTTTATTGAAATTCAACAGACATTGGACTGGAATGGCCACAATCCATCTAAAAATGATGATTTAAATTACAATTTGGAATGGTCTCTTAGTTTTTTTCTGTGGATCTATATATAGTAAACTAAATATTAAATAATTGTATAATACATATTCTATAAAATATATAAACAATGTATAATGCTGTGATTTCTGTTTTTTTATAATTGTCATAGGAGGGTATATACAGTATCTAGGGTTCTACAATGTTGCCACATACTTATCATAAATACTTTTTGTCACTTATTATGGTAACTTATTGAATTTTTATGATAAGCTATGTTTTATTCCTACGATTCAGTAGCTTCTAAGTCCCCAGTGCAAATTATGGTATTAACTTTTTTTTTATTTCTTTGGTGCAAGTTTCACTGGGAAGTGAAGTAACAGCGAAAATCGCCGCAAATAGCCGCTCATTCATGTATCTGTATGGTGATTTTGTAAGACACTTTAATAAATCAGTATTTTAGCAGGAGTTATCAATAATGTTTGCTGGCGGTCCACGGTCGGCCCGCCGTTCATATTTGTTAAATCACGCCAACCAAAATGTCCTTAAACACAATAATGGATCAAACATGTTCAATAGCAACGGCAAATTTATTATTTTTACAGATCAAATACACAACTGCCTTACAATTATCAAATGCTTTTAACCAACGTTACACAAACAGATGTTATGATTTTCCGGGGGGAAGAACCAGTGCAGGCAGACGCAGGGATGAAGGGGTTAACAGGATATTTATTATAAAAAAACACTACAAAAGGACAAAACAAAACCCACATGGGGCAAAATAAGACAGGATAAACTATTAAAGAAATCAAAGACACGGACTAACTCAACTAGAAAATAAACACAAGTCCAAACACTAAACTACACTTATTAAGGCTCCACAGAAAACGACGAAGAACCGGAATAGGGGCAACAGGAAACTACAGAACATAGATTTCGACGTACGGGCACAAGACACAGCTTCAAGATGCATAGATAATTCCAAGGGACAAGATTTAGGCACAAGATACACAATCCAAGAGCACAGGGCAAAAGACATGAGGATCATATAAAGGGGAGACCGACAAAGGTTAATTAACAAGGAACAGGTGAAGGTAATGAAACACTAATGGGAAGGTAACAAGGAAAACAGGTTGGCGGGGCACACAGACGAGACATGGGAAAGCGCATGGCAGGCAATATATAAGCAAAGCCATGTCTTTCTCATACAGAACCCAAGGCTATGCCATGACTCTGCTGCAAGACAAGAAAAAACATGACATGATAGCGGAATCATGACAACAGAAGCATTCAGTTAACATTCTTTTGTATCCATTAGGGTGACCATACGTCCTCTTTTTCCCGGACATGTCCTCTTTTTGCGACAAAAAAACTGCGTCCGGGGGGGATTTCTAAATTTCCTAAAATATCCGGGATTCGGGTTTTGCGTTCTAAAGTTGTCATTCATTGCATGCGTTTTATAATTTTTGCAAAGCAACCACTTCTTGCTAGCCACCATTGGTCGGTAATGTACGTACGTAAGCACTGTGACGAGGTAAGAGACACGACACACACAAGATGGCGGTACAAACAACCCCAGCGGGGAATTTATTAGACAGCTTAATTTACGCGTCCAACATAAATATCCGGGATGCTTGCACTTTACAACTCGCCAGTCCATGCTCGTGTTGGGGTGCCTTCTCTCTGTCTCCCTCGCTGTCCCTCCACTCTCGCGCTCTGGGGGTCAATAAGGCAGAGCGGTGGGTGTGGCCAGATTCGGGACCCAGAGTGCTGAGAGCACGCGGCTTTTATGCCCGGCCGTTTCCCAGGCGACGCTGATCTCCGATCTGTGCCTCGCCACATTCCCCCCCCAAGCGTCGACCTGGTATCCGGGCGACTCCTGTAGGCACCTCGGAAAGATGTAGGGGTGGAAGGGAAAATGTCGCCTGACAGTCCGCCCCATACTGACTGGAAGACGGATTGCCAGGCTGGATTGAAGATGGACTGGATCAACGGTTGGTACGAAATTGTACACACTCGCCAGCTGGCATGCGAACGGGACTCCCACCTTGGCAGCGCTCTCGGACGGCTCGGCCTTGTCCTCTGTCGGCTAGTCGCTCTGTCGGGCGGCTGGGCATCAGTCTCCGGCGGCTGGGTGAATCTGTCGGGCAGCTGGGCAGCACTCTTTGGCAGCTGGGCAGCGCTCTCGGTCGGCGGTGCAGCTCTTTCTGCCGGCTGGGCTCGTTCCTCGCTTCGGTGCCGTCGATCTCCTCCTCGCTCTCTCTCTCCTCTTCGACGTCCTTTCGCGCTCCGCATCGGACGCGGAAACGAGAGCGTGTCCATCCTCCGATGGGCCCAGGAAACAGGGAAGTACACGAACGAGGTATGTGTCGGTCTCTCAATTGCCCGCATTCTCCACCAGTGTGACGGGGTAAGAGACACGACACACACACAAGATGGCGGTACAAACAACCCCACCGGGGAATTTATTAGACAGCATAATTTGCGCGTCCAACATAAACATCCGGGGTGCTTGCACTTTACAACTCGCCAGTCCGTGCTCGTGTTGGGGTGCCTTCTCTCTGTCTCCCTTGCTGTCCCTCCACTCTCGCGCTCTGGGGGTCAATAGGGCACAGCGGTGGGTGCGGCCAGATTTGGGACCCACAGTGCTGAGAGCACGCGGCTTTTATGCCGTGTCGTTTCCCAGGCGACGCTGATCTCCGATCTGTGCCTCGCCACAGCACGTACGCAGGCACGTACGTAAACAAAGTGCATCTCATTCCCTCAGCACTGTCGTTACCCGATCCGTCCCGGAAACACGATTTCTTCTGCGCATGCGCGAAAGTGCGTCGACTTCCAGCCGAAACCATTTACGGTAGTTAAAAAAAAAGTAGTTTGACACAACTTGTTCCATACCTTAAATATTTTTTATAAACTCTTTATAGAAAATGGCACTTAACATCAAACGACATTAAACAAATACATTTTTTAAAATAAAAAATATTTCTCACTTATGACGCATATCCTTTTTTTATATTGTTGTTTCGTTGGTATTAATAAATAAAATAAAAAAGTAACAAAATTAATTTATAAAAGACTATTTTCCCCTCTTAAATGGGCAGTGTAGCCTATCCCTCGTTCAGTATAAAATCAAAGGATGTAATAAAACAATTTTCTCAGCCATTCTCACCATCTCCGCCGCCGCAGCCACAGCACAAAGACATGCAGGCATTCCATGGACTATTGGGTCTAATTGTCTGGACAAATAAGAAACAGGACGTGGTTTGTCACCATGATCTTGGCTCAAAACGGCCATTTCCATTACCCTGAAAGCAAAAAAATTAACAGAGTTGTCTGAAAATACAACATCAATGCTAAGTTTATGCATGAGATCTCTTCCCAAAAGATTCAATGGTGAATTTGGAGTAATTACAAATTTGTGAAAGAAAGGCAGATGAATAACTGCCTTTACCTCAATGGCAGTGTCATGTGAAAAATAACTTCAGTCCCTGAAACCCCAACAGAGCGCATAGTATGATTTGTGATCGGCCCTACATAAAATTCAGCAGAAATAGATGAGCAAGTAGCACCAGTGTCTATTAAAAAAAGAGTAATATACCCCGTTTACTTTAAATTTAAAATGGGTAGTTCATCCGTGCGATTGCTAAAAGAAAAACAAATCATTGACCGTGCATCTGGACCAACCCCTAAGCATGTTTTGGATTTTTTGTTCACCCCTCTTGTTCACCCAAGACACCTGATATTGATCAGCAGAACCACTGCCATATAGTGGTGCTCGAGTTTGGTTTATCTGTGGTGCTTGAGGGAGACGTCCTATGTCATGTACTTGTTTCAATCTACACTCTCTCTCCCAGTGGCCTGGTTTACCACAATAGTGACAAACCCCTGGATTTTTTAAGACCTCCCCGAGGTGGGCTCCGATTGTATTGAGGTCCGCCCCTTTGGTTCCCTTTGGAACGCACTGACACTGCAGTCATTTGCTGTTGAGAAGCTGCCAGCATAACTTCCTGTTTCGGCTTGAACAGAAAAGGAGTGAAACCACCAGATGCATCTAACTCACGAATGCGTTTGCAAAAATCTTCAACAGTTTGTTGCATTAAATTTGCAGTTGTTATATGAAGCAAACTAGATAAATCAGGATTCATATTATTTAAGCACGTATTTATTAAAACTCTCAGGACCTTGGTTCCATTTTTTTTTTCAAATTTAATACGACTGCACCTATACTTATAATCCCATTGGGGATCAACCCATCCATCCTTAACCATGGGTTTCATTAACTCCAACAAGTACATCAGTTTTTATATTATAAAAGTGTAGTGCATGCAAGATTAAAAATATGCGTCCTTAGTCCAGATTTAAACTGAAAGAGTGTGTCTGCCTCCTGGACAGTGCAGGGAAGACTATTCCAAAGTTTAGGCCCTAGATAGGAAAAGGATCCACTACCTGCACTTGGTTTTGAAATTCTAGGTATTACCAACTGACATGATGCCTGAGAGCGAAATGCTCGTGAAGGACTGTAATACAATAGAAGTTTGCTCAAATACTGCGGAGCTAAACCATATAGGGCTTTATAGGTAATAAGCAAGATTTTTGGGTTAATGGGTTAACAGGACCGGGCTAATATGCTCGTACTGTTTGTACGTGTAAGAACTCGAGCAGCTGCTTTTTGGACCGTTCGGAGTTTTTGTAATAAGCCTGCAGGGCAACCACCTAACAGTCGATTACAGTAATCTTGATGTCATGAATGCATGAATTAACTTCTCTGCATCTGACAGTGACAGCATATGACGTAGTTCAGATATATTCTTAAAATGGATAAACACAATTTCACAGGTGTTGGCGACATGGGCTCTCAAATGACAGATTGCTATCGAATAGAACAAGGGTTTTATGGAGCATCCTTCAATGGTTAAGCAGTATCCTTGGTTGTTACTTACCGTAGTTTTCTGTCCAATAAGTAACACTTCTGTTTTGTCTGAGTTCAGTAATAAGAAATTGTTAGTCATCCAGTTTTTATATCGACTATGCATTCCATCATTCGATGGAACTGCTGTGTTTCATGAGGATTCGAGAAAATATATAGTTGAGTATCATCAGCATAACAGTGAAAGCTAATTCCCTGTCGGTTTATTACATCTCCTAGAGGTAGCATGTATAATGCGAAAAGCAGAGGCCCTAAGACTGAGACCTGTGGTACACCGTGCTGGACTTGCGATTTGCATGACATGTCATTGTTTATTGCTACAAATTGAAAAAAGGTCAGATAAATGAGACACAAAACCATCTCAATGCTATTCCGTTAATGCCGACATAATTTGCGAGTCTATGTAGGAGTGTTCTGTGGTCAATGGTATCAAATGCAGCACTAAGGTCGAGCAGAACCAATAACGAAATACAACCTCGGTCAGATGCAAAAAGCAGATCATATGTTACTCTGATCAAAACAGTCTCTGTACTGTGACATGCTCTAAATCTTGTTACTTGTCATAATTTTCTGTCATATGCTGTGAAAGAGGCCTCATATGAACAGGTCAGGTCACCGGCACAGACAAGGAGGGAAACACATCAAATTAATTATTTTACGTACACAATTGTGATTTTATTTAATCTAAAGCACAAAAAGCACAAAAATGCAGAAATTAAAAAATGTAAACAAAATTAGAACTCGTGTCAACGTGCAGAAATGAATGTTTAGGACCCTCATTTTCATAGTAAAATGATTCAGTGAAGCACATTTATTATGCGCTTTCCTCTGCTGTGTGATATACTGTAGACCCTGACATGTAAACTAAGGTTAATAGTCAGACTCATCGGCGGGCTGGAACATGACCACATGAAGATGTTGTATACAGTAGCTCCACGCGAGAGTCCCACAGCTGGTATGAGTTCAGTTGTACATGGTCATAGTCAAGAACTACAAATAAAAAGCAAGGATATCATGAATATTTTAAAGATTTTACATACGATATATCTGTTCAGCTTCAAAAATCAATGTTGTCATGTCACACAATCACTTATGAAGAATTATAAGTGCTGGATTACACACATCGAAGAACTTTACAGGAAGGAAAAATACAATGTGTTTGTGTCGAGTTTTTCTTTTTTTTTACCTGTGGACAGTTGATTGTAATCATTCCCACTCCCACGATATCAAAGGACCGAAACTTGCCTGAAAAGGACAAACACAAATATACATACTGCTGCCAAATACATTTCATTGCATCATTTGAAATGTGTGTGTTGGTCGATCTTTTATCAAATGAAAGACACTTTTTTTTCAGTTGTTCATTAAGTCTTTCTCTTTGATTTGTGTTTGTTCTCTTACTGATCATGCAGTCCAGTTTGAGGAGCAGGAAGAGGAATCCTGGGAAACTGACGGTCAGATCTGGCTCTGTGTAACGCAGGCTGATCAGCTGCAGAATGAAATCATCCACCTTTATGCCTAGACAAGAGCAGACGATCACAGAGAAACACAGAACATGAATGAACTGACATCTGACAGCTGGGTGTGTTAACACAAATAAGAACAGATTCACTAGCCTGATATCATTGTATTATGATACCATAATACGGTATGTGTTACATTTATATAAATATGTCAGTTTCACCTGCTGCTGTCAGAGCCTGTGGGATTTCTTGGTACTCCAGCATGTGATTCTTGTTTTTGTCGAATGTCATGAAAATACCCTAGAAAACAAACAAAAGACGAGCAGATAGTGGCACTTTTCTTATTCTTATTCATTTTCGTCTGTTCCTCACTTCCCTGTATTTGCTGTTAAATGGCTTTGATGAAATGCAATTTTGTAAAAGGCAATATGGAAATAAATTTGAATCAAACAATAATTTGCATCGTTGACTGTCTGATATACCTTATAAGAGCTGTGGAAAAAATGTGTACATATAAAGTAATATGTATTGCATTTTTCTTCCGTCAGGTCAGGGTTTGGGACAAACTCACAGCAGAGCATTAAACAGCTCAGAGGTCAAAGGTGAAGCAATGAATTTTTATTTACTCCTCACACAACACAACAGTGTTTTGAAATCCTTTTTTTGAAAACCCACTCTCTATCCCTTACCATGTTAAAATATACTTTAATTTTCCAAACAAAGAAACATCCTCACCGTCCACTTGCTGAGTTTTTCCCACAATGCCAGGAATTCTGTCGAGTCGAGATGACCCGTTCCTTTGCTCTGATTGGTGCAGTTAAGGTGACATACCGATCTCCACCCAATCTGTTCAAACGCACCATAAACCAGCACACCCACACTCACACACCTCACGCAAATGAGATAAGACACTGGCTATATTCCAAACTATCCGTTCAAATTTTTAATTCTGCTGTGCAAATCTATAATAAGAGATCAAACCTAATTATTTTCTGTGAAAATCAACACTGTGATGTCATAGAGACAAGTACACTTGTTAGGACATAGCGTGCAGGATACGTCCATGAGCACCACAAAGCTCTTGCAGATCTCCAAACTCAATTTCTTCTCACTGCCTGCAAAGACTGAACCAAAAGAAAAAGAGAAACTGTCAAGAAACTTCCTCACTGGTAAGCGCTTCATGTCCTGTTCATCACTTCTTACTGTACTAATATGAATACTGTAAGCAGAACTGTAACCTTGAATTCTCTCGCAAACGGCTTCATGCGTAACATGCAAATCTACTGAACAACAGTACAGAGATGAAAAACACACTTCTCACCTCCCTTGGTAATGGCCTCGGTCAGCAGGTTATACAGATCCAGCGGCCTACAGAAAGATCCCTACAGACACACATGTACAAACCATAAACATTTATCTTGCAAATTAGGCATTACATGTGCAAATGACATGTTTTACCTTGGTACAGTGTTTCATGAAGAGATTTTTAGCTTCAGTAATCGATGGGAGTCCTGACAGACCTGGAGACAATGGCTATATACATATAATTAAAGAATGAGAAATGCGAAAATGTTGATAAATATAAATTATTTAAAACAGTGTTGCCACATGAATTCATTATTTTACCTCCGAGGGTGGGATCACGTCAGTTAAAGGTTTCTTAACAGGCCTACAAACACACACATTCAACAACATTTAATGAAGGTAAAACTTTCACTTTACAGGTCAAATCCGGATCCAGTTTATGATGCTGAAAAACTAAACCATCAGTAAATCTGAGATCAAAGCTTTCTAATTTAAGCAGGAGTAATTTAAGCAGGAGTTGCTCTTTCATAGCTAAGGAGATTGGATGAAGTTCTCAGTTGTGTTTCATTTAAGTATCAACATCTCAAATGAGAGTGTAGTTGTGTAAACACATCAAGAGTACGGAGGTGTACAGATGAAATGAACTGTAGATTTTAGAGGTCAAATAATCCAGATTTGAGTAAATTTGATCCAAAAATGTTTGAGTTCATATTGAAATCTTCAATAATATTGAATTTGCAGACTTGACAAATCTGAGCTCAGTTGGAGACATTGTTGACATCTCTTCTGAAACTCTATTGACAGAGACATTTTTGCCATTCTGACTTTTTAAATATCCGAGACACAAATGAGACTTAAGCCAAACTTTCAGGTTATGGTTGATGTCTAGGAGAAACATCAACTTCTGAAAGCCTTTCATTCGATCTCATTGAGACAGAGATGTGAGCGTGCGAGTCTCCTACACGGTATGGTTTCCTTTTTCCGTCAGAACTCTCAGGAGAAATTCTCCCATCCTATGGGCTTCTGACGTGGCAGGAATGACGATGTAATAACCGGGTGGCAGGCAACCGCGCAACACGACCTCTCGGCGCTGCTCATCGCTGTGCTTGATCACAGGTCTCATTTGCGACAGATCCCGAGAGGTCACAAGCTCACCCTCAGATCCCACCTGATAACAACACACACAAACAATTTCCATTTTTAAGAGCATCACGTGTGTGCGGCATCTGAGATAATAATAATAATATACACAAATATATAAACAAATACACATATATACCTTGTATATCAGCAAAGCAACAGGCAACACCTGTCCACTCTGACGAGTCTGTTTTTGCATGAGTGCCAACAGGAAAGAGCATGTTAGCTCGGGGTCACTGGGGTCATCATCCTCCTCCAGCAGTGTGAGCTTGTACTGCGGTGGATCTGCACACACACACACACACACACACACAATAATGAAGTGTTTATGTTAGTTTGTGTATGTGTACATATGCGCGGTTATGTACCTTGAAAAGGGATCCATTTTCCGTGATAAGATGTGCAGTGCCAAGGCCGCTTGATGGCACCGCCTGCACTCAACGTGTCATCGCTCAGGTGACACACCTCCATGATGTCAAAGTTGTGCCGAAAATCTGACAGTGCCATCCTGATGAAAAGAGAGAGCCAGACAGGTAGAGATAGAGAAGACAAGGTTGTGAAAACCACATGTAAACGGCCCGTGTATGAATCAGCCTGTCAGCGATGAACCCCGCTCACCAAAACTCCCCATCATCCAGATTGATTCTCTGCACTCGCTTCTGCTCTTCTATGCTCACCGTAAACCACTCAATCCTACACACAAATACACAACCTCAATACAAACACATACAAAGATACAACTAAAGCAGGAATATACATTCACAAACAAATCAACAAGGACAAAAATTTATACAAATACATGCAGTATGTTTCATATACCCAGATTTGTCGCTCCAGGGTCCCTCCCACTCAGTTTTACCCCACGGGTTGTAAACCCGCACCAGCTCAATGGGACCAGTTTTAGTTTGTATCTGAAAAACACAAATCAAACTTTCCTCAGTGTCAGAATGAGACACTGCAGTGTGATATTGTCCATTAAAGGGCGCCAATCACACAAACTGTATAAATATAGCTCTTGACAGTCAAATAATGATTCTGAAACAACGAGAAATGGAAGCTAATGAATCAAGCACAATGCATTGTGGGATAAAGTAGTGCGCTCTGTTGTATAGAGCAAATTTTAGCATCAGCATCATCAGCTATTGTACAGAAGAAAAAAATATGTGCATCGTATAATAGCATACATACAGAATAGTACTTGGAAACAGCAGTATGCATTTGAAGTCACACACACCCTCTTTCTTTATTATATGGCTGAGGAGCGTGAAGCAAAATATGTAAAATATTTGTCTCACCGTCTCCAGACCAGTGACAGAATAGGCATGTCTGAACAGAATCCCAAAGTCATTGCTTTTCTCAATAGCACCCTACACAAGACACAAAGGTAATAGGTGGAAAACCTGTCTTTCTTAGAATGCAGTTAAAATCCTTTTAGTAAGAACACAACCAGGACAAACATGAAGACATGCAATACATACATCTGCATGCTTTACTAATAATGTCAGCAGGACAAATATCAGAACCAAATATTGTATTCATTTCCAATATATGGGCTCATAACTAAATAGTATTTATGAATGATCATTTATTTACTTCACGTAGTGAAAACACGTATGACAAAGAAAGGTGAGAGATGTCTATAGTGATCTTCTGAAAAAAGAATAATTCACATTTTAAGCAGCGTTTCGATGCTTTTTGGAGTAATTTTTAGCTCAAAAGTCAGTCAAGTTACATGGGTTTGAAACAACAGGAGTTTTTATTTTGGGTAACTGTCCCTTTAAAAAAGCTTCTTAAAGAGACACTACACCTGGGAGTTTGCACAGTTGATGAGAGTTCCTTTCTGCAGCAGGCGACGTAAGAAAGAGCCCAGATCCCGTGGCAGAGAGCCCACTGTAAAGACTTCTGTAATCCCACCGGTCATGTCCGCCATCGCCTCATGGGGAAAACCCATGTTCAGAGCGGTGTATCCACCCTTCAGCCTGAGACAGAAAGAGAGAGATGAGGTCAAGATGATGCAGTCAACACAAAACAAATAAAAGCTGTTGATGTGCATTCATGTCTCTCATATTATCACTAACTTGGCATAAGCTTTTTCCAGCAATGAGCTCCAGAACTCGTTTTTGTTTGAAGACTTCAGAAACATCAGCTGACCGTCACGCATGGGCAATCGGTCGTCCACTTGAACCTTACACCACTCGCCATACTGCCAAAACTACAGACACAACCGCACCCGTTACCCCATGTGAACTTCAAGAACATCTTCACACCGTCTGCTATCATGTGACACAAACCTGAAAGAAGAAGCAGCCGTTGTATCCCTGCTGAAAGCTTTGACCCGGCGGGACGACACGTTCCATTAGAGACGGATATAGAGATAGGGACGCCACCGCCGACAAGAACCAGCAGTCACCTGTGACACAGCAATACAAAACAATAACATTCTCTGTTTTATGAATTTCCATCTGCTCCAAACATGGTTTGCTTCAGGACCCAAGAGTAGTACCATATAGTTAACAAAAATAAAAAGAATGTTTATATTTTGCATAATTTTTCACAGCACACCAGGAGAAGCGCTGCTGTACTTAAAATCACATCTGTCTGATATCTCAGCTCCTTTTATGAACCACTTCACTTGAACCTGAAGCACCTGGAGATTGTTATTGGTTAAATGATTCATGATTATATCAAATCTCACTCAGATATCCTTGGCAGATGTCTAAACGTGTGGCTCCATCCACGATGAACTGAGGAGACTCGCAGATCTCCTGCAGGTGAGAGAGTAGAAGAAAACCATACTTAAATGCAGTAAAAACACAACTCTTTTTCTTCCGTAAGAAACACATGTTTGGCAGAAAGCTCCCGCAGAGGGTCAATTTTGGGGTGATATCACAAATAAGTACCAAAAGTGTTATTAGTTTAGTTTATTATTTATATAGCACTAGGGCTGCAACAAACAATTATTTTGATAGTCGATTAATCTAACAATTATTAGCCCGATTAATCGACTAATCGTCTATTATTTCAATGACTAATCGGTAAGTTTTAATGATTATTCAGCTTTTGCAACTAGTTTAAATATTGAATTATAAATAATTTACGCAATGAATAAAATCAATTCAGCTTTTGAAATTTGTTTTAATGAACTAGACCTAACTGGTTACTCTCTTTAAGTTTGCTGATTCTGTCCAACTCGAATCACACAAATAAGCTCTACAAATGACAACAGTTCAGTTTAACTCTTTCCCTGCCAGCCTTTTTTTTTTAAAAGTTGCCAGCCTATGCCAGCGTTTTTTTACATTTTCACCAAAAGTTTATGACTCACGGTACATTTTCTGTAAATAATATATGGACAAACAATATGTCCAATGAAAGAACAGAGTCTCTGCTTTTAAACAAAGGAAACCGTATTCTTCAATCTAGATTAGTTCTTTTTTTATCACTCCTTAGATGTGGGTAGGTTTCTTCAAAAATGCATCACTTTGATTAAAAGATCATTTTGAGATAATTAACGTTTTTTGTCAAAGATTCCGCCCAGATTACACTCGGAACAATCATTAAAACCCGATAAGAAATTTACCTTCTAGGTTCTGGGATTCTGTATTTTTACCAAAGGTGTGTAACAGCGCCACCTGCTGTACAACAGTATAAACACTTTGCCGTAATAACGTCTTTGGCAGGGAACTGTTTTTTTTTTAAATGACGAGATAAACCATCAATGTCAGTGAAAGAGTTACATTTACATTTACATTTAGTCATTTGGCAGACGCTTTTATCCAAAGCGACTTACAGTGCACTTATTACAGGGTCAATCCCCCTGGAGCAACATGGAGTAAAGTGTCTTGCTCAAGGACACACTGGTGGTGGCTGCTGGAATCGAACCAGCAACCTTCTGATTACCAGTTCAGTGGTTTAACCCACTAGACCAACACCTCCAGTTAATGAAAAAGCGCAAGTAACAAAAGAAAATATTTTCAAAATAAAGGCAAGATATAAGACTCCTATCACATAACGTGCCTCTCTTATAATCATTTTCCTCTCATGTAATATACATAATAGTGTTATAATAATCAACACAGGCTTGACTCCTAAGCTCGATCAAAGCTTTATACTTCGCAAAACAAATAATACCATTGATGTAATTGTCAGGTTTGGCAGAGACGAAGCAGACAGAATGGTAAGTTTATAAGTTTAATTTGCAGAATGGATCGGTACAGCGAAATGGGTGAATGACCGGTAAGATGACATAACAGATGGTAACTTATCCGTAGTGTAACCAAGTCTCTCTCTTTATCTTGCAGATAATGCTGATGATGAATTCCTTGGCAGACGGGATGAAGATATGCTCAGAAGATCGGGATCGCAGGTAGGAATGCAGGTAAGTATGGTATAGAGTCTGTGTCATGTGTATACGAGATCAGACAATGAGTGAATGTTGGTCTCTGGTATAAATGGGTGCACTGCTGATGAGGTCCAGGTGATAGTGATTAGTAATCGGGTGACAAAGAGGGTGTGAATGACTGAGTGGGCGGAATGAGGGAATGAGTGGAGGGAGATGGTGATGGAATCCTGACAGTAATCATATGATTATTGTTATTATTATCATTACTATTATTATTGCATTCTCTCATAAAAAGATTTACCGCTAAGTTAGTGAGTTAGCTCTAGATGGAGAACAGTCACCTCTCTCCTGCTCATTCTCCGGGATGTTTCCTTTTTAAATGCTCCAGCATGAAGGTTGTGCTGCTGTGAAAGGCAAGTTCCGCCTTGCATGCATTGGACACAACCGCATTCAAAAATTCAACAAAAGTTGATCACAGTGCTTTACACAATCTAAAACAAAATACGAAGAAAAGAAAAGAACACAAATAAATAAAAAGGTTACAGTAGTCCAGCTGAGATAAAAGGAAATTTGAGGCCATCCAAGATTTTAAATAATTTAGACAGGCATGCAAAGAGTCCAAGCCCTTCTTATCCGTGTCCTTAAACGGTATGCCTTGTAAAAATCGAACCCAGGGCCAACATATAAAGCGAAAACAAAGTGGGAGACAAGACGGAACCTTGAGGCACCCCACAAAAAGGGAGGCTGTAGAGGAAACAGCACTACCAATGCCAACTGAAAAGGTCAGCCGAAAAAGATTTGAACCACTTGAGGGAACTACCACCAATGCCCACATAGTGCTCAAGACGAGACAGTAAATTGCATGATCAACTGTGTTAAATGCTGCACTCAGGTTCAGTCGGCTGAGTCAACAGAAAGTAAGATGGGTACTATGATTAGATCTAAAGCCGGTCTGATAAATATCAAGAATCATATTCGAATCAAGAAAACTCTGTAACTGTAATAACAGTTTTCTCAAGAATCTTAGCTATAGAGCAGAGATGATAGAGCTGGATAAAGGAGGCGCCGACCTGACACGGCTTCACTACAAAATTTCAAATGCAATTAGATTATTAATGATAATCTTTAATCCATAATTTACTTTATATACCTCTAGGAGATATAATAAAGCGACTATAATAAAGGAATTAGCTTTCACTGTTATGCTGATGATACTCAACTTTATATTTCCTCGAAGCCTCATGAAACCCAGCAGTTCCATCAAATAAAGGATTGCATAGTTGACTTAAAAAACTGGATGAGTAACAATTTTTTACTACTGAACTCGGACTAAACAGAAGTGTAACTTATTGGACCTAAAACCGCTATACGTAACAACCAAGAATACTACTTAACGATTGACGGATGCTCCATAAAATCCTCGTCATCAGCTAAGAATCTCGGCGTTGTATTCAATAGTACTCTGTCATTTGAAAGCCATTTCGCCAACACCTGTAAAATTGCATTTTTCCATCTTAAGAATATATCTAAACTACGTCATATGCTGTCACTGTCAGATGCAGAGAAATTAATTCATGCATTCATGACATCAAGACTAAATTACTGTAATGCACTTCTAGGTGGTTGCCCTGCAGGCCTATTACAAAAACTCCAACTGGTTCAAAACACGGCAGCTCGAGTTCTTACACGTACAAAAAAGTATGAGCATATAACCCCGGTTCTGTCAACCTTGCACTGGTTAACTATAAAGCATCGCATTAACCTGATGGCAGTGCTGAGAATGGGAAGCTGTGACCTGACATGAGCTAAGAGGATAGAGCTGGATATAGGACGCGGCAACTTTGATTTTCCAACAACATTTCAAATGCTATTAGATTGTTAATGATAATCTTAAATCTATCATTTACCATATTAAGTTTATTTTCCTTATTTTATTTAGCCTTGTGCAAGCATTGTTGAGCTTGTGCAGAGGCAGCAGCTTTTGCCGAAGGGGAACTGGAATCCCCTGGTTGGGCCTGGGTTCTCCTAAGGTTTTTTTTCTCGATTGGAGTTTTGGGTTCCTCACCACCGTTTGCATATTGTTTTGTACTATCTGCCCGGCCGGGGGGGCTGTTTTAGAATTTAGAAGTTTTTCATAATTAATATTGCACATAAGAATTTATAGTCTGTTTAATATTTGACCTGTGGTTCTATCTCCTGTATCGCCAATGTGTGCTTTCACTGTGCGTATGTGCGAGTGTGATGTTTGTGTGAGAGTGTGTTTGTGTGTGCGTGCGTCTATGTAAGTATGTATGCATATTGTGTGTGTAGAGCATTTGTATGTCTGTCTTTTGTTGTTTTCACCTTTTTCTTGTTTTTACAGGTATATGCCTTTAGTTGTTTTACTTTTATTCAATGTGTCTCATGTACAGCTGCTTTGTAACAATGAAAATTGTAAAAAGCGCTATATAAATAAAGTTGAGTTGAGTTATAAGTACGTTTTTTTATTTTTTATTTGGCCTTGTCATGCAACCACTGTCGAGCTTGTGCAGAGGCAGCAGCTTTTGCCAGAGGGGAACTGGAATCCCCTGGTTGTTGTTTTTTTCTCTATTGGAGTTTTGGGTTCCTCGCCACCGTTTGCATACTGTTTTACACTATTTGCCTTGCTGGGGGGCTGCTTTAGAATTCAGAAGTTTTACATAATTAATATTGCATATAAAAATGTATAGTCTGTATATTATTTGACGTGTGATTCTCTCTCCTTTGTGCGTGCGCGCACGCGCATGCTTGTCTGTGTGTCCGTCCGTGTGTGTGTCTATGTCGATTTGTGTAAATATGTGTGCATATTGTGTTGTGGAGCATTTGTATGTGGCTATGTCTGTCTTCTTTGTTTCACCTTTTTCTTGTTTTGACAGGTTTATGACTTTGGTTGTTTTGCTTATAGTCAATAGTCAATATGTCTCATGTACACCTGCTTTGTAACAAAGGAAATTGTAAAAGTGCTATATAAATAAAGTTGAGTTGAGTTGGAGGGTAAAATATAAATCGGTCTAAACTAGCAAGCACAGGTGGAGTCCACATTTGGTCTCTTCAAAATAGGTATCACTATAGCGTGCTTACAAAAGGCCTGCACCTTACCAGAAAGAAGGCTTTTGTTAATGATACACAAAGTCCAGCACCTGTTTCAGATTTAAAGTAGGGATAATATCTAAAGAGGCTTCGGGTTGGAAACTATATTGGCTTACTCAGAAATAGTAATAGACTCCCAAGATTCAACAATGTTGGCTAAATACTCAGGGGGACACATATGACAAGCTTCAGAAAAAGCAGCTGAGAAAACTGTGACCGCTTTACATCACCAATTTGAACATCAGTAATAGGAAAACCATAGGATAAAACCAGATCAAGTATATGACTATGAACATGAGTGGGACCATTAACCCATTGAACATATTCATAAGCTTCAATCAGATTCAATCAAAAACTTTAGTAAAAGCTCCAGAATCACAACACACATGAAGATTCAAATTGCCCACATTTAAAAGTCAGTCATTTTTCGGAGTAATCAAGCCTAAACAGTCTGAGAGATCATTCAAAAAGTCTTTTCTTGGTTTCGGTGGACGGTACACAACTGCTATCACCAACGAATTGGATTGATGAAGTGCCAGGTGCTGAATTTCAAAGAATGAAAAACGATCTCTGTATCCACGATACGACAGCAATAACAGTTTTAAAATTCGAAGCCATGCCTCCACCTCGGCCGAAACGACGAGGGGTATTTAAAATTGTAGTTACTGGTCAAGTGATCCGAAAAAGGGCTCACATCGTCGGGAGGAAGCCAAGTCTCCGTAGCAAATAAGAAGTCAAAATTCCATGAAATCCATACCTTCAGCCTTGTATCTTGTACTTACCCGTTTCTTTGTGATTGTGTTCCTGTTTTGGTTCGTCAAGTATAGTACGTGTTTAGTTCAGTTTATGACATGTGTTGTTTAGTTTAGTTTAGTTTAGTGTGAGTTAGTCTACATCCCGTTTATTGTCCTGTCTGTCCAGTTAAACCCCATCGTGGAATTTTGTTTCCTATTGTCTATTTATTATAATAAATCCCTTTGTTAACCCCTTGATTCCCGTGCCGTTGCCTGCAATTGGGTTTTCCTTGAGTGTCCGTGACACTACTTATGTACTCCTTGAATATCCAAAGATTCATACACACTTAAGCATGTAGCCATAATGTGTTTGGGTTTGGCTGAATTACAGGTCCAGTGTGTAATTTTTTGGAGGATCTATTGTCAGAAATTCTATATAATATACAATACTAAGTCTTCATAGGTGTATAAAGGATTACACAATAAAGCGTTATGTTTTTATTACCTTAGAATGAGCTATTTCTATCTACATACAGGGCGGGTCCCCTTGCATATACTTCGCCATGTTCTGTCAGCGTGGAGTGAGCGGTTGGTTGCGATTCGCAACCTTGCCGCTAGATTTCACTGACTGGACCTTTAAGGAACCAATGCAGAATTTTCATCTAAGTCAATGCGAGTGATGAATCTCTTTTAAAACATCATGAAGGAACAGAATTTCCAACATTCTGATAATAAAGATGTTTCTCTGGGGAGTTTGTGTATATGGGTGCTCGGGCATCTGTTGTGGTGTGTGCTCAATAGCTGACCCTACAGCATCTTATATTAACATTTCATAAAAGCCATGAAAAATAAACCATTTTTATGTTTAAAATCACTATAATGTTTGATCTAAGAATAACTGTAGTTGTGACCTTATAGTGTGATCCTAAAAGTAAAAGATTAACTTATCTGTTGTTTTTATGTTTGAGGTCAATTATTTAAATTCAACCTTACATTTATCCTTAAATGTCTTGCCATCTCTTGATATCAACTGTGGATATATTGAAAATATAGAAATAAAATAGAAAACAAACGAGACTAGAGGAGAAAAGTCTGTGACGATTTACCTTCGGTCGTTTCAAAACCACGTCGGGGGTAATCAGCATATCCTGGAAATAAAAGTTAGAGTCCATGTAGAGTCCATCCTGCAGTGGGATTCCGGAGGGAAACGCTGTCGAATCAGTTTCGTATTTAAACTTAAACTCGTCTTTCTGAGACGATTTCATTGCGCACGACTGTATGGAAGAATAGACTGAATTTCAAAGCTCAACTACGCGATTCGAGTATGAGTTATGGGTCTTCCTCGTCTCGAGTCTCTTACCTGCGCTAAACCCCGCCCCCTGCTCTTAACTGTAAACACTCTTCCATACATAAATCAGTAAATATCATCAGTTTCGGCCTACTTCTTCGTGGGAACCGCTCACTGAAGCACACAATGTAGATGATCTCAGGTTTTACTTTCTTTTTACAAACGTCTGTTAACACAACCGCACGCACACACGCCCCTTTCGCAAACACACCGCTTTCAGTAGAGCTCTTAAAGGTCACATTTGTATTGTTTTTTATTATGATCAAAGAACTCGATCAGCATCAAAGCAAATGACAAAAGCGGTCGCGATAGAGCTCAAAATCAAGAGAAAAATCACACGTGCCTATATTTTGTAAGAATTGTTGGTGCCCTTAGGACACGTTATGTCACAATGCTTCATTTCTTTTTTGCTTCGTTTCCTTTACATTTTTGAGAAGTTTTCAACATATCTGCTGGATTGAAAAGATTTGGGGAAGTTCACTCTCAAAAGATAAAGGTGGAGAAAATTCAAAGCCAGAGTAAGGCTATTTCATATTTTACGTTTCTGCAGTCTGGTGACTGAATATAAGGTTCTTTATGTTACTTTACACACCAACAAAGAATTTCGTTCAGTAACCATTTTGAGAGAGCACTGCAAACACTAACAACCTCATGTGCTGAATGGGTTTCAGTATTCTGACATGTTTGTTTCAGTTTTAACAAACATCATATTAGAAACTCTGTATATAATTCAGCCCTTCATTAAAAATGTCCATCTCTCTGTATAAATCTCAAATGAGCAATAAGTGCAGTACATTTCAATAGAAACGAAAACCATATATTTTTTTTAACTATTGTATCATCTTTTGGTTCTGTGTGCATTAACTTACAAATAAACTCATGAGCACAGATCATACTTGTTCCAATAAAATCACACGTGCGAACATGAGAGTTGACGCAGATACGATTAGCAAAGGTTTATAATGCAAGGTGACTTTCAAATGAGGAGAATATCAACAAAAGCATGTCACAGAAAGACATGAAGAGCTGCAACAGAGCGTTTTTAAAATCGCCTGGAGATGTAGCTGCTACATACATGTGAACTCCAGCACAGTCAAACAGAACCTAAAGTCTATATATGATTTCGCATCAGTTATATATCCATGTGTTATTTTGGAGATTAGTCAGGATGCTGTTTCACAAAGTTGAATGTCAGGGAACTGGAGAGTTTTTGGCAGTATAGTGTAGTTGACATATTTACAGCACACCTCCTCCTATTAAAGTGGGCATATACTACTCGAGTTGAGGGGGATGTCAACCCCCTTTGAAATAAAGATGGTCAAAATCATCCCCCTTCTAAAACGGCCATCCCCCCTCAACTCGAGTAGTATATCCCCTGCTGTTTTATTAATGAATGTGTAAATATTAGCACTATTTCAACATTTAGTTTTTGAAAATATTGAATAGGAGAAAAAACTGTCGACGAGGGGAACGTGCACATATAATGACACAACGATTTGTTTTAAATTAACGTCACGTCAGTCAGCGACATGATTTCAGCATCATGGCCAAGCGACATGGAGAGCTTGACCTGAGGGACTTCAGCTTTAAGAGGGCAAGTAGTAGCACTATGACGGTAAGTCAAGAGCCAGGAATACTTTTGATATGTCACCAAAGGCGGAATCTCTGGACCGAGGCGACAACAACACAGTTAATGATAGTTTGGAGCTTTTTTTTGTTAGCTAACGGCAGCAAGCTAGCTTACGTCACGTTAGACTTTACATTCACAAAGTTAATGTTAGATTTAGTTTCTGTTTCACCTGGAATATCTTACTGCTCACAGCACTTTATTGGCCGCCTAAGCAACACACATCTGCCTCCTTAACTAGCCTAATGTTAGATTTAATATCCGCATAAATGATAACAAGCCTGCAAACTAGTGAATTGTGAAGTTTTGAAGCTTACTGAATACATTCCTGGCTAGATAGTTGGAGGAAGGGTTTCCCTCTGGCTATATGGGGGGATTCCTTCTAAGATAAACATTCTTTGTCTTACCTGCTATACCTTATCATTCTGTGAACCCCTGGACATATGAAACCATCCAGATGTCTTTTGGTACCTATATAACATTCTACAACATATAAATGGCAAGGAAAGCCATAACCTTTACTTTTCCTTGCATGAAATTAAAGACTAACAAAGACTAGCACTGAACTGATCAGTTGTTAATTTTGCTTCCCCTGTTTTGTCTTTTGTTTGGCCACCTCCAGTTTAAGAAATATCAGGTAGTGCTATGTATTTGTATTATATGTATTATTTTCAGATTTTGTAAATCTGAGGTTGTTTTGCTTATAGTTTTGCGTTCTTTTCTGGGAGAATTTTCCAATCAGGGACTTAGGAAAAATTGTAGGAAACAGTTTTATATGTTCGAAAAAAACTTTTTGAAACCCGTACGATCGCTGGGGGACTGTATCAAGCACAGAAATACTACGTAAAATGCCCAAATCGTTTTTTGACAAGTTGACCATGTTAAGCAAGATCTAACTTAAAAGGTTGACCAGTCCTTCGTTTTGATAGGAGGCTTCACCCTTAGTTGAGTGGAAGCTTCAGTAGAAATGTGCTGAATTTGAGAGGAACACTGACATTACATTACATTAATTAAGGCATTGGGCAGACGCTTTTATCCAAAGCGACTTACTTTGCTTTATCCTATACATTTTACATAGGTATTTGCAATCCCCTGGGATCGAACCCACCACCTTGCGTTGTTACCACTGAGCTAACATAGTTTTGTCTGCAGCATTAAGAGATGCAGAAGTAGATAGTCAAAGCAAAAATGGTGTAAATATTACATTAAAAGGGTAAAATAGTCAATGTGCAAAAAGACACACACTCTGATACTGAGGACGTGGTTCTGTTTGATCTGATAAAATCAATTCATGTTTATCCTGTTTTTCATTCTGATTGTAATCAAGCACTCAGGTCCTATAGCGTTGTATCACTGTCTAACAAAGATCTACCAGAAAAATTGATTCAACCAATTTCAGAATTGGTTCAGGTGATGGTCTTAAAAGCAGCTGTCGACAATATTCCGTCTGCACATGTTAACGTCCGAATCATTTAATAGATTAGACTAAAGGTTTAATATGAAGATGAAACCGTGCTATAAAATAGACTTGGCATACAAATAAAGGCTTTTTTCTTCCAGTATGTAAGGTAGATGTTCACATTTGACAAGAAAAAGTTGACAATGGCACTTTTTCATAAAAATGCAGCATTGTGGTTACAAATGGCAGCTGGCAATGACTTCAGAGGCAGAATTTGTGAGCGAAGGCAGCTGAGAGAAACATATTTAGACAGGCTTCCCATTCTGTAAAATAGTATTTTATATATGCATATTTTTTTAATCTTTTTAAACTGTCTTTAATTTGTCTTTTCAATATGCTTAATGTGTGTACTAGATGCGTCCAGCCCCATAGAAAATTCCTTATTTGTTCAAGCACACTTTGCAATAAGGCTCTTCTGATTCTGATACGCAGCGTTATGGAATGCTATTTGAATTATAACCGCGACCCCTACTTTGTTGAGTTGTTGAGAGCCAGACAAGCATGTTTGTGTGGTCATTCTGTGGGGAAATGTCCATTGTACAGTTTATACTTTGATTGATGTCTTTTGGACCAATAGTATTTTAGAAAAGTGGGGAAATGTACTTCCTCCGCACATGTTTGGAAGACGATAATGGTTAACAGTATTCCAGGCTTACAATGATATTCCGTACAGAGTGCATACATTGATTTCAACTGCGATAATGGACATTTAACTGATCAAATGTGAGCTATTTAGTTGTTAACTTCAAATGGTTGTTTATAAAATTGCCTATATCCACATAGCTTTGTAATTAATTGTTATAAAACTTGATGTAACTTTGCAATAAAAACATCACAATCGATTGAGTTACAGGTAATGTTTAATATGTTAAAATATGACAATTTATGAATATAACGTAAACATAATCACTGGACGCAGAATGATGGGCCTGATGGAAACCACACATTACTATTGTAGTGTGTCGTTTATATATTGATATCAATATGTCCATTTAAATGGGGAATCGTCAAATCTCGCGCAAGTAAATTATGGACTACCTCAGGGATCGGTTTTAGGATCCTTGATTTTCTCCATATACATGCTGACCTCTGGCAACATTATTAGAAAACATGGAATTAGCTTCCACTGTTATGCAGATGATATTCCGCTATATATGTCATCAAGACCAGATGATTCCTTCAAGCTGTCCAAACTGGCAGAGTGCGTTGAAGACATAAAACATTGGATAACTAGTAATTTCATTCTTTTAAACTCTAGCAAACAGAAATATTACTTATAGCACCAAAAACACGTATATCTCAGAATACAACCTGCAAATTGAAGGCTGCAGTGTTACTCCAACATTAGACGGCAACCTTTCATTTAAAGAGTAGGTAGCATATGGTTTTTAAGCTCCTACTTTGATTTATGGAGCGTCCAAAAACAAGTTTATGTACATACAGTGTGTAAAAACATTATCATCTCGTAATAATAGCCAGTTATTTGTACTTTACTTCTTGACTGACTCTCAAATGATTCGTTCCACGATTCATCCCTCTTGGCCCCGCCTACCCACTAACATTGTGTCACTGATTGGTCAGATGGTGTAGTCTGTTGTGAATGGTCAAACGCGTTCATCATTTGTCTCAAATGGAACCCCACTACCATCATTACGGAATTACGGTTTACATGTGGTTGGATGTCATGTATATTATATGTGAAGCTAGAGATGGCGGCGAATTTACCAATTTGAGCCAGAGTCCGACGAAGAAGCATCGGAAGACGCTAATCCACAACAAACTCCACCACGACTGGAGCAGGATGTTTGTCAGTGACGATTGACAACTCTTGTCCTAAAAACTCCCAGTGTGACAACATGCATGTTGTGCTTTTGCTCATCAATGAAATAAAATATTATTTTATCTTAAAATAATGTTAATACGTAAGCAGTACTATAATTTCGATTTCGCGTTGTCATGGTACATAGAGCATTTCGGGAAGTCGACATTATGAAAACTGATATATATGAAACCCAAATATATCTATATAGATGCACGTGCGGCAATTGTGTCAAAATTCAAAGTTAATAGCAATATAAACAAACTGTAACACCCCAGAAATAACGTGACATGCTAATGTTAGCGTTATATCCATTAGCTAAACACAGATAAGGTGCGAAAATATTTCTTGAAGTTAAGACAAAAATGAATAGTCACTTACAGGTTTGGATTCGGTGGAGCTAACAGGTCCAAATAGAGTTGGTATGGCCCCCTCTTTCAATGATAGTCGTTTCACATACCTTGCAGTGAACGCGCCAAGATTATTAAACCAATCTTCTGTGAAATGACGCGCGCACCCTGGGGTTATACTCCTTTGGTATTGTTTGAAAAATGAATTTTAACCATTTTCCCACGGACGTTCTTCCTTTGGTAGGTGAAATAAGACCAACTTAGTGTCACACCGTAGAACATAGGTTCTAGACATGATGCACGCATCACGAACGCGAGACAGTATTTGGGGGAGGAGAGATATGTGTTCGCGTCAGTCTCAGCAAAACGTAGACGGGGACTATGTATAGTGACGTAGATATGCGTCCACAACTCGTTTGTGTGATTCAGAGTCGACTCCCATTTTTACAAGCAAATAACTTTGTTATTTATTCACTTTCGGACTTACAACTTGGCAGACAGCTTACTTTCAAACACGGCAACATAACAGGCTGCATGAAACGTTATTTTCATGATCTCATGCTACGTACTCTTTAAAAATCACATCTCAAATATCACAAAAACAGCCTTCTTCCACCTTAGAAATGTTGCCAAATTACGAAATCTTTTATGTGTTGCTGACGCAGAAAAGCTTATTCATGCATTTGTGACCTCACGACTTGACTACTGTAATGCTCTACTTAGTGGTTGTCCTGTATCATCAATAAACAAACTACAGTTAGTTCAGAATGCAGCTGCCAGAGTTCTTACCAGGTCAAGAAAATGCGATCACATAACCCAAGTTTTATCATCGCATACTGGCTTCCCATTAAGTATCGTATTGATTTTAAAATTCTTTTAATTATTTACAAAGCCTTAAACGGTTTAGCCCCTACCTACTTAACAGAGATTTTTTTACATTCCAACCCATCACACTCTCTAAGATCTTAAAGCTCAGGACTTTTAAAAATAAAACCTAGACTAACTAAATGCACCAAAGGGGTCAAGCTTTCTCATACATAGCACCTAAACTCTGGAATTGCCTTCCCGATACTATTCGAAGGTTAGACACACTCTCCCAATTTAAATCTAGATCAAAGATGCATTTTTTTAGCCAAGCGTTCACTTAATACATAGGTAATGAATAGCAGCTATGTTAAGTATTCTCTTTCGGCCTCCGCCTCGGGATGCCCATAAGGGTGATGCGCCAGGAGTTTCTCACCCTTTTCTATGTTGTTCAGTAGTCCGTGTTGTCCTCGCAAGATGCCAACAGCAGACCCATCCCTCACGGGTCAGGGTGCGGTCTTAGATGGCCATCCAGCCCAAGGGATCTGGAAAGGTCATCTTCTGGATTGGCACATCAATTGCCTCGAAATTATGGCTGTATTTCGGGCCCTGAAATACTTCCACCAGCAGTTAAGACGCTACCATGTCCTCCTAGTGCGGGTGGAAAACACTTCAGTAGTCTCATACATAAATCACCAGTTCGCGCCACCTGAACAAATTGGCCCAGCAGATCCTGCCCTAGGCAGAGGGCAAATTCCTGTCCCTCAGAACGATTCACATCCTGGGGCGTGTGAATGTGGGCGCAGATTTTCCTTCCAGACAAGCTGTGACAAACGGGGAATGGAAACTCCACCACAAAGTAGTCAAACAAATATGTGAAAGATTTTATGAAGAAGAGGTGGAATTCTTTGCTACGCAGGAGACGGCACAATGTCCCCTCTACTTCTATCTGACTCATCCAGCTCCCCTGGGTCTGGACGCGATGGCCCACACATGGCCCAGATAGTTCTGCTCCCGGGAGTCCTGGCGAAGCTCCGTGAACAGCGTTTGCGACTCTTATTGATAGCTCCCCATTGGCCAACCAGAATCTGGTTGGCGGACCTAGTATGCCTCCTCGACAACTTGCCGTGGGCGAATCCCATTCAGGACAGATCTTTTGTCTCAGGAACAGGGGACAGTGTTTCATCCTCGTCCCAGGCTCTGGAACCTCCATGCCTGGCCCCTGAAAGGCACCAGCTGAGAGGTGCTTGGCTTCTGCCGGATGTAGTAGAGACTATTCTAAGTGCAAGGGCTCCCTCCACTAGAAGGAGGTACGCCCTTAGATGGAGCGTGTTTTGACAGATGGTGCATGGCACACCATGCAGACCCAATTCACTGACAGATTGTTTCAGTGTTGGAGTTTCTGCAAGATAAATTGTCCACAGGGACAAGCCCCGGTACTCTCAGGGTAAATGTGGCCGCCATTTCGGCCTGCCATGCCCTGAGTGATAGGATTTCTGTGGTGAAAAAAAAACTTTTGTCGCCGCTTTATTCGTGGAGTGAGGCGGCTGATGCCTCGTAGACAGGCAGTCCATTCATGGGATCTAACGATAAAGCCCCCCTTTCTAAACCTATGGACTCCGCGCCTGTCAGGCTTCTGACCTTTAAAATGTTTTTTCTAATGGCAATCTGCCTAAAGTTCCTTTCTCCGCCATGCATCCGGTTGTTCTTGAGGCATTCTGCCCTCCGCCGTTGACGATGTTGGAGCAGGAAAGATTACACCTATTGTGTCCAGTACGTGCTCTTCAGACTTATGTCCAAGCACTAGCCAGTGGCGTAAATCTTAGCAGCTTTTCATATGCTATGGTGGTCACAGCAAAGGAACGGCTGCCGCCAAGCAAACCATTTCACATAGGGTGAGGGATGCTTTTGCTCTGGCCTATGAGGCACACGTCAAGCTTCACCTCTGGGAGTCAGAGCTCATTGAACAGGAGGGGTTTCATCTTCTATGGCCTTAGCAAGAGGTGTCCCCTTGCAAGCAAGTGTGTGATGCGACAGGCTGGTCCTCTCTGCACACATTTGTCAGATTTTATAGTCTGGATGTCCATGCCACTCCAGGCTCACGTGTCCTGGAGTCTACATCCCAGAGTCCTATCTGAGACCTCCTCTTGGATTGTGCTCACACGGCGAACAAACTTGGGGGGTCCAGACACTTACAGTGCGGTGGCATTGGTATTCTCGTTCCCATAGCGTTTGAAACGCAGCATCGAGTGTAGCTTTTGATAGGGGATGTCTCGGGTTACTTGGCTGTAACTCTGTTCCTTGAAAAAGCGGAAACGAGATGCTGCGCCTCAATGCTGCACTGTAGGCGTGCCCGGACGTCCTTTCAGACAAAGTTGGAACCTGATGACGCGTCCCCATTCAAGCCCATTAATAACCTGCTTTCCAAATGGAAGGCCGTTTGGGTCATATTTCACAATCAATCAGATGCTTGGTGTTCAGAAGACGCCTGGCTTTTACGGTGTTTAAGTCATACAGACCCAGCAAAGAACGGCGTTTTGTAGCGCACACGCCGTAAATTACGACGTTTTAAGTGCAATGCAACATGCAGTTTATTTCGCCGTTTGGACTTCCATAGTAAGCTGTAAACGACGGCTCTTCCGTGTATCAAACACGCCGTAAAAAGCAGCGATTTCTATAATATTAAAATCAGCCTCGCCTTTCCTACACAGTTCAGCCCCTCCAATGAAAAGAAAGATTGACGTTTGCACATGCACTAACAGTCCTCCTTTACACTTCGATGGATCCGCATGTTTTTAACTGATAAAGAGAAAGTGACCTATTTGTCAGCTCTGGTGACCCATACCCGAAATGTGACCTCTGCTTTAAACCCATCCAGTGAGTAGTTTTTTTATTACAAACATGAACATCCATTGTTAAACACCCCAAAAAATAAAACAGCAAAGACTGACTCCTTTAATTACAAAAAAGGGAAAGACGTTACCTTTAAAATGATTCGTACGTTTTATCCATACAAGTGTTCTCTCAAAAGATTAATTATGATATTGAAACAAACGGAATCTATTGAATACTCCATAAATTCTAAAGCAATAGATCTCTTTAAGGCCCTGTCAGTCAAACTGGACTGAAAGACCATGGATGGTATTTATTGTTGTATGATTGATAGATTGATGACAATGATGTCTAGTTATGTTCTAAGAAATTAATTAAAAAAGACTCATGGAGGGAGCGCCTCAGTGTTTGAATCAATCTTAAGGAGCCGAGTCAAAACATCACAGGGCGTCTTTTTCCGGTAGCCTACAACACGATCTGAGAGATCAAATAAAACTGAATGATCATCTTTAAAACATCTTTTGTCTGTTTAACACTAAAACCTTCCGAATCAATATTTATTTGCCAGTACACGAAAAAAATGAAATGAATCAATACGCCTGTCACACGTGTGGGTGTGGTGGAGGGTGTACTATGGCGAGGGCTCCATTCTTATTATTTAAAATAATATTGAATCAGAAGTACATGTCTACATAACTAATATTCATGAAAATGTTTTTCTATTGGACGTTGACCAAGGACTCGCTGCAAACTATCCATAGCCAGGAACTGGCTGTATAGTAGGATTCGTAATCACATGAGTGAATCACAAGATTATAAACACATGATCACATGACACATTTCTGTTTCAAAATGGCGTTGGAGTGTAGCAGGTTTAAAAAATGTCCAGCGACTCTCTTAATTGTGTTTATTTTGTTGTGTTTTTCACGCACTGCTCTGTGTAGACGAATGTACAGATATGAGAGTAACGCGCGTGTTACAGACGCCACAGAGGATCAGTGGTTTATCCAGAGACTGGACCATTTCAACGGAGCTGACACACGAGTCTGGAAACAGGTACTGCGATGCAAGCATTACTTTCACAGA
The DNA here is from genome assembly GCA_008369825.1 of Triplophysa tibetana. Classification (NCBI taxonomy): domain Eukaryota; kingdom Metazoa; phylum Chordata; class Actinopteri; order Cypriniformes; family Nemacheilidae; genus Triplophysa; species Triplophysa tibetana. The sequence continues at coordinate 23,652,258 of CM017917.1, forward strand.
TGGTAGTAATGCCATGCAACATAATGGTAAATTCATCTACCCTAGAATTCACACCAGCAAATATAGCTATTTTTTCTATAGAAGTAGTATATAGTATAATGGTTGGGATACACCTCAAGACTTTTAAAAATCTGAACTGATTTTGTTTAAACTAGACATACACTTGCAGACTTTTTGAAAGTTTCAGATATAAACACATTCACTGATCAAATCTGCAGACTGCCCGAGACTTTCTGCAACAAGTCCTGAATGAAAATCTGAGCTAAAATCTTTTCAAAAATCATGTTTTTTAAATTGTTATCATGTTTTTTATTGTGTTATTGTGTTAGTTAGCTGTATTTTTTAAAGTTATTATGGGTAACATCAAAACAAAGCAACTACAGTGTGATTGATATGAAAGGAGACATGAATTAAAATCACAATTTTAGAGTTTTGGTTATATAAGATGGAATTGTATTCACACAAACATCATGTAAGTTTCAGGACTGAACACGCCCTTGTTACTGAGATTAAATCTGTTATTGACACCATGCCCTATGACGACATTGATAGGTTGAACACCTCCTCCAGAGATAAAGATCAACGACTACTTCTCTAGCACCGCCCACTGGTTCACGCATGATAGAACCAGTGGAGCTGAACCAGATACAGCGAGATAGAAACAAACATGCAGTTAAAGAAAGCTAAATATTGTGACACCCCTGGTTGTGTAAGAATCGCGGTATAACCTTCCTTCGGATTCCGATATTAGGAATGCAGGGTTAAAGTTTATATTTAAAGACGTTCCAGCTCATGTGGGAAAAACATGGAGTGTTGGTTCGTTTCATTTCTCCGAGGATCTCTTCGTGAACAAGTTACAAGTAAATAAAAATTAAAAGCAGTGCTGTGCCTTCAATATTTGATCCAATAGGAATGGCGCAGCAATCTTATGTGAGTAAAACATTTGTGTACAATGCGCCACTATGCTTTGTTAGAGATCGCTTGATGTGCCCTGAAACACTATTCGCACAAGATTAGTATTACCTGGGGACCTCAGTCGTCTGTAATACTTGAAGAGGTTGTCTGTGATCTTAAGCCCTATCGAATCACCATCTCTGTGATTTGGTGGTGTACGGATATGTCCTGCAAAAACAAAGCAGTTTAGCATTTACTTCAAGGTGTCTTCAATGCGCTTTAAAACCGAGCGTTTGCAGAGCTGGCCTCAAACCTGGGTAGAAAGTAGCCTATTACTTGTTGATTTTGATGTTTTTGAGTGAAAAAAACATGCGAATGTCATAAGTTGCCCTCATATATCAGTATAATACAATAAACAAGCACAGTTCATCAGACCTTTTTTGGAAAGCACTAAAAAAACATGCTTTTCGATTTATTTTTAAAACGGATTTATCTCATTTTTCAACCAACCTCTCCATTTGTTTATTCCTCTTTCTTCATGCACTTTCCCTCTTTCTCTATGGCTGTCTTTGTTTTTCTATAACTTCTGTAAATAGAGCAAAACTGATAGTAGTATAATGTATAATATAAAACTTGGCTTGAATAACATGTGTACAGTTTTATGTTAAATCTTAAATTGATCCATCAAATCAGTGAAATAATATGACAATAAGCCAGTGCAAGATCAAGTTAATTAAATCTTTTTTGTTCCCCCTCCAGAGATATTTCGTAAATGACAGCTTCTATAAACCTGGTGGTCCGGTTTTTCTGATGATCGGAGGTGAGGGTCCGGCAAACCCCGCCTGGATGCAGCATGGAACCTGGCTGCTGTACGCTCAGAAACTGGGTGCTCTGTGTTTGTTGCTGGAGCATCGCTTCTATGGGAAGAGTCACCCGACAGAGTGAGTGGGTCATTCAGAGTTATCAACACCAGATGGTGCTAGACACAAGTCACCTCTGTACTGTTGCTACACGGGTTTGAACATAAATGCTGACAGAGTTTTGGCTAAGCTATTCTTTTTGGGTGACCCCAGAGAAAACCAGAGCAACTGTTTAGTTATTGAAACTTCCCATTAACCTGTGTGTCACACACCTAAAACTATAAAAAGCATCGTTATCCGTAAAAAATAAACTTTGGAATCCATTGAAGCTTGATTTAATCTGTCTGTGTCTATCCCTCCTATATGAAAACTACCTGTTCAATTGAGACGCAGAACTACAAACACAAAGCTTTAAGATTCAAGGCTCAATGCCTTAAGCTTTTCTTATAATTCAACTATTATGAATTAAATGTTTTGTGTTATCAGGAACCTGAGCAATGCCAATCTACAGTTTCTCAGCAGTCGCCAGGCATTGGCCGATCTCGCTCACTTCTGCACGGTCACAGCAGCAGTGCGGGGTATGACTAATAGCAAGTGGGTCGCATTTGGGGGCTCTTACCCAGGATCCCTAGCTGCCTGGTTCCGTCTGAAGTACCCACATTTAGTCCACGCAGCAGTGGCGACGAGCGCACCTATACATGCAACGGTTAACTTTCCAGGTGATCTAATGCACACACAGTCACAGTGATTGTTCTGGATAAGACTAAAGCAAACATGTTTACCATAGAATGAAAAATATTCCCAATGAAAAGAAAATATAATCTCTTATTAATCTACTATTCCCACGGTAAATATCACTATGTACTAATATTTAAGGGATAGACAAAAATGAAAATTCTGTCATCAACAACCTTCGAGTGGTTCCAAATGTGTATCAATTTCTTTGTTCTGATGAACACAGAGAAAGATATTTGGAAGAATGCTTATAACCAAACAGATCTTTCCCTTCATTGACTCCCATAATAGGACAAAACACTTTTTGTTCTGTTGAACACAACAGATAGTGGATAGTTTTTGGATAGTGGCTTTGTTCCAACGGCATGGAAGAACACTATTGTTACCTCAGTTCCAAAAGTACCACATGCAAAATCGTTAAATGACTTTCGCCCAATTGTGCTCTCATCAGTTCTGAGAAAATGTTTGGAAAAAATACAATGCAAGGAACTGTCCTCACAAGTTAAGAAATCAATCGACCCTCTGCAGTTTACCTATCGGCCCTATCGGAGCACTGTGGATGCCTCACTTACTTTTTGAATAAAGTCCAACGTCATCTTGATAAACCAAATACATATGCCAGAATATTTTTCATGGAGTTCTCATCTGCCTTTAATACAGTACAACACAATCTACTTTTACTCCGCTACATGATTTGGGAGTTAGTGATTGGATGATTTTATGGGTCAAAGAATTTTAAAAGATCGACCTCGGCGTGACCACATGGATGGCGTCAGGTCATATTGTTAGATCTTAAACTCTGGAGTACCGCAGGGGTGGGTACTGTCTCCAGTGCTGTTCTCTGTGTGTATATATATGAATTTAAGGGTGATAACAACCTCGCTCTCATAAAATGTGCTGATGATATGGCATCGGTCTCCTTTCAGGAAGAAAGGAATTGCTCTTCATATTTTAACTACATCGATCGTATTATACGTTGGTTTGATAGCAGTTTTTTACATCTTATGCATAGTTCTTTTGTCTTTCCTATATTAAGTAGTCAAACAAGAACATTGTGTCCAGGACCTTTGTTTCGAACCAGTTGACATAAAAGGAAATATTGTAGAACAGGAATCCAAATTAAACTTCTCAGGCACAATCATTGATTCATCAAGCTTAACTTTGAAGCAAACGTTGAATCCATTCATAAGACGGCAAGACAACGCCTTGGTCTTCTCAGGAAACTGAGGAGTTTTAAAATCAGTACACGCACCCTGACTATGGTATAAAGATCCTTGATTGAAAGTATCCTTACATATAATATTGTCTCATGGTATGGTTATCTAACAGTCGAACAGAAAAACAAAGCATCACAAATTAAAAACCAAGCGGGACATACGCAACAGTCAATTCAGTGTTTATTTGACAGTTCTAACCTTGAAATGTTCCCATTAAAGTCCCTTTGGGTAGAAGAAATTTATATAAAAAAAATTTGTCCCGATGAAAATAATCTTTTTAAATCGAATGACTTTTTAAGGCTTTTCTTCATTTTTTATCTTTTTTAATGATTTTATTAATTATGTGTTTGCGGAATTGGGGAGATGTGTGATAAGTGTGATGTGTTGTTATGTTATACGTTATGTTTATGTCAATGTTTTGAGCCATGCCACCAGTGTCAAAGACAATTTTTCCACTTAGTGACAAACAGAATGGACAATAAAGTTAATCCAATCCAAGACAGCTTTTTGAAGAATGTAGTTCTGGGGTACTTTTAACTACCATTGTATTTTTTTCCTACTATGGTAGTCAATGGGGGCCCCCATTGGTTATAAAGTATCTGGTTATAAGCATTCTTCCAAATATCTTTATCTGCGTTCATCAGAAATTTAAACAGGTTTGGAACAACCAGAGCCTTTGAGAGAGAGAGTTCTGCCAACGAAAGTCCAAAACGCTGGTGGCGTCACGTCATTCATGGAGCCTTCAGATAGTTCCAGGAAGTTATTTTTCTCTTTTAATGATTTTAGTCATTAAATTGTAGTGGTTTCTTTCACTTTTTATTCATTAAATGGCTTTCGTCTTTAAATTGGTTAGAAGTTTAGCTCAGTTGGTCTGTTTAGTCGCAGCACCATGCGTAACTGTTAACTTCCGGGAACCATTGAGAGCCTCCATGAACCGCCATTGCTGTGAAAAAAAACTGTTCCATTGGAGTCAACGGAGTTGACGCAACTCTCTCTTTCAATAGCTCTTGGAACAACTCGAAGGTGAGTAAATGATGACAGAATTTTTATTTTTAGATGAACCCTTCCTTCAAAAGGCAAATACATACAAAATGTAAAAAATAACACTGTCTGCCTTTAAAACATGCCTCCTTTCTTTCTCACTATTTTTTCTCTTTCTTTCACCACCTCTCTCTCTCTCTCTTGTTTTTGCTCTCTATTTCTTCCAGTTTTGCTTTTTCAATCCCTGAGCATAACAGCTGAATGTCACTATGACAATAGAACAACTTTGAACATTGACTTTACGCTGACCTACAAATACATGCATACAGCTCGTGGTCCCCAGTAGGAGGTTATTATGTCTGTACTGGTCATATTTAAACAGTACAGAACTATAAAAATATACAGGGGGTTAATTACGTAGACGAACGACTGTCTCTCCAACCCTGTCATTGTGAGAGACACAAGACTCTCTGTGTGAATATAGCCGAAGGGAAAATACGTGTTTTTTTGACGTCTCAACATCTCCATGTTTGTGGTGAGACATGAAATGGCACCGAATGACTCCATGTCTAGTGAGTCTAAAGCGTGTGTGGTTATTGGACACTGCGCTGCTCTGCAGTAATGTTCTGGCTCGAGTCAAGCATCGCTCCCTGGAAAGTAGATAGTGAAGATGGCAATGGGCTCTTTCACAAAGGATTTATTTGTGTGTGCGGTGCTTAGATCATTCTTGCTTCAAAACAATAGCCTCTCATCCTCTCTTGTCTCATTTATTCGTCTTGGATTCTCTCCCCAAAACAATTACTGTACTGCATACTTGGGATTAGTGATTTTTTTAACCCTAAGTAGCTTATGCAACAAATGACAGCAGAGTTGTGCTATTACTTTTCTTCATTATTGGGATATTTGATGAAGGAAAAGAAATGATGACATTCCTTCTTTATAGATTTCTTTAACAATTTTTGTTTATATAGTGTAATGGAATTTCAAAGTTGTAATATCTTCCTCTGTGGTTTTAGAGTATTTGGAGGTGGTGTGGAGATCGCTGGCAGCAGAAAACCCGGAGTGCCCCCTGCTGGTGAAGAAGGCATCGGACACGTTGGTGGCACGACTCAGTGACCCAAAAACCTACGACAACATAACCAAAGATTTCAGGTAATGCACACCTGTACAAGTATACAGTGGGAGGAAGCTTAATGTTTTAGGTCTTATGTGAACGTTATTTTATTTGTGTATGTAAAGGAAAACAGCATTCATAACGCATCTAACATCTGTAATATTTTCATGCGAAGCTGGATAATTCAGGTTTCATGTGCTGGCATTGGATTGGACTGTGATAAGCTAGTTATGATAATACTAAATGAGCTAAAAATACTAAAGGTGTAACTTTTCATGTGTTAATGTAAATCTTTTAGGTTTTAAATCTTTTAAAAACAAGCTCAGGCTATCCAGGTTGTGGAAAGCCTGTGGGCAGATTTATATGTGAAAGATAAATTCTGGACATTTTTGCCTGGAACATCCAAAGTTTATGGTGTTTTAGTGCCTTCATTCGTCAACATGATGTTGCTGAATCATGTTTGGTCGCTATTTTGGTCGAGGCTCGAATGCGTCAGTCGAGTGTGCGCGTTATGGTGACCAATAAGTTTGGTTTCATGCTTTCTAAACTCTGCTTACATCCCATTTAATTATATCCAATCTAATCTTTTTTATAAATGGAAATCCCCCTCATTGCCATGCTTATGTCAGCAGAAAAGTAATTTTATATACAGAAAATTATAATATTTTGATTAAAACATTTGAATAACATAGATTCTTAATTTGTATGTAAAAGGGAGATTTGAGTGAGTTATAAAGTATAACCATTTTGAGAATGTTTTAATAGCATGGGAACATGAGAGTGCGTATGATGAATGTATGTGTGTGTTTTGGAAGTACTCAAAAGGCCTTTTCTGTTGGAGTTCCAGCCACTGGACTGTGACTATCCTGGTCTCAGTGCCCTTCTTAGTTCCGTTCGGCTTAGAGTTTGTGTTCCTGATGGAATTCTGATATCCTGGAATACTGCCTGAGCTTTATAGCCCTGATATGGACCAGGGACACCAATGTGATCTCGGCCCACGGAAAGAAAACATATTTTGCCTTCGTCCAGACCGCAGACCTGCTTTTATGTCTGACTATGTTGAGAATTATATACATTCATGCTGCATACTCTTCAGTATACATAATTTCTGCATGTTTAGGGAAGGAAGCACATCATTCCAGATATTCCATGCATGCAGAAAATTCTTAAACTATGTACAGTATACTGCATATTTTTTGTTTTCACATATTTATTCATCCTCTAACACGAATTGCTTTTAGGAGAATATAGTGCTGTTCTTAGGTAAACAAACTTCCTGGCCTTGATGATGTCAATAAGAGTGTGGGCGGAGTCTTATGGTTGAAAATGTTTGAAATGGAGATTGTGTGTTTCTCTACAAATTATGTACTGTGTAAATAACAAAGGTGAATATGTTTGAATAGTCGCCGTTTACACAGTGTCTTCCTCACGTTCTCTTTCTTAGGTTTTGCTCTAAGCTACAGATTCAGTCCAAGATGGACTCTGCATATCTTTTGGAGACTCTGGCTGGAAATTTCATGGATGTAGTGCAATACAATGAGGACAACAGGGCGTTTGAGGTGTGTGAGACAGACACGGATGTGCAAAGTAAAGATCTGTTCACATCAAAAGTTTGTGTGCGATGAATCAATATCTAGACTGATTTCAAAATCGTTTAAGTTCTTCAAATCCGAACCATTCCATAATATAAACTATATTAAGTTTGATTTCTCCAGAGTGAACTGTTAAATGAACACCGCTCATGTGTCATCAGGCAGTTTTGAGTCAGATTACCTATAAGCCGCTGCGGTTCAGAACAGCAAAGTTTTGAGAAGAGAAGGATTAAGTTACATCCACTTTCAGAGAAGAGAGAATGATGTAAACTCAATGAAAGAGAGAAAGAAAGAAAGAAAGAGAGAAAATATAATTTGTGGACAAGAGCCATATTTTTGAACACATCTAGATCTGTCGAGCACTTTCAGTCTTACTGAGAAACAGTGCTAATCTACTAGATAAACTGGACTAAAATTAGCTGTTTCTTTTCTAACATAATAGCTGCACTATTCCTGATGGCTGGAAACTGTTTGGGATTCAGACATTATCTATGAATAATCTGTTCAATCTCTGTTTTTGGATTAACATGCTTTATCAGAATAGGCAGAAATTGACAACTCTGTCCACATTCCAGTGAATTCTTGTTCCAGATTAATGCAGATGCGGTTTGTGAATACAAGCCAATAACACACGCTCACTACTGGCTCGATCAAGGCAGGTATTGAGCCTTGAAGTGGAATTTAGATGAAGAGGCGTGTCTCTGTAATCAGAGTCCAATCTCGGAATGTTCTGGAGAATTTATCCTCAGGTTCTGACAGATCACCGTCTACATCCTGATTTTGAGAGACTCCAAAACTCTTGTCCTGAATTGCCTTTTCTTTTTGAGTGTTTACTTTTATAATATGAATTTCAGGACTGTACGTGCAGAAAAAAACGTTTTATACATTTTGGCTGTTCAATTGCATTTTGGGACTCGAAAATACTTTCCGGATATCTGTGAATGGAGATTCCATTGACTACATTGTCGTCAGTATGCAAAGCCTAAAAAATGTAAAGGAAATACTTGTATTAAACGTGTGTAAACATATTCTATACTTTAGGGCAGTGGTTCTCAACTCTGGCCCGCAAGATCCATTTTCCTGCCGAGTTTAGCCCCAACTCTGATATAAAACACATGAACAAGCTAAATCAATGTCTTTTGAATAGATGCGTTCAATTTAATGGGGCGCTGCACAAATCTATCATTTTATGACATTTGAAGAGAAAGTAGCATATGATTTTTAAGGCCCTAGCTTGTTTTAGGAGTGTCCAACAACACGTTTATGTACATAGAAGGTGTAAAAACACTATTATGTCATAATAATAGGTAATTATTCTTACCTTAGTTCTTGACCAACTCTCAACTGATTCGTTCAGCGATTCATCTGTCTGATCCCCTCCTATCCGCTAGCCTAGTATCATGTGATTGGTCTGATGGTGTAGTCTGCTATGATTGGTCAAACGCGTTTGTAACGAGCAATGTGGGACGAGAGCCCAGCGGGATGACGCAAGTGATGATAATGAGTGTCAGGTATGTTGCACGGGTATCGCATCTCTTTAGAGGAGATCGGAAGCATAAAAGGACGAGCGACGGTATTGTACAACGATAGAGGTCCAGGCATAGATTTTATGTTATGTTTTAGTATGTTTATGTGGCTGGCAGTCGACTGTGCGGGAGCTGCCGGCATTTTACTTTCGTTTTGTGGTTTGTTTATTTTTTATTAAAAGTTGTTGAACGTTCGCCGATGACCGCCTCCTTCCCATTCCTTGCACTTGTTACAGCGTTCATTATGTGTCGCAAACGAATGCCTATCATCATTGCTGGTTTACGGTTTACAGGTAATAAATTATTTACAGCGTATAGATAGAGATGGCGGGGATTTGACCTTACCAGTTTGAGCCCTAGTCTGACAAAGAAACATCCAAAGACGATGGTAGATAATATATAGACGATAATAGATTGAACACTTAAATTAGCCGAGTTCATAGCTAGATAAACAATCTGTGATACCCCAGAAATAATGGTACATGTTAACGTTAAATGCATTAGCCAAACACACATATAAGGTACACATATTTATTGAAGTTCAGACAAAAATAACTAGTCACACTTGCAGGTTGTGATTTGGTGGAGCTAACCGGTCCAAATAAGGTTGGTATTTCCCCCTTTCAAGGATAGTTGTTTAACATATCCTGCAGTGAACGTGCCAAGATTTTTGAACCAATCTTCGATATAATGACCCGAGCACCGTAAAACCCTGGGGTTATATTCCTTTGGTGTCATTTGAAAATTAATTGTAACCATTGTTTTCTCAGAAGTTTTACTTTTGGTAGTTTAAATAAGACACACTTAGTTACACAACGTACAACACAGGTTTTTGTTGGCACATCACGAACGAGCGACAGTGTTTTGGGGGAGGAGAGTGATGTTTTTTGGCGGCAGTCACTGCAAAACATAGGCGGGGACTATGTCTAGTGACATAGATACGCGGCGGTACTAGCTCAAGTCTCGTTTGCGCGATTCACATTTGACTCCCTTTTTCACAAGCCAATAACTTTGTTATTTAGTCACCTTCGGACTTACAACTTGACAGACTGCTTACTTTCAAACACGGCAACATAACACACTGGATGAAATGTAATTTTCATAATCTAACGCTACTTACTATAGGACTGAATAAAGGACAGATTGCTCTGTACGCATTTGAATCGCTCTCGCGGTACTTATGCGATATGCCAAACATTCTGCGCCACCCACATTAAGTTAAAAGCATCTGTTCCTGAAGTCACTAATTAGCTATTTCAGTTGTTTTATCAGAGTTTGGGCTGAAGTCGGCAGGAAAGTGGATCTCGCGGGCCAGAGTTGAGAAGCACTGCTTTAGGGATTTCCTTAAATTGGCCGTAATTTAGTCAGTTTCTGCATAGGTTTATCTTGAGTACCTGCATAATAGTATTCCGTCGCACCCTTCAAATATCCCTAGTCTTTAGTTTGGTCACATTTATAAAAGACCGAAACAGCTAAAATGTTTTGCTGAAAACATATGACGTGTGAGCGGGCGGAATTAAACTATGTGCTCATCCGTTGCCAACTAAATACAAACGTATGACTCAGTTTAACTTACCTAGTGCGGTTCATATCCGGCATCTTTTTAGCTCTTGGACCGCTCTATCCATCAGCTTTAAACGATCTCCAAATCCACGTTATATCCACTTTTTATATAACATCCATCACTGAAATAGAGTGAACAAACAACTCTCTCTCTTGCGCCAGCTTGTTGACATGTGCGCATGCACCTTCTGCCGCTCTCCTTGGTAGACACGTGGGCATGCTCTTTTTTCGGACTTTGGTGTGTTGACCCGTGGGCATGCTTTTCCGAAAAAATTGTCCAATAAGGCACTAAGAAAGTTGATACAAAACGGATTTTCATGTAAGAAATTACTATACGAACGCTGGTGGAGTGTATGGAGCACCTAAATACTACGTCACACATCTAACTCGTTTTGACAAGTTGACCATGTCAAGCATGAGAACACCGTACGTTTAACATTGTAAGGAAGTCAGAATGCACGAAACTCCATTTCACATCCCCTTTAAACATTAAAACTATTCACTTTTTTTTATGTACTTTTTTTTTTTTAGACCATAGCTTTAGAATATGTCTTCATCTCCAATGTACCTTCATTTAGCCGTGTGTCTTTGTGTGTTTCAGGGTGCTGGGGGCACTAACATCACCATTAAAGTGTTGTGTGGTATAATGTTAGACTCATCCCTGGGTGACCCATATGACCGTTACGCGGCGCTGGTCCGTATGATGCAGGAGATGTTCTCTGAGTCTTGCACTGACGTCCAGTATAAAAACTACATTCAGGATATGAGTAACACCAGCTGGAGTGGCCCAGAGGCTGAAGGAGGTGAGTGTTTCTTGTTTACGTACAGTCTTGCTGTTTTATTTTAGAGCAGTGTTGAGAAGTGCGCTTCTGCGTGTCTCATTCTCATTTCCACCCATTTGTGTTTAATGTTTTCCTCTCTTCACCTGTGATCTGTTCATGAGCTGGTAAATGTTATTTTATAAAGTGGATGTTATGAAGAAATTTCTGTCATACTTTACCCCAAAAACAAGAGAATAAAATTGAATCACAAAACCTAGGACTGTTCTAGTCATCTTAAAAGTAAGAAGAATGAATTTATGTTTGTATGTTCAGGGCGGCAGTGGGTGTATCAGACTTGCACTGAATTTGGATTTTATCAAAGCACAGATTCACCAAACCAGCCCTTCAGTGGATTTCCCTTACAGTGAGTGTGTGAAATGTGTCATGTAAAGTTTTGAATTCATCTTTTCTACGCACCCTCTGCGGTGTCTTCACCTATATCGCATACTTTAGATGTTTCCTGCAGCAGTGTGCTGACATATATAATCTGAGCACCTCATTGGATGAAATAGTTCAGCAGACCAATGAGGAATATGGAGGATATGACATCAGAACCACACGGATTGTTTTCCCCAATGGTTCGATTGATCCCTGGCATGCTCTCGGGGTGACTAAGGACATCACGGATGATCTTCCTTCAGTCTTCATCACAGGTCAGAGCAGAGGTCAAACCTTTGTATGACCTGTTTCACAGTGTTAAAAATGTTATGTCTCTCTTTTTTGACAGTTTTGTTTGTTTGTCTTAGGAACGGCTCATTGTGCTAACATGTACCCAGCCCGAAGAGAAGACCTTCCTCAGCTGGGTCTGGCACGGGACCGCATCTTCCTCCTGCTCCAAAAGTGGCTGGCCGAGTGATGGACAATCAATGCAGCCATTCATATAAACAGCTTTGATGACTGGCATGTAACATGTAATGACCAATCAGGTATCTTTTTCCTCGGACTCGGATGCGTCATGGTATTAATGCAATGCAAAGGAATTTTCTTTCTTTTGAAATCTGACTATGTGAAAAGTCTTGATTTCACAATGAATGTCTATGTTTATAAAATTGTAAATTACTGTTTTTCATTGAATCAACTTTGTATATTTTGAAACAGATTTTTTTCAATAAAGCTGATTTAAAGAGTTTGAGGATGTGATAGTTTGGCTAAATGCCTGCAATAAATGAAAATTTGCCTATTAGTTAGCATTATTTTCACCATCCTAGATGATATCAAAAAAAAATAATGTAGGCTACTTTATATTGTTTGCTTATTCTTGGAAATTTACTGTTTTGAGATTTTCCGTGATGACGTAAACTTGCAGCTGTATTGTGATATTTAAATCCACGTGTATCCTGTTCTCACACACACCGCAGGGTTCTGTCATGATGACTGGACCGAACCCAATGTGCACATGGAGAGAAAGTATTTCTTTCCTTTAGTCTGTGTTGTTAAAAAAAAGCTACACTACACTCAAAAAACTCTCTCACACCCCTATACCAACATAGAGGTTTTACCCTATAAACTTTGTAAAGAGAGCCATGTTTTGTAAATAAGCTTAAAAAAAACATTATTGTGAAACCATTCACAGTAATTGCTTCGGATAATAATACCATGGGTGTTGAATAATTGAATATATAATATACTATGTAACTGTACGCTAACCCATAGAGTTTATATGTAACTATTATAGCATCGTGAATTAAAAAACGTTATTCCGTGGTTCACTATGATCAAAAAAAGTATTATGTTGGATAAGAGCTCTGCACTTAAGCATTCTTAATATGTATAATTTATACGCAACACCAAAACATCTGCGTCATTTTGCGTTAGCGCAGTTTCCTGTTTACACAGATGTGCCACTCCCAGTAAAGTAAACGCTCAGCTCATGAATATTAAACATATAAAATAAACGGCGTATAAACGAATCGTAACCGAGAGAATGCGTCACTCTTCTTTATTATTTCATCAACAAAGTGACGTCAGGGTTACCTAATAAATATTCAGTAACGCTTACGGTAGTAGAGTTTGCATTTATGAGTGGGCGGAGTCTATCACTGCGGACCGACAGAAATAAACGGTGGCGCGGCCGCCTGGACACATGAACACACGGACGCTCACGGGAAGGCACGAGCACTCTTACCAGAGTTCCTAAAGGTTTCCAGGTGCGTTGCTAGGTCACTGGAGCGTGTAATGTGTAGATGTGCGTATTTTGTTGCAGGAATTGTGTACATCTAGTCTTCACTGTGTTAGTTTGATAGATATAACAGTGCTTTTCATGTATGGATACAATACATGTGTTTAGATGACTTGCTGTCGTAACGGTTACACCCGCTCGTGTGCAGACTGCGTTTTAAAGTTTATAATTACACACAGATGCTAAGATTAGTGCGCTCATCGGGAACTATAATTAGTGTTACTCTTTCTGTTTATTGTGAACTCGGACTGTACTAACTTTCCTGTCCTCATATTAACATCAGATCTTTAACTGACTTATGAACCAATGTGTTGTAGCCTACTGGTGAAAGCGTATGTAACATGGATTTATGCGCTATAAATAATAATTATGTGTGAAGAATGACGTCACAGCCAGGATAAGAATGCATAGGCTTTAGGTTTGTATGTTGTCAGTACAGTTAATATAAAGTATAATGTATATCATCTCTCAGTCATCCCTTTAAATCTTAACCAGAGATCATTTCTAATGGGACGTCTTGAGTATTCACACACACTTGATTACTGAAAGGATTTTGGATACAAAATGATGTTGCTGTGAGTGTTGTGTATATATCTCTCATAAGCAAAGACTGCTTTTTCCCGCTTTTATTAATAAACATGATTTAGTTTGATTTAAGCTGTTTTCCCCAAAATGACTGGTATTATCTTAATGGGCATACAATGTAGGGTTTACCAGCACTACTCTTTCTCTCTCTCTTTAATCAAATAAATTCCTGAGCTGCATGACTGTAATGGGAAACACAATAGCATGGGACTGTGTGTGAGTGAATCCAGGATACAGCCAGACTGTGCAAATTTGTGTTTCTTGAAGCAGCTCTTCAAAGAGAAATGTTTGCACAAATGTTGTCTGAAAAGATGATTGGAAACCCGTTTTCCTCAGGAGAATACTGATTAGATCTAATGAAGAAAAACTTTTTGGTTTATTGGAGGTATGACTGTGATGTTTTTTGGTTAATGTTGTACAATGTGTTTAGTGAAAGGTCCGGCCACAGGGTTAGACATCTGGGAAGGCTCTGGATGGTAAATCACAGCGAATACAGCTCATCCAATTACATTTTGGAGTTAGATCTCTTTTGTTGCGCTTGTTTGCTTGAGATGAGTTAAGATAAAAGGGCTATTATAACGTAATGTTTTGTTGAGTTTGCAAAAAAGAACTAGTTTCTCTTAACTGTGTTTCTCTTTCTCCTTTAGGTGAATCGCCTGTGTGTCCTTCACAATGTGTGTCGTTTTGCGTGTGTTGTTGATGGTGTGTTGTATAAGCAGTGTTGTGTCTCAGTCTCCGTCGTATGGAGAGAGAGGTTCTGATCTGGGCCTGCAGGTGTTTTTGCGTGTGGTCCAGAATAAACCTCAGGAGAATGTGGTCCTGTCCCCTCACGGCATAGCCTCTGTTCTGGGCATGTTGCTCCAAGGGTCTCATGGGGACACTCGCCGCCAATTACTCATGGGTCTCAAATACAAGAAGACGGGTGCGTAGTTGTGTCTTTTACTTCTTTGTTGTGGTCTTCAGTGCTTAGTTGTAGGAAAATTCTTTCAGAGCGTTCAAAAGAAAATAAATGAGTTCATGAGTGTTTGTTTCTTGTAGGTCCGTACAAGATGTTGCGAAAACTCCATAAATCCCTGACGACCAAATCCAACATTGATATCGTGACGATCGCCAACGGCCTGTTCCCCAAAAGCGGTTTCAGTTTACATGAAGATTTTCTGACAGCCAACAGAGAGAACTTCATGTGTGAGAGTCAAAACCTTGACTACAGCGATCCGCAGAAGGCTGCAGATGCCATAAATGAATGGGGGAAGAACAAATCCAAAGGTACAGTTCTAAAAGTTATTAAACTTATGAAATTAAAGGTATAGTTCTACAAAAATGTAATTATTGTCATTTACTCATCATCTTGCTGTTTCAATATTGGGTGAATTATCAGTATTTTACAACCAACATTTACAACCAACAGAACAATTATAAGCGAATAAAAATGTTTAGCAAATATCTTTAAGAATTAATTATATGCAATATGTTAGATTTAAAAATAAATCCAAATGTAACTCGAAGCGCTTCGTCTATAATTCAACTTGAACAAATTAATAATTATTTTTATTTGGTTTGTTTTGTATATTTTTTTCATGCAATTTCATTTAAAAAATATAAATCCTGCCTTGACTTCCATTGATGATGACATGTCTGAACTAATGCTTGGTTTTCTTACTCTATTTATATTGACTCATAATTTGAATTTAATGAATTATACATCAAATAATAATTCAAGCATATTCTTTGCCGTTTTATCAGGCCATATTCCCAGTCTTGTTCAGCCAGATATGTTGGATCCAACTCTGACCCGGTTAGTGGCGGTAAACTCCATCTACTTTAAAGGCCTGTGGAAGTCACGATTCCAGGCCCAATACACTAAACTCAGGAGCTTCACTGCAGCGGACGGAAAATCATACAAAGTACCCATGATGTCTCAGCTCTCTGTATTCAACATGGGTAAGATGTTTTCAGCAAACAGACAGCAATTTTCCTTGACCCAAGATTCGCGTCATTGTCTGGGTATGTGCGGATTTGTTTTCCAGAGACAGAAATACTATAAAAATGTGGCTAGATTTTAACTGTTGGGAACAGTTCCTCAAAAGCTTGCTGACAGGACTGAGACTTTAAAATTCGTATTAATTGAATTTAGATAAAAAGATGGAAAATAATAAAATATTTTATAGTGTGTGCAGTAATGAGGTTCACAGGGTTACTGGGATACGATCCCAAAAACCAAACTAAATGTTAAAGGGATACTTCAGCAAAAAATGAAAATTCTCTCATCATTTACTCACCTTGGAGTTGTTCCAAATGTGTATAAATTTTTTTTTCTGATGAACATAGAAAAAGCTATTTGGAAGAATGCTTATAAATAGGGATGCACCGATGCCATTTATTAAAGGCCGAGTACAGGTACCGATATTTTTTTTCTGGTACTCGCTGATACCTATAACTGATGCCTGTACAATGTACAATTATGTTAATTAACCAGTATCTTACTGGTACATTCTTTTTCCTTTTCTTTTTATGTCTACTTAAATTGAAGTACTATTTTTAAATTAAGTTCATATTTTTTTATGATAAGTAGCATAATTTTACTAGCACATTTACTTCACTTAGCTAAAGTAAACAATATACTCTGTTGTCTAATTATAAAAATTTCAAGGGGGTGGTGTGGTCAAATGTGAGTGTATTATAACTTGTTCAAGTCAACCAGACTTTATTTTGATGGGACGCCGCAAAGAGCGTTTGTTTAAGTTAACCGGACTTTTATTTTGACCGATAGCCGCAAATGGTGTTTGCTTATGTGTTCGTGTCCAAGTGCAGTGAAAACGCTGGCTCTGAAAGCTTCACAAGCACAATGCGTTCAGGTTCAGTACAAGCAACCGCACCCCTCTTTCACACACAGTCACGCAAAACAAGCAGAATACATATTTAAACAGTATTTCGTTCAGTCGTTCAGTGACTTCCAGAAACTGCGTAAAGCTGAACAATAAAATTTCAGCTTTTAAAAAAATAATTTTTGGTATATCTATGGCTGGGACTGCAGAACTGACTGTGCTTTAATTTTCTCTCTCTCCAGGTCAAGCGAGCACTCCCGGCGGTGTGAAGTACACAGTGATTGAACTCCCCTATCATGGCAACAGCATGAGTATGTTCATTGCAATGCCATCAGAAGAAGCCACTCCACTGTCTGCCGTGTTGCCCCATATTTCCACAGCAACCATCCGAAGCTGGACCAAACTGCTGGCCCAGAGGAGAATGCGCCTCTTGATGCCAAAGTGAGACTAGGCCAAACATCTGTAATCAAATCAACTTTAGTAGCCATTCATTTAATTTCTCTCTGACTTTACATTGTTAAATTGTTTGTTAGATCATTTATATTGTGGAACTATAACAAACCTGAAACAAACCTGAATTTTAGTGCATTGGAGATGAATGTGAATTCATCATGTGAATTGTCGAGTCATTATGAAAAGTCATTATGTTTATAGAAATTCCTTCTAAACAAGCAAACCATGAAGCCAAAATCTTACTGAAGAAAGTCCTTGCTTTATCCAAAGACCCGAATATTTTTAAGAATTGTTGAACCCACCACGTGTTCGTACCATGAAGTTAAGAATTGCACATTCAATCACCACTTAACTCTCTCTCTTTGTCATTTTAGGTTCACAGCTGAGGCAGAATTGGATCTGGAGGCTCCTCTTGCAGCGATGGGAATCAAAGATCTTTTCAAAGAGAACAAAGCTGATTTCAGACATATGAGTGAGTGACAGCTGTTAGTCATGCACTGCAGCACACAGCACAAGGAATGACATGTTGGCTGTTGACTGTGAAATGCAAGACCGTGAACATCACAGCTCACAGCGGAGTGTGAATATATGAATCACCA
This sequence comes from Triplophysa tibetana, assembly GCA_008369825.1. Taxonomy (NCBI): domain Eukaryota; kingdom Metazoa; phylum Chordata; class Actinopteri; order Cypriniformes; family Nemacheilidae; genus Triplophysa; species Triplophysa tibetana. The sequence continues at coordinate 23,670,202 of CM017917.1, forward strand.
TCCAGAGACTCTAAATTGATCTGTAAACAGATGTTCTTCATTATCCAAACTCCCTGAGATATTTAACCACCTTGAGTTGTATTTCAAGGGTATTTCACTTACATCTCTTAACATTAGCATATCACTGAACAACAGTTTTTACAGTATTAATGAATCTAGGTTCATTTAAAAATTATTTTGTTTACACGTAATGCATTCCTGCGTGTTTATACATGCATGTCAGATTAATAAAAACTGTAAATTTATTATTTTAAGTAGCAGTTCACCTTCAAAACTAAAATTATGTCATCATTTACTCACCCTCTTGTCGTTTCAAACCGGTATTCTTCAAAATACCTTCTTTTGTGTTCTGCGGAAGAAAGAAAGTCATACAGGTTTGAAATGACAGGAGGATATGTAAATAATGACATAATTTTAATTTTGAAGGTGAATTACTCCTTTAATTATTGTTATCATGGTAGCTACCGCAACAACAAATGTTAAGGTATAGAATAAAGCAGATTAGGCATTTAATATGGTATAAGCTTAAACACTAACCAATACAAATCCAACATACAGATAGAGCCCTCTGGTGGTGATCAGATGTAATGACACCACTGTCCAATGTTCTACAGTTTTTTTTATTAGCACAACGGGTTGTGGGTAGTATTTGCATAGAAGGCAAATCACAAATTGTACCTAAAGGATAAAGCACATGCAGAAAGCAAAACACACGTGACCCTGCCTGTGAAAATTCAGCTAAAGTCTATTTTGTGATTTATTGTTTTCTACATAAAGTCACCCTAATGTTAAGAACATTCTGTGATATAGTTCTGTGATTTTTATCTTTAATATTGACTGAGAGCATGTCAAAAATATAAATCATAGTGAAACTAATGATTGAAATCAAACTTTGATGCTCGAGATTTTTGCCTTGTTTTCGTGGCAGGGTCACAAATGATTTAATCTGTCAATAAAAATATATGTTTGCAAGCATGCATCGGCTTCAGATTCGCTAATGTGTGTCAGTGGTTAAAGAGTCAAGTGTTAAGACCTTGTGTATGTTTATGTGTTTGTGTCAGGTTCAGAGCCTGTCTATGTGTCCAAAGCCCTGCAGAAAGCCAAGATAGAAGTAAATGAAGATGGAACTAAAGCTTCTGCCGCAACAAGTAAGTTACTCAAAATATTAAACTTCTGTTTTCCTCACCAGGGATGAGTTCATAGACATGAACAATATCTTAGTGTAATCAGATTATACATTACATGAAAAATAGACTAACGTTAAAGAAGGAACCCGAGACATCTAGGAGCCAAATAGAGGCTTGAGGGTCTTGACAACCCAGCAGCCACATAACAATACCCTGGGAATCCAAGGTTTGCATGGGTGAATAAGTCTTTCATCAGGGCAAATAAAACAATATAATCTGTTGTTTAAGGTCAAATGTGAAGAGAATTTAATTTAGGAAGACCATTCAGCTTTGAAGGTGTCCCTAAAATATGTGTGTTTACTCTTTTCTTATCTCTCTGTCTTTCAAGCTGCAATCTTGCATGCCCGATCTTCTCCTCCATGGTTGAGCGTGGACAGACCGTTCCTGTTCCTCATCAGACATAACTCCACAGGTAAACACACAGACCTCTAAAGCTAAACGGGCAAGTTAATGGACAAAAGATACAGTAGAAGTATGAAATGAATAGTTAATATTGTATTATTTTCTTTTTAGGCACTGTTCTGTTTGCTGGCCTGATCAACAAACCTGAGGCAAAAATCTAAAATTGATGCAAATGCATCAACACACACAAACATATAAACTTTTGTCTTGGACTGCATCTTCTGTACCCACAGATCTCTCGTTGTCTTTTAAGTGTTTTTAATGCTTCATTTTCATCTTTATACTATTGGGTTTTTATAAGGTTTTATACATATTTGCATTTGACACAAATTATGAACTCATTCAAAATTTGTGACTAAAAAAATTCAACTAAATTGTTGTTCGTATTGCGATTTGTATTATTTGTATTAAAGGGGTGATTGTATTTTCTAGTTTTGGTGTGTGTCTCCTTAAGTGCAAGGGAGCTGCTAGTCTCCGCCCCCTTTTCAGCAGAAAACGTGAGCTTTCCAGTGACAAAACGATACGTTGTCTTTCCAGTGACAAAACGATAAAGTAGGGTCAAGCGTTAAGCGAACGAAAAACAAGGTCTCGTCTTTGAACACCAAACACATTGTTTTTTTGATAAGCACACCGGTTTTTCCGGGCCATTCGCGAAGCCACTCCGGTCCCTGTTGGTCCGGTCAAGACCGCATTCGAGAGAGAGAACCGCGTCGCGTGTTTACAAACCATACACTGTTTTCTGAAGTGAAGATACTCGAGACATACGCATTAAGTCAAATTAACGTCACACAGGACAATCCTGTCGGATGTTTACAAGCCACATACATTTTGACATGTTTGTCTATTCACTATCAGAAAGCAGTGACATTTTATCTACTTGTAAGTTGCCACTGGTCCCTGTGGTCTAATTTAAAAATACCGGTACAATGTCTTTATTTTCAGCTTTGCCTTATTCAGTGTGGATGAGTTCATTGCTCTCTTGTCTCCTGTTAGGCTGGGAACATTGTTCTGTGTTAGTCTATGCAGCCAACAACAGAACTGTTCATAAGCTTTGCTACTTTTGCCATGGTGTTGCTTCACACATGCGAAAACAAAATGGCGGCGCCGCAATGGGTGGACATGTTCAGAACGGAAGAGGAGGAAATATTATAACAAGAACAGCTACTTACGTCACTAGGAGAGCGTTTTCCGAATCGCTCGTTTTCTTGCAGAGATAGACACACATAAAAAAAGCTAATGATTTGTCAGTTTTCTCAGTTGGCAGATGCACAAGAGACCCAATTTTAGCATTTAAACATGGAACATTTTTTTTTATGAAATTACCCCTTTAAAGTGTCCTTAATAAAATGTCAGTTAATTTTTTAGTTGTAGTTCATATCATATGAATTCTATGTTTTACATCATTAAGTTACATTTTATTAAACATGGTACTTAAACAGTGTTACCTTGTGTCTTTCTTCATTTGTTCAAAATTACTTCATATATGCCTCATTTGTTGTGTTAACTTACAAATGTTTGTTGTGTTGTATTAAGAATTTATCTCTGGTTGATTAAAAATTTGTCCAAGAAATGCATCATGTCAACGAAAACGAAACCTTGAAAGCAAGGAATTTGGTGTTTTCTCAGTTTAGTCATAGCAGTTGGCACTAGTTATTCTAAGAAAAAAGCATTTTAACTTGTTTGGCAGAAAGTGAATGCGCTCGGCTTTATAAACATGTCAGTGATCTTATCTGCTCTTGCTCTTACTTCATCATGTCTCTTTTCCTGTCAGTCTCTTCTGTCTCATCCCAGAGCCTGTAAAGACCGTCAAAAGAAGCTCAACTGATTTATATGCAAATGTTAGGATCTCAATAAAATAAAGCCTCTGTTTGTAATAACTTTGACCTAAATGTGAAAAAGTATATGTAATAATAATCTATTGTGCTAAAGGAAATATTATATGAATACATTTAGGAAAATTGGTCAAACAAATATTTTAATTCTCTTAAAAACAATTATCTGTCTAGTTACCTGATGCACACCTGAGTGAACACCACATGGTTCATCGTGTCATGTCCGAGCATGATTCTCTACCACTTTGAGTTTATGAATTATTTTCTTTAAAAAAGTGAATTTACCTACAATTCTTGTCTCCTCAAATTGAAGAAATAGGCCCGTAGTCTACTACATTATATAAAAACGACACTGATACATTTTCACTTCAAACAGCAAAACATGACAAATGTTGAGCACTTTGCATCCATAGATCGTTAAATAGCTTAAAAAAAATACCAGAATATAAATTACACATAATTTTACTTTCCCAAGCGAACAGTGTCCGCCCTTCATGACGGTAGATCCCGCCCCTTTTCTGATTGGTTAGCTCAAACACTGTGACATTGATCTGCGCAAATGAGAGTTTAAGGGATGGAAATATATTTGTTCCACGTTATTTTTATCACAGGTAACGTTTATTATGTCACGAGTTATATATTAATATCTGACCTGAAAAAAAAATTATTGTATTCTTATTAGTGTGTAAACCCTGTAAAACCTCCGTCAAAAATGAGATTGTGACTGATTGTGAGAATGAGAAGTCAATGCTCTTAACATTAGAACCCGTAAAATACTAAACTCTGTCCGGCCTGAAATATCTGTTATTAATGGAGCTGAACCTATGAGCCTGATTAAAATGCTCGTTTAAAATAAATATATTTATGATATTTATGATATATTTGGGGTTTGGATCTGAACTCTTAATTTGTAGGCTATATGGGGTCACCTGCTTTTTTGTTAGTATCGTTGACGTCATTAACAATTAATAAGGACATAATGGAAAACTATTAATGTGAATTATTTGAAAACGTTTTATTATATTTATACGTACATATTAACATTATGGGTACAGCCATATGCGTTCGTTTTTTAACACTTTTGTTAATGCAAATTAATATTTATTTTTTGAAACTTTTTTATATTATATGTAAATATGCTTAAATATTGTACACATTACCTGTTGAAATTTTAGAAAAATACATATTTTCACCTTGCTGCAAAAACACAGTATGAATTGTTTTGTTTCATTATTATTTAATAGAAACCAGTTTTCATGTGCGCATTCTGTCTGTTGTTTACGGTATTCCGGGCTGCTGTTGAAGTTCGTCTGAGCTCAGCTGACTTGAGATCATCGGCAGGAGAAAAACAGCGATGGCGGCGGAGATCCACTCTAGGCCTCAGAACTCCAGACCCGTTCTTCTCAATAAGATTGAGGGACACAGCGACACGGTAAACGCCGCCGTGCTCATCCCAAAAGAGGACGGAGTGATCACGGTCGGCGAGGACAGGTAACGTAACGTTACATTACCTGAGTGCACCGTCGCAGTCTGTCTCCAAACACTGATCTTACACTTTATTTAATAATTTGTTTCATTTATTAAGTATATGTTTGTTTCAATGTTAAATATTAGACAAAATATATTTTTACTGTACATAATTGTACAGCAACATAATACCGTGACACCTGTAAATAAAGGTTTATGTGTACCATGGCTCATCAAAATGTTTTTAATGTAAGCACTAATATCTATTTGTAATATCTGTTAATTGTTTGAAACCTTCGACGTGGTGCTTGACTTTATTCATACTTTCATTATTGCCTAACATGTAGGTAGCTATGCAATTTTGTAGCACATAGCTATATAGCCTATCATGTTGCTGTTTATGTCAAAATTTGTTAAATTGGTTTATATGTCATAAAAAAGTAAATCTGAAAAGGAGTGATTATTTGGAAAACTTGCACTGTTTAGGAGATTGTGTGTTGATACAGTTTCGGCATAAACTGTAATATGAATTTTATCATAAAGATATTATAAACCAGTCACTTTTTCTAATGGTTATTCTAATTTGTTATTCCGACGGTTTTTTCTTAACAGTGTTAAACATTTGTTTTATTGCTAACCCAGTTGAAGCATCTGCCTGGTACACACATTTTCTCCTGATGCTCATTAAGGGAAGCAATAGTTTTTATGAGCTAGGAATCCGCTCAAAAGTTAATTAAGTTGAAAAAGAATGATCTAGAAGTTTTTAATGAGTTAGTGTAACTATCTGTGTTGAAATCTCCAAAAGTTTAAGTGAACGTTTTTCGGTCCCTGCACCTGTTCTGCGCTTACAAATCCTGTTATTGGTAAAACTTTGTTATATGTGCGCTGTTGACCTAGATGTGTTCAGTTTCACACGTGATACGGTTGAGATTTTCACAGGAACTGAAAGGAGGAAACTGTGTTTGCTTATGATTACGACTCTTTTGAAGGGTTTTGGGGGGTTTGGCTCAGCTGTTACTAGTTATTGTCATGAGATAATCATTTTTGTATCTTTTTTTGTTTGTCTCAGGACGATTCGAGTTTGGCTGAAGAGAGACAGTGGACAGTATTGGCCCAGCATCTTCCACACTGTGTCCTGTGGGTTTCACACACACACACACACACACACACACACATTAGTCTAGAGATCTGTGGTTTGGTGCAATCTGTTCTGATAATAAATACAGCCGTATGATAACCATAAAATACCACAATAGTGACACAACTAAATCAACTCCAGCCAAAATACACAGTCTTCACACGCTATGGTGTATTACTGTTGCTATAGTAACTGTGTCTGTTATCATAGCGGCTATACCACCAGCTCCTCTTACCTCACACACATCTGTCAGCATCAACATCTAGCGTGTGTGCAGGTTTCAACCAACACGCTTCTGTGTCACATCACAATGCCGTTTTCTGTTCACAGGATTAGTTAGGATTTAAATCAACATGTCGTCCTGTCCAAGTTTAAAATGCAGCTTGAGCACTTTCTCAAGTAAATCATGAAAACACAGTGGTTGTGTGGCATAACTCTGTTTACCTTGTGTAAACGTCTGTCTGAAGCCATCACATGAGTTTGGGGTCAGAACAATCCGTTTTCCACTCTGTTGAAGTGGATGAAATCTCATTCTCACTGTCTCTTTGTCTGACTGTGTTCCTCTAGCTCCCTGCTCCTGTGTGTCGTATCACCATGACAGCAGGCGGATCTTCATAGGGCAGGACAATGGAGCTATTGTGGTAAGCCTCACTTTATCAGCCCCGAGGGCCAAAGAGACACAGTTTATCCTCCACGCTGGTTGTTTAAAACATTTCAAATGTTTCACATAAATTACACATTCGTTACATGTTATGTTCATACAACTGCGTCAAGAATACTGTGGCAGGACTAATATTATATGACAAATATTTACCTAATTTTTGTGAATATTTTTCCTTACACAAGCTCTCAGATCGTTCAAGTTTAGTGTAGCGTTATATCTAACAAAGACATATGTAATAGAGATTTATATGTAATGTAGGAGTATGTAATATAGTCATATTTAATGTAGAATTATGTGATATTGATTCATTATGCGTTATAGGCATATGTGGTATAAATCCATGTATTATGTAGACATAAGTACAGTAAAGAGTCATATGTAATAGATGTATATAGTCATATAAGAAATGGAGTCATATACTGTGTAATGTAGATGTATGAACTATAATCAAATATAATGTATGTAATGTTCAGTCCTATTGTAATGTAGATGTATAAAATATAGTCATATACATGTATGTAATAAAGATTCATCATGTAATACAGGCCAGGCGGATGTGATATGGAGCCCTTTATGACGTAGACATGTGTACAGTATACATTCATATCTAATGGATGTATATAGTCATATATAAAATGGAGTCTTGAGTTCATATATATGAAATATAGTTGTTTAATCAATGAATGTGATATGCAGTCATGTAATGAAGATGTATGAAGAAATATAGGGTCACTTATAACGTATGTAACAAATTCATACAGTATGTAATGAAATGTATATGAAATGTAGCCATATACAATGTATATGTATTTACTATGGAGCCCAATGTTATGTAGACATATGTAGAAATATAGTTTTGTATTTAAGTATTTGTTTCTAATGTTATGTTTTTATTTTACAGGAGTTTCTCATCTCTGAAGACTTCAACAAAATGAACCATGTGAAAACATACCCAGGTAAAACCAGTGTAACCGGGTTATAAGTAGTATACATACATACATATATACATACGGTTTAGCTAATTATGACTACGCCACTCCAAGTTTAAATGGGTAGGAGATCCCAGGTTCCCGCACAGCTATCCAAACAAATGAATGAAACTTCAGCAAGTATTACTATGAAACAATCAACACATTTATTAAGTCAATTTTCTTGATGCCCAACATCAGTAGGGACTGATTCAAAACCGGCACATACCTTAACATCTAATGTAGGGGGGGACAGACACTCTTGAAATAAAATAAACTGTACAACTCACTTCAAAGAAAAGGAATATCACACTTAAGTGTAAAACAACTCAAATGTCACTTCATTACACCCACACGTGGACTTAAGCGACTAACTCCCCCCTCTATTGATGATAACGGTATTACACACAGCAGATTTATTCTGACCTGGTAGTCCAACTGATAAGGTGTTCATGGGCCCACAATAAAATTAATAAACACAAAAACAAAATAAACAATCCAAATCTCAAAAAGAATAAAAGGATGGGAAACAGTGATCAATCCAGACCAGAAACACTTCCATTAGCGGTCAACTGCGCCTGGAAACTCAAGGGGATCCCCCACACGTCTCATTCATTAAGTGCAGCGTATCTCAGTATTCCTCACGGTAACAGATACCGGGTGTTGTATCCGTTATTCAGTCCTTACGACTCAGTCAGATGAAAACTGAGTAACCGTGCTGTGATGTACCCATCTATCAATATCCACCGACACAGGCAGAAACGATTTACGAGATATGCACAGAATAAACAGCACGTTCTTCAAGCGACCAGCAACCGAGAAACCGCCAACGATATGAGTAGTACTCCCGGGACGTGGCGTATTTAAAGGCAAATCACCGTTCTATTTCTGCAGGTGTCACTGGGAACAAAATACAACAGCGCCCCCCACTGACTTGGCTACACCAGTAAGGGTTGTATTACTCTCACAGCACAGCTCTGATATGTGTTTGTGTGTCTTCTTGAGAAACAAACATACACAGACTACTGCACTTTATTTTGGCCCCTTGCTATCATTTACAGTTCGTTTGTGTTTCCCAGCATGCCCAGGGGCCAAGAATCCCCTGTGAGTTCTCAGTAGACACAAAATATGATTATGACTAGATGAGTCAGCGCAGCTCTGGAAAATGTGTCTGGTGAATAGAGGAGAATGCCAGGAAAGTGTCTGTGTGTGTTAGAGAAAGTATTCTTTAGTTTTAGTAGTAGACTTGGTTCTTTGAATTTGTGTGAATCAGGGCACTTGGTCACAATAGTCGCATTCTGGCATTATTTTTTGTTTTTATATTCATACTGGTAGGTATCTTTAGGGTGTGTGCGTGTGTATTGGTTAACGCAAAATGGTTGCAACAGTAAGAACAAGACGTCATCACACAAAGATCTCTGGATTCAAAACACAGAAAACCAGAAGTGTTTGTGTGTGTGTTGAACACAACTGAATTGAAATATTGTGCTACCACACTCGCACTATATCTGTAGTATACTATGTTTGAAAAGCTCATTTTCTTTATACATAGAACACCTGGATGATCTCCAGTGTTTGATCTGCTAAACAGTATTTGACTCTTGTTCTTAACCATGTTTGTGTGTGTTCAGTTCATCAGAACCGTGTGTCAGATCTGCTCTTCTCTCTGGAGTGTCAGTGGGTGATTAGTACGAGTCATGATAAGACCGTCAGCTGGATGAGCACACAGAGCGGCTCTATGCTCGGCCGACACAGCTTCGGCTCATGGGCGTCCTGTTTGCAGTATCCTTATACTGCCCCAAAAATATTTAATTTCAGCATACGTACATGCTCGATTTACATGATGACGATCTAAGAAGAATGTTTTTCCATCAGATCCGAGAATTGAGAAATTTTGTAAACAAACACATTTTGAAACAAACATCAAACTATTTCGTATTTAACATTTGTTTGGAGTTGTTTCCTTGATGAAATGCTTAGATTTGATAGTGATACCCAGCATGCCTTTGTTGGAGATTATTCAGGTCAGATAACTCTGCTGAAACTGGACGAACAGACGTGTTCTGTCATCACCACACTAAAGGGACATGAAGGTAACACCACACAACCAGATGTGTTTTCTAACAGTTTTCACAGTTTTGTTTTTCACACATGAGGTTTCCCTTTGACACCAATCAGATACAATTCAATCTTTTCTATCTGTCTCTCTCTTTGTAGGTAGTATCGGTGCAATATATTGGGATCCGGTTCAGAGGTGGTTGTTCTCCGGTGCGTCTGATCACAGTGTCATCATGTGGGACATCGGTGGTCGACAGGGACGCACGTTACTCCTACAGGGACATCAGTAAGAACACACACCAAAACATCCATCTACCATCATACGAGTGACAACACGATGGGCACGATTAGAACAAAGGAAGATTTTTTTTGTATGTAAACGACTAA